>CM047743.1:14017985-14675332 GCA_026225825.1 Pistacia integerrima | reverse complement strand
AATTCATAAATCTCAACTTGGGTGGGTTTTACTTACTTGTATGAGAGACTTCACAAATTCTTCCTTTCACTTGTTTAGCTGAACCTTTTCCTCTAATCTTAACCAAAAGAAGGAAAACCCTCAAATTTCATTATGGGTTAAAACTCCCAAATCACACAACTTAGTAGAAATCCTTACCTTAGGAAGCCTTAGGTTACTTTTCCACCCAAATCACTTCAAAACCCCTTTGGAATACCTTGATCAAAAGAGAAGAAGTGAGAGGAGTAAGAATGGAAGTTGCGTTGAGAAGAAGAAAATGAGGGTTTTTTTCCCTTTTTTTGATTCTATTCCTATTAATGAAATATAAACATCATCCCCATTTTGCCCAACCCTTATTCTTCTTTGGGGGAATTCCATCCATATCCTTTGATTCATTACAAACTCACCAATATCAACACATTCTCCATGAAAATTTTCTTACAATTAACTCCCCACTTTCCCCTTTTGCTAATTAGGGTAGAAGGTCAAATTGCCCTTAGGGAAGAAAATATCTAAAACTCAATCAACATTTATTGGCGTTGCCGGCGAAGAAACAATGTCAAGCAGCAAAGCCTAATTCCCGGCCGACCTTCCCCAAAAGTGGGCTCCAACCTCTCCTCGCGTGCGGGAGATTCTTCTCGCCCCGTTTTGGAACCACGCCTGACTAGAATTTCTTATTTTCAAGGCATGCAGGGCAAACATTCAACACAGACACTAAATCAAACAATAACACCAAACCAACGAGCGAAAGAGGAAACAATAACCTTACGTACAACTCATGTGGGCGTAACCCAAGTGGCCTTCATTATACCTAAAAAATAGAAAACTTGATTAATATATAGTCATTTGGGACACTCGGAATAATAGAGTTGTACATTTTCATTTAGCAATTAATTAGGCATATTTAACGCCAAAGAAGGTAAGGCATATTGATTAGTAGGTAGTGTAAAGGGAAAATGAAATGATTACATGTGTTGTGTTACTGCAGAATCACTATATGATATCAAACTGAGTTTGGTTTGTAATACCACATTATTAAGTTTGTCCCAATTACTTTCAATTTGTTTTGATATAAGTAGTTACTAAATTTGTTACTCTAATGATATTTTGAATGTTGTTGGCTTTAATTCTAGATACAATCTTTGAGGTTTATAGATTACTAGATAAAGTATCATTTTGAAGTGCATTTGAAAATGCTTTAGAAATTTTGCACTCAATTAGTTATAACAGCTAGAGATACCATGTTGTATTGATTTATAGTGAATGAAATTCTTTAGGTAAAATTAATGCTTTGTTTAAACCGAATGTCAACAAAATATGAAAGAGAGGAAGAATTCTTAAGATTGCTCATTATCAATAGCAAGCAGCATTAATGCCACTGGAACAAGAACCCAAAGGGCACAATTGCTTGCCAATCGATTGGCAAGTGTGAAGAACGAGAATTTAATTATAGTGCCATACAACCCAGGATTAGTAATTCATTGATTACCATTGAAAGGTTGTTTGGTTGAAAATGTGGATTTATTTTGTGATTGGGTGGGAAATGGGTAAAGAAATTCAAGTTTTAATGCATTATTTAGGAGGAGTTTTCATACTTGTTTTTTTATCTCCGAGAATCATGGGTTTTTGTTGTGTTTTCAGGTATTTAGGTGGAAAAAGATGGATTATTCGTGCTTGTGTTAGTGTTCAGACATCCTGGACTCATCGAGTGCGGATAAATCAAGGCGAGCGAAAAATGGTGAAATTCCAAATTTGAGCCGTAGCGTACTTTTCTAAGCCACGACGTGAAAATGACGAAATAGAAATTGAGTTGCAACACACTTTTCAGCGCCACGGCAAATTGCGCAGAATGTAAAAATTTCGCATTTCCAACCCTAATTTCGACGACCAGTGTTTACAAGTTTGCCACTTTGTCTAAACGCTATATAAAGGCAACTTTAGTCTATTTTTAGAGAGTTTTGAGGTTTGATATACCCATTTAGGGAGAGAATACATTTGGGGCTTTTCTGAAAGTGGAGCTTGAGAGAGAAGGGGTTCTTTCTTTCCTTCCCTTCCCTCCCCTTTGTTCTTCATGATTATGGTTCCAAGTGTTGTTTTTTCCTTTATGTTGTATTTTGTTTTCTAGGGATTTGATGTATTCTAATTGAAGGCTTGTGTTTTATTGTTAATATATTTGTTTGATCCATTCTATTATGTTCTAGATTCATTCCTTGCATTTAATTCAATCTTTAGTTGATATTAGGGCCTGATCAACCTGATGTTAGTTAATTGATGCATTGGAGACAAGATGGTATGGAATGATTGGATTGTAGCCCCGCCTGTATAGATTGTATTGTTTCCCTTAAGATCATCGTGGTGCTTAATGGGTTTTTGTTTTTAGTTGGTGGAAACACTAGGTTATTCCGAATGGCCATAGTAATACCTTAGAAACGAGAGACGCCATGCCTATCTTGATTAGCTCTGTGAATCGATGATTTGTGTCGATGCGAATTGGTTCCTTCGTTGTTTAGGACTAGGCTAACAACGCCACTAGCTAGTTTGAAGGCGAATTGGAAAGTACTTAGGTGGAACCCGGGATGATGTCGAACCCTAGAATAGAGTGGAGAGAACGATAGTTTGATGATGAACACGTAGCCTGATAATTATGATGGAGTTAGAGCCCAAGGATTCTTTGTATACAATTAGATTTGATTTACTTAAATGTCGATTTTATGTTTTCTTTATTTCAATTCTTTTTTCTTTCATCGAGGCATAGTTTCTAGATCGTGGAGGAGCATCTCAGCTCGTGAGATCAACCTACTCATGCACTATGCCGCGATGCACCTCATGCACTTGCGAAGGATTAAACTTTTGTATGTCCTCACCATCCCCTTACTTTTAATCTTGTTTGAATAATCCATTTTTAAGATTTAAAAACAATGTTTGTCCTAATTTGTTTATTTGCAATCTGGAGAGTTTACATTTTTGTTATTTGGTTATGATAGACCTGGTTATTGATAGACCTCCCATTAAGAAGGTGTATCAATATAAAGAGCATAGTAAAAAAAGGTGTGAGAGTGCATGTGTGTTAAGGGTGGGACGGTGTAGTGTTATTTGCATGTGAAGATTCCAGTGGATAGTGGAAGGAATTGGCTTAGGACTATAGTTTGTTACTTGCCTTTGTTTGTATAATTGTTCTTAATGAATTGTCATTTCCATTCACTTAATACAATACGTATCTCGTTTCAATATTACATTGCCTTTTCTCCTTTTCTACATTTTTGCCTATGTGTTGCTAGGTTTGTGTGAAATTGTGGGAAAGGAGTTCCATTAGTTATTTTCTAATTTGTGGCAGGATTGTTGAGTGTGATTTGTATAACCTTCCTTAGTGTGAATCTTGAATATAATATATTGTCTTCATGCTGAAATCTTATTTTCGGGGTTTTGTTTGGCCTAATAAACTCTTGTTGGGTGATTATTCTATTGCCTCTTGTGGTTGTTGTGTGGGATACTTATGCAATTTTGTTCATAGTTTCATGGGTTCTGTGCTATGACATGAAGACTTTAACCCGTGTCTTGTAATGCTTTCTTCTAGCTAGTATACTCGTAAAATAATCACTAAACTCATTAAAATATATATAAGAAAATACACACATATATACAGTAAAATAGTATGGCCCATATTTAATTTTTCTTTATATACAATATTCACAAAATATTCTCAAAATTAGCAACTTGACAGTTAGCGAACCCAAATTTCCATCGCGTGACGTCGAGCCACAGAACTTGTTAGAAATGACCGGTTGCGCAGTGGAAAACAAAAATTTACAACCACGGGATCGTCCTTAGAACCAAAAATCAGGCATAGAAAATTACGCTTTATATTTATAAGAATCTTTTTCAAAAAGAAAAATAAATCCAAAGGTTTAGATTCATACCCACGTTGGGAGGCTCCACCAATGTTGTTCCCCCTTCCCCCAACCCCCGAAGCGTGTTTGCTACCGATCCAAGTATAGGATCGAACCAAGAAGTCCACACGAAGAAACCAACCACCAAGAACCAAGGAGGGATTTAAAGCCTAGATCCTCCCTTGGCCTTAAGAAATCAAGAAGAACAAAAGAAAAGTTTGATTTTCAATCAAACAAAGGTGAAAGGGTTGCGTGGGAGAGTGTATAAGGGTGGGCTGTGGTTTTCTTTTTTCCTTTTTCAAAAGGCAAAATCAATTAATTAATTAAAACACACAAACACTATTCTTTTTATAGGCAAAACCAAGTTGCCATATTCCCACATGGAAATGGGCTTGGGCCCTCCCAACCCAAACACCCCATGTTGCTAAACACTCCCAAATTAGATATTTTATTTATTTTCATCATTATTTCAATTAAAAATCAATTAATATATATATTAACATTTAAACAATAATGATAATTTATTTGAATATGTGCGAACACACATTCAACCGTAATTCCACTTATTTAATTTTTAACAAATTAAATAAAAAGGCTACCCGACCTCCCAAGAAATTTAATTGTACCTTGTGGAAATTACCAAAATACCCTTCCTTACCCAAAAAGACGAAAACGCTTCTTCTTCTTCTTGGCTCTAAATTATCTTCTATGTGTGTGACCCATAGGCTCCTCATCATACCGGTAGTGTATAGTATCTCGATTAACACCAATTAATCGTCTCACTAATACCACAGACCTAAGATGCCCCTTTAAGCACGGCATGATGGCCCACCCGATAGATTCCGATTCGAAAGCAAAGTAAGCTAACCGGTCCAAACGATATGGTTACCGTACATTTGATCCTTTCATCATCGTTATTCTCGACGAGACGAAGGCATAGAAATAGTGTCAACCTTCGTTACTCTCCGATATTATACCCATAAGTTCCTGACCAATGACCTGTATTATAATGCGGATAGAGCAAACAACTCAATCCCTTGTGGCCAGATGTTTAGTGTCATTGCCATATCTTGAATTGCGCCGTGAGATAACTTCTCCCATACCCGGGAGTGATGAATCCTCTGTCAATCCACCATAGTCTTGATACACCTCCTTGATATAGCCAATCACCACCGTCTGTGACTCCTGGAATGAAGGCCTGCCGTAGGCTAAGTTGGTCAAAGGCCGTGCTCCGTGGCACAAGGCGCTCCAAGTGATCTCAAGTCTTTAAGGATCAACATGCACCACCATTTGTTAGAGGATTTGTTGCATAGACATAGGGTTACCATCCATATGGAATCCTTTGGTGGGTCGGGAATTCGTTGAACTTGCGCGGTAATATCCCGCCTACAACAAGCACCCATGTGTTGCACCAGTGCTTTCACCAAAACAACCTTGACAAGTGAGATCAGGGCCATTCCGCTCTTCGACAGGTGGTCGCCCTTTCAACACTATGATAGCCTTACCGTATTATCCATGCCCTCCCTTACTTTAGAATAATACCTGGGCTACGGGACGTTTTGTAGAATGGCTACCATATGTGCTCATAGGGGTTCTCACTATCAAGATTTGAAACAACTTTGATACCCTACCGGTCAACGTTCTACCATTCTAAGGACATATATCAAATACATATTGCAATAATAATGATTTATGCGATATAAAATAAAAATGCCTTTTATTATTGATTAATGAACATTATTAAACAAAGTCAATTCCACAATAATTGATTCCGGCCTCTAGGCATCTACTCTTAACAATCCTCCCACTTGCACTTATAGCCCAATCATTCATGTATTTAATACCAAATGATTTCCAAGTGCCTTTCATGCTTCGGGCCGCAATGCAGGCTTTGTTCGCCGGATCTCCGCAAGATTGTCGCTGCAGATGCACTTTACTAATCTTGCAACGCCTCTTTCCTCTCAACTATCTCTCCTCCGATGAGATGGAATCTTCTAAGTATGTGTCCTGATTTGATGAGACCGTGGTTCCCTAGCTTGGAGCAATTGCTCCATTGTTGTCACAATAGATGTCTATAGGATCAACAATCGTAGGGAACCACACCAAGTTCAATGAACGAACTTCTTAATCCAGATCGCTCCCTTGGCCGCATCTCGACAATGCAATATACTCAACCTCCATTGTAGAGTCCTCTTACTGTGCTTTGCTGAGCTCTTCCAGCCTCCACCGCCACCGCCATTGAAACAAAAATACAAACCCCTTTCCCCGATTGCGATCGATAATCGCCTTTTGTCCGCTTGGAAACTAGCATCACCGTATCCTCCTTATAGTGAGCCTCATCTTCTCCATAAACCAAGAACATATCCTTAGTCCTCTTCAAGTACTTAAGAATATTCTTGACAAACCCATCCAAAGAAATGACGCTCACTGGATCCGATTGATATCTACTACAAGTGCTCAAAGCACATGAGACATCAATCCGAGTACATAGCATGGCATACATGATGGATCCAATTGCCGATGCATATGGGATCCTTCATCCTATCTCTCATCTTGTGGTTTTAGGACACAATTCCTTAGAGAGATAAACACCATGGTGACATCGGAAGAAATCCTTTCTTGGATTCTTTCTACTCCTGAATCGTTCAATACTTTGTCAATACATGCACTCCGACTTAGGCCAACAGGCCTACCCAGCGATCTAATCAACGATAGATCTTTATACCAAGGATGGGTAAGGCGCCTCCCCTAAGTCCTTCATGGAGAAGCACTTGGGAAACCAAGTTCTTTACCGACCTCAAGTTCGGTATATCATTCTCGATCAGAAGTATGTCATCGATATACAACACTAGGGAATGCCTAACCTGTGCCTTCCCACCTCACTTTCTTGTAAAACACAAGGCTCATCTTCGTTTTGGATAAACCCCGGAATTCCTTTTTACGGCCTTCATCAAAATGAATGTTCCGGGCCCTTTCCTGAAGCTTGCTTGAGTCCATAAATGATTCCTTTGCAACTTGCATACCTTATTAGCTTGACTATCAAGAACGAAACCATCAAAGTGTGTCATATACACATCCTCCTCCCCAAGGTTTCCGCTCAGAAAGCGCTGGACATCCATTTGCCAAATTCTCATAGTCATGATATGAAACCCGGTTGCAAGCATAATCCCGGGATGGTCTTCATAAAGTCAATGCCATGAATTTGTTTGAAACCTTTGGCAACCAAAGCCGTGCTTTATAAGTAAATGCGCGTGCCATCTATGTCGATCTTTCTTCTTGAAGACCCATTTACACCCTATGGGTTTTATCCCCTTCAGTGGTACCGCAGACCACACTTGGTTCTAAGTACATGGAGTCCATCTCAGATTTCATGGCTTCAAGCCATTTAACGGAATCTGGATCCGATATAGCGTTCTTCGTAGGGTTCTAGGTTCATCGCCTTGATAGACTAGTATGTCACCATGTTTGAAGTCACGAGATAACCGTATCTTTCGGGGCTCATGGCGTACTCCCTCCAGATCTACCTGGAGCTCCTATGCTACCCGGGAGGTGGTTTACTTTTGATCCACAAGTCAGTGAGTAACCTCCCTCTTGATGCTCAACCACTTCCCGTGGTACATCATCCCGTCCCTTCGTCCTAAGTATATTTCCTTGGTGGGTTCTAGAACTTCATCGAGTTCTACTTTTCTTTCCCACCCTAGTACTTCTTAGAAAATGTTCCTTTCAGAAGATAACCGCATCGAAAGCAACAAAGATTTTGCGCTTTTCCTCTTTGGGTGGTAGAAATGGGTATCCTTTGGTCTCCTTTGATACCTAACAAATATACATTTACGTGGATTTTAGGGCCCAAAGGGGCCCTTTTGTTCAAGTCAATTTCTTAACATAAGCTTCGGCAACCCCAAATCCTTAGATAAGACAAGTTGGGCTTTCGCCCACCCTCCATAGCCCATATGGAAGGTCTTATCTAACGTACTTTGACGGCACACGATTTAAAAACGTGAGTCGCAAAGGGCCTCTAAGGCATAACCCCTCAACGATGCAAAAGTAAAATCACTAAAAACTCATCATGGACCTAACCATGTCAAGGGTAAGGGTCCTATTCCTTTCCTCCTTTCCGACACTCCATTGTGTGTGTATAGAGGGGTGAGTTGTGATACTATCCCACATTCCTTCGTACTTGGGAAAACCCCGAGCTTAAGTATTCACCTCCTCGATCCTTGACCGAATAGCTTTTAATACTTTTGCCCAACCAATATTATGTACTTCATTCCGAATTCCCTTGAATTTATCAAAGGCTTCGATTTATGTCTCATAAGGATAGACATAACCATATCTACCTGAAATCATCAAGAAATGTGATGAAGTATGGAATATCCACCCTTTCCGGCTTCAACTGCAAGTGGACCACATACATCACTATGGATGATGCCTAACCAAGTTCAAAAGAGTCCTTTCTTTCACTTTGTCCCTGTGAAAGGAGACTTGGTCATCTTGCCTAAAAGGCATGACTCGCATACCCTCCCAAATGATTGGAAGTCAAAAGGGGCCAAAACTCCATCCCTTTGAAGTTTTGCAATGCGAAGTCCTTATTAACATGACACAATCTTACAATGCCGAGAGATATGTTTGGTTTTGATCGCCTATGTTTAGCTTTTCTTGGTTTCAATATTGAGAATATCTTTATTGTTTAAATCAAGAACATATAATCCATTATATAACCTTTGCAATTCCCAAATAGAATACCATTCAAAACTAAAGGACAACAATCCATTAAAGATATCTCAAAATGATACCCCATATTATCCAAAATGGATAACTGGGAAATAATATTTCTAGAAATAAGGAAGGTACGTGATAACAGCTTATGTAGTTCCCAAACAATAAACCCGTAGGGCAAGATAAACAATAAGTCCCTACGGCCTAATGCAGCCCACATGTGCTCCATTTCCAACTCGTAGGTCCACCTCTCCCTTGGCTAGCACTCTACTCTGCCTTTTAGTCCTTTTGCACATCAAGACAAATATAAAGTACCTCCACAAATCCCCAGGTCCATGACCCTTCCCAAGATGGTGGTAGGGAGAGAAGTTAGTCTCAATCATGAAAGTACCCTTGAAGTCAGTCCGACTTTTCTTCTGCTTGCGAGGAAAGCCTTGCAAGTTTCCTCCAAAGGCGTGCTTGCCAAAAACAAAAGGAAGCAGACCTTACTTTGCCTTTCTTATGCCACTCGTGACCAAGAGCAACCCTATCCTTTAGGGTCTTGGGCTTTGGGTTTGGCCTTTGGCCTTACCTCCTTCTTGTTCGTACTTTCCTTTGCTTTATTCGGGCAGAACCAAGAAATAAATGCTTTGGACTTTTTCAAGGTCCTCGGCTCGGGCACTCCCCTCAAAGATGTTCTTGTTAAGTTCCTCGCCTGACAGTTTTCCTTTTCCATCGTGTTCATATTGAAATTCATTATGAATTGGAGCATAAGAGTTTGTGCAAAGGATTGCGAATTAAAATCCATTTGGTAATTCCCGCATTCCAAGCCACATCCCAAAGTCTCAGCCTTTCTATGTGCTCGATCATCTTGAGCACATGAGGACCCAACTTAGGCACCCCTTCGCCTTGACGACCTTTCCAAACAGCCTTTCGACACCTGACTCCTCTCATGTTCGGAGCATTTGTTTCAGAAGCTCCTGAGGTGTAGAATTATGGAAGAAGCATTCCATATTCCTCATGCCTGCTTTGCCCCAAAAGCATGGGTGTCATTGATGCTAACATCAAGCATTGTCTGCTATCGCATCATCAAGGAACTTTTTGATAAGTTTCCTTAACTTAAACTTTGGGAAAGGGTGGCATCGAGATTCGCTCCAAAGCCCATGTATGGCTTTTCAAGGATATACAATTTTCTCGACTTTAAGTATAATCCGAAGATTACGATACCTTGGCCCACCCGAGAAATGATCCATCCAACCTATTTTCTTTTTCGATTATCGGTCGCAGTTCATAATACTCATTTTCTGAATCTACAATTGCGGGGTAAAAGATAAAGTTATTATAAAGTTCATTATTATTTAATATGGTCTTTTATTAAACAATGCTCCCACTATTTTACTCAAGCCAATAGCCCTCACTATTAACTCCTGGGAAAGCCCGTGGCTTTCCTAGTTGGGACCGAGATCCCATCCCCGCCCATTTCAAACCTTTGCTTTGGCGAACAAGCCAAAATGGGTTGATTAGGTAGGCCAACAAACTTAATCCACACCAATTGGATAACTCCCACTATCAACCCTCAAATGTGAAAGCCAACAAGCCAATCACACATTTCCCAATGGCTCCAACCATTGTCCTCAAGGTGTGATTCTCAGATCGCAGAGTTGGACACTACATGTCACCACGCACCACATAATATGTGTACGGCTACTATGCCTATGACGCGTTTATCAACCTTCGCTTGCGAACAAGCAAAAACCGTCCATTTTAAGCTCCACCCTCCCATCACCATTAAGGAAAACTCCAATGAATTTTAACCTCCCACCGGTAGGGAAGTTGTACCTTCGGCTTTGGCCGAACAAGGTTTCGGGGACCCGGGAACAAAGGGTTTGATCAAAAACATGGTGATGGAAGGCACAAGTGACTTAATATACTTAGTTGGAGGGGTTTGTTATTTAATGTCTCATCGTATTATTATCTTTGTTAGAATGACATTGTTTGGCATGTTATTCAACATTCAACCTTAGCATGCATTCTAAACAAAATATTAAACGTGCGTACATGGCCTAACTAAAAACCGATTTCTCCTCGGGGGAGCCTAGAGGGATCCGGTGGTCACCTAGGGATCCCTGTAACAAATATCTTGAGTCTTCAAGTATGGTTGCCTCGTTTCCCTTCGCCTCTCCTCCGTACATTACAAAACATCATTCTAAATTTACAATAAAATTAATATTAAACTAATTTTACATCAACAAATTTAGAAACCTCCCGATTTACATTCAGGAATGAGATGAGAAAAGAATGTACATTAAGAAGAGAGAAGGTAGGGACACGCAGCTATTTAAAATATTACAAAGCCATACATACCCAAAATAATTTAAAACATTTCACCCCTTTAGGTCTAAGGCTCATGTAACCTGCACCATGCAATATACAAACAAGTACAAAGCATACATTTCAAAAATAATCAATTTTGAATCGGGTGGGTTAATTAATTAATTACCCTCCCTTAAATGTGCAAGAGGTGTACATTGGCTTTATAGGTTATTAAAAACTGGCAGATTAGTCCCTTTGCAAAAAATACGAATTGAAAAGTTACCCATCCTTTCGGCCAGATGGATTTACAAGTATGCACTTCCTGCGCATACTCGCCGCGAGGGGATTTAAATTAGGTCTAGCCGCCACATACTTCGCCGCGGCGAAGGTTTTATCTTCGGCCGCGCGAAACCTCGAAATCCCCTTAAACCCTTCGCATGGGCATTTTTGCGCTGTATAAACACGAATCCAAATCAAATCAAACGTGCATACGTCAACCAGATATTAACCAACCAATATAACATTCATCAACACATTATTAAACCAACTTTATCATTTGAATCACTCATTCAACATGGATTTACGTGTTTTTCGCTTTAACAAAATAACTGGGTTTTTCATGGCGATTCATCAAGGCAAGATGTTATCAACAAATACATGTATCAACCATTCAATAACCTGTAAATCTAGTACCCTAGGCTCGATACCACTGTTAGGAAACGACCCGGTTGCGCAGCGGAAAACAAAAATTTACAACCACGGATCGTTCCTTAGAACCCAAAATCAGGGCATAGAAAATTACAGTTTATATTTATAAGAATCGTTAGAAAAATAAATCCAAAGGTTTAGATTCATACCCACGTTGGGAGGCTCCACCAATGTTGTCTCAACGTGTTTGCTACCGATCCAAGTATAGGATCGAACCAAGAAGTCCACACGAAGACAACCACCAAGAACCAAGGAGGGGATTTGCTAGATCCTCCTTGGCCTTAAGAAATCAAGAAGAACAAAAAGAAAAGTTTGATTTTCAATCAAACAGTGAAAGTGGCGTGGGAGAGTGTATAAGAGGCTACTGTGTTTTCTTTTTCCTTTTTCAAAAGGCAAAATCAATTAATTAATTAAAACACACAAACACTATTCTTTTTATAGGCAAACCAAGTTGCCCTATTCCCACCCCATGGAATAGGCTTGGGCTCCAACCCAAACACCCCATGTTGCCAAACACTCCCAAATTAGATATTTTATTTATTTCATCATTATTTCAATTAAAAATCAATTAATATATATTTAATATATATATTAACATTTAACAATAATGATAATTTATTTGAATATGTGCGAACACACATTCAACCGTAATTCCACTTATTTAATTTTTTAACAAATTAAATAAAAAGGCTACGACCTCAACAAATTTAATTGCACCGTGAAATTACCAAAATACCTTCCCGGCAAAAAGACGAAAAACGCCTTTCTTCTTCTTTCTTCTTGGCTCTTAAATTATCTTCTATGTGTGTGACCCATAGGCTCCTCATCATACCCCGAGTGTATCTCGATTAACACCAATTAATCGCCTCACTAATACACGCACCTTCAAGATTGGGCCCCTCAAAGACCCGCATCATGGCCACCCGATAGATTCTATTCAAGAAAGTAGCTACCGTCAACGATATGGTTACCGTATTAACCCGATCCTTTCATCATATGCTATCTCGACGAGACGAAGGCATAGAAATAGTGTCAACCTTCGGTTACTTTCTTTGATATTATACATTCGCTTTCTAGACCAATGACTCCCGTATTATAACTGGATAGAGCAACAACTCAATCCCACCTGTGGGCTACGCTTTTAGTGTCATTGCCATATGCTGAATGCCGCCGTGAGATAACTTCTCCTATACCCGGGAGTGATGAATCCTCCTGTCAATCCACCATAGTCTTGATACACTCCCCTTGATATAGCCAATCACCACCGTATCGACAAAGGCCTTTCCAATCAATCACAAGTAGGCTAGTGTCAAATCACACTCCAATTCAAGCACAAGGTGCGCTCCTGATCTCAAGTCTAAGGGATCACATGCACCACCATTCGTTAGAGGATTTGTTCCATAGACACTAGGGTTACCATCCATATGGAATCCTCGGGGTGGGTCAGGGTTCGTTGAACTTGCTGCGGTATATCCGCCTACAACAAGCACCCATGTGTGCAAAACCGTCGTCCACCAAACAACCTTGACAAGTGAGATCACCACCGCCTTTCAACAGTGGCGCTCAACACTATGATAGCCTTACCTGTATTATTCGTGCCCTTACTCCGAATAATACCTGGGGCTATTGGACGTTTCTAGAATGGCCACCATATGTGCTCATAGGTTCTCACTATCAAGATTTGAAACACTTGATACCCTCGTCACGTTCTACCATTCTAAGGACATATATCAATACATATTGCAATAATAATGATTTATGCGATATAGAATAAAATGCCTTTTATTATTGATTAATGAACATTATTACAAAGAGTCAATTCCACAATAATTGATTGGCTCTAGGGCATCTACTCTAACACAACTCACCTATTACCTGCAAAACATTAAAAACAACGGAGTGAGCACTAATGGCTCAGTAAGTAAACCCACTATGCTACCTTTCTCTCTCTTCGTTGCTTAAAATCCCAAATTTTCTTTCCTTACATCACATTTCCCGATTATTCTCTGTTCTTTCTCTGTTTTGCTTTCTGTTTTTCTCTCTGTTTTCTAAAATTTTCACTACCTATGATAATAAGCATGGTATTATGCATATTCATGATGCAAATGCACAAAATGCATAAATTATGCATTTTTCTTTTCTATTTTTCTTATTACATTTTCTGTTTCTTTTTCTTTATTTCTTTCTATCTTTTCTAGTCTTTCTTTCTTTTTATTTTTTTCTTTTTTTACTGTTCTTTCTTTCTTTTCTATTCTTGCCGATCGGACTCCGTTGAGGCATGGATTTGGAGCCTTGGCCGTGGTGAGTGAATTCTCTAACTTCCCGAGTACGTCCCTCATCCACACACACTTCTAACGGACTGTACATTTCTTCTTTTTGAATTTTGAGGCAGCTCACTAAAGGCGGGGTGCATGTGGGACTATTTCACTCACGGCTCCCCATCGCAACAACATTCTCTTCTTTTTATCTTTTTTTTACACTTCTTTAAGAAAAAATCAGACTTGAATATCTTTAATATTCTCATTTCTTTCTATTTTCTCTTTAACATATTTTAGGACATTTTCATGCTCTTATGAATATGTATGCATGTAGATGGTTTCATGCTTATAATTCTTTCTAAATTCACATATTTAAATGCAATTATGCATTATAGAATGCAAACATGTCATTCTCTACCATCTACAAACACATCCCAAGGTAACACATAATCATACTCATACATGCACTTCTCCTTGGCATTTCATCAAACAATTCATGTGCACAAATCAACACTAATTTGGCTACACTTCTATCTCTATTTTAGGCCACCACAAATTTGGAATAAACTCCTCCATAATTAACACCAAATCTGCCCAAAATACACACTTCAAAATTTTCACTTCAATTCTTCCAAATCTCATCTAAACATTCATCAAATAACAACTACACCAACACAACTTCTCTTGGATAGGTTTTAATCATTATTCAACACCAAATCCATCAACAATTCTACGTATAACACATATATATGCATAAAGAAAGTTCTCTACACAACATAACTTAAATCATACTTAGGGTAGGATTTACTTACCTTTGATATGAGCAAATTCAACCCTTTAAGAATCTCCTTTAATCAAACTCTCTTCCTCTTAAATCCTATGAGCATAAACCATCAAAATCAACACTTTAAAAACTAAAATTCACTTCTTAGTGCAAGGATCTTACCTATAGAAGCTTAAGATTGAAAATCCACTCAAAAACACCCAAAACCTTTGAATTTCCTTTGAAGAAGAATTGAAGAATTTGAGAGAATATGGAGGTGAAAGTGGCGTCCAAATGGGTAAGAGTGGCTAGGGTTTCACTCTTCAATTTGATATAACATAAAAATTATATATAGTTTCCAATTTTGCCCTTGCATTTTCTTTAAAATTCCATCTATATCCCTTAGTCAATTACCATAATGCCCTCATTTTTATTGCATTCTCCATGAAATTTTATCTCTTTTCACTCCCCACAATTTCAACTAAGTTTGAGTGAAAAGACCATTTTATCCTTAATGCAAGTTTAAGGCATTTTCTTCACATTTTCTCAAAATAACTTTAGCAAAAATAACTAAAGGTATGAGAGCATAAATTAAATTACGTACCTCCATGTGGGTCCTTGAGGGGAGATATTGGGCAGGATTTACAGGAAATAGTGCAAAAGTTAATAATTCTACTTATGTCATTTTTAATGCTCTATATAATATCAAATACTGTGTGTTAATTTCAGAAGTTGTTTTAATTTTTACAATGGTATCTTAATCCATTATGCCCGGAAGTTGTCTAAAAAAAGGGCTAATATCTCGTGGCAAAAATTATTGGTGCATAGAATTGTTATTATCAATAGCAATTAATTATTAGTTATAATATTGTTTTACCTTTTAAATATTAATGCTTACTTCCGAATTAATTTTGTGTAGGGACCCATTCAACCAAGAAGTGTTGAATGTGGGTTTTATATAATTAGACACATGAGAGATATAGTTGAGAATGGGTTGGTATTACTGAAAAACAATGTAAGTCTTTTTTTTTTTTTTTTTTTTTTTTTTTTTTTTTTTTTTCATTTTGAATAATAAGATATAGTTGATATTTGTTGATTAGTCTTATTGTGTTTACTTTTATAGTTTATAGGGAAAGAAATATACGAAGATGCGGAGGTCGATGAAGTCAGAGCAGAATGGGCAATGTACATATCAAACTTTTTTTAGTTATTATTGTTTCAGTGATGTTAGAGGCCAATGAGGGCAAAAACTATTTATCAAACTTTTCATTACTGAATTGATTACTTTTCATTGTTGTTTATGCAATATTGTAAAATAGTTCCTGTTGTTCAATTTTGTTTACTCAGAGCAATAGTAATATATGTACCATTTGATCAAGTTCGATGTCTCATTACATATTGTTGAATGGTGATAATTGTTGGAAGGATAAATATTATAGAGCATTTCATTCGACTATTCTATAATTTTATTCGTAATAATAAAGAAATTTTACTAATTTAAAAAAAATTAACAAACGAAATCTTAAAATTGTGAAAACTGTCAACAATTTGGCTAAAATTCTAAAAAAAATTCAAAATTCAGCCAAATCCTTAACAGTTCGATAACTGTCAAGAGGTCTTTGATAGTTCAAAAACTGTCATGACCCTTTCCTGACAAGGGTTACAATGACAGTTCAAAGACTTTCACTGTACCCCCTTCTTAACAGGTAATACCCGTCCAAAAAGGCTTTTTTCTTGTAGTGTCGACCCATCACCATTAAGGAAAACTCCAATGATATTCAACCACCCACTAGTAGAAGTGTACCCTTCGCTTTGGTGAACAAGGTTCTAACAAACAGTGACTTGATTAAACTCTTGGTGATGAAGGCATTTCAATTTTGACTTAATATAGTTTAGTTGAGAGGTTTTTATTTTATGTCTCACCAATTTTTATCTTTCTTAGCATGTAATAACTATAACATACACCCTTAGCATGCATACTAAGCATAAAGGAAATGTGTTGGTGCATAGCCTTAACTAAAACCGATTTCCTCAAGTCAAGAGGAATCGGTAGGTCAACCTAGGTTTAAAAGGAAATGGATTCTTCAAGTAATTTCACCTCCTTCCCTTCCATCGCTTCTTCTTCTCGAACATTACACAACTTTCAAAAATAAAATTAAATTTTACATTATTGAAAAGAAGCCTCGAGTTACATTTGAGGGGAGTGAGATGAGAAAAAGAAGTTATATTGATGATTTAGAGAAAGGTAGGGCACGCAGGCCCTATTTTAAATTAGATAACCCAAAAGAATTAAACTAGGCTCGTAGGCTTATGAACCAAGCACCATGCATATTCAAAAACAAGAATCATGCATAAACAATCAAAATTTAATTTTGATTAGGTTCGTAAATTACAGTTACCCCTTGAATTTCGGCAGTGTTCTTTAAGTCCAACAAGTTTCAAAATTTTCATTTTAGTCCCTTGTTATCAGGCCTCACTCAATTGGGCCTCTAGAATGTTTCTAACATGTAGCTACATTTTTTAGAAAATTATGGATTAAAAAATATCGCATAACAATGCAATCACAGCCCAAAATTCAACCCATTGCATCTTTACGTGGTCTGCCCAAAAAATCCAGATTTGGTGCACGTTTTAACCCTAAATCCTAACCAGATCAGGCCCTCGGCTGAAAAACCAAGTGTCAACCAAGACCAAGTTCTGAGAGCACTTGGCCACCATGAGGCAGCCCCAAAACAGCACCCACTCAAGAGGACAGCAGTAGTGCATTTGCATGCGCCTTTGTGCTCACACACAAGGTTTCCGTTGCCAGGCTTGCCTTATTGGCAAGATACTCCAAGGCCACATGCTGGAGCATGTGGCCAGCACTGTTGTTGCACACTATCACATGCAATCTGTGAAGTGCCCTTTCAAAGCGCCGCGCCATCGCCGCTATTCTTGTTATTCCGCTGCAGCGGCAACACACAAGAGAACATGCCACCCCTACATGGCAAAGATCTTCCTCCATCAAAATCAAGTTTTATTTGATTTCAATCCCCCAAAAACAGATTCAAAAATCCTGAATTGCAACACATCAACCACAACAGATTTTTACAACCAAAAATTCAGTTTTACGCAACATGCAATAACATAATCGATACGTTTCGAATTCATCACATCCAAACATTATAAAATAATGTAAAGAGCATATAGTCGGCTCTGATACCACTGTAAGTTGCTGGTGGGGTTTATCCAGTAGAAAACAAAAATAAAATCCCCAACAACAACATTGAACCCAAGAACCTTGTACCCGATTTACGTTTTTTACATATGAAATAATATTGAATATAAAATTTCCAGATTTCATACCAGCGTTTGGAGGCTCCTTCTTTGCAATACAGATCGCTACCACTCTAAGCCAAGAGTGAACTTCCGGTATCCACATGAAGACAAGATGTTGATCGCCTTACGGTTCCAATTGCTAGGGTACGCGCAAGGATCAAAGACGGCAGAATTTTTTCTTGAAAAATTCTCTTCTCCACTTAGAAAGAAAACGTGAGAGAGAGAATGAGGTGAGTGACTAGGATTTTTCAGTTAATGTATTCTCATGTTTTATTTTAATTTTAAGTTGCCTTTTATATGCAACAAAAATTATAACCCTAACCTAGTTAGGAATAAATTTATTCCATGACTAGAATAGTAAATCCCCATTACCAAACAAGGTAACAATCCACATGGCATCTTATTCAAATTCAACTATTAATTTCATATTCATATATTATCTTTATTAATATCATCAAATATTAATATTGAATAATATATTTAAATTCAAATATGAATTTCATATTTCATATATATTATCTTCACTTATATTAATATCATCAACTATTAATATTAAATAATATATATATAATATTTAAATATATGAATATATTTAAATAGATAATCTCACTAATTTTAATTTCAATATGAAATTAAATACAACCCACCGACCTCAGCAAATTGTATTATGAGATTACCAAAATGCCCTTTCATCTCAAAAGAAAAAATATTCTTTCCATCATTAATGACGAAAATACCATTTCTTACCAATTCATCCTTAATCTATCTTCTATGTGTGTGGCCCAAAGGCTCCTCATCACATTAGTAGTGAGTAGTCTCGCGATTGACACCAATAAATCATCTCACTAAACACAGACAAGATTAGCCTCTAGCAAAGTATCATGGCCACTCGATAAATTCGGATTCAGTGAAACAACTTGCCTATCAACTATATGGTTACCGTGCAATTCGATCCTTTCATCATACATTATCTCATCAAGACCAAGGTACAAAAGTAGTGTCAACTTTGAATATCCTTGATCTCTTCATATTCGATTATTTGACCAACGACCAAAAAGATTGGATTGAGCTACAACTCAATCCCACTGTGGCCACAAATTCAATGTCGTTGCCATTTACCAAATTACTCAATGAGATAATTTCTCTCATACCCAGGAGTGATAAATCTTTTGTCGATCCACCATAGTCTTGATACACTCCTCGATGTAGCCAATCACTACTGTATTGATAGCTCTAAATAGAACTGTTAGGAAACGATCATACATGGCTGCGGAAAACAAAAATTATTTACATCATAGATCGCTCCTTAGAACCAGGATCAGGGCACAAATTTACAGTTTATACATAATATTAGAATCTGTAGATTTTCAGTTTAGAGTTTAAGAAATCATACACACGTTTGGAGGCTCCTCCAACTTGTCTCTGAACGTATTTCGCTACCAACCCAAGAGTAGGATCGAACGAAGATAACACCAAGGAACTAAAAAGGGATTTGCTAGATCCTCTTTAGCCTATAAGAACCTAGAAGAAATCAAGCAAACTTTGATTTCAAGCAAAAATGCAAACTGGCGTGAGAGAGAAGAATGAGCTAGAGCTTTTAGTCTAAAATAATTGAATGAAAAAGAATTATTTTAATTCACAAAGTTTTGCACTTATATAGTGCACACTTTGCCCTATTCCATTATGGAATAGCCTTGGGCTCCAACCCAAACACCCCTTGTATCCAAACAGCCCTATTTAGATATTTTAATTTTAATTATCATTATCTCAATTAAATTCAATTAATATATATATTAACATTTAACAATAACGATAATTTATTTAAATATATGCTAACAAATATTTAAACGTAATCTCACTTAGATAATTTTAATATCAAATTAAATAAAGGCTACAACCTCAGCAAATTTAATTGCACTGTGAGATTACCAAAATACCCTTTTACCTAAAAAATGAAAACGCCCTTCTTATAAACTGGTTCTTAAATTATCTTCTATGTGTGTGACTCGTAGGCTCCTTATCATACCGGCAGTATGTAGTATCGCGATTAACACCAATTAATCATCTCACTACATACAGACTAAGATTGGCCCCTAACAAGGCATTATGGCCACCCGATAGATTCGGATTCAACGAAGCAACTACCTGTCAACGATATGGTTACCGTGCAATCCGATCCTTTCATCATCCGTTATCTCGACGAGACCGAGGTATAGAGATAGTGTCAACCTCAGTTACTCTCGATATGTATGTATTCAGTTACTTGACCAATGACCTGAATAATAATCTGGATAGAGCAACAACTCAATCCCACTGTGGTCACGCTTTTGGTGTCATTGCCTACTGTACTTGGGCGCTATGAGATAACTTCTCCCGTACCCCAGAGTGATGAATCCTCTATCTATCCACCATAGTCTTGATACACTACTTAATGCAGCCAATAACTATCGGATTGACAGCTCTAAATAGAACTAGGTTAGGCTAGTGTCAAACTACACCAATCGGTGCACAAGGCGCTCCGGTGATCTCAAGTCTAAGGAATACATGCACCACCATTTGCTAGAGGATTTGTTCCATAGACACTAAGGTCACCATCCATATGGAACTGGTGGGTCAGTTCAGTGAACTTGCTATAGCAAGCAGCCATGTGTTGCACCGGGTTGTCACCAAACAACCTTGACAAGTGAGATAATTCATTGCCTTTCGACAAGGTCGTTCAACACTATGATAGCCTTACCGTATTATCTGTGCCCTTGCTTCAAAATAATACTAAGGCTACGGACATTTCTAGAATGGCCACCATATGTGCTCATAGGGTTCTCACTATCAAGATTTGAAACCTTGATACCCTCGTCACGGTTCTACCATTCTAAGGACATATATCAATACATACAATGATGATTTACGCGATATAGAATAAAATGCCTTTTTTATTGATCAATGAACATTATTACAAAGAGTCAATTCTTCAATAATATTGGCTCTAGGGCACCTACTCTAACAAGAACTACATAAGCTTAATGTCAAACTACACCAATCGTTGCACAAGGCACTCCAGTGATCTCAAGTCTGAGGATCACATGCACCACCATTCGTTAGAGGATTTATTCCATAGACACTGGGTTACCATCCATATAGAATCCTCTAATGGGTCTATCCAATAAACTTGCCTCCAGCAAGCACCCATGTGTTGCACCAGGTTGTCGGCAAACAACCTTGACAAGTGAGTTTAATCATTGTCTTTTGACATGGTCATTCAACACTATGATAGTCTTACCATATTATTTGTGTCCTTAGTAAGAATAATACTGGGGCTACAAACATTACTAGAATGGTCACCATATGTGATCATAGGGTTCTCACTATCAAGATTTGAAACATTGGATACCCTCGTCACTGTTCTACCATCCTGAGGACATATATCAATACACATAATTATGATTTACACGATATATTTGAAATTGCCTTTTATTGATTAATAAACATTATTACAAAGAGTCAATTTTACAATAATTGATTGGCTTTAAGGCACCTACTCCAACAAAGAATATGGATGCACATGCCATAATTCTACACCTTAGGGAGCTGTATCAAAAGAATGCTCGACATGAGAGGTACGAGGTGTCAAAGGTGCTATTTAGGAGCCGAATGACTGAGGGAGCCCAAGTTGGCACTCATAAAGCTTAAGGTTATTGGGTACATAAAGAGGCTTGAGACTTTAGGCTTTGGTGTTGATGCAGAATTACAATGTGGCTTGATTCTGCAATCATTACCTAACTCTTATTCACCGTTCATAATGAATTTCAATATGAACACAATGTTGAAGTCCCTATGAGAGCTCCTAAATGTGCTGAGGACTGTGGAGCAAGACTTGAAGTAGTCCAAAACTATTTTACTGGTTGCTGCAGGTAAAGGAAATGGTAAGGGTAAAGGTAAGGGTAAGGGTAAGGGTAAAGGAAAGGCCAAGGTTTATCTCAAGTCCAAACCCAAAGGATGGGATGCTCTTATATCTAAGGGTGGCATTGGGAAAGGTGGGAAGATAGTCTGCTTCTATTGTGGTAAGCTTGGCCACTGAAGGAAACACAACAAGGCTTTCCTCACAAGCAAGAAGAAGTTAGATGTTTCGACTTCAGGTATGTACATGATTGAGATTAACTTCTCCCCTTCAACGTCTTGGGTCATTGACATAGGATGTGGTACTCACACTTGTACTTATGTGTAGGGACTAAGGTAGAGTAAATTGCTCTTCAAGGGGGAGATGGACCTACGAGTTAGAAATGGAGCACACATGGCTGTATTAGCTGTAAGATCTTATTGTTTGACTTTGTAAATTCAAAGAATTTAAGAATGAAGTATAGAATATGTTGGGCAAGAGTATGAAAGCTCTCGATCAAATCGAGGAGGTGAATACTTGAGCTCTAGGTTTTATGAATACCTAAAAGAGTGTGGGATAGTATCACAACTCACTCCTCCTTATACACCATAATGCAATGGTGTGTCTGAAAGGAGAAATAGGACCTTGCTTAATATGGTCAGGTCTATGATGAGTTTTAGTGATCTCGCCCGCATCAGGTGCAGGGTTATGCCCACCCCCAGAGAATTGCAACTCACGTACTGAACTGTGTGGCATCAAATTCTGTAGATAAGACTCCATATGAACTATAGAGTAGGTGAAAGCCTAACTTGTCCTATTTAAAGATTTGGGGTTATGAAGCTTATGTCAAGAAATCAACTTCGAACAAGCTAGACTTGAAGTCTAATAAATGTATATTTGTGGGGTATCCTAAAGAGACCAAAGGATACTATTTCTACCACCCAGAAGAGCAAAATTTGTGTTGCTTGTATGGGTGTCTTCTTAGAGAAGGAATTTCTTCTAAGAGGTACCAATGGGAGAAAAGTATAACTAAATGAAGTTCTAGTACCGTAGGATACATTAGACGAAAGATTGGATGATGTGCTATAATAAGTGGTTGAATATCATGAGGAGGTTACCCCATAATCTATGGATCAAAATGAACCACCTCAAGTAGCACAAAAGTTGTATAGGCTTGGAAGAGTACGTCGTGAGCCCGAGAGATATGATTTTCCTATGACTTAGCATGACAACGTACTAGTCTACCAAGACAATGAACCCAGAACCTATGATGATGCTATATTGAATTCAAATTTCGTTAAATGGCTTAAAGCCATGAAATCTGAGATGAACTCCATGTACCAGAACCAAGTATGGTCTCTAGTGGATCCACCTGAAGGGGTAAAACCTATAGGGTGTAAATGGGTCTTCAAGAAGAAGACTAACATGGGTGGTAACGTGAATACCTATAAGGCACGGCTAGTTGCCAAAGGTTTCAAACAAGTTCATGGCATTGACAATGAAGAAACCTTTTCGTCGATTTCCATGATTAAGTCTATCCAGATTATGTGTACGATTGTTGCATATCACGATTATGAATTTGGCAGATGGAAGTCAAAACAGCTTTCTTGAATGGAAACTTTGAGAGGATGTGTATATGACCTAACCCAATGGTTTCGTTCTTGATGGACAAGCTGATAAGATATGGAAGTTACAGAGGTCTATTTATGGACTCAAGCAAGCTTCAAGAAGTTGGAATATTTGTTTTGATGAAGCTGTAAAAGACTTCGGTTCATCAAGAACGAAGGTGAGCCTTATGTTTACAAGAAAATAAGTGGGAGTGCAGTTGCATTCTTGGTGTTGTATGTTGATGACATACTTTTGATCGGGAATGATATACCAAACTTGCAGTCGATAAAGACTTGGTTATCCAAGTTTTTCTCCATGAAAGACTTAGGAGAAGCAGCCTACATCCTCATAATAAAGATTTATTGTGATAGCTCACTTAGGTTGCTTGGCCTAAGCCAGAGTACATACATAGACAAGGTACTAAAGAGATTCAGTATGGAAGAATCCAAGAAAGGATTTCTTCCGATGTCACATGGTGTCTATCTGTGGAAAGATATGTGTCCTAAAACACAAAGATGAGAGAGATAGGATGAAGAGGATCCCATATACGTCTACAATTGGATCTATCATGTATGTCATGCTATATAATCAGGTTGATGTTTCATGTGCATTAAGCAATTGTAGTAGATATCAATTAGATCCAAGCGAGCGTTGCTGGATAGTTGTCAAGAACATTCTTGAGTACCTGAAAGGGACTAAGGATATGTTCTCGGTTTATGGAAGGGGTGATGAGCTCGCTATTAGATGATACAATGATGCTAGTTTCCAAATGGACAAATATGATTATCGCTTATAGTGTACTTTTGCATTTTGTCTCAATGGAGTTGTAGTGAACTAGAAGAGCTCCAAGCAAAGCATTATAGCAGACTCTACAACAGAAGTTGAGTATATAGCATTATCTAACGCAGCTAAAGAGGCGATTTGGATCAAAAAGCTCGCCACCAAACTTGGTGTGGTTTCCACTATTGTTGATCCACTAGATGTCTATTGTGACAACAATGGAGCAATAGCTCAAGCAAAGGAACCACAGTCTCACCAGCAATTCAAACACATACTCAGACGATTTCATCTCATCAAAGAAATGGTTGAGAGAAAAGATGTGCAGATTTGCAAAGTACACACTAATGACAATCTCACTGATCCAATAGTGAAGGCTCTGTCGTAGCAGAAGTATATGAAAAGCACTTAAGGTCATTTGGTATTAAATACATGAATGATTGGCTATAGTGCAAGTGGGAGATTGTTAGAGTATGTGCCCTAGAGCCAATCCATTATTGTAATATTGACTCTTTATAAGAATGTTTATAATCAATTAAAGGCTTTTTCTACATTGTGTAATTCATATTATTGTATGTTGTAATGTATGTCCTTAGAATGGTAGAACCATGACAAGGGTATCAAGTGTTTCGAATCTCAATAGTGAGAACTTTATGATCACATATGATGGCCATTCTAGAAATGTCCGTATCCCCGGTATTATTTTGACTAAGGACATAGATAATATGGTAAGGCTATCATAGTGTTGAAGCCCTGTCAAAAGGCAGTGCCTGATCTTACTTGTCAAGGTTGTTTGCTGACAACCTAGTGCAACACATGGGTGCTTACTATGGGCGAGTTCACTAGACAAACCCACCGAAGGATTTCACATAGATGGTAACCCTAGTGTTTGTGGAATAAATCCTCTAACGAATGGTGGTGCATGTGATCCTTAGACTTGAGATCATTAGAGTGCCTTATGTACCAATTGGTGTAGTTTGACACTAGCCCAACATAGTTCTATTTAGGACTATCAGAACGGTAGTGACTGGCTATATCAAGAAGTGTATCAAGACTACGGTGGATTTGTTAGAGTAGATGCCCTAGAGCCAATCAATTATTGTGGAATTGACTCTTTGTAATAATGTTTATTAATCAATAATAAAAGGCATTTTATTCTATATCGCTTAAATCATTATTATTGCAATATGTATTGATATATGTCCTTAGAATGGTAGAACCGTGACGAGGGTATCAAGTGTTTCAAATCTTGATAGTGAGAACCCTATGAGCACATATGGTGGCCATTCTAGAAACGTCCGTAGCCCATTATTATTCTGAAGTAAGGGCACAGATAATACGGTAAGGCTATCATAGTGTTGAGCGACCACCCGTCGAAAGGCAATGGACTGATCTCACTTGTCAAGGTTGTTTGGTGACAACTCCGGTGCAACACATGGGTGCTTGTTGTAGGCGGATATACCATGGCAAGTTCACTGGATCCCACCCAGAGGATTCCATATGGATGGTAACCCCGGTTGTCTATGGAACAAATCCTCTAACGAATGGTGGTGCATGTGATCCTTGGACTTGAGATCACCGGAGCGCCTTGTGCACCAATTGGTACGATTTGATACTAGCCTAACGCAGCTTCTATTCGTAGTCGTGCGGTGGTGATTGGCTATATCAAGGAGTGTATCAAGACTATGGTGGATTGACAAAGGATTCATCACTCCCAGCACGGGAGAAGTTATTCACGGCGTAATTCAAGATATGGTAATGACACTAAAAGCGGGCCCGCAAAGTGGGATTGAGTTGTTGCTCTATCCAGATTATATCTGGTCATTGGTCCGAAGCGAATATATAATATCGAGAGTAACCGAAGGTTGACACTATTTCTATGCCTTCGTCTCGTAGAGATAACGATGATGAAAGGATCGTATTGTACGGTAACCATATCGTTGACAGTAGCTACTTTGCTGAATCCGAATCTATCGGGTGGCCATGATGCCTTGCTAGGGGCCAATCTTGGTCTATGTATTAGTGAGACGATTAATTGGTGTTAATCGTGATACTATACACTACCGGTATGATGGGAGCCTATGGGTCACACACATAGAAAATAATTTAAGAGCCAAGAAGAAAGAATGGCGTTTCGTCCTTTTTTGGGCGAAGGGGTATTTTGGTAATTTCACAATGCAATTAAATTTCTTGAGGTCGTAGCCTTTTATTTAATTTGTTAAAAAAATTAAATAAGTGAAATTACGGTTAAATGTGTGTTCGCACATATTTAATTAAATCATCATTATTGTTAAATGTTAATTAAATATTAATTGATTTTAATTGAAATAATGATGAATTAAATTAAAATATCTAATTGGGAGTGTTTGGCAAATTTGGGGGGTGTTTGGGTTGTAGCCCAAGCCCATTCCATACGGGAATAGGGCAACTAAAATAAGACTATAAAAGGAAAAAGGTTTTAGTTGAAAAAAGTGTGTGTGTTATTTTATTCATTCTTTTGATTTTGAAAAGAAAACCTCCAGCCAAAAAGCTCTCCCACGCCACTTTCACTGTTCCATTGAAAACAAACACTTTTGTTTTCTTCTTCTTGATTTCTTAAGGCCAAGGAGGATCTAACAAATCCCTCCTTGGTTCTTGTTGATTGTCTTCGTGTGGACCTCTACGGTTCGATCCTACACTTGGATCGGTAGCAAACACATTCGGGGACAACATTGGTGGAGCCTCCAAACGTGGGTATAAATCTAAACCTTTGATTTATTTTTCTGCAGATTCATATTATGCATAAACTGTAAAATCTGTGCCTTGATTTTGGGTTCTAAGGAACGATCCGTGGTTGTAAAAATTTTGTTTTCCGTTGCGCAACCGGGTCATTTCCTAACAGTGGTATCAGAGCCTAGGGTACTAGATTTACAGTTATTGAATGGTTGATACATGTATTTGTTGATAACATGCTGCCTTGATGAATCTCATGAAAAAACCCGCTTTTTGAAAAAATCTGAAAAAATCAGAAATCCATGATTTAATGAGTGATTCAAATGATAAAGCGGTTTAATAATGTGTTGATGAATGTTATATTGGTTGGTTAATATCCTGGTTGAAGCGTATATACGTTTGATTTGATTTGGATTCGTGTTTATACACAAAAAACTGCAAAAACGCAATGCAATTGGGGATTTCGAGGTTAGCCTTCGCGCGGCGGAGCCTCAGGGACGTTTCGCCGCGCGAAGATAAAACCTTCGCTGCTGGGCGAAATTGTGGCGGCTAGACCTAATTTAAATCCTCCGCGGCGAATGGTTCCGCCGCGAAGTATGCCAGCGAAATGCATATGTAAATCCTCGCCGCGGCGAAGGATGTAAGCTTTACCAATTCTGAATTTTTTGCAAAGGGACTAATGCGCTTTTTTAATAACCTATAAAGCCAATGTACATTCTGCACATTTAAGAGGGTAATTAATTAATTAACCCACCCAATTCAAAAATTGATTGTTTTTGAAATGTATGCTTTGTACTTGTTTGTATATTGCATGGTGTGCGGTACATGAGCCTTAGACCTAAGGGTGAATGTTTTAAATTATTTTGGGTATGTATGGGTGTAATATTTTTAAATAGGGCTGCGTGTCCCTGCCTTCTCTTTTCTTCTTTATGTACATTCTTTTCTCATCTCATTCCCCTCGAATGTAAATCGAGGTTTCTAAATTTGTTGATGTAAAATTAGTTTAATATTAATTTTATTGTAAATTTAGAATGATGTTTTTGTAATGTACACGGAGGCAAGCGGAAGGGACGAGGCAACCATACTCGAAGACTCAAGATATTTGTTACAGGGATCCCTAGGTGACCCAGGATTCCTCTAGGCTCGAGGAGATCGGTTTTAGTTAGGCCATGTACCAACACGTTTAACATTTTGTTTAGAATGCATGCTAAGGTTGAATGTTGAATAACATGCCAAACAATGTCATTCTAACAAAGATAATAATCTGATGAGACATAAAATAACAAACCCCTCAACTAAGTATATTAAGTCACGAATGCCTTCCCATCACCATGGTTTTAATCAAACCCTTGTTCGTCCGAAACCTTGTTTGCCAAAGCGAAGGGTACACTTCTACCAGTGGGAGGTTAAAATTCATTGGAGTTTTCCTTAATGGTGATGGGTCAACTTAAAATGACGGTTTTGCTTGTTCGCCAAAGCGAAGGTTGATAAACGCGTCATAGGCATAGTAGAGCAGTACATATATTATGTGTACATGGTGACATGTAGTGTCCACTTACTGATACTGAGAATCACACTTGAGGACAATGGTTGGAGCCATTGAATTGTGTGATTGGCTTGTTGGCTTTTTCACATTTGAGGTTGATAGTAGGAGCTATCAATTGGTGTGGATTAAGTTTGTTGGCCTACCTAATCAACCCATTTTGGCTTGTTCGCCAAAGCGAAGGTTTGAAATGGGCAGGATGGGATCTCGGTCCACTAGGAAAGCCAACGGGCTTTCCCGAGTTAATAGTGAGGGCTATTGGCTTGATTAAAATAGTGGGAGCATCGTTTAATAAAAGACCATATTAAATAATAATGAACTTTATAATAACTTTATCTTTTCGCAATTGTAGATTCACCGAAAATGAGTATTATGAACCCTGCGACCGATAATCGAAAAAGAAAACAGGTTGGATGGATCCAATTTCTCAGACTGGTATCGTAATCTTCGGATTATACTTAAGTCAGAAAAGAAATTGTATATCCTTGAAAAGCCATACATGGCTGAGCTGATCCCGATGCCACTCGGGGAAGTTAAGGATACTTATCAAAAGTTCCTTGATGATGCTGATAGAGTACAGTGCTTGATGTTAGCATCGATGACACCTATGCTGCAAAAGGAGCATGAGAATATGGATGCTTCTTCCATAATTCTACACCTCAAGGAGCTTTATGAAACAAATGCTCGACATGAGAGGTACAAGGTGTCGAAAGCCTTGTTTGGGGAGTCGTCGGCCGAGGGTGCCCAAGTTGGTCCTCATGTGCTCAAGATGATCGAGCACATTGAGAAGCTTGAGACTTTGGGATGTGGCTTGGATGCAGAATTACAAATGGATTTAATTATGCAATCCTTGCCTGACTCATATGCTCCGTTCATAATGAATTTCAATATGAACACGATGGAGAAAACCCCCTTTCTCGTAACTTCGAACATGCCGAGGATCACAGACTTGAAAAAGTCCAAGCCTCTTGCTTTGCGGTCGCCGCAAAGCAAAGGGTAAGAACGGCAAGGGTAAGGCCAAGGCCAAACCCAAGCCCAAGCCCAAAGGACATGTTGCTCTTGGGCCCTAGAGTGGCATAGGAAAGGGCAAGGTAGTCTGCTTT
Source organism: Pistacia integerrima (assembly GCA_026225825.1). Lineage (NCBI taxonomy): Eukaryota > Viridiplantae > Streptophyta > Magnoliopsida > Sapindales > Anacardiaceae > Pistacia > Pistacia integerrima. The sequence goes on along the minus strand of CM047743.1, from coordinate 14,645,755 downwards.
TCTTTTGTGGCAAGCCTAGCCACTGGAGGAAACACTGCAAGGCTTTCCTCGCAAGTAAGAAGAAGTCAGAGGCTACGACTTCAGGTACTTTCATGATTGAGATTAACTTCTCTCCCTCAACATCTTGGGTCATGGACACTGGATGTGGTACTCACATTTGTACTGATGTGCAGGGACTAAGGCATAGTAGAGTGCTCGCCAAGGGAGAGGTGGACCTACGAGTTGGAAATGGAGCACATGTGGTGCATTAGCGTGAGGACTTATTGTTTATCTTTGCCTACGGGCTTATTGTTGGAACTACATAACTGTTATCACGTACCTTCTATTTCTAGAAATATTATTTCAGTATCCGTTTTGGATAATATGGGGTATCATTTTGAGATATCTAATGGATTGTTGTCCTTTAGTTTGAATGGTATTCTATTTGGAATTGCAAGGTTATATAATGGATTATATGTTCTAGATTTAAACAATAAAGATATTCTCAATATTGAAACCAAGAAAGCTAAACATAGCGATCAAAACCAAACATATCTCCTCGGCATTGTAGATTGTGTCATGTTAATAAGACTCGCATTGCAAAACTTCAAAGGGATGGAGTTTTGGCCCCTTTTGACTTCCAGTCATTTGAGGTATGCGAGTCATGCCTTTTAGGCAAGATGACCAAGTCTCCTTTCACAGGACAAAGTGAAAGGGCTATTGAATCATAGGCATCATCCATAGTGATGTATGTGGTCCACTAACGATTGGAAGCCGAGGTGGATATTCATACTTCATCACATTTACTGATGATTTCAGTAGATATGGTTATGTCTACCTTATGAGACATAAATCTGAAGCCTTTGATAAATTCAAGGAATTCAGAATGAAGTACATATATGTTGGGCAAAAGTATTAAAGCTCTTCGGTCGGATCGAGGAGGTGAATACTTAAGCTCGGGGTTTTCTGAGTACTTGAAGGAATGTGGGATAGTATCACAACTCACCCCTCCTTATACACCCCAACACAATGGAGTGTCAGAAAGGAGGAATAGGACCTTACTTGACATGGTTAGGTCCATGATGAGTTTTAGTGATTTACCTGCATCATTCCAGGGGTTATGCCCTAGAGATGCGACTCACGTTTTAAAGCGTGCCGTCAAAGTTCTGTAGATAAGACTCCATATGAGCTATGGAGTGGGCGAAAGCCCAACTTGTCTTATCTAAGGATTTGGGGTTGCGAAGCTTATGTTAAGAAATTGACTTGAACAAGGCTGGGCCCAAAATCCTGTAAATGTATATTTGTGGGGTATCCAAAGGAGACCAAAGGATACCATTTCTACCACCCAGAAGAGCGCAAAATTTTTGTTGCTCGATCTGGTGTCTTCCTAGAAAAGGAACATTTTCTAAGAAGTACTAGTGGGAGAAAAGTAGAACTCGATGAAGTTCTAGAACCACAAGATATACTAGACGAAGGACGGGATGATATACCACAGGAAGTGGTTGAGCATCATGAGGAGGTTACTCCACAAATTGTGGATCAAAGTGAACCACCTCAGGTAGCACAGGAGCTACGTAGATCTGGGAGAGTACGCCATGAGCCCGAGAGATACGGTTATCTCGTGACTCAACATGGTGACGTACTAGTCTATCAAGGACGATGAACCCGTAACCTACGAAGACGGGCTATCGGATCCAGATTTTGTTAAATGGCTTGAAGCCATAAAATCGAGATGGACTCCATGTACCGTAACCGAGTGTGGTCTCGGTGGAACCACCTGAAGGGATAAAACCCATAGGGTGTAAATGGGTCTTCAAGAAGAAGCGACATGGATGGCAACGTGCATACTTATAAAGCACGGTTGGTTGCCAAAGGTTTCAAACAAATTCATGGCATTGACTATGAAGAAACCTTTTCGCCAGTTGCCATGATTAAATCCATCCGGATTATGCTTGCAATTGCCGCATATCATGACTATGAGATTTGGCAAATGGATGTCAAAAGCGCTTTCCCGAACGAAACCTTGAGGAGGATGTGTATATGACACAACCTGATGGTTTCGTTCTTGATAGTCAAGTTAATAAGGTATGCAAGTTGCGAGATCCATTTATGGACTCAAGCAAGCTTCAAGGAGCTGGAACATTCGTTTGATGAGGCCGTAAAAGAATTCGGTTTTATCAAAAACGAAGATGAGCCCCGTGTTTACAAGAAAGTGAGTGGGGAGTGCAATAGTATTCCTAGTGTTGTATGTCGATGACATACTTGATCGGGAATGATATACCGAACTTGCAACGGTAAAGACTTGGTTATCCAAGTGCTTCTCCATGAAAGACTTAGGGGAAGCGGGCCTATATCCTTGGTATAAAGATCTATCGTGATAGATCGCGTAGGTTGCTTGGTCTAAGTCGAGTGCATATATTGACAAAGTATGAAAGCGATTCAAGATAGGAAGAATCCAAGAAAGGATTTCTTCCGATGTCACATGGTGTTTATCTTCTAAGGAATTGTGTCCTAAAACACAAGATGAGAGAGATAGGATGAAGAGGATCCCATATGCATCAAGAATTGGATCCATCATGTATGCCATGCTATGTACTGGATTGATGTCTCATGTGCTTTGAGCACTTGTAGTAGATATCAATCGGATCCGGTGAGCGCATCTGGATGGTGTCAAGAATATTCTTAAGTACTTGAAGAGGACTAAGGATATGTTCTTGGTTTATGGAGGGGAGGATGAGCTCACAGTAAGAGGATACGGTGATGCTAGTTTCCAAACGGACAAAGGCGATTATCGATCGCAATCGGGGGTTTGTATTTTGTCTCAATGGCGGTGCGGTGAGTGGAAGAGCTCTAAGCAAAGCATGTGAGACTCTACAATGGAGGCCTGAGTATATTGCATTGTCAGATGCGGCCAAGGAGGCAATCTGGATTAAGAAGTTCGTCACTGAACTTGGTGTGGTTCCTACGATTGTTGATCCCATAGACATCTATTGTGACAACAATGGAGCAATTGCTCAAGCTAGGGAACCACGGTCTCATCAGAAGTCCAGACACATACTCAGACGATTCCATCTCATCAGAGAGATAGTTGAGAGGAAAGACGTGCAAATTAGTAAAGTGCATGCGACGACAATCTCGCAGATCCACTGACAAAGCCTCTGTCGCAGCAGAAGCATGAAAGGCACTTGAAATCATTTGGTATTAAATACAAGAATGATTGGCTATAGTGCAAGTGGGAGATTGTTAGAGTAGATGCCCTAGAGCCAATCAATTATTGTGGAATTGACTCTTTGTAATAATGTTCATTAATCAATAATAAAAGGCATTTTATTCTATATCGCGTAAATCATTATTATTGCAATATGTATTGATATATGTCCTTAGAATGGTAGAACCGTGACGAGGGTATCAAGTGTTTCAAATCTTGATAGTGAGAACCCTATGAACACATATGGTGGCCATTCTAGAAACGTCCAAGTAGCCCATATTATTCTGAAGTAAGGGGCACGATAATACGAGGTAAAGGCTATCATAGTGTTGAACGACCACTCCGAAAGGCAATGGCCCGATCTCACTTGTCAAGGTTGTTTGGTGACAACCTGGTGCAACACATGGGTGCTTGTTGTAGGCGGATATACCGCAAAGCAAGTTCACGGGTGACCCACCGAGGATTCCATATGGATGGTAACCCTAGTGTCTATGGAACAAATCCTCTAACGAATGGTGGTGCATGTGATCCTTGGACTTGAGATCACCGGAGCGCCTTGTGCACCGGATTGGTACGATTTGATACTAGCCCTAACGCAGCTTCTATTCAGAAGTCACGACGGTGGTGATTGGCTATATCAAGGAGTGTATCAAGACTATGGTGGATTGACAAAGGATTCATCACTCCCGGAATGGAGAAGTTATCTCACGGCGCAATTCGGTATATGGTAATGACACTAAAGCGTGGTCACAAAGTGGGATTGAGTTGTTGCTCTATCCAGTTATAATACGGGTCATTGGTCCAAGCTGAATATATAATATCGAGTAACCGAAGGTTGACACTATTTCTATGCCTTCGTCCTCGTAGAGATAACATTATGATGAAAGGATCGTATTGTACGGTAACCATATCGTTGATAGGTAGCTACTTTCTTTGAATCCGAATCTATCGGGTGGCCATGATGCCTTGCTAGGGGCCAATCTTGGTGCGTGTATTAGTGAGACGATTAATTGGTGTTAATCGCGATACTATACACTACCGGTATGATGGGGAGCCTATGGGTCACACACATAGAAGATAATTTAAGAGCCAAGAAGAAAGAAGGGCGTTTTCGTCTTTTTGGGCGAAGGGGTATTTTGGTAATTTCACAATGCAATTAAATTTGCTGAGGTCGTAGCCTTTTTATTTAATTTATTTGTTAAAAAATTAAATAAGTGAAATTACAGTTAAATGTGTGTTCGCACATATTTAATTAAATCATCATTATTGTTAAATGTTAATTAAATATTAATTGATTTTAATTGAAATAATGATGAATTAAATTAAAATATCTAATTGGGAGTGTTTGGCAAATTTGGGGGTGTTTGGGTTGTAGCCCAAGCCCATTCCATACGGGAATAGGGCAACTAAAATAAGACTATAAAAGGAAAAAGGTTTTAGTTGAAAAAGTGTGTGTGTTATTTTATTCATTCTTTTGATTTTGAAAAGAAAACCTCCAAACCCAAAAAAGCTCCCTCCCGCCAATTTCAACTGTTCCATTGAAAACAAACACTTTTGTTTTTCTTCTTCTTGATTTCTTAAGGCCAAGGAGGATCTAGCAAATCCCTCCTTGGTTCTTGTTGATTGTCTTCGTGTGGACCTCTACGGTTCGATCCTACACTTGGATCGGTAGCAAACACATTCGGGGACAACATTGGTGGAGCCTCCAAACGTGGGTATAAATCTAAACCTTTGATTTATTTTTCTGCAGATTCATATTATGCATAAACTGTAAAATCTGTGCCTTGATTTTGGGTTCTAAGGAACGATCCGTGGTTGTAAAAATTTTGTTTTCCGCTGCGCAACCGGGTCGTTTCCTAACAGGATTAACAAAGGATTAATCATCCCCAGGTACGGACGAAATCATCTCACTGACCAATTCGATAAATGGCAATGACACTAAACCTATGGCCATAGTGGGATTGAGTTGTAGCTCAATCCAATCTATTTTATCTTTGGTCCAATAACCGAATACAAAGAGATCAAGGATATCTAAGGTTGACACTACTTCTGTACCTCGGTCTTGATGAGATAATGTATGATGGAAGGATTTGATTGCACGATAACCATATTGTTGATGGGTAGCTGTTTCACTGAATCTGAATCTATTGGGTCACCATGATGCCTTGCTAGAGGCCAATCTTGGTCTGTGTTCAATGAGACGATTGATTGAGTGTCAATCACGATACTACTCACTACAGATATGATAAGGAACCTTTGGGTCACACACATAGAAGACATATAAAGGATAAATAAGTGAGAAGGACATTTTGTCTTTTAAGATGAAAGAGTATTTTAGTAATCTCACAATGCAATTAGATTTGCTGCGGTTGTTGCCTATATTTAATTTCATATGGAAATTAAAATAAGTGAGATTCTGTGTGTGTGTATTTAAATGTTATATTATTAATTTATATTAAATTTAAAATAATATTAACATTAATGAATATAATATAAATTCAAATTCAAATTCAAAATTAAAATACCAAGATTAGAATTCACCTTGTTTTGGTAATGGAATAAATCTAATCTAAATATGGAATTAGTAGATGGCTATTCCATATTAGATTAGGGTTTTAATTGTTGCACTATTTAAGTGCAACTAAAAATTAAAACAAAATAATTATTCAATCAAATAAACCGTAGCCACCCTCTCTCTCTCACCATGAGCCTCATAGGTTGGAGAAGAGAAAAATTTTACATTCTTGTCCTTGAACTAATCGGTTTACCTAGCACATTAAACCCATTGGTGATCATTGTACTGTCATTCTGTGGATACCGCTTGTGCATTCCTTCCTTGGAGTGAAAGTGAACAAAAATGAAATCGTTTGAAGGAGCCTCCAAACACTGGTATGAACTTATACTTGTGTTTAATATAATTAGATGCATGAATGATGTAAATCAGGTATAAGGATCATTGGGTTCAAATGTTTATGGATAAAACAATTTTTGTAATCCGTTGCATAAATCTAATCCATAAACCCACACTACGATAGAAAATGGAGACTATCTGTGTCCAGTTTCCTGCCCGTCCTGTCCGGCCTAGAGTTCATCGAGGGCTTTCTGCAACACATCCAGCTACTGGCCAACTGGATGGCTGTTTTCCATGACCTTGATATGGGCTCTCTGGTTGTTTCGCATGGCATCGCATTTAAGTGGTCACAGAGGTCTTCATGTGGGCATGTCCTCTGCTTGTTCTACTCTCTCCAACATGCCTTGGCGAGGGTTAATGCTTGAGAAGAGCAAGTTGTCTGCGTGAGGAGAAATTGCCCTTTCCTAGCATGGGTTATGACCGGCACACTAGTTATGGGCTCCTCCGCGACGTGAGTCATTGTTAACACGTCATTCGTAGGTGTCTTCACGACGTGAGTTATACTCAACATGTTGGTTATCGACACTGCGAGCGGGTTCTTGGAGCGAGCTATTACCATCACGCTTGGGAGAGTTTGGAATCTCATGCCCAAAGGCATCCCGCTGTCATCTCTACTGTTAGAGATGTTCACTCATTGCGCTTGAGCTATGTGAGGGCATTACATTATGTGGCAACCAGGGTTACTAGGTCCCCGCTGCCGCCATCTAGACAATGTTCTGTTGGACAGGGGTTGGGGCCCTTGGTGCCATCACTAGGACGGCGTCTAAGCACTGCACTAGCGTTTGGAGCATGGTAGTAAGCATTTCAAGGATGTTCATTATATGTGGATCCGCCTATGAAACGGCTGATCTATCCTCCGATCCAAGTGGATGAGGGACTACCCTCAAGTAACTCGTAGAGGCCTTACCAACTTGGCAGGCAACAACTTTGTTCTTTGAACTGGCTCTGGTGGCATGAACCATGACTGATCTAGTGCGATCCTGGAAAATTGAATAAGGTTTGCTAGAAAATCTAGAGAGCTTTGCAGGGGCCCTCCTTTTAGCCCCAAAATGTTGATGTTATGATTTGCACCGACAAGAAGTACATAGATTCCATGATGAAACCTACGTAAGAGATTGTATGAAATCTGTGATCTGATACAAGATCAATGAATGAATGAAAGACACAAGCAACAAAAGATTTTTAAACTAGTTCGGATGCTAGGCACAAATTCTACATTCATTGTTTTTATATTGCTTTCTTTGTTTTTCTGTGTACAATTGCGGCTTGCATGAAGTATGAATGATACGTCAAAAAGAGCTCCCCTAGATTAGGTGAAAAGTCAACTTATATACTGTTCCAATGACAAACTTGTAAATAAAGTTAACATAGGACTAGAGTCGGCGGTGGGTCGTGTCGTGCATAAAAATTCAAAGCCCTTCATGCTGTGGGCTGTGTCGTACTAAGGCCTATAGAAATTTGTGCCTTGTCATGCCGTGCCAGCCTGCCAAATCTGAAGTCCCATGGCACAACCTACTATATAGCGTGTTGTGCTAGGGCCATGCCGTGGGCCTAGCACATGGGCCAGCTCGCGTGCTTTGTGGGCCAGCCTACAATTTTTTTTTTTAATATTTATAAATTATGGTTATTTTTTTTATTATTAATAATTATTATAAAATATTTTTCTATGTTATATTTAGTGACATTTTGTATTTTCATTAATTAAAAATATATATAATCACTATGAAATATAATAAAATAATGAGTCATTGAAGTATTAATTGAATTTCAACACTTTTTTATTACTTATAATTGTAAATTACAAATAAAAACTTAGGAATTAGGATTAAGAATTAACATAACAATTACATCTCCATTAGAAATACAAGTATACAAATACAATACAATTATCTCAACTTTGATTATAGTTTACAAATATTCAAAGTAAATGATTGATCAAAAAAATATCATACATCTTCATTTTCATTCATTTCTCTGAATATTTGTTAACTAAAATCAAAGTTGAGATAGTTATATTGTATTTGTATACTTGTATTTCTAATGGAGATGTAATTGTTAAAGTTAATTCTTAATCCTAATTTCTAAGTTTGTATTTTTAATTTATAATTATAAGTAACAAAAAGTGTTGAAATTCAATTAATATTTCAATGTCTCATTATTTTATTATATTTTATCGTGATTATATATTTTGTTAATTAATGCAAATACAAAATGTCACTAAATATAACATATAAAAAAATATTTTATAATAATTATTAATAATAAATCAAAATAACCAACAGTCGTGTGTCTCTTCTAACAGGCTACGGAAGTAGAAAAATGGGAGAATTCATACGAGGACTATTCATCTTCCCATCTTCGTTTCCAAAAAGAAAACTTGTGTCTAAAGAGGAGCTTCTTTTATCGCAATTTCCATTCTCTTTTGTAAGGTAAATCTCTTGTTTCTCTTCAAATTTTGGTAGTTCTCGCATCTTTCTTTGGATTTCAAAAGTTTTAGGAACGATTTAGGGTGGTTTTAGGAATTTTCAGAGTGTTTCAGTGGTGAATAGGATGGGGTTTCTCGGAACATGGTTTTTGGCTTTGTTTTTTAGAACTCCCAGTGGATTTTAGTTGTGAGTGGCATCTATCTAGTGTATTTTTGATAGAGAAAATAACACTTTGAGTAAGGCGTGTTTTTTGAGTTGATTGGTTCCAACGAGTTAAGGTTTGCTTGGTTTCAAGGAAGAGAAGAAGAAGTCGAGTTACCCAGTAACTTCATTCGGCTCGTCTCGTTTCGGTATCCTTATCTGAGCCGAGTGCCTTGTGGGTAAAAGAATTCAGGTTCATTTAGTCAGTCGGTTGATCTGCCAAACCAATTAAGATATCGTGAAAGGTATTTAAAGGTTTCATCTGATGTTGCACTCCGAGTCGAGTGAGGAGAATCATATGGATAAGGACCCTAAGCCTACTATGGTAGTAATGCCGGAAGAGGATGATATGCTGCTGGGAATCCCCAAAAGGTTGAATGTGGCTATCTCCGAGCTAGGTGGAGCCATCGATTTGAGTAGTGACGGTTCTGAGAGGCAGGGGACGAGTGGGGAAGATGCATCGACGAGTCTAATAGCTTTGAAAGCGACACTTTGACTAGTGATGGGAGTAAAGGAGCCGAGCCAACTGGGTAGTGGAATTTTGGGAACTGACTACCTGCGTCTGCTAAAAAAGAATGATCAGTGGCTAATTTGGATGCAATGCCATGTTCCTAGTTCTGTGGAAATCAGGATACCAAAGAGCTACGAGAGGGTCGACTGTGAGGCGAAAGGATAGGTGAGCATGTACGAGATATGGTTCCATGATGGTTTGTGCCTTCCCATACCTCGAGTCATCTGGTAGGTGTTGAATCATTTCATGATCGTACCAACACAGATTATGCCGAATGGGTGGAGATTATTGTTAAGGTGTTGTGCGTTCAGAACCGAGTGATGTTCGGTCTGCACAAGTTACTGCATTCTTACTATCTTAAGGAGCATGATCGAGAAAAAGGTAGATAAGTCATCACCCTTAGGCATGGCTGAATCCACTAGGTGACCAACCTGAGGTCAAGTGACAAGAACTTGAAGGAAGCGATTCTTTTTTATGAAGGGCGAGGCTGTATTCGATGAGAGAGGCCAAGGCGAGATACCTTACACATGGAGAGGCACAGGTAAGAGACTGATTCTTATCTATACTTGTGATTACTAAGTCTTATTCTCCCTTTCTTTTGTAGATCTGTAACACCTACTGTAAACTAATACAATGCATGCATAATAACAATAGAAAATTGGGCCCAAAAACTTTCTTTTCATTATAAGTCATACGTCTTTTATACACAAAGAACGTCATTTAGAAAAATGCCATTTTAAAAGACAAAACAGGGAAACAAGTAGCTATTGCTCGCTGCCGACGCCCCTCCGACTGCATCATCACCTAGATCCTGCATCCACAAAAGAAAATAACGGGGTGAGCACAAAATGATGCTCAGTAAGTAAAACCCTCTATCTGTCTATCCCCGTATGTATAACTCTTAATTCTTTCCTCTCACTTTCTGTTGTTTCTTACTAATCGTCATGGCCTCATCTTATCGGAGGTACGACCGGATGGCGTTCACTTAGCACCATCTCACTCTTCATGACTATCGGGTGGAATTCACACAGCACCAACCCGTTCTTAGTGACTACGAGTGGGGGATCACGAAGCACCTACCCGGTTTTCGTAACTATCGGGTGGAGACCACATAGCACCTACCCGTTCCTTATTACTTTCGTACGATCACCAAGCATTAACCCGCCTCCTAATCACCGCCGGGTGATGATCACAAAGCATCAACCCACTTAATAAATATCGGTGATGATCACAAAGCATCAACCCCTTTTCTAATAACTAACCGGGTGATGGTCACAAAGCATCCACCCGCTTCTAATACCCATCGGGTGACGATCACAAAGCATCAACCCATTTCTAATGGCTATTCGGGTGATGATCACAAAGCATCAACCCGATTCTCATAACCTGGCCGGGTGATGATCACAAAGCATCCACCCATCTCTAATACTCTTCTCATTCACTCTATTCTAGCACTTCTCATTCTCTCTACCCTTAGAGTAGTTGCATCCACAAAGATCTCTACTCATAACGCAAGTGCATACACAAAGTTTCCTACTCTTTCTTAGGTCACTTCTCAATGCACAATTAATGCCTATGGATGGTTCATCTCCACTAATTCACTTATGAAATGCCAACATGCAATGTTGCAAGAATTAAGGTTCACTACTCATACTCAAACCTCTATTAGGCATTTCAACAAACAACTCAAGTGCATAATAAAACTCTACTATAACAACAATTCTAAATCTTTCTCTAACCATCCAAAATGGGGAGAAACCCCCTCACTTAGCCCACAATTCCCTCCCAAAGAAAGACAACTTCCAAAAAAGGATTTCTCAATATCCTTTAATTCAATCTCAAACTACCTTTCCAACCCACATCTCATTTCTTATATTTGAAATGTATAAACAATCACAAAGCACTAGAAATCTCCATTTAAGACTCAATAACTTGGCATATAACATGTATGTAACATACATACATAATTGCTATCAAAACCCTAAGCAAGAAAATTCTCAAATCTCAACTTGGGTTGGGATTTACTTACCTTGTTATGGAGAGATTTCACTAGCTCTTCCTTTCACTTGTTTTGCATGACTTTTTCTCTACTCTTAAACAAATGAACAAAAACCCTAAATATTCAATATATACTAAAACTCACAAAGCTTCACAACCAAATCAAGAATCTTTACCTTAGGATGCCTTGGGTTGATTTTCTACCCCAAATCACTCCAAAAGTCTTTTAAAACTCCTTGATCAAAAGAAAGAGAATTTGAGAGGAAGCAAGAGAGGAGAGTGGCGTTGGAGAAGAAGAATGAAGGGTTTGCAATGACTTAATTCCTTTTAATGAAATTTATACACAAGCATTCCCATTTTGCCCTTACTCTTCTTTGGGAATTCTATCTATATCCTTTGATTCATTACAAACACACCCCCATAACAACCTATTATCCATGAAAAATCCTTACATTTTACTCTCCACTTTTCCTACTAAATAGGGGTAGAATGGCCAAATTGCCCTAGGGAAGAAAATATCTAAAACTTAACAAATATTTTGGTTGGCACGTCACCCTTTGCGAGGAATCTCTGCGCCGTGACGAAACCGTCTCAGCCCAGCTTTCCCGTGGCTACACCTCCTCGCCGCGGCGAACATTATTCTTCGCCCCGGCGAAGACTGAAACACTAAACTTCTTCTATTTTCAACCAATTTCAGGGCAAGTATTCAACATAACACTCAATCAAAGGTCAACCAAATAATATTACCAAGAAACCAACTCAGATAAGAGCAAAAGAAGAAACAATAACTATGTACCTCAAGTGGGGCGTTACAAGATCTCGACTTCAATCGAGCTAGTCAGAGTAGAGACGGCTTGGACGTGATGACGAGGGAGTTTCTTGCCATTCCAAAGGAACAGAGAGATTGGATAGTGATCTTAAAAGAGTCTAACCTGAGAACAATCATTTGTGGGCGGGAATTGAGGTTGTTTAGAGAGGTATTATGTTTACCTCATCGAAGCAAGTATAGCACGTGCTGCTGATTCACTACAGCAACCATATACTATTTAGGTATTCGTTTCTTCATCCACTAACACCTAAGGAGTTTGTTATTGCAGAGAGGCAGAGAGGCTAATGAGGAATCTCAAAGTGGACATACTGAATGCAAGTGACGTGGCCACACAATGTAGAGCCAAGAGGAAGAGGGAATATGCCCGAGGAATGTACCAGTCCAATAGATCGAGTTGATTCCTCCTGCGGGTCAGTCATCGGTCGGACCCTAGTCATTGAAGGAGGTCCAGTTTGATAAGGACGAGAAAGTGACGATCACTCTCCCAAATACAACCTCGATTTATTCTGACGCGGCTGGGATGGGGTAGTTGGTAGACTCATTTTTGCTTCCTGCCAATAAGACTCATATGAATCAAATGGGAACGACCGCGGTGGCCAAGTGGACAATGACTCAACGACTTCAGGTATATCTTGACTTTGAATATTTTTGCCAAGCTATAAAGTCTAATCGCATGCTTTTGTGCAGGCTTTGAGTGGGAGCCTTTATCTAAAGAAGGTCACGGTTTCCCAAGATGCTAAGATCCAAGTGTTGACAAGTCCAACACCGGTCTGAAAAACTGGGAGGCTCAGGTGCTAAAAAATGCGAAGGCAAGCTCCGCCAAACAGAGTCAGGCTGAGTTAGAGTCGGCCAAACTGAAAAAGGCGTTGGCCGAAGCTGAGAGGGCGCCATTTCATGCGATGAGAGAACTAGCCAAAATTGAGGAAGAGTCAGTTGCACTCAGGGAACGATGCAAATCTATAGCTGAGGATGCCATGGTCAAGGCCCGCGTCGAACTAATGAAGGAGTACAAGGTCGGGAACACTACTCACTGGGATCCTGATGGGGACATCAAACTTTGGGAGGAGATTGAAGCTGAGGCAACCAGGAGGGCTAACCAAGTGGAGGAGGAGCGAGTCGAGTCTGATCCCAAAGATCAAATAGAGGATTTTACAGGTGATCTAGAGGAAGCTTTAGGAAGGTCGATTGAGTCTGCTAAGGATGCAATAGCGGTTAGGGGGTCAGCCAGACAAGAGAATGAGGTCGGGCTTATTGAAGATCAGTTGGCTCAAGAGGATCAGCCGAGTCATGTAGACCCTTAGTTTTTATGTTTTTCACTACTGTCTTAGACTTTTAAGGCATGTTGTGCCCTATTTTCTTTTGCATTTGCAACTCTTCGTCGATGCAGGATTTTAAGTTTTAATAGATTGTTTTCCATCTGTCTCGTTACAAAGTGTTGCATTTCCTTATGTTGCTGTGTGACTTGTATACTTATAATGTTTTGAATTTTTAGAAATTCATGTACTGCGATTGAGTGACTGAATTGTTGATGATTGAGTGAACCTAATTTCTTGATGTGAATCAATGTGCCCCGAGGCTGGGTCAACATGGCCGATTGTTGATGTAATTTAGTAGATGCAACGAGATCGGCTCAACATGATTAACTGTCATTGTAAATCAGTAGATGTAACTTAGTAGATGTTTTGATGTCAGGTCGGCATGGTTGATTATCGATGTAATTTGGTAGATGCAACAAGATCGGGTCATCATGACTGACTGTCATTGTAAATCAGTAGATGTAACTTAGTAAGTGTTCCGAGGTCGAGTCGACATGGTTGACTGTCAATGTAAATTAGGCCTCGCGACCAAGTTGATGCTAATTGGTTGGAGTTGAATAAATTTGTAATGTTAGGTATACCGAGGCCTGGTCGGCATGTCCGACTATCGATGTAAATCAGGCCTCACGACCGAGTTGATGCTAATTGATTAGAGTTGAATAAATTTGTTTGCTGAATAATACTTTTATTGATACGAGGCCGAAAGGCCGACTAATTGGAGAGGAGGTGGATAGGCCCACTCATCCTTTTTAAAACAAATAAAACTAAAAAAGGAAAATAAGAGCAATTTACTAGAAATAGTACTGTTTGAGATGGATGGCATTCCAACTATTGGTGATATCTTTCCCCTCTGGAGTTTGGAGCCTATAGACGCCCTTGCCTACCGCTCTACTTATCTTATACGGGTCTTCCCAGTTAGGGTCGAGCTTCCCAAAGTTGATCTCTTTGGTATTCTAAAAGACTTTGCGAAGCACCCAATCTCCTTCTTTGAAAGCCATCACTCGAACATTACGGTTGCAGTGTCGAGCGACTCATTGTTGATAGATGGCATTCCTGATGTGAGCCTGATCCCTCAGTCCATCGATGGTATCTAGGCTATGGTAGAGATTCTGGTTGTTGGCCTGCTAATCCATCCATTAGAGTCTGGGAGAAGGGATTGAGACCTCAGCTAGGATGACCGCCTCTAAGCGATATGCTAAGGAGAAGGATGTCTCTCCAATGGATGAGTGGGTTGTGGGTTCGGTAGGACCAAAGTGCTCCTAGTAGTCATCTACCCGAGCACCCTCAGTTTTCTAGAGGCATTTCTTAAAGGTTTGCATCATTGTTTTGTTGGACAACTTTGCTTGCCCATTTGACTGAGGATTGCGAGGTTTTTAGAAGTTGAGTTTGATATCCCACATATCACAAAAGTCCTTAAATCCAGAGCTGATAAACTGGGATCCATTATTAGTGACCAATTCCTTCGGTATGTTGAACCGACAGATTACATTCTTCCAGATGAATCCCTTCTCCTCCCTAACTCATACTTGGGAAAATGCCTCAACTTCTATCCATTTGGTGAAGTAGTCGGTGACTGCTAGCATGTATACTCGTTGCCTGCGTGCAGTTCGAAGTTTATCGACTATGTCCATCCCCCACTTCATAAATGGCTAGGGGGTGAAGATGGAGTTGAGTCTTTCAAGAGAGAGGTGCGAGACATTGGCAAACCTTTGGCAACTATCACACCCTTGGACGTAAGTGGCTAGATCGGCCCGCGTGGTAGGCCAATAGTAACCAACTGTGATCACTTCGTGTGTTAGAGTAGATGCCCTAGAGCTAATCAATTATTGTAGAATTGACTCTTTGTAATAATGTATTGATCAATAAAAGGCATTTTATTCTATATCGCGTAAATCATTATTGTGTGTATTGATATATCTCCTTAGAATGGTAGAACCGTGACGAGGGTATCAAGTGTTTCAAATCTTGATAGTGAGAACCCTATGAGCACAAATGATGGCCATTCTAGAAACGTTCGTAGCCCCAGTATTATTCTGAAGTAAGGGCACAGATAATATGGTAAGGCTATCATAGTGTTGAACGACCCTATCGAAAGGTAGTGACTGATCTCACTTCTCAAGGTTGTTTGGTGACAACCTGGTGCAACACATGGGTGCTTGCTATAGGCAAGTTCACTAGACTGACCTACTAGAGGATTCCATATGGATGGTAACCCTAGTGCCTATGGAACAAATCCTCTAATGAATGGTGGTGCATGTGATCCTTAGACTTGAGATCACCGAAGCGCCTTGTGCACCGATTGGTATAGTTTGACACTAGCCCAACGCAGTTCTATTCAGAGTTGTCAATACAGTAGTGATTGGCTGCATCAAGGAGTGTATCAAGACTATGGTGGATCGACAAAGGATTCATCACTCCCGGGTACAGGGGGAAGTTATCTCACGACGCAATTTAGTAAATGGCAATGACACTAAAATTGTGGCCACAGTGGGATTAAGTTGTTGCTCAATCCAGTTTATAATTCAAGTCATTGGTCCAGTAACTAAATACATAATATCGAGAGTAACTAAGGTTGACACTATTTTTATGCCCCGGTCTCGTTGAGATAACAGATGATGAAAGGATTGGATTGTACAGTAACCATATTGTTGTCAGGTAGCTACTTCACTAGATCTGAATCTATCAGGTGGCCATGATGTCTTGATAGGGGCCAATCTTGGTCTATGTGTAGTGAGACGATTAATTGGTGTTAATCACGATACTACACACTACCGGTATGATGAGGAGCCTATGGGTCACACGCATAGAAGATAATTTAAGAGCTAGTTTATAAGAAGGGCGTTTTCGTCTTTTTAGGTGAAAGGGTATTTAATATATATATATATATATATATATATAATATATTAATTGAATTTAATTGATAATAATAATAATAATAATAATAATAATAATTAAAATATCTAAATAAGGCTGTTTGGACATAGCGGTTGTTTGGGTTGGTGCCCAAGCCCATTCCATGATGGAATAGGGCATAGTGTGCACTATATAAGTGCAACACTTTGTGAAATTAAATAATTAATTTCATTTCATTCAAAAGAAAAACCTCCAACCCCCTTTTCTCTCCCACACCAGATTGCCTTTTTGCTTGAAACAAAATTTGCTTGATTTGTTCTTGGTTCTTAAGGCTAAAGAGGATCTAGCAAATCCCTCTTTAGTTCCTTGGGGTTATCTTCATGTGGACTACCGCTGGTTCGATCCCACTCTTGGGTCAGTAGCGAAACCCATTCAGAGACAAGTTGGAGGAGCCTCCAAACGTGCGTATGATTTCTTAACTCTAAACTGATTTTTTTTTCTGCAGATTCTAATATGATGTATAAATTGTAAAATCTTGCCCTGATCTTTGTTCTAAGGAATGATCTATGTTGTAAATAAATTTTTGTTTTCCACTGCCATTACTTGATCATTTCCTGATAGTGGTATTAGAGCCTAGGTACCAGATTTTACAGTTTTATTATGGTTGATTACATGTATTTGATTGATAATATGTTGCCTTGATGAATCTACACAAAATCTGCCTTAAAAACATGTTTTAAGAAATCAATTTAATTGATTAATTTAATTTGTTGATGATCTGCAAGTTTGGAATATTGGGTTATGGATTTTTATTGAAATCAGAAGTTTAGTTTGATTGCAAAAAATCCGTTTGGTGTATTTTTTAGTGGCTGGTTGAACTGATCTGATGCTACAGATCAGTGTACGCTCACCGCAGCAATATAACCCATCGTCGCGGCGTGCGTTGTTTGGCATACTCACTGATTGCAAAATCAGTGCTCGTCGCGACGATCGACGCGATCGTTGATTGAATATCAGCGCTCGCCTCAACGATATAACTCATCATCGGGCAATCGTAGTCTAAGGTGCGCGTTGACGCAAATCAGCGCTCGCTGCAGCGATATAACCCATCGCCGCGGTAAACGCACGTGGTGCATGTGCGCGACATAAATCAGTGCACGCTACGGTGATCTAATCCATCGCCGCAGCGAGTGCACTTTCGAGTGCACAAGGGCCAAAGTGAAAAGTTTCAAAACTTTTCGACCAAATTGTCAAGGGGTAATTAATAATTCACCCACCCAATTAAAAAATTGATTGTTTTTTAAATGTATGCCATGTATTTGTTTGTATATTACATGGTGCCCAGTACATGAGCCTTAGACCTATGGTGAACGTTTTAAAATTTTTGGGTATGTATGGTTGTAATTTATTAAATAGGACCTGCGTGTGCTGCCTTTCTCCCCTTCTCGATGTACATTCTCTTCTCATCTCATTCCCTTCAAATGTAAATCGAGGTTTCTAAATTTATTGATGTAAAGAATTTTGTATAATTATTCTCATTGTAAATTTAGAATGATGTTTTTGTAATGTACTTGAAGACGGATCAAGGAAAAGACAATCATACTTGAAGACTCAATATTTTATTGCAGGACCCCTAGGTGACCTACCGATTCCTCTAGGCTCGAGGAAATCGGTTTTAGTTGGGCCATGTACCGGCACGTTTTAATATTTTGTTTAGAATGCATGCTAAGGTTAAATGTTCAATAACATGCCAAACAATGTCATTCTATCAAAGATAATAATCTAGTGAGATATTAAATAATAACTCCTCAAATAATGTATATTAAGTCAAGTATGCCTTCCATCACCATGGTTTTAATCAAACCACTGTTCGTCGAAACCTTGTTCGCCAAAGTGAAGGGTACACTTCTACCAGTGGGAGGTTAAAATTCATTAAAGTTTTCCTTAATGGTGATGGGTCGACTTAAAATGACGGTTTTTCTTGTTCGCCAAAGCAAAGGTTGATAAACGCGTCATAGGCATAGTAGAGAAGTACACATGTTATGTGTACGTAGTGACATACTGAGAATCACACTTGAGGACGATGGTTGGGGCCATTGGATTGTGTGATTGGCTTGTTAGCTTCTTCACATTTGAGGTTGATAGTAGGAGCTATCAACTGGTGTGGATTAAGTTTGTTGGCCTACCTAATCAACTCATTTTGGCTTGTTCACCAAAGCGAAGGTTTGAAATGGGCCAGATGGGATTTCAGTCCACTAGGAAAGTCAATGAGCTTTCTCGAGTTAATAGTGAGGGCTATTGACTTGAGGAAAATAGTGAGAGCGTCGTTTAATAAATGACCATATTAAATAATAATGAACTTTATAATGAATTTATCTTTTCTGCAATTGTAGATTTACCAAAATGAGCATTATGAACCTGTGACCAATAATCAAGAAAGAAAATAGGTTGGATGGATCCAATTTCTTAGACTGGTATCGTAATCTTCGGATTATACTCAAGTCAGAAAAGAAATTGTATATCCTTGAAAAGCCATACACGGCTGAGCCTGATCCTGATGCCACTCAGGAAGTAAAAAACACTTATCAAAAGCTCCTTGATGATGCTGAAGGCGTTCAATGCTTGATGTTAGCATCGATGACACCCAAAGGTCTTTGCAAAAGCGGGCATGAGAATATGGACGCTGCTGCCATCATTCTACACCTCAAGGAGCTTTTCGAAAGGAATGCTCGACATGAGAGGTACAAGGTGTCAAAAACACTGTTTGGAAGTCATCTGACTGAGGGAGCCCAAGTTGGTCCTCATGTGCTCAAGATGATCGAGCACATAGAGAGGCTTGAGACTTTGGGATTTGAGTTGGACGCAGAATTACAAATGGATTTGATTCTGCAATCCTTGCTTGACTCTTATGCACCGTTCATAATGAACTTCAATATGAACACGATGGTGAAAACCCTGCCAGAACTTTTGAATATGCTAGGACTGCAGAGCAGGGACTTGAAGAAGTCCAAGCCTGTTTTACTAGTTACTGCCAGTAAAAGAAAGGGTAACGGCAAGGGTAAGGCCAAGCCCAAGCCCAAGCCCAAGCCCAAAGGACAGGGTGCTCTTGGGCCTGAGAATGGCATAAGGAAGGGCAAAGTAGTCTGCTTCTATTGTGGTAAGCCTGGCCACTGGAGGAAACACTACAAGGCTTTCCTCACGAGCAAGAAGAAGTTAGATTCTATGACTTCCGGTATATTGATGATTGAGATTAAATTCTCTCCCATAACATCTTGGGTCATTGACATAGGATGTGGTACTTACATTTGTACTGATGTGTAGGGACTAAGTAGAGTGCTCGCCAAGGGAGAAGTGGACCTACAAGTTGGAAATTGAGCACATGTGGCTACATTGACTGTAGGGACTTACTGTTTATCTTTGCCTACGTGCTTGTTGTTGGAACTACATAACTGTTATTACATACCTTCTATTTCTAGAAATATTATTTCAGTATCCGCTTTGGATAATATAGGGTATCATTTTGAGATATCTAATGGATTGTTATCCTTTAGTTTGAATGGTATTCTATTTGGAATTGCAATGTTATATAATGAATTATATGTTCTTAATTTAAACAATAAGGATATTCTCAATGTTGAAACCAAGAAAGCTAAACATAGTGATCAAAACCAGACATATTGGTAGCATGCCGAATGCTTTAAATTAATAATCTTACTAACCTAACTACTAAATTGCATATAGGGTGAGCAAGGGTCGATCCCACAGGGAATGATTCAATTAAATCCTATATTCTGACCAATAACCACAACGAAAACAACAGAAAAATAAAATAAAATAAAATCCTAAACAGTAAACATGACAACAGAATAATGAAAGGGGTTGTAGACAATGCAATCTAAAGTGAAACGAATAAATCTCCAATGGTAGAAAATATCGATTAAAAAACAACCAAGGCTTCGTTCCAAGATCCACCTAAACATGCATTGGACATGAACTAACCGTAACATTATTCTATCTCATTATTATGGAATTATTGACCCTAGGAAACAACAAGCTCAGTTACCCGAATTTTCCCTTAATTGTCATTACTGAAATAAGCTCTTCAATTAGATCCTAACCCTTGAACAACCTAGAATAAGCTCTCTAAATTTAATTCAATGGCAACCTTAAGCATTAGGAAAATAGATCAATCCAAGCAACAATCACGCAAGATCAGATTATTAAACTTAGGTTATGTTATTCAAGGTGACAGATTGAGAACTTGTCTGTAATCATCTATCATCATGTGTTACTCATTGAATAGAAAGAGGACAATTACGTATCACAATTCATAATTCTAACAGATAAAATTCCGATTAAACAATTTAGCAGACCATTACTAAATCACCCAAACAAAAATCATAAACAATTAACACAAAATAACATAAACAATTCCAGTAAGAACGAGATTAAGAACAATGTTACTGAAGTTAAGTTACACCAATGACATGAATTTAGGCTTCAAAATCCCCTTGAACTGAAGAAGAAAGATCTGCCGCCCATATTGACGTAAAAAGTAAAAAACAAAAAAAACATCCACTGTCGTTCTCCCTCACCCCTTTAACCTAACAACTCATAAATAAATAATGTGTCTTTCCTCAATTCTGCCCTAGAAAAAATGGAAATTACTTTCCTAGACCTTTCCTAAATGATAGACTTCCAAAACTGTCAATTCCTTATCAGATATAGAAAACAGAATTCGTGATCCAGCTTGCACCAAGATTCTCACAATGTAAAAGAACTTTTCTGGGCTTGGTCACTTCATAAAAGTTGTAGTCCTGGATGTTTATATGAATCTGGGCTTTTGAATCACCTGCTTTCAATATCTGAAGCTCCAGTTAGGCCCATTCGAAGACTCAATACTCAGCTAGGAAATCCTTCCGCGAATAGGATTCCAGGTCCGGTTTTGCAACAACTAATGAGGGCCCAAACAAACTTGGATTCTCGCCCATAATACCTTCCTGGAATGCTTGATTCGTCTACTTTACTTTTTCTGAAGAACACTTTTGTAATCAAAAAATCTGACTCCATGAAAAACCTGAAAAACGCAGCACTGGTCAATAACAAAAAATCTAGAATTTCCTAATCTTTTCTCAATTATTTTATAAAGTCTATCCAAATATGTCAAACTTATAAAATAAACTCTAATCAACTAACTATGCATAAAATATAACAAAAAACATAATATGGAAGGAATTAAAAAAATATATAAATTACACTCTTATCACATATCTCTGGCATTGTAGATTGGGTCATGTTAATAAAACCCGCATTACAAAACTTCAAAGGGGTGAAGTTTTAGACCCTTTTGACTTTCAGTCATTTGAGTTATGGGAGTCATGCCTGTTAGGCAAGATGACCAAGTCTCCTTTCATAGGACAAGGTGAAAGGGCTACTGAATTGTTAGGCATCATCCATAGTGATGTATGTGGTCCACTAATAGTTGAGGCCATAAATGGATATTCATACTTCATCACATTCATTGATGATTTCAGTAGATATGGTTATGTCTACCTTATGAGACATAAATCTGAAGCCTTTGATAAATTCAAGGAATTCAGGAATGAAGTACATAATATGTTGGGCAAAAGTATTAAAGCTCTTCAGTCGGATCGAGGAGGTGAATACTTAAGCTCAGGGTTTTCTGAATACCTGAAGGAATTTGGGATAGTATCACAACTCACCCCTCCGTATACACCTTAGCACAATAGAGTGTCTGAAATGAGGAATAGGACCTTACTTGACATGGTTACATCCATGAAGAGGTTTAATGATCTACCTGCATCATTCTGGGGTTATGCCCTAGAAACTACGACTCACGTTTTGAACCATGTGCCATCAAAGTCTGTAGATAAGACTCCATATGGAGTGGGCGAAAGTCTAACTTGTCTTATCTAAGGATTTGGGGTTGCGAAGCTTATGTTAAGAAATTGACTTCGAACAAGCTGAGCCCAAAATCCTGTAAATGTATATTTGTGGGGTATCCAAAGGAGACCAAAGGATACTATTTCTGCCACCTAGAAGAGCGCAAAATTTTTGTTACTCGTTATGGTGTCTTCCTAGAAAAAGAATTTTTTCTAAGAAGTACTAGTGGGAGAAAAGTAGAACTCGATGAAGTTCTAGAACCACAAAATATACTAGACGAAAGACGGGATGATGTGCCACAGAAGGTGGTTAAACATTATGAGGAGGTTACTCCACAACTTGTGGATCAAAGTGAACCACCTCAGGTAGCACAAGAGTTATATAGATCTGGGAGAGTACGCCATGAGATTGAGAGATACGGTTATCTCGTGACTCAACATAGTGATGTACTAGTTTACCAAGACAATGAACCTAGAACCTACAAAGACGCTATATCGGATCCAGATTCCGTTAAATGGCTTGAAGCCATGAAATCTGAGATTGACTCCATGTATCAGAACCAAGTATGGTCTCTGGTGGAACCACCTGAAGGGGTAAAACCCATAGGGTGTAAATGGATCTTCAAGAAGAAGACTGACATGGATGGCAAGGTGCATACTTATAAGGCACGACTGGTTGCTAAAGGTTTCAAACAAATTCATGGTATTGACTATGAGGAAACCTTTTCGTCGGTTGCCAAGATCAAATCCATCCGGATTATGCTTGCAATTGTTGCATATCATGACTATGAGATTTGGTAAATGGATGTCAAAACAGCTTTCCTGAACGAAAAACCTTGAAGAGGATGTGTATATGACACAACCTAATGGTTTCGTTCTTTATGGGCAAGCTGATAAGGTATGCAAGTTGTAGAGATCCATTTATGAACTCAAGCAAGCTTCTAGGAGCTGGAACATTCATTTTGATGAAGCCGTAAAAGAATTTGGTTTTATCAAGAATGAAGATGAGCCTTGTGTTTACAAGAAAGTGAGTGGGAGCGCAGTGGCATTCCTAGTGTTGTATGTCGATGACATACTTCTGATCAAGAATGATATACCGAACTTGCAGTCGGTAAAGACTTGGTTATCTAAGTGCTTCTCCATGAAGGACTTAGGGGAAGCAGCCTATATCCTTGGGATAAAGATCTATCGTGATAGATCTCGTAGGTTGCTTGGCCTAAGTCAGAGTGCATATATTGACAAAGTACTGAAAAGATTCAGTATGGAAGAATCCAAGAAAGGATTTCTTCCGATGTCACATGGTGTTTATCAATGTTTTGAAACCTGGACCGGATCGGACGGGTCAAACCAGTCCGATCTGGTTTGACTGGGTTTCGTTCATATTTTCAGTTTGAAAAGAGTAAAAAACCAGGATTTTAAGTCAAACCGTGGTTGGACGCACTGTAGCAAATCGGACGGTCCAACCGGTATTAAAAAGAATTCCGGTCCACACCCAATCCAATTTAATCATATGAAATAAGAAATAAAATTAAAAACCACAATCGCACAAACACAAAGTCAAAGTGTCAAATTTTTTAATTCATTTTCAATTTGCTTTTGAGCTATGAGCTACTGACTCCGGTCCTCCTCCTCCTGTCCTCCATTCGCGATCTCAGAAGTCAGATCTCCTTCAAGCTTCATGGCGTGCTGTCGTAGGCACCCAGAATTAAAACCTAAAAATACACGTAGTAGTGTAAGTCAGGGTCGATCCCACGAAGAGTGTCTAGTGAAGTTCTTTGTTATGTGAACAAGGTAGGGGTTTTTTTTGTAAAAAGCGAAAACGTTTCCGAGAAAAGAAAACAACTCAAATCGAAATCAATTAAAATGACGGAACTTGGTCTCCGTCAACATCCACCATCGGAATCTTACAACTGATCATTGACGTGAAGATAATCAATTCACACATTGAATATTCACCGTTGGAACTAATTTCCTATCTCTCCTTAATTGTAATTAATCGAAACAAGCGATCCTAATTAATCTTACCCCTAAACAACCCTAGACAAGCGCTCAAGATTTAATCTAGTGGCAGCCTTAAGAATTAGAGAGATCGACGAAGCTAAACAACACAAACACAAGCGGTTGTATTTAATTTAGTTGAATGTTCTTCGTAAGGTTACTAATTCCTGACGCAGCAAATTACTTACCCTAGTTGCTTCACAAGTTGGAGGGATCAAACAATTACGGATTTGATATCAAACTTAGCAGTAGATTTCAACAAATAATACACTAGTAGGCCTCCTAGTAATTAAATGCATCAATCATAAAAAATATGCACGAATAACATTCAATACTCAAACATGAATTTAACACTAAAAACAGAAAGATCTCACGTTTATTTGATTCCGAGGTTTCCGTTTCCTTCACCAAGTTACAAAAGTTCTAGCCGCTCATGGCCATCACAAAAACTCAAGTGAAAGAAAATTTCAGAGAAGAGAAGAGAGAGAGGCGTCGTCCCCCAAAACCTAATCTGATCTCTTTAGCAAAAATCCAGATTTAAGTGTTTGAATCCCACTCAATCTCCTAAAAGAAATATTCTCCTATCCTAAAATAATATTAATCCTCATTTAATTCTAATTGGAAATAAAATAAAATAGAGTCCTAATAAAATAGGAAAGTAGTGTTTCCAGCTGTAATTTTCGTGCAGCATGTATGTCTTCAAAACGTGCAATAATAGACTGACTTGCATAACAAGTCAAAACGCTCTAGGACGTCGGCAATGCAGGTGCGTCAACTTTAACCTCGATTACAACCTTTATTCAGCCAGTATCTCTAAAACCTCAAAACATGAAAGTTGTAGATCTCTTTCTTAGTGTTGCACAGCATTTTGAATCATCTCAATCGGAGCTCGGATAAGAAAATTATGCCCAGAATACGAAGCAGTGGCGAAACTGTCCGAATTCCCCTAATTAATTCCGTTTTTCAATTAACACCTCCATTTGCTTCCTAAACCAAAATAAAGTAATAATGAGTACAATTAGGAAACAAATACATATAAAAGACTAAACATTAAGGGGGTTAAATATGACATTTTGCATTCCCATCACTTCAACTTCAACGGTTCAGCCTTCACGTCTTCACTCTTCACTTTTAGTCTTCAAGTCTTCAGTCTGCTACTCTGCTTCAGTGCTTCTTCCTTGCCGTGGGTGGTCTGCTGCCTGCAAGTCTTCGCAATCTCCACTCTCCAATCCAGTCCTCCTCCTCTTGTCCTCCATTCGCAATCTTAGAAGTCAGATTTCCTTTAAGCTTCAGCTTCAGCGGTTCAGCCTTTAAGTCTTCACTCTTGCTTACCGTTGCTGGTCTACCGAATTAGTCACTTTAGTTCAAATTTCAGCCTTCACATTTGTCGCCGTCTGCAAGCTATCGTTTTCCATTGACCAAGTAACAATCTACACCTATTAGAAGTAAGGTGTGGGCTCTTGTGGGTGACCGTGAAGATGCACGTTTCTTTATCAGCGGAAGTGTAGATTGTTCGGTGAGTTACATCTCTGATTATTTTCGTCACTCATAAAATTCCTTTGCATAAGAGTCATCCATTACTTGGAAGCTGGATTTCTGTCTCATTCTGTGGAGCCTGTCAATGGGAATTGTGGAGTGTGGATTAGTGAGCTTGCTTGGGATTCTATTTATAAGCATTAAATAAATCTATCTAGCAATTTGCCAGTAACCATGTTTCCTGACACAACCATGTCTGACGTACTTGATCCTTTTAATTCTATTGGCTAGTAAATGAAATTAAGAGTGAAATGAGTAACAGAATGTGTAAAATTGTGCCACATTCGTAATATATTGGAACTTCCAACTTTGATGGATGAGTTTTTTTTCAACCTTCATTGTATAATTTGGGGCAAGTTTTAACTTGATGTTTGATCTTCTAAATTTTTTGCAGGTTAAGATCTGGGATCCTAGTCTTCGTGGTTCAAAACTTCGAGCGACCTTGAAAGGACACACATGGTTGTTCTTTTGCTGATATTTACATATTACTTCTTTTATAGATTTGTAGAAGCTTAGGTGTAACTTCACCTTACTTCTAATTGGTTGTTGCTCTCGTTATTGTATTGATGGCTTTATGTACATATTTATGAACCATGTTAGTGGCTAGCTTTTGGATTCATGCTGACGTCACTGGTCCAACCGTTCAAATCGGGAACCGGCCATTTTGTCGGGTCGACTCCCAATCCGGTTTTCAGAACATTGGTGTTTATCTCTCTAAAGAAATGTGTCCTAGAACACAAGATGAGAGAGATAGAATGAAGAGGATCTCATATGCATCAGCAATTGGATTCATCATGTATGCCATGCTATGTAATCGGATTGATGTCTCATGTGCTTTGAGTACTTGTAGTAGATATCAATCGAATCCAGGTGAGCGTCACTAGATGGCTATCAAGAACATTCTTAAGTACTTGAAGAGGACTAAGGACATGTTCTTGGTTTATGGAAGGGAAGATAAGCTCACTGTAAGAGGATATAGTGATGCTAGTTTCCAAATGGACAAAGATGATTATCGATCGCAATCAGGGTTTGTATTTTGTCTCAATGGGGGTGCAGTGAGCTGGAAGAGCTCTAAGCAAAGCACCGTAGCAGACTCTACAATGAAGGCTGAGTATATTGCATTATCAA
The DNA here is from genome assembly GCA_026225825.1 of Pistacia integerrima. Taxonomy (NCBI): domain Eukaryota; kingdom Viridiplantae; phylum Streptophyta; class Magnoliopsida; order Sapindales; family Anacardiaceae; genus Pistacia; species Pistacia integerrima. Next base: position 14,618,958 of record CM047743.1, on the reverse strand, counting down.
ATGTGGCCAAGGAGGCAGTCTGGATTAAGAAGTTCGTCACTGAACTTGGTGTGGTTTCCAAGATTATTGATCCAATAGATATCTATTGTGACAACAATGGAGCAATCACTCAAGCCAGAGAACCGCGGTCTCATCAAAAGTCCAAACACATACTCAGACGATTCCATCTCATCAGAGAAATAGTTAAGAGGAAAGATGTACAAATCAATAAAGTGCATACTGACGACAATCTAGCAGATCCATTGACAAAGCCTTTGTCGCAGCAGAAGCATGAAAGGCACTTGAGATCATTTGGTATTAAATACATGAATAATTGACTAAAGTGCAAGTGGGAGATTGTTAGAGTAGGTGCCCTAGAGCCAATCAATTATTGTAGAATTGACTGTTTGTAATAATGTTCATTAATCAATAAAAGACATTCTATTCTATATCGCGTAAATCATTATTGTGTGTAGTGATATATGTCCTTAGAATAGTAGAACTATGACGAGAGTATCAAGTGTTTCAAATCTTGATAGTGAGAACCCTATGAGCACATATGATGGCCATTCTAGAAACGTTCGTAGCCCCAGTATTATTTTGAAGTAAGGGCACAGATAATACGGTAAGGCTATCATAGTGTTGAATGACCCTATCAAAAGGCAGTGACTGATCTCACTTGTCAAGGTTGTTTGGTGACAACCTGGTGTAACACATGGGTGCTTGCTGTAAGCAAGTTCACTGGACTGATCCACCAGAGGATTCCATATAGATGGTAACCCCAGTGTCTATGGAACAAATCATCTAATAAATGGTGGTGCATTTGATCCTTAGACTTGAGATCACCGAAGCGCCTTATGCACCGATTGGTGTAGTTTGACACTAGCTCAACGCAGTTATATTTAGAACTGTCAATACAATAGTGAATCCAGACAAAATTTCATTTTGGGAGATTTTTTTTGTAATTTTAGAATTTTTTTTTTTAAAACAATTTTGACTTGGGCTTATAAAACATGCTTACATTGCTTATTAAAACCAAGGCATCCAACTAAGTTCCCCTAATTAGGTTTAATTCAAGGAAATAATAAGTCTTATTGGACACCATTTTACTATACCATAACCCACAAAAAATGCCCCAATGAAACTGCTTGGGTCTATTAGTCTCTAGGAAAGAGTTGAGAAAGGGATCTTCAAATGGAGACAATAGACTTTTGTTGAAATGTTGAATGGTCTTCAAATAACCTTGGGCCTTGTTCAACAAGGTTTTAGGGATTACAACCTCCAAGTTACAAACTATTAATCCAACAGGATTTGGACTATCTTACGACTATTGGAAGTGGTATGACAAGAAAGCTTGTAGTACTTTACATTAAATCTTCTTAATCAAATCTTAATAATCACATTCTTATATAAAATTTTATCACACCATTTAATTGCTCACTAAACAAATATTCCGAGGAAAATAAACTGGTCATAGCCATGTGGAACAAAGCAGGGAATTGCTCATACACTTGGCAAAACTATAATAAAATCTACCTGGTAGAGGTGAGCATGAGTAGCGGGTAGAACCGGAACCTACCCGAAACCGAAACTGTGCGGTTCCGAAGAACTTGAAGCGAGTACCAGGTTTAGAACCTGCTTGGAACCTGTTTGTGTTTTGGTTTTGATTGAGAAATTTTTATATGAATTATGATGAATTGATTGAATTCAATTGTTTCCTAGAGATTAGAGGATTTATGAGTCACATTGGACACAGATGATTGAGTAATCAAAAGTTGAAAACTACTAAATGTAGGTTTTCTTAATTTGTTAGGAGTGTATTTGTAAACTTTTAATGTATTTTTGTCATTTTTTAAACTAATAGGGGGAGGGTGCTTTTTTTGTTTTTTTATGGTAGGTACGGGTAAGGAACCAGAACTTTCATTTCAGGTTCTGATTCCTTGAATTTGAGAACCGCCGACAATTTCTGATTCTGATTTCAGTTCTTTTTTTTTTTATGAACCTACACTATGCAATTTCGATTCTGATTCCCCCGAAAAAACAGGGTAACCGAAACCGCTCACCCCTAAAATCTGGTTATACTTATACACGCACAAAATTGCCCTCAAAATGCTAAGCTCCAAAACACAATCTAGAGCCTTTATGGCTTATGCATACCTGAACAAGTCCCAAAGACCTTCATCTAAATACTTGTACATGAGAACGACACTAGTTTAGAAATTCTATAGTCTCTTACCATAATTACAAATTTTTTTGGCTACTCGCAATTAATCAACTCGTAATAGAACCTACCTAATAAATTACGAGCTCTCATATCAATATTATAAGAGAATATTTGTGAAAAAATATTGTCGGTATAACATTACTTTTTTTATTTTATTCACTACTTTGAAATTTGATAACGAAAATAATAATATTAATAATGTGAAATTATATGATTATGAAATTTTTACACAATTCATATTTATGTGTTTAGGTATATAATTTAATATTCTAGTACAAAATTATTTATAAGAGTTCAATATTATATTCATTAATTAATTAGAAGAAAAAAAATTAGAAGATTTTAATGAGTCTAGTTTGAGTAATTTGATGAATTAATGTTGAGTTCGAGTTTTTATATTTAGATCCAATAAGCTAACGTGTCATGTTTAGTCATTAGTGGTCTAAGAAAATTGACACAACACGATTGCGATATAACACAAACCTGTTTCAACTTTCAACATGACTCATTACCAACTCTAATTTCCATTAACAGATCCTCCTGAAGGATTCCATTCCATTAACAATTTCTATTGTAAGTAAACCATTCCATCTCCAATCCCGTGGGCATGGAGTAATCATGGCCGAAGAAGAAATCAATCCAATAAGCAACAGAACTGGCAATTATTGACAAAGCAGTAAAAGCATTGATAAATGTTATAATTCCTAAAGACAATAAGAAAAGTAAAATGAATAAGGCACAAAAAATACATATATGAAAGAGTGATAAAATTGCTCATCTGTGGAAACAATCTCTCAAATAATTTACATGTACAATGATTCAGCCCAAAAAAGAGATTAGCAAACAACTCCACGATCTACATAAAAGCCCTTTAACCTACGGTTAGATCTAAACTAAAATTAACTAAACTCAGATAAAACATAAGCAAAGTATCCTAGAAATGGTTTAAGGATTATGAATGAATGATCCTAAAGTTTGTGAAGAAATTTCTCATTGCTCGTGAAGTGATATGCATATTGTTAAACAGATTCAGTACCATAACCATCATGGTTTTCCCCATTTTCTTTGCTCAATTTTGATTTTGGTAAACTGGAACCTTTTCTTGGAGATGCTTTACCTGATTGTTGCTTCTTATTGTATAAATTAAGGTACGTGTAGAAAGTCATACCCGCAATCGCTACAAATGCTCCACAAATGCTGGTTGTGCCTGGATTCGAACCAAAGAGGTAGTAATTTCCAAGAAGTATAACACAGGTTTTGAATTGTCCGAGGACTACGTGAGAGATAGCTGATGTTGCCCTGAAGGAGAAAGAGAACCAAAATCAACTCAATATCAAATATTTAACTGCCAACTGAAACCAACTTGTCGTAAACATCAAACTATATAAAACAATATCCAACATCTTAAGATACCAAAACAAAACAAGAAGCAAATAATAATATTGAAAAACATAGTTACAAGAATATAAAAGACATTAAATGTATTCTCCAACAACATATATCAGCTGAAAACACAAGGAAAAAGAACTGTACCCAACCTGCTCAGTTTTTCTGGTAAGCCTTTTAAAGAACATTCAAGAAATATCAAGTATACACGATGACAAGATCCTTTGTCAACTGTTGTAAGTTCAAGAAAGCAAAAGCTAGCATCACTTAACACTGAAGCATACTCCAGTAGTTAAAGATGTATCAGGCATTCTTTTGAAAAAAATTCCGAAGCAATAGAAGTTGACATCTAGCTGAGGTTCTCAGTGCTTCTCTCAAGTTATCGATCTGTCCATATGAATTCTAACCAAAAGAGAAAAAATATAATAAATCTTTCCACTTTCCAGTCCTAAACCTAATATTCATATTTCCTACCCTTCTCCAATAACAGAGTGAAGGTACAAAAATATCATAATAATTCTATAGTAGCCCAGGAAAGTACTAACAGAAGGAGATGTAAAGACTTTTTTCTTGACAATAGAAAGATGAAAGCAATAGCTGAGATTAATGCAAGGTCTAACATTCCAACCATGCCAAGGAAGATGTCCCAATTGGTTTATCACATCCCAAGAATATTTAAGAGGACAAAATATAAAGATAAAAGAGTTCAGCTTAGGATCCTTTTAAGGATCAATTGCCTCAACTCCAACCTGCAGAAGTAAAGATCTTTGCCTGAAAGATGCATGGTTAAGGTCCAACAAGTTTCATCCATCAACACCATCAAATTTGAGGACAGTTGTCCTCAAAAGTGGGAAGGCAAGAAAATGTTTTTTATGGAACCCTTGAACACAAGCCCCACCAGTTGAGCACCCAACCTAGAGATAAAATACAATCAAAAGTAAAAGGACTAAAGAAACAGCAATCACCCAACTTGCTTATTTCAATTAGCCCATTTGAAATGTTCACCAAGAAATGCCTTATTCAGATATCAAGTGCTTCAGAAACTTTGTTAAATCCTTCAATTCAATCTCTGTTTCATCCCTCAAGATATATTCTCCCGCTCCCCCCTCTGTTGCTGAAATGCTTAGCATTTCGATCTCCTCCTTATAACTGTTTCCATCATAAATAGATTGCTTCTTCTCCAACAACTGATGTAATCATATAATAGTTTTCTTTCCTATCCCACTTTTCCAACTAAGTTGTCACCACTTTTCTCACATTAAATCTTCCAATATCCAAGATTTTCCAGGGCTGTCCTGCGCTTCATCAATTATGGACAACACATTTAAATGCTTGAGTCTTATACCAAACCACTAATTTGTGTTTACAAAATATTGTCCAATAAAAAACAGTTTTAGCATGTAGTATATCTAGACTTAGCTATACCCCAAGCTAAACTTTTTTCCCAGGTGATCTCATCCATATACCAATGAATCTGCTCAAATCCAAATTTCCTGCTGGTGCATTATGCTAGTTGGAGGATAAGAACCTGTCTGATTAGATCAGATGCTTGATACTCATTGTGGAATCGACATTTATTCCCTCAAAATATAGAAGTTCTGAGCAACAATGGAGATTAGAACAAGACTCCAGCTAAATCTCTTATGTAACATTGTGGTATCAAGGCCCTGTAATTCACATAAAAACGCCAACTACCGTCTTTCTTTCGAACCAACAACACAGGAGTAGAGAATGGGCTAATACTAGGCTGAATAATACCTGCAACCAACATCTCCCCAACCAATCTCTCAATTTCATTTTTCTGAGTGTAAGAATATCGGTATGGTCTGATGTTTGGGGTTTGGGCTCCGTCTTTCAAGGTAATTGGTTGGTCCTGTCGACGAAGAGGGGGAAGATCGCAGGTTGATCAAAGATGGGGGCAAATTCGGTTAAGAGAGCATCTACCTTGGGTCAATAGGGATTAACTCCTCTTGCTCCTGTTGGATTTTGATTGATTCCGGCTTCGGTCGTCGTGACTCGCATGAATCTCCGATGATTCAACCTTCTCTTTTCCTCGATTCACGCTCCCATCCTTCTCATCCTCCAATCTAATCCATTCCCTCAACTCCAGTAGATATTCCTTGATATTGCCGACATCTTCCTTAACACTGGTAACATCTTCCTTAACACTTCCCACCTCCTTCTCGATTCCCTCCATTCTCCTATTCACCATTACCCACACCAAGCTCTGATACCAATTTGATGGGAACCTAGATTCTCAATGCTCAAAACAACCCAAACAGATAGTAATTTACCAAACAGGACAATATCCCAACACAAATTAGAAACAATTGAGAAAGCACTAATATGAATATACCTTTGAATGGATTGATAAAGAAATGGATAACAATGACTGTGAAGAACAATTAAGAAAGCAGTACTGAATGTAAAGATAAGCTAGCTCTTCGAGGCGCTAGTCCCTCCCAAATTCCTACTGAAAATAATCTCTCCTTTTACAATTTGAATCTCTCAATTTATACTCACAACGTCACACCAATTGCATTGTTCTTGCCACGTGGATAACTAACTCCCACTTGCACACCCGCTAATTGCCCTTGAAATTCCTTTTGTAAATTTGAGTAGTAGGGGTCGTATCATACTGTCACTAAAATTATGATGTTAAAAGCTCCTTCAGAATTTACCTGATAGATTGGCTATAACTCTAGCATCCAATTAGCAATTCTTCCTCTGATTCCCCTTTTTTTTTTTTTTTTGGAAAATAAAGACTCTTCAGTGCTAAAATTTCAAAAACAATAAAATACAATAAACTTAGTAACTATATTAAAATAAAATAAATTCATAAATTTTATAAATAATATCTTTATAAACTAAACAAATTTCTTTCTAAAGCACTCTCACACACACAATACTTTGAAAAAAGAATTTTCCAATGCTGTTCCCATTCTCGTTCTACACCTACAAGACTAGTTTCAGTAATCTTTAATTCTACTTTCATTGTCAAAAGGCAACTTGTTTTGGTTGCTTTCTCCATCCAACAGTACATTTCTGTATGTCCCACAATAAGTGACCCTTTTAAAAACAGAAAACATTAACTGGAAATGTTAATGTCTATTATAGGGTGTTTTTATCAATTTGAGTCCATTTTTTCTTTTTTCTTTTTTCTTTTTTTTGTGTGTGTAATACAGTCTCCTACTCATTATCCTTTTTAAAAGTGGATTCAATTTACCTCCCCATTAGCTCATCATAGCATATCATCTCATAATAAACCAAAAGCCTCCAAATGTCATGCAAGATGATGCATTAGAAGACCGTGTTCCAGATAAATATAGTTAAAACTGAGCATCTTATAACAACTTACACATCTCTCAATACAAAGGGCTTTAAGATAAACCAACTAAAGCACTAACTTTTTTGAGTTACAAATAAATGGAATAACTAATGCTAGTGGTTCTTTTAAAATAAATCATACCTCAGCAAAATAAGTTTCTGTGCAGTCATGATAAAATCACTAACAATCATAAGTACTCAACAAGGTGCTTTAAAATTTTTGACCAAAAGATGCTAGTAATGACAGGATACTGCTACGTTTTAAGTTTCCACAAACATTGTGGACAAAATGCGAAAAGAAAATGAAGCAATTAATTATTTACATTTTCTGCTCCAACAAACTGCAAAAAGACAGAGAGAGGATGATGGGACCCCAGCAAAAACAATCAAATATTCACACACAGAGTACCCAGAAAGTCAGGAAACAACACTGTAAACCAACACTATTGATATATATATATTAATTGAAGATTACAATAGATCGACAATCCCCAATCAATCTCAACACAAACAAAATAACAAGGAAAGAAATTCCTAGCAATTCGAGAAGCTAGGGGCCTCCATTGACAACTCTTTTTAGAAAAATCAGTATATGCATTTCTTATTCTAACTGCCTTAATATACTAATGACCTTTACACATATTCCTTCCACGTACTCTACTGCCACGTGTATTTCCTCCAACTGAATCCTACTGGCGTAACAACTTTTAGAGAGCACCTTTAGTGTTGCTTCACACATCTCACACCCTTCTGCCCTTGTGCCCCTTGTATTGATAAACCTTGTTGATAGGGGGCTTATCCCCCCCCAAGGTGGAAGAGAGGAAACTGTCGATTGATGAGGTCATATGCTTCCCAGGTGGCTTCAAACGAGGGCAGGGTCTGCCATTTTATGAGCACCTCTTTAGTACCATCCAATAAAGAGCGGCCTGCTAGAACAGATTCTGGCTGGACCATGAGTTCCAAGTCCTCGGTGAGGCATTGGGGAAGAGGTTGGATAGGAACGGAGCTATATAGGCTACCCTTGAGCTGAGATACATGGAAAACTGGGTGTATGCAAGCAATTGATGGCAAATTCAATCGATATGCAACCTGTCCAATTCGTTCTATGATTGGAAAAGGACCATAAAAACGAGGGCTTAGTTTCTCATTATGTTTCGTGGCCAAGGATCTAAATCTATAGGGCTAGAGTTTCAGAAACACATGATCGCCAGGTTGAAAAGTTACATCTCGGCGGTGAAGATCCGCATTCTCTTTCATGTGCCCTTGAGCAACGGATAAATTCTGTTTAAGCTCTTCCAATATGGAGTTACGCTCAGACATCTGTTGATTCACTTGCCTCTACCGCAGACAGACAATCTGTGAACTTGAGTAGAGTAGGAGGATCCCTGCCGTAGAGAGCCTTGAAAGGGGTCATCCGAGTGGAACTGTGGTACGTTGTACTGTACCAAAATTCTACCCTCGAAAGCCAATGGGGACCAATGCTTGGGTTTAGAACTACAAAAGCACCGCAAGTAGGTCTCCACACATCTATTCACTACCTCTGTTTGACCATCCGCAGGGGTGGCAGGCGGCAGCTGTTTGACCATCCGTGGGTGGTAGGCGGAAGCAGGGAATTTGTGTATGCACCCGATGCCTTGAAGAGTTCTTGCCAAAATTGGCTAATAAAGATCCTGTCTCTGCCAGAGACAATCGACTTAGGGAAACCAAGGAGCCTTACAATTTCTGATACAAAAAGGGCTGCCACCTCTTTGGCATTATAAGGATGGCAAAGAAGGATGAAGTGACCATATTTGGTGAGTCTATCGACCACTACCAAAATGGTATCGTGGCCCCATGATTTAGGTAACCCTCCAATGAAATCCATGCTAATATCCTCAAATACTTGAGTGGGAATGGGTGGGGGCTGGAGAAGGCCGGCTGGTTTAAGGGCTGAGTGTTTACTGAGTTGACAAACAGTGCATCGCTTCACAAATTCTTGGACATCCCTCTTGATCCCTTCCCAAAAAACAAGGTTGGCCACTCTTTTATAAGTGCGAAAGAACCCCGAATGCCCGCCACTTGGGCTACCATGAAACTCCTTAAGCACCTTGGGAATGAACTTGGAAAATTTTGGAAGAACAATTCTGTTTTTGTAAAGTAGGCAGCCTTTTCGAAGATGGTAGTGGGGTCTACTAGTAGGGTCGAACAATAGATCCTGCATAATGAGTTGCAGCTTCGGTTCCTGTTGAGCTTCAGAAGCTAATTCATCAAAGTCTGAAAAATGGGTCACAGATATGGCTTACCGCACCTCCTTACCTCTTCTGGGATAATGCATCTGCCACTTGATTGGATGATCCTGGTTGGTAGTGAATTTCGAAGGAAAACCCCATAAGTTTTGAAATCCACTTATGCGGTTCTGGAGTTTTTACCCGCTGGTCCGTTAAAAACTGAAGGCTACGCGGACCCGTCCTAACAAGGAACTTACGCCCAATGAGATAGTGACTCCATTTGTGAACAGCGAATACTATAGCCATGAGTTCCCGTTCATACACCGATTTCTATTTTGCTTGACAAGAAAAAGCCTTTCTAAGGAAGGCAATTGGGCGTGATTTCTGGACTAAAACGGCCCCCATTCCTTGCCCTGAGGCATCGGTATGTACTTCAAACGGTAAATCAAAATCAGGAATAGCGAGCATCAGAATTGTTGTCATAACTGTTTTGAGGGCGTCAAATGCTTTTTGAGCAGTTTCAGTCCATGTAAAAGAATCTTTCCGAAGAAGTTGTGTTAATGGTTGTGTAATTAGTCCATACCCCTTGACAAAATGACGGTAGTAACCCGTTAGTCCCAAGAATCCCCTCAACCCTTTTATGGTGCAGGGCGCTGGCCAAGACAACATCGAGTCAAGCTTCTGCAGTTCAGCTTCCACCCCTTTGGCTAAAATCAGATGGCCTAAGTATTCAAGTTTCGGTTGCGCAAATAAACACTTTTTGCGGTTGACAACTAACTCATTTACCTTGAGAATCTGAAAAACTTGACGAAGGTGTTCCAAATGGGAGTGCAAATCTGGACTGTAAATAAGTATATCGTCAAAGAAAACCAGGACAAACTTCCTTAAAACCGGCTTGAAGATGGTGTTCATTAAGGCCTGAAAAGTGGAAGGAGCGTTCATCAATCCGAAAGGCATTACTAGGAACTCATAGTGCCCCTCATGAGTCCGGAAAGTTGTCTTAGCTATGTCTTCTTCCTTGACTCTGATCTGATGGTACCCGGATTTCAGATCCAATTTAGTAAAAATCGTAGCTCCTGCCAGCTCATCCAATCATTCTTCGATTGAGGGAATGGGGAACTTATCCGGGATCGTGAGGTTGTTCAAGGCGCGGTAGTCCACACAAAAGCGCCAACTCCCGTCTTTCTTCTTCACTAGCAAAATAGGACTAGAAAAGGGACTGGTACTAGGCTGTATTAATCCTGCGATCAACATCTCCCCAACTAATCTCTCGATTTCATTTTTCTGGACATAAGGATATTTATAGGGACGTATGTTAGGGGGTCTGGCCCCCTCCTAGAGGATTATGGCATGGTCTGTGGGTCTATTGGGAGGTAGTTTGGTAGGTGGGTTAAAGACTTGGCTGAACTCTTCCAACCACTTCTAGGGCTCCCGGGTCCATCTGTTCCACTTTTGTAACATCTTTGCTCTCAATGGCACAGAACTCAACTACATATCCAGCTCCTGCGTTATGTACAGATTTCAGCATGGCTTTAAGTGATACCACGGTTTTGACTAAAGAAGGATCTCCCCTTAATGTGACCTTCCTTCCTTCTCGGACAAATGCCATAGTCAGGTTTTTCTAGTTAGCACACACGTCTCCGAGAGTGCTCAGCCACGCAACCCCCAATACGACATCAACTCCTCCTGATTCAAAAGGAAAAAAATCTTATTGTATCTCTATCCCTTGTATCTTCATCGCAATTTTTCTGCAAATTCCCTCTCCCCTAATCGTGAAACCGTTTCCCACCATGACTCCGAAAGCCTTCCCTTTCTCCACACTCAAACCCAACCTGTGTACCAAATCATGTGAAATAAAATTGTGGAAAGCCCCACTGTCAACAAGCACATTACTGATTTTTTAGAGTACGTGGAAGGAATATGGGTAAAGGTCATTAGTATATTAAGGCAGTTAGAACAAGAAGTGCATATATTGATTTTTCTAAAAAGAGTTGTCAATGGAGGCCCCTAGCTCCTCGAATTGCTAAGACTTTCTTTCCTTGCTACTTTGTTTGTGTTGAGATTGATTAGGGATTGTCAGATCTATTGTAATCTTCAATTAATATATATATATATATATATATATCAATAGTGTTGGTTTACAGTGTTGTTTCCTGACTTTCTGGGTACTCTGTGTGTGAATATTTGATTGTTTTTGCTGAGGTCCCATCAATTTGGTATCAAAGCCAGCGTTTGGGTAATGGTAAAAGCAAAAATGGAACAGAGAGTTAACGGAATTGAGAAGGAGATGGGTAACATGAAAGAAGAAATGGGGAGCATCAAGGGGTACCTCCTTGAGCTACGGGAATGGACGAGGAGTAGAGATGAGAAGGACGAAAGTAAGAACACGGGAAAAGAAGGAAACGAGACACCGGAAGGATCAAATAACCTTGATCGATTGAAGGGAATCGAAAATATCAAAGAGGACCGTAAAGGGAAAAAACTAGAACTACCTATGTTCAATGACGAAGATCCTCTAGGATGGACTCTCAGAGCCGATAGATATTTCCAGATGAACAAATTCCAAGAAGAGGAGAAGGTGGATGCAGCGGCTGTTTGCATGGAGGACGTGCGTTGAACTGGTATCAGTGGGTTGATACCTGAGCACCGATACTCTCGTGGAGCTCTTTCAAGACAACGCTAGTCGAATGCTTCAGGCCTTCGCACCAGGGGACAGCCTACGAGGCTCTGGTAGCTCTAAAACAAACAGGGATTGTGACTAAGTTTAGGGAACAATTTGAGGCACTGTCAGCTCCCTTGCGTGAGGTAGGAGAAGACCTCCTCATGGGTATTTTTTCAAATGGGCTGAAGGAGGAATTGCGGGCTGATTTGAGATTGTGCAGGCCCAAAACATTAATGGAATTAATTAAGCAGGCCCATTGCATTGAAGAGAGAAATTGGGTCTTAGAAAAGACCCGACCCAAAATTAATAGAACCTACCAATCCCAAACGCATAACCAGACCCAAAAATCAGTATATGCATTTCTTATTCTAACTACCTTAATATACTAATGACCTTTACCCATATTCCTTCCATGTACTCTACTGCCACGTGTATTTCCTCCAACTGAATCCTACTGGCGTAACAACTTTTAGAGAGCACCTTTAGTGTTGCTTCACACGTCTCACACCCTTCTGCCCTTGTGCCCCTTGTATTGATAAACCTTGTTGATAGGGGGCTTATCAGAGGAATTTGCACATATTGACACTGCAAGTCTCTAAGAGCTGATCGTAAAAACAATTTCTTTTAGAAATCATTTAGCCAAAGATTACATAACCAGCATCAAACTAATTTCCAGGACACTGAGCAGCATTTTCTGTCGTTCAAATCATGTGACTCAATAACAGTCTTACAGACTTAAATTCACCAAATTATCACCATGAATCCTGAGCTCAATAGAAAACACATAGATCGCAACTAACCGTATGCAATAAAGGCAGGAACTGAAACTCTTATTCTTTCAACCACAAAACAAAAAAAGGCATGGCATAGACAGTTTAATAGAATAAAAAGATGTCACTTACCCAAGAGCTAAAGCACCAGACCACTGAAGCAAGAAACCAAGAAAAGCAGACATAAGAATCGCCAATGTGTTAGTGAGGTTCCAGTCAAAGGAGAGGACACCAGGGGGATCTAAGATAGGAATTAAAGAAACAAGGAATAGCACAGTGATTGGTGTTGTCTTCCACATTAACCTGAAAGACAATTTCACAACTCAGGTAAAGATCAAATTTGAAATATTGCAGTAACAGAGTAACATCGATGGAAGTTAAGTATTCAATCTAGCACATAACATACGCCAAGGCTGTCCAATTTTCTCGTTGTTGCATATCGGACCAAAGTATCTTGTTAGTTGCACTTGGAATTATCCATGCCAATGCCACACAAGCACCAAAGAGACTAAATTGCAGATCAGTTACAGTAGCAACAGCAACACCAATGGACACAACAGTAAGTGTAACCACCTGAAAAAACTCATGGAAAGAACTTCACATGAATGAAAACTGATAACATTTCTACTGGTACTAGTGGTAATATCAAAAATAATAAATGACTAACAGTCAACAGATCAACCAACTTATTCTTAAAACTTGTCAGAAATTACTTCAGCAAAGGGAAATTCCAGAAACCTATTTACTCGGGGCATAGAAAATATTCAACAGCTTTACTTTAGATAACTGTTCTCAAAAGAAAGCAAAGAAATGGTATACATACATCCAGATAACACTATGAACTTGCTGATCCATGGTTTGCCAATGATTTATCCCCCTCCTAGGAGGATTGCGCAACTAAGGTATCAAAACTTATATAACTATATGTTTGAACTATAAGACTAAACAAATCCACAAACAAAGACAGAGAAATAATAGCAGAGATTTCAGAAAATTTTCAGAGGTCTTTAAGTACAACAGAAAATGAAAGGTTTCAAAAGCCAAATGCCATGCAAACAAGAATTCAAATCCTTTGTATATACTTTATAAGAAATCAAATGTTTAAAAGATGATGACATACTCCAGGGATGACCTTCTGCCTTTTTCAACAATACACTTACAGTTTGTATGTGAAAATTCAGAGTTGAATAATTTTGCCAGATTCAACATATAGATATTTCAGGAACTAGCCCCTCCAATCTCTTTTGATACATTAAATAAACAGAATGAAGATATAACCAGCCTCTCTTATCTAATCACCAGACTCCTGAAATCAGTTTGAAGTATAGGTTGTATAACAACAAAATAACATGAAATAGAGGACTGCCTAATGATAGATACTTAATTTCAGCCAACAATCACGTTGATGAGGAAAGTCCACTAAGAGAACTACTGGTTTATTCCATGAGAAGAAAAGATATAGCAAGAGATAATTCAAGAACTCAAATTAAGGGCAATCAATCTACAAAAATTAAGGAGCTGATTTCAAGGGAATAAATGGGGAGGATTATTATTAGAATAAAAGAGATTACATTGGTAGTATATACAGCCACCAGAAGACAACATGGCATCAGGAGTATAATTTTCATTTGGGGCTCTTTAAGAATTGTAGGCGGGTTAATCCTGGAACAGTTGTTTTAATTGTTTAATTCCTCTTTTGTTTTCAGTCTTCTCTCGAATTAATAAAATCAAGCTCCATTTCTTTATACACCGTTTTCACTCTAACACCTAACATGGACAAGGGGGCAACAAATCAAGTTAAAAACTGTGATGTCAAAAAAAAGTTAATCATAATATTCTCTTGTACATTTCAGATACATACACAATTTGGGTATTGATGTATCAAACCACAAAGTTCAATTTATGTTGGCAGGACATCATCTATGTTGACAATGATAAGAATTTTACTCTGGATATCCGTCAGGGCAGTCTTTTGCATGCATACAGTTGTGTCTTATCTGACAACGAAGCACATTATACTTCTCTAGTCAAAGATTGACTACAAGTCATACAAGAATATAAGCATCTTAATACTTTTTCCATTACTATATCCCAGGTGGTAAAAGAAGCCACCTTATGATAATACATATTTTTGTATGTGCATGAAGGTGCAGCGAAACAAATGCCAGAAAGGAGAAGTTACCTTTAAGAGAGAAACTTTCTTTCTGTACCATAAAAATTCTGCCAAAACTATGGATGGTGTAACAGCAATCTTGGCCATCTGGTAAAATCCCACACTGGAAAAATATAGAGAATAAAAAACTTTAGACTGGTAAACAAAACAGAACCCAGCAAATAGAAACCCATTAATTTCACCTATTGTACTTCAAGCTAACATTAGCAAGGCCCGTAGAAAAGCACATAACAAAACCAAGAGTTAATAAAGATAAACGGCTTGATTTTGAGGCAGGCGATGCTGGAAGAAGACCAAAAGCATTTAAAATGGCCATCAAGGTCCAGCTCACAACATAGTGAATAAAGCTGAGACAGATTGGGAAGTGGAACCCAATATTTTTAAGCACCTGAAAAAACCCAACAAGTTACCAAAAGCAAAAGCATCTAAAATCTGTCAAGTTCAAAAAAATTAGTATACAAACCCATTTGTTCACGAAAATAATGCCGACTGCAACCACGAAATTGAATGTAAGAGCAGCAATTGGGCCACATAGACGTTGTTCGTGACGCTTGGCACCCTCAGACGACCGAAATCTATTAAACAGAGAGGCTTGCAGCTCTTCCAGAGCCCTCCCTAAATTCACCCATTGGAAGAAAAAGTTTAACTACTGTGCAAAGATACCACAGGAAGAGGCGCCACCAAACAAACCCACCCCCCACCCCCCAAACACAAAATAAATAAGTAAATAAAAAGAAAAAAAGTACAGTTTAGTTACAGTTATTAACTCATGCATGAATACTATGGTTTTTAATTTTATCACATCAAGAAAATTAAGAATTCTAACAAATAGAACCCCTTGAAGCTAACTTAGTTTCAAATTAATTTCACTGTCGTTTACATGCAAATTCACCTCCATCTTAGTTCGGCTATTCCAATTTTGAAATGTTGCTGATTTCTTTTGAATCTATTGCATGCCTCAACTCAGAACACATTAAAGCCAGAACTTACCATTTTTGCTTCAAATCAACAAATTTAAAAAAATTAGTGATTAACTGAAATCAGACAACATTACAGAACCTACTACCTAGATACAAGCTCAAATAAATAAATTACATTAATTAAAAAAACAAAAAGAGAGAGAGAAGAATGAAACTAAGTGAGAAAAAAAAAATAAAAGAAACAAGAAAATGCCTCTTTCGCCAGCATCACTATCCTTGCGCTTCAGAATTTTTCTAACGTCTTTCTTGACCAAGAAGTTGAAAATCTCACGGCTAAACATCGTTTTTAGTTGTTTCTCTCTCAGTTCATTTTAGTATAACACAGTAGTCTCTAGTAAAGAAGAAGAGAGTGTGATACATTTGTTTTATTTTATTTTGGTTTTGAATTTTAAAGGAAAAAGAAAGTGAGATTACACGTGGTCTTAACACAGAGTTGATAGCGGGGAGAGAACGAGAAAATCACGGTGTTTTATTTACCGACCGACAGTGCGACTAGGAAAGCGAGTGTCTTTTGTCATGTATGCGCGTGAGTTGTGTTTTCTTTTTTTTTTTCCTTATACATAATTGAAACAGCCTATTGCGTGTGACGTGCATGCCAGCAAGTGATCATCATAGCCGTTGAGCAAATCCAGTCATATCAAACGAGGTCTATTGAGTGCAATCTGCAATGCGGATGTGTACGGTTTAGGCACTAATATCAAAATTTGGGTTTACAAAAAAGTAAAAAACGAATTTTCTGCCGTTTTGTGATATTTATTCTTGATTTCTATAAAATTACGTTTTTTTTTATAGATTTTATATATTTCAAATTCTTTAAATAGTTAAAAATATTCGAGTTTTAAATTTCATAATGTTTTGATGTTTATAGGCTGTGTTTGGTAAAGTATTTAGAATAATATTTTTGAAAAAGTTGAGATGAATTATTATTACAAAATTATATTTGAATTTGAATTTGCCAATGTGTTTGATAAATTTTTAGAAAATATTTTCTAAAAATATTTAAATTATTTTTTAATCCCCTAAATTTGTTAATTTAAACCTCCCATAAAAAAAGTTTTAAAATTAACAAAAACACCTCCACCCACCTATTAAATGCATATAATCACCACCACCATCAGACGGTAGCCAGAAACCGCCAGAATGACGCCTGACCGACTGGATCTCATCGATAGTGTGTCAATCTGACCTTTTTCGACGAAATCCATCATTTCCAACCAGATCTACGACCAATCTGGCCATTGACGAATCTTGGCCGTCATTTGGCCATTAACAACAACCAAGATATGACCATCATTGACAACCAAATGTGGCCATCAACGGCCAGATCTTTAACTTTAGATTTGGCCTTTTCCGACCAGATCTATGGTGGATCTAGCCAAAAAAGACCAAATCAGCACACGATTGGCCACATCTAGCTGGTCGTGCGCCATTTCGGCATGGCCACCTTCCGGCGGTGATGGTCGGCTACCGAGAATATGTGGGTGGGTGGGGATGTTTTTGTCAATTTATAAACTTTTATTGTTGTGGTGTTTAGTTAAATTAACAAACCTAATGAATTAAAAAAAACTTTAATATTTTGAGTTGAATAAAATATTATTATATTTTGAGAATATCGAAACAAATATGTATTTTGAATAGGATTAGATATAATTGTATTTTGAATAGGGAAACAAACACATATTTTATATTAATATTTGTTTCTCAAAAATATAATTTTACTAAATTTTAGCTTACAGGGTTTTTGTTGTAATTTAAATTCTTTTCAAATAACGTAAAAACCCACTTCCTTTTGCTAAAAAGATTCTTATTAAATCTATTTTCATGAAATAATTTTATTTAAATTTTATTTGTTTGAAATTACTGAAAAGCTCTTTTACTCAAATTCTATTTTTTTTCTCTAATGTAAAAAGTTTTTAAAATTATTCCAAGACCTAAACCACATTTTAAGTCCTTCGACGAAGAGTAAATTTGCTTAGGAGAACTGTTTTGTCGTTGTTAATTAATCAATAGAGTCAGGTAATGTTCATTTAAGAGAATATTGTATTATTGGAATATTAATTGGAAGATAGATTAATGGGAATGTTATATTAAATGTTTATGGGTAGATTGGTAGGTATAAATAATTTATATGTTTGGTTGGGAGGAATAAAATATTATCGGGAAAGGCTTTTACTGAATTGGCCTTCCTATTTAATATTATTATTATTATTTAAAGCATCACTTTTAATCCCCCCGCATTTGAGAATTTAGCTAAAACACCCTAACCACAACAAAAGTTTAAAATTTAACAAAATACCCCCAGCCATCAAAGACGACTACCAACCACCATCGGTTGTCATCGAAATGGCGTATGACCGGCTAAATTTAGCCGATTGTACGTCGTTTTGGCTGTTTCTGGCCAGAACCATGGATGTGGCCGTTTATTTCCAACTAGCCATGGATTTGGCCCTGGTCGTAAAATGACGACTAGATCCATTTTCATTTCCAACCAGATCCAACCAATCGTATGTTGTTCTGACGACTACCAACAACGGTAGTGGCCAACGGTCGGCAGTCGTCTTTGGTGGTTGACTTATTTTGGGTGGTATTCATGTAAATAGTGAGAAGCATTTTTGTCCAAAAAATTAATTTATGAGGTTACAGAAGTCATTTCACACATTTGGGCTAATTGTTATTTGGTATATATATGAGGGCATTTGTGTCCAAAATGTTTATTAATTAAGGGTAAAATGGGAACAAAATTTGAATTACTCCAGTAATTAAAAAGAATTACACCCTTTTCATTCGCTAATCTGATCACCCCTCATATTATCTACAATAATCACTATTAGTATTGAAAAATTATCGAATCTTTTATTATTTGACAACCAAACATGGTAATGGCCGGATTAAAAGATAGATTACCAAAGTTATCTTTTATTACCCCAAACCAAACGCACCATAAATAGTTTCTAAAGCGGTCTTTCAGTACACTGATCTAATGCTTCTTGTATTAGATTCGAGTTTTATAATATTTTCTGTAACACCTACGTCAAGGTACGTAGCTTGCTTTATGCCCTAATACCCTTACTTGAATTTTGTTAAAGTTATCTTGGACAAGTGTTAAGGAAATTCTTTAAAATGTTATTAGAGGTAAAATGATCTTTTCACTCATAATTAGTTGAAAAAGTGGGGAGTGAAAAGAAGTAGAATAACATGGAGAAGTTAATAAAAATGAGGGCATTTTTGTAATTGACTAAGGGACATAGATAGAATTTTTAGAAAGTGCAAGGGTAAAATTGGAAACTATATATATTATTATTATTATTATTATTATTATGTAATAAGAGTTCAAGAAGAGAAACCCTAGTCACTCTTCCCATAGTTCACGCCACCTTCACCCTAAATTCTCTCAAATTTCTTCACTCAATTTTCAAGGAAATTCATAGGATTTTAGTTCAATTTTGATAGATTTTCAATCCTAAACATCCAAAGGTAAGATTCTTGCACCAAGATGTGAGATTAAATTTTAAAGCCTTGAATTCTTATGGTTTAAGAGGACAATGGAATTCTACCAAAGAGAGATTATAGTGTTGGAGTTGTTCAAATTCAAGGTAAGTAAATCCAACTTTAGCTTTGATTGGATAAATACTTGTGTAGAGAAATTTTTTATATCTTGTCTGTGTGTTTGGATGATGAGAATTATGGATTGAAAATTGAGGTTGTTTGATATGTGAATTTCATGGCCATGAGAAGTAATTTATTATATGTGATGAGAAGTAATTTGTTAGTATGTGATGAGAATTGATTTATTAGTATGTGATGAGAATTAATTTATTAGTATGTGATGAGAATTGATTTATTGGTATGTGATGAGAAGTGATGTATTTGTATGTGTTGAGTTGATAGGATTTTGGATGCAAATATAAAGAATGGATGTGGAAAGGTGGAGGATGAAATTCGGCTATGTTGATTGTTGGCTTTAGGGAGTTGTTTGCTCCAATTTTGGTGACTTGAGAGATATGTGAAAGTGTAACCAATTTTAGGGTTTGTATGTTCATGTAAGGTGTTTGATGAAATTTCAAAGTGAAGTGCATATATGAGCATGTTAGATTATTATCTTGTTATGGAAATGTTGTTGGTAGGAAATATTAGTTCCATAATGATATCTCAATATGACATAATGCATTCATACATTTGAGCATTTGCAGTTAGAAAGAATAGCAAAGAATGAGCATATTTATATGCACATATACATGTATAAGAACATTAAAGAATAAAGAGAAAGAAAGAAAAGCAATTAAATGTAGAATTATTGTTTTAAAAAATATAATTAAAGAACAATTCAAATATGAAATTTTACTTAAAGAAATATAAAAAGAGAAGAGAAGAGAAGGTTGTTGTGATGGGGAGCCCATGAGTTACAGAGAAGAATAACCCCGCATGCACGCCGCCTTTAGTGAGCGGCCTCAGAATAAGAAAGAAGAATTTGTACAGTCCGTAAGAAGTGCATGTGGATGAGGACTATACCCAAGAAAGAATTTGAGAATACACTCACATGGCCAAGGTTCCGAATCCATGCCTCAACCGAGTCTGATCGGCAAAGAAAGAATAGAAAAGAAAAGAAAGAAAGAAAAGAAAAGAAAAGAAAGAACATAAAAGAAAAGAAAAGAGAAGAAAGAAAGAAAGAAAGAAATAATAGAAAAGAAGAGAAACAGAAAAGAGAAAATTGAAATAGAAGAAGACAAAAATAGAAAAAGAAAGAAAAATAGAAAAACAGAAAAGAAAATGCATTGCATAGAAAAGTTTATGCATCTGTGCATATGCATCATGCCATTTCTACTATTCCGAGTTAGTTTCCTTATTTGTGCTTACATATCGGTAAGTGAGAAACTAGAATTGTAGAAAACAGAGAAGAATAGAGAAGCTTGGTGTAAGGAAAGAAAATTCAGAATCTAAGTAACGGAGAAAGAATAGAAGTGTTGTGGGTTTACTTACTGAGCAATTAGTGCTCACCCCTTTGGTTTCACTGTTTTTGCATGTAGTAGATGAGATGAGGTCGGATGGGACGTCAAGTAGCGGAGGAGAAAGGCAACACTGTTGGACTGTATTTTTGAGTTTATTTTTGTGACTATGGTACTTGATGTAGAGATTTTTATATAAAAGCAATGCTATTTTTGGGCCCACTACCTTATATCCATATATGTTTTTCTATGATATATTTATTGAGTTTTCATTTTATACCTCCCAAGTATATTGGCTAGAAAGAATATTACATTTGCAGACCTAGAGACTCCCTCACAACTGACAAGTGTTCTCTTGGAAGTTTTTAAGGCTTTTTGATTCTTTTTCATTTCTTTCGAATGAATTTTATATTAAAACTTTTGCCTAGTCTCGGTTTAGCCTAAAGCCTTGTTTATTTAATTTCTCTTTATTAAATTATTTTATAATTTATTTTATTTACCCTTTGTTGATGCAAAAAATACACCAACTAGAGCGATTTGATTGACCTTGGCGGAATCGGAACGAATGTGTGCGTGATTACGGGTAACTAGCAATGTAATGAATTGGAAACAATAAAGTAAATAACACAGAGAGTTTTGAAAGTGGTTCGACGAGTTATATTCTTGAGCCTACGCCCATTGATCTTTGTATTTGCTTTGAGAGCTTACAATAATAATCCTATAACAATTTGCTAACCCCTTCTCCATCGTTGGATGGGGTTTATATACAAGTTTTATACAAAGGAAAGAGCAAAAATAAAGGGATTATAATTAAGATTAAAATTCAACTTCGATATTTTCATGATTGAGCGTTGAGATTGCACCAAGATTGTTGTCGATCTGATCCCTTCCAAGATATCCGGGATCTGAAGTTATCTGTGAGCTGGTTGAACAACTGTAGGGATTGGTCGCAACTAGCTTGTGCTAGGTCGAGCTACAAGTCGATGAGCTTATGCTGGCTCAGACAATCGATTTAGTTGAACTGATTCTAGGTCAAGCTTTTGCCTCCCAATTCTTTGAGCTTGATGGAAAAATCACACACAACATCTACCCCTATTATTCGGTTTGATATCAAGCTCGAACTTCATCGGTTGTGTGCTGAATGCAGATTCGATCGAGCTTTCATGAGTCAGACTCATCTTTGGTCGACGTACTCAACACTTGGCTTTTCCTCTACTGTGATATTCTTGACAAATTCGGAATTTGAAGTGAAGGGCATATGTGTAACTTCCACGTGGTCATGTCGCATTTAATACGGCAACCTTTGGCAGTTACTTTTCATTGCACATGGGCAACTACAGCTGTCCACGGGCACAACTGAAATGGCATGCTGTGACGGTTATGATTGTGGCAACCTGATGGTTGATCGCCCCTCGCGGATGATTGATGTGACCACATCCAAGGGCTAGGATTGCTCGATGAATGGAAGGTTGAGATTCACGGTAGATCGATGGCTACAATCGAATCCCGCCCTTTTGTCTCCATGCAAACCATTATAAAAACGGGCAACCTCATCAGAACATATACACACTGTGCAAAAGTTTTCAGATTTTCTTGCTTATTCCATCGCTGCTCCTTCATTTCCATGGCGCTTTTTCGGCGAGTTTCTTCCATCTTTTCACTTCGGTAAGGTTTCTTTCCCTTCCTTTGCTTACTTTGATGCCTTTTTGCGGTTTAGGGTGGCCACATTGAGTTTTTAGGGCTTTGCTAGGGTTCATTGAGTGTATTTCCAGCGGTTTCGGGTCTAAAGAGGGTTTATGGTAGCGACCACCGAAATCTTGGTAGGTTGCTTGTGTCTGTTGTTCGACGCGAGCTACCTTGGGTTCTTGAATTGAAAGCAAAGTGCGGATAGGTCACCAAATTTTGAAGCTCTGACACATGTTCGCTCCTGTTTTAGGTACCTACAAGCGAGTTATCATCATGTATTCATCAAGTAGCCATAGCATTGATCGCATGTTCGATTCCCCAATGGGCATAGTAGTTCTTGGCGGCATAGTCCCTGAGGCTTCCAGGATGTCATTGTCCGGAGTTCGGACCCCGATACGGTGAGCTCTTTAGACCATACTTCTGTGGAATTGTTTAGCCAAAGAGATCTTGATGCGTGTTTTCATAAACATGCAAATGTAGTAAGTGCACTAGTCGCAACAAGTAATAGAATGATGAGTAGAGTATCATTCCCACGAGAATTGCGTGTTAAATACTAATTTTCATAATTTGTATCAAGTTGGAGTAAACGAAAAATGGTTGGATTTGCGGGAGACAATTAAGCTGAAGTTAAAACAAAATCAACAACGTAATTTAAAATCTAACTAATGAAGGCACTATCAATTCAAGACAAAGTGGTTAGGGTTTTGACTTCACTAGGATTTTCTGGTTTAGTCTATGATTTATGTTGCTTCTAAGTTCACATGCAAGGATTATAAATCGAACACCCTGATTTGCAGAATGTACCTTCTCAGGCTATATTCTGCTACTTATCCCTATTAAGCTTCCGCACCCTACAAATTAAAGGTTAATAGTTCCAAGTCCATTAAGCTAAGTGGAATCCTAAATTGATTTCGTGGATCTCCAAACCTATCTTTAGCGTTCAATCAATTAATGGTATTTACTCTAAGAGGCTAATACATTAATCACTTCTCAGTCTCATCATGCTCAATAATTAATTGCAATTAGAACAAGAATAAATACATAATCCAAACAATAGAATGTGAAAGCAACATCAATTTATAAATTAGACATTAAAATCCCAATTACATCAAAACCCTAACCCAAAAGTGAGTTAGTTCATACTCAAAATAAGGCAAATCATAAGAAAAACTGTAAAAACAGAGTTTAACATGCTGCAAAAACGAAAGAAGAATAAAATCTTCCCTATTTGATGAACCCAAAGGCTTCCAATCTCCAATTTTTTTCTTCTTCCCTCCAAACAGCGTCGAACCCCCTTTAAAATGAACAAGTCCCTCTTAAATAGTTGACCCCAAAACCCTAAGACTCATCCAATACAATTAAAACGCACAGTTTTAACAAACTGAAATATTGCAGTTTTCGTTGCGACGAAGAATAAATTTCGCTGCAGCATTGAGTTGGATTTTATTGAACTATCTAACCCGAGACTTTCTCGCCATGGCAAACTTTTCTAAAATTATGAAACGGCCCTCCGCTTGCTTGTTTGCTTGAATCTTCAATCTTCGTGATCCCCGATAGGAACAAGCTTCATAGTGCTTCCAATCCGCATTAGAATTTTCCCGATTCTTGAAATTCACTTGATTCTGGGTCCAGAAACTCAATTTCGCTCGGTTTTGCTCTAACTGCACTTTTTGGCTTGAAACGTAAAATATATGAAATTAAGTTGCAATTCAAGCTCAAATTTAAGAAGAAGTATCCAAAATCCAGCCAAAAAGCATAAGTAAAATAGTATAATCCTAGGATTATCAAATACCCCCAAACTTAAGGTATGGTCGTCCTCGAGCATGAGGCATAAGATTCGACTAAAGAAGAACAACTAACAAACAAAAAAAGACAACAAATTGAAAATGATAAAGGAAAATTTTGAATCAAAATCAAACACAAAGATATGCCTAGAATTGATGCAAGTCTCAAAAATCGTTGAAACATTATTATGAGAAAATTCTTAACACTCTAAGAAGTTATAAGTTGATTGACTATCTTTCTCTATCGGCCCCCTAAGTAGGTAATCCCCACTTCAATCCATTTTTTGACTTCCTGGATTATTTTATGCAGAAGTGTGAAGTTTATCATGGTGGTAGACTCCATAAGCCTAAGTATCAAACTACTCTCCACTAATGAGGACTAGACATCACTAAGGATCAAAAGATCTTTTTTGGCTTGTAACGTTAGGCTTGGGTGAGTGGCTCAAAAGAAAGGATAGGAAAAACAAGGTAAAAGAGCTCCGTTTTCTCATGTAAACACAAAGAGCAAAATCCACACCACATTCATTTCATTATCCAAACAAACTTCAACAATCTTTTTTTTTTTTTTTTTCACAACCCCCAAACTTATGCATTTCTTATTTTTGTGCTAGAAATGCATAAGGAAATCAGCAATTTTAATGACAATTATAAACATAGTTTTTTTTTTTTTTTTTTTTTGAACTTTTTAATTCAACACTTCTTCACACGCCTCTCAACTCTTTTATGTTATACACAAAGTCCGGAATTCCCCTAACGGGTATGAAATGTGTTTAGGGTGAAAGGTTTGGGCATTTTTGGTTGCACAAGAAGAATAAGGCAGTGATAATCTCATAAGGCTCAAATGGGTGACTAGGGAAAAATTTATTCATGGTCGGCTGGAAAGGCTCAAATGTTCCGAAAAATGCTTAAATCATTTCCTCAATAATGTCTATTTCTAGAATTTCGCCTCAAGTACTTCTCAACTAGGTTCTAGAGTCCACCAACATTATCAAGACTTCACCTACCACATAAAATGTTTCTAAGCATGCCGAAAGAATGAAAATGTTGGTTGAACCACTCAACAAACCTCTAGAAAAGAAAAGTTAATCAACCAACCTAAGCTTGAAGCAATGCTTAACATTTTCCATAAATAAAATCTCAACAATCCTATTCTCATCATAGACTTATGCAATTCATCAAGGCAGCAAGCAAAACAACACACAAACTAAATCAACACACAACCCAAAAACAATACAACACACAAAGATAAAAGTTAATTAAAACATGCAAAAATTTCTAAATTTTTCTCTACCCCCAAACAGAAAATTGCATTGTCCTCAATGTCAATTAATAATACACATTGGAGTAAAGAAAAACGATCATAAGGTGAGAGATACTCCCCTGATTATTGAATAATCCATGGATTATTCAGTTTTCATTAGACTTTTTAATCGGATTTCAGGTACTTTCTAGTGTATTTTGACCTGAATTGTTGCTTAATTCTTTACATTTCGTGTTTCAGGTTAAAATGGACATTTTGAGCAAATAAGGACAAAATTGAAAATTTTTGACTCGGAAGTTAGTGGATCTCAGAAGTTAGGAGAGTTCTGAAGCAGGATAAAACACGATGAGGCTTGTTCCAAAGGGAGAGCACTGAGAATCGAAGAATCAAGCGAAGATGCAAGTAGAGTGGCAGTTCTGTAATTTCAGAACTTTTCAAGAAGCTTCGCCGCGGCGAAGTACGCTAGACACGAACACATCTGCTTCTCTCTTCGCTGCGACAACGGTCGTAAATTCCAGTTTTGTGAAACGCACAGTTTTACTTTGTGCGTGTTTTTCTTAGGATTTTGGGCGAGGTATAAAAGAAACACTTAACCTTTTTGCCAGGGGTCGTCGAGGAATAGGGTTTAGAGCAGCTTTTGCATTTCTTTTGATTTTATCTTTGAACAATTTTGAGCTGTAGAAGGGTGAAGATTCGATTTCAAACCAGAGGATTCATAATTTAGGGAGATTTCTTATCTTTTCTGTTATTTTCATTATGTTGAACTTTAATATTTTCATTTCTTTCATTTGTGTTGTTGATTTAGCCATGAACTAACCCATTTTGGGTTAGGGTTTTGATTGTAATTCAGATTTTAATGGGTTAAGTGATTTATTGTTTTATTTTCATTTGATTATGCTTGGATTGTGTGTTTACTCTGAATCTTTAATGCTTATATGTGATGAACATGATGAGATTGAGAAATGAATCATGTTAGGCTTCTTGGGTAGTCACCATTGTAGTATTGGATGCTAGAGATAGATTCAAAAATCAATGAAATCATTTTAGGATTCTTATGCTTAATGAACTTGGATTTGTTAACTTTCAAATTGTTGGGTGCGGAAAGATGATAAGGAAGAGTAGGGAAACATAGCCTGAGAAGGTATGGTTAACACTTAGGAGAGTTCGATTTACAATCAATGCATATGAGTATGATTTTAGTTTAATTCTTAGGTTTAACCCATAAAATCCGAATGAAGTCAAAACCCTACCCGTTTTACTTGAATTAATTTCTATCCGTGTTTTTCATCTCGCACTTCTTCGTTAATTTTAGTTTAAAATTTATTGTTCAGTTTTAATTAGAAATCGCTCCCATTAATCCAAAGAAATCGATTGCTCCAACTTGAGAATAGTAGGAAACTTAGTGCTTAGCTAACAATCCTCGTGGGAACGATACTCACTCATCATTATATTATTTGTGCGATTAATATACTTGCTACATTTGCATGTTGTAGGAAACACGCATCAGGTTTTTGGTAGGATCTGTTGCCGGGGAACTGTTTTAAGTTAACATTGAGTCTTTCTATAATTAGCTAGATTGGAGTTTTTGTTTTGTTTTTAATTTTCAGTTGGTTTGTGGTCTCACTTTCCTTCATTTCTGTTTTTGCAGTTTATGCGAAGAGAGAGACGTCAACCAGTGGTTCCTATTGATCTTAAGATTGAGAGAACCGTCAGACGACGTAACAGAGAGAGAAGAGAAAGAGAGGATATAGTTGTTGAAGCAGAGGAGATAGTTGTTGAAATGGCAGAACCAGAAAACAGGACACTGAGGGAATTTTCAGTTCCCACAGTGAATGGTAGTGGGTCGAGTATTACTAGACCTACGATGCAAGCCAACAACTTCGAGATCAAGCTGGCAATCATCCAGATGATCCAGCAGTCGGTTAGATTTAATGGTGATTTGAAGGAAGATCCGAATCAGCATATTGCAAATTTCTTGGAAATTTGTGACACCTTCAAGTCAAACGGAGTATCGGATGATGCTATTAGGTTGAGGTTATTCCCATTCTCACTGGGGGATAAAGCGAAGGGGTGGTTAATGGCACTACCACCGGGAACTATCACAACTTGGAATGATCTAGCATAGAAATTCCTTACTAAGTTCTTCCTCCAAAGAAAATCAAGAAAATTAAGAAATGATATCACATCATTTCTACAAGATGAGTCCGAGTCATTTTATGAGGCTTGGGAGAGATACAAGGAGTTAATGAGGAAATGCCCACACCATGGCTTGCCATTTTGGTTTCAAGTCTAAACATTCTACAATGGATTGATGGGTAATGTGCAAACCATGGTGGATGCAGCTTCATGAGGGGTCTTGCAGAATAAGACACCAGAAGAGGCCTATGAGTTGCTTGAGGTTTTGGCAAGCAACAACTATCAAAGACCAAATGAGAGAGCAACACCAAGGAAATCTTCGGGTCTTCATAAAGTTGATGCCTTTACAGCCATTTCAGCCCAACTTACGGCACTTTAGAAACAGTTGGAAACTATGCAGGTAAACTCTGTACAAGTACCTCAATTAACTTGTGATTTTTGTGCAGGAAACCATGCGAGTAGCGAGTGTCAAGTTGGGAACACGTTTGCTTCGTCATCTTCATCAACGGAGCAAGTGAATTACTTGGCAGGAAATCAGAGACAACCAAACAACCCATACTCCAACACATACAATCCGGGGTGGAGAAATCATCCAAATTTGACTTGGGGAAATCAGAACCAGCAAAATAATCAATGGAACCAGAGGACAGTTTCGAATAACCAACCAGGGGTGACTAATCAACCGGGAGATTCAAGAGTGACAAAGTTGGAAGATATGTTTGGAAAATTTATGCAGGAGACCACGGGATTTATGAGTGAGACGAGGATAAATTTTAGAAATCAAGGGGCGTCTATTCGAAATCTTGAGGTACAGGTGGGCCAATTGGCCGAGAAATTAAATGAGAGACCGCAGGGTTCCTTACCAAGCAATATAGTGACTAACCCACGTGAGCAAGCAAACGCCATAATTTTGAGAAGTGGGACAGTTTTGGAAGAGGTAGAGCGAGCTACCAAGAAGGTTGAGCAAACCGGAAAGGAAGATTTGGATGAGGAAGTTGATAAAGAGATTGTTGCTGAAGAGAAACCGAGTGGTTTGGAGGAAGAGAAAAAGAAAAATGATGAAAGGCAAAAGAAGAAGGAGAAATTGCCATTCCCCGAGATACCACCAGAGTTGGCACATCACACCCCACCCGTGCCTTTTCCTCAGAGATTAAAGAAAAAGAATCAGGATAAGCAATTTTCAAAGTTTATTGAAATTTTTAAAAAATTGCATATTAACATTCCTTTTGCAGATGCATTGCAGCAGATGCCAAGCTATGCGAAGTTCCTCAAGGAAATCTTATCGAACAAAAGGAAGTTAGACGATGAGGAAACGGTGATGCTCACGGAGGAGTGTAGTGCCATCCTCCAGAAGAAGTTACCTCCAAAGCTCAAAGATCCAGGGAGTTTTACTATTCCTTGTATTATAGGAGATATTACATTTGATCGTGTTTTGTGTGATCTAGGAGCTAGTATTAATTTGATGCCCTTTTCTGTTTTCAAGAGATTGGGAATTGGTGAAGTGAAGCCAACGACCATGTCGTTGCAACCAGCGGATAGGTCAATAAAACACTTAAGGGGGATAGTAGAGGATGTATTGGTAAAGGTGGGCAAGATAATTTTTTCCAAGAGATTTTTGTGGTGTTGGACATGGAAGAGGATAAGGAAATTCCTCTGATTTTGGGCCGACCATTCTTGGCCACGAGGAGAGCACTTATTGATGTGTAGGAAGGAAAGTTACTGTTGAGAGTTCAAGATGAAACAGTAACTTACAATGTCTTTGAGGCGATGAAGTTTCCGGCTGAAACGGATTCATGTTTTAGTGTCGATGTGGTGGACAAATTGGTTGAGGAATCGATGGAAGAAAACACCCCACAATTACCTCTAGAAGCGTGTATAGCCAAATCAAAAACAGTAGAGGTAGAAGAGTCGGCGAGTAATGACTGTGCTAGGATGTTAGAAGCACTCCAACCGATTGATGAGAGTTAAGATGTAGAATTTGAGGAGTTTGATTTTGACAAAGAGAAGGAGAAGGAAAACAATGAAGAACCTCCAAAGCTTGAATTGAAACCTTTACCTTCCCACCTCAAATATGTTTATCTTGGAGACTTAGAAACTTTTCCGGTGATCATTAGTTCAGGTTTAATTACATTAAAGGAAGAGCGATTGATTAAGGTGTTGAGGAAACATAAATTAGCAATTGGATGGACCATCTCGGACATTAGAGGAATCTCGCCATCATTTTGCATGCATAAGATACTCATGGAGGATGATTTTAAGCCTAGGGTTCAACCACAACGGAGATTGAATCCTTTGATGAAGGAAGTGGTGAGAAAGGAGGTGGTGAAACTCTTAGATGCGGGGATTATTTATCCTATTTTCGATAGCCCATGGGTGAGCCCAGTACAAGTGGTTCCGAAGAAGGGAGGTATCACGGTGGTAAAGAATGAGAGTAACGAGTTGATACCAACGAGGATGGTGACGGGCTGGAGAGTTTGCATTAACTACCATAAATTAAATGAGGCGACAGGGAAGGATCACTTTCCATTACCTTTCATTGATCAGATGTTGGAAAGGTTGGCAGGACACGCCTATTATTGTTTCCTGGATGGGTATTCAGGATATAACCAAATTGCCATCACTCCTGAGGATCAAGAGAAGACTACCTTCACTTGCCTCTACGGCACCTTTGCTTATCGAAGAATGCCTTTTGGGTTCTACAATGCACCAGCAACATTTCAAAGATGCATGATGTCAATCTTTGGAGACATGGTGGAACAGTTTATAGAAGTCTTCATGGATGACTTCTCAGTTTTTGGTTGATAGCTGTCTAACTAATCTTTCTTTTGTTTTGCAGAGATGTAAGGAGGCAAACTTGGTGCTCAATTGGGAGAAGTGTCACTTCATGGTCCAAGAGGGAATAGTGCTCGGGCATAAGGATCTCCAAGGATGGAATAGAAGTTGATCGAGCAAAGACGGAAGTGATTGAGAAGCTACCACCACCATCAAATGTCAAAGCAGTCCGAAGTTTCTTAGGGCATGTGGGGTTTTACAGACGCTTCATCAAGGATTTTTCTAAGATTTCTAAACCCCTTTGCAATTGGTTAAATAAAGATGTTGTTTTTTACTTTAACGATGATTGCATGCATGCCTTTCTAACTTTAAAAAAATTATTAGTATCTGCACCTATCATTGTAGTTCCCGATTGGGGACTACCCTTCGAATTGATGTGTGATGCTAGTGATTTTGCTTTAGGGGTAGTTTTAGGACAGAGGAAAAACAAAGTGTTGCATGTAATTCAATATGCTAGCAAAACACTCGTTGATGCATAATTGAATTGCACCACCACTGAGAAAGAATTGTTGGCTATAGTTTTTGCTTTTGACAAGTTTCGTTCTTATTTGTTAGGTGCAAAGGTGATCGTCCACACGGACCATTCAGCACTCAGGCACCTATTGGCAAAGCAAGAAGCAAAACCTCGGCTGATAAGATGGATTTTACTACTTTAGGAGTTCGAGTTGGAAATTCGAGACAAAAAGGGGTCGAAAAATGTGGTGGCTAATCACTTGTCGAGGATTGAGAGACCAATCAAGGGAAATGAGGAGGAAATGCCAATTACAGAAACATTTTCGGATGAGAAGTTGATGAGAGTGGAGGAAGCACCATGGTATGCGGTATGCGGATTTTGCAAACTATTTGTCATCAAGGGTGCTCCCAAGTGGTATGACATACCAACAGAAGAGAAAATTCTTCTCAGATTTGAAGTATTATTTTTGGGAAGAGCCGTTTCTTTACAGACATTGTGCTGATCAAATGATACGGAGATGTGACCCGAAGGAGGAGATGGAAAACATTCTACGGCATTGTCACGAGTAGGTGGCCATTTTGGAGGAGCTAGAACAGCAGCCAAGGTTTTACAATCGGGGTTTTATTGGCCAACCCTCTTTAAGGATTCCTTCCGGATGATTCAAGAGTGTGACCAATGTCAACGGATGGGTAACATTTCAAAAAGAGATGAGATGCCGTTGAACAACATCCTGGTGGTTGAACTTTTTGATGTGTGGGGGATTGATTTCATGGGTCCCTTCCCAAGTTCTTTTGGGAACACATATATCTTGGTAGTGATGGATTACGTGTCGAAGTGAGTTGAGGTAGTTGCATTGCGGACTAATAATGCTAGAGTAGTGATTAAGTTTGTGAGAAAGAATATTTTCTCAAGGTTTGGGGTACCACGGACAATCATTAGTGATGGAGGATCTCACTTTTGCAATAGGCAAATGGATATACTGTTGAGTAAGTATGGAGTGACACATAGAGTTGCAACACCTTACCATCCGCAAATGAGCGAGCAAGTGGAACTGTCAAATAGAGAACTCAAAGGGATTTTAGAAAAGACAGTTAATGCATCTAGGAAAGATTGGTCACAGAAGTTGGATGATGCGCTGTGGGCATATCGAACCGCTTTTAAGACTCTGATTGGGATGTCTCCATTTAGGATGGTATATGGGAAAGCATGCCACTTGCCGGTAGAACTCGAGCATAAAGCATATTGGGCAGTCAAGCAGCTAAACATGGACTTGAAAGCTGCTAGAGAAGAAAGGATATTGACTTTGAACGAACTCGATGAGTTTCGTCTCAATACATATGAGAATGCTCGGATTTACAAAGAGAAGACAAAAAGGTGGCATGATAAGCATATCCGGAAGAAGGATTTTGAAGTAGGGCAGAAGAATTTGTTGTTCAATTCTAAACTAAGGCTTTTTCCCGAAAAACTGAAGTCTAGATGGTCCGGACCGTTCACAATGACAAAAGTTCATCCATACGGAGCGGTGGAAGTGTCACATGAAGAAAAGGGCACTTTTTCAGTAAATGGACAAAGATTGAAGTCTTACATAGTTGGGATGATGAATTACAAATCCATCCCAATCCGGCTTGACATCCCAACTTGAAGGATTGAGAGAGACGAGCTATCGACTATAAACAAGCGCTTCTTGGGAGGCAACCCAAGTGTTTTTAATTATTTGTTTTTAATTTCGTTGTGTTTGAATTTGTTTGAATTCTTTATGATTTTGAATGATTTTTGATTGGTGTGTTTGTGGGTGTTTCAGGTGAATTTTTCAGAGAAGGAAAGGACATAAAATGCTCCAGACTTCGCCGGGGCGAAGAAGTTTTCTTCGCTGCGGCAAAGCAATCGAAACACAAAAAGCTCAACTCCTAGAAGTTGTCGCTGCGGCGAAGAAAGAAGTATAAATTTTTGAAAAAAATTTCAAGGCATTGTCGCCGCGGTGAAGAAAATTCTTCGCCAAGGCGAGTTGCCTCGGTATGGTTTTGCCCCGGCGAAGAATGTTTCTTCGCCGCCGCGAAACCTGGGTATTTTTTTAGGGTTCATACATGAAGAAGGTCGCCGCGGCGACGGTAATTTTCTATAAATACCCACTCTTCTTTTTCATTCTTCACGCAACTTTTCATTTTCACTTGAGAGAAAAATTTTCAAAATTCAATCTTTTGCCTTCCTAGTGCTTTTCCAACCAAAATTCTTACTCCCTAACATTCCTAAACACCAAAACAACCCATTTCAACAACAATTTTCACGAAAACAACCCATTTCAACAACAATTTTTGCGAAAATTTCACGAAAATTTTTGCATCAAAAATTTGGGGCTTTTCAATCTGGGCTGTTTCTGGTTCAATTGGTGGCGAATACTCATTCATATTGGTAAGATCTCGAATACCCAAAGCTTTTTATCGCACAATTTCAAGTTTTTAATTGTAGATCTGAAAATTTTTGTTGCGATTGAGTTATGGAATTTGGGTGATTTTGAGCATTGATTTTGTTAGAGGAAGAGTAGTTCGTGCTTTGGGTGATTGTGAGGAGAGTGGGTTTTTGAAAAATTGAAGTGTTTGTGTGGATTCGAAAAATTTATAGTTTGGGGGTAAAGCGCAAATTTTTGGAAGTGTT
The DNA here is from genome assembly GCA_026225825.1 of Pistacia integerrima. Classification (NCBI taxonomy): domain Eukaryota; kingdom Viridiplantae; phylum Streptophyta; class Magnoliopsida; order Sapindales; family Anacardiaceae; genus Pistacia; species Pistacia integerrima. The sequence goes on along the minus strand of CM047743.1, from coordinate 14,585,502 downwards.
GGTTGTTTTTACAGGATTCAATTGGTTGTGTAGAACAACTAGGTTTGAATTGTTGGAATAGAATTTTTGAGTGAACTTAAATTGTGAACAATGCCTGCCAAAATTAAGCATCCATACAAGGGTAAGGGTAAGGCCAAAGGAAAGAATGTTGACAACCGTTTTGTTAATGATGAAGCCCGTAAAAGGTATGAGGAGGCAATCCAAAAAGATAAGGGTATTATTCCTGAACGAGGGTTAACCGCGAGTCAGTCCTTGGACTGGAGTAGAGGGAGACGTTGGAAGATGTTTATGAGTGCTCCTGCACAACCGGCTATAGAGCCACTAGTAAGGGAGTTCTATGCCAATCTCCCGGATTGTCAGGAAAGTACAGTTTTAGTAAGAGGGGTTGACGTGCCATTTACGGTAAAGGAGATCAATGAAATCTATAACCTGACTGAAATTTTCCAAGATGAGTACGTACAGTTTAAGAGATCACAGTTTGAGGACAGTATCATCCTTCTGATTATTGCAAAACCGGATGCAGATTAGGTAGTTTCGAAGAAACAGAAGAAGACTCTCAAGGAACTCAGTTGACACCGATGGCTCGCCTGTGGCAATATTTTGTCAGTGCGAAAATGATGCCAGAATCGCACTACAGCACAATTACTCACGAGAAGGCAGTATTGCTTTACTCTACTGCCATAGGGAAGAGAATCGATGTGGGAGACATGATCTGGAACAACATTAAGCTAGCTTCCAAACCAGGGCGAACAAGTTACGGGTTCCCACATCTCATCACACCCTTATGCCTTAGAGTTGGAGTCGAGGTTCAGGATGATGAGCACCGTATTCATGCTGCCCCAGTTCTAGACTCAGAGTATTATAGGAAGCACCTTAACCGTCCGAAAACTGCACAACCAAGAGTGGGGGCAAAAAGGTAGAGAACCACACAAGGCCCTGCCACATCCTCCAGCTCCACGGCTACTCAGAAAGAGATGACGCAGCAGATGATGGGGATGATGCAACGGATGGTATATCGTCAGGATTGGTTGGTTGAGCAGACCCACATGATGTATGAGATGTAGAAGAATTGCTTTAAAGAGCTCAACGTTGACACTTCAGCATACCAATGGGCCGACTAGGACTCAGATGTGTGGATGGGCTCCGAGGAAGATGAGGAAGATGAGGAAGAAGACGAATGAGCTGGAGCACCTGGTTTTGTTTGTTTTTATGTTTTCTTTTTTTTATTTTGTTTTTTCGGTTTAAACATTAAACTCAGTTTTATTTCAGTTTAAGATTTTGTTTAGTTGTTTCTTTTAATTTGTAGTTGTTGCAAAGACGAGGTTAGGTTGTAATATTTTCAAGTTAGTTTGTGAGTTTTTTTGCTAACACAAGGGACACCACAGTTTCAATTGTTTTGTCAGAGTATGGGTGATGAAAAGTCCGAGACCGGGTGTGCATTGTGGAGCGACACTTCACGGATTAACCAGGGAGTTTTCTCGTTTCTTTGTTCTTTTTTTATTTTCTATTCCTGATTTATGTGTAATGGAACATTGGGGACAATGCCATGTTTAGTTTGGGGGTAGGAAATAGAAATAAAACCTAGTTTAAGGGTATATTGGCTAGAAACCAGAACCCGCCTTAAAAACTGCCTAGTAGTACTTGGCAACCTCTGGTTTAACAACGCCACGTACACCTTAAAAAAAAAAAAAAAAAAAAAAAAAAGAAACGAATTTTGCCTAGTTTAAGGGTATACCGGCTGGTGATGAGCCAAAAAACGCATCAACTAAACCAACTATTCTTTTAGTTGATTCGTACAACTTTTCCCTTTCTTTGTGTTTGCATTAGGATCGAATTATCCTAAGGGTACGACAGAGTGTTTAGGGTATAAGGATTGGACAATTTTTGGTTAGCCAAGAAAAATAAAGCAATAATGATCAAAACGGCTCAAATGGGTGACTAGGGACAATTTCACTCATAGGTTGGCTAGAAAGGCTCAAACGTTCCAAAAAGAATGCATAAATCATCTCCTCAACCATGTCTAATCCTAGAATTTCGCCTCAAGCACTTCTTAACTAGGTTCTAGAGTCCACCAACATTATCAAACTTTACCTAACCACATAAAATGAATCTAAGCATGCCAAAATAAATGAAAATGGTGGTTGAACCACTCAATAAACTTCAATCAAAATTCAGTCAATAAACATAAACTTGAAGCAATGCTTAACATTTTCCAAAAATAATATCCCAGCAATTCTAGTTTCATCATAGACTTATGCAATTCATCTAGGCAACAACAACACAAAACACACTAAACATTTAACAATCAAAGAACTTAAAACAAAAAGAAACACACAAACAAACTAAACACACAAATTCTCAAAATTTCCCTACCCCCAAACTTAAAATGAAATTGTCCCCAATGTCACATCATGCACATCTAAGGAATAGAAAAAAAAAAGTAAAGGTTACGAGATACTCCCCTGATTAATCTGTAAAGGCCGATTCTTGTGCTAAATCCTGGCATCCATTCCTTGGCTTCCTCATCATCATGATCTGTCAAACAATTGAAAGTCTATGGTGCCAAATGTGTTAGATACCCTCACCGATTAATATGAAAGAATTACATCCTAATCTCAACCTTATTGAACTAAACCTAAAATCTAAACAAAAACAAATAAAGAGCTAAAAACCAGGAAATCAACGTCAATTCCTACTTACAAAACATAAAGAAATAAAAGCAAAAACTAAAAAGAAAAGTGCTTCAGGCTTCAATCTTCTTCTACTTCTTCCTCTTCACAACTCCCAAATTTGCTAAAAGCACTTCAACACAACAAACCCAACTTCCTCAACACCAAATTAAATCAAAATCAACAATTTCTACACTCCACAATCAACTCAATCCTCAAGTTCTCAACCAACATCCACAATCAACAAATTCAAGCAATTTTTCAACAAAAACAAATGCACAATTGAAAGTGAACAAATAAATTGCATAAAAACTCTTAACCTTACCAAGCCCAAGCTTTCCAGCCTTCAATTGCTCCAATTTCATTAAAAATCACAAAGAAAGCTCCAAATTTTCAAAACCTAGGGGTTGCTAAAAATTTATTCAAAATGGGTTAAACTGGGGCAATTGAAAAGTGCATGATTGTTTTAAGAGGTAAGGGAGTGGAATGGTGCAAGAATTTTGAGGGAAAAAGGTGAGAAATTGAAGAAGAGAAAATGAAATTCTTCGGAGGCTAGGGTTTGAAATCGCAAAAATGGAGAGAATGAAGGTAGGTTAAAAAAAAATTCTCAGGTTTCGCCGCAGTGAAGTTCTTCGTTCAACATAAATTAAAACCTAGGTTTCGCCGCGGCGAAGACAAATTCTTCGCCAAGGCGAAAAAGTACAGAAGCTGTATCATTTTTCAGGTTACTTTGCCCCGGCGAAGAACATTTTTCGCCGCGGCGAAGTTTGGGACTTTTCAACTTCATTTTCATACGACGTGCTTCGCCGCGGCGAAGTCTGGAGCATTTTCTTTCCTTTTCCTTAGCTTCAAACTTCACCTGAAACACCCAAAAACACATAAATTAAAACTAATTCAAAATCATAAGAAAACTAAACAAATTCAAACAGCAATGAAATGAAAAACAATTGAAAAGACTTGGGTTGCCTCCCAAGAAGCGCTTGTTTATAGTCGGAAGCTCGACTTTCCCATGGTCCTTCGTCAATCCGGATCCTTGTGGGGTGCTTCACTTCTCATTGCCACCTCTTGGTCTTTCCTTTGGAATTTCGGACATTCTTATAAGCATCTTTTCGAAACTTCAAATTCGTATATGCGTACTTGAGATGAGATTGTGATTGGTTGAGTCCAATGTTTGGAGTCTCTTCCAACACCAATTTTGACTTGTGCACATTTACACCAAATTCCTCAAATTGTTCCTTGTGAGGTGAGTTGCTTGGTTGAAATTCCCTTAAGTATCTTGCACACCGTTCTGCTTTGAGATTTTCCTCTTCATTAGTCTTGTCTCCATGTTCTTCCAACTTTCCTTCATTGTGAGGTTGCTCCAACACTATACCTCTCCTCAATGTTATGACATTTAATTGTTCTTCAGGATTTGTGACCGTTGTGCTCAGCAAAGAACCTTGAGATCTCTCTGTCAATTGTTCAACCAATTGCCCCACTTGAACCTCCAAATTTTGAATGGACACTCCTTGATTTCTGAAGTTTGAGCGTGTCTCATTCATAAAACTTGTGGTTTCTTGCATGAACTCTTCGAATATATCTTCCAAATTTGACACTCTTTGCTCACATGGTTGATGATTCACCATTGGTTGATGGTTTGGCACTGTCCTTTGATTTGATTGACTGCTTTGATTGCTTCAGGACAAATTTGGGTGATTCCCCCAACCAAGATTGTAAGCATTGGAGAAAGAGTCACTTTGCAGCCTTTGTGAACTAACCATGTAATTCACTTGCTCGGTTGTTGAGAAGAATAACTGGTTTCCATCTTGGCATTCCACACTCCCATGGTTTCCTGCACAAAATTCACAAGTTATAAAAGATGAGTGAATAGAATTTACATTCATACCTCCCAATTGGCTTTCAAGTGATGCAATTTGTGCAGATAATATGGCGAACACATCGACTTCATGTAGACCCATTGTTCTCTTCGGCATTGCTCTCTCATTAGGTCTTTGGTAGTTATTATTGGCCATCAGCCCAAGCAATTCATAAGCATCTTTTGGGGTCTTGTTATTTAAGGCTCTGCCTGCTGCCACATCTACCATCGTTTGAATATTTGGTAGCAACCCATTGTAAAATGTTTGGACTTGTCTCCAAAACGGTAGACCATTATGTGGACAATTCCTTAACAACTCCGTGTACCTCTCCCAAGCTTCATATAGTGATTCATCGTTGCCTTGCACGAAAGAGGTAATGTCATTTCTCATACTTAAGACTATACAAAATTTACAATTAACTACAAAAATGAAATAAAAGCTTCAATTTAGCATTACACTAGATACTATCAATATTAATAATCAATTATCCTCGGCAACGGCGCCAAAAACTTGATGCGTGTTTCCTACAACATGCAATATGTAGCAAGTATACTAGTCACACAAGTAATAGAGTGATGAGTGAGTATCGTTCCCACGAGGATAGTGTTACTAACTACCGATTCCCCTAGTTTAAGTCCTAATTAAAGCAACAATAAATTGGATTGATGGAAAATTAACAACTAAATACAAATTAACAAAATATAAATGAATGATAATGAAATTAAAGCAAAACCCAACAACTTAACTAATTAAACAATGCTAAAAAAAATGCTAGGGTGTTGATTTCACCTAGATACGCTAACCCAAATCATAGAATCTATTACCCAAGTTCTAATTCCTTGATTGAAAATCGAATTCCCTAAGTTGTGAAACATACCTTCTCAGGCTATATTTCCCTACTTATCCCTATCAAGCTTCCGCACCCAACAAAATGAAGATTAATAGTTCAAAGTCTTTTAAGCTTTATGGAATTCTATCTAGATTTCATAGATCACTAAACCTATCTCTAGCGTTTGCTAATCTATGGTATTTATCCCAAGAGGCATAATCACAAATCACTTCTCAGTCTCATTATGAACAACACACAATTGAATGGTGATCAAGCATCCAAAAGTCATTAAGCAAAGAGTAAACACTCAATCATGAAATTAAAACTCAAAGTAAATCAATTCATATAAATTTGAATCATTGTATCAAGGTTACATCAAACCCTAGCTAAACAACTCAGTTCATACACGAAAACGAAATAAAATAAAAAAAACCAACTGAATCAAGATTCATCATTGAAAAACAAGCAAAAGATGGAGAAATCTTCTCTAATTTGAAGCCCAAATCTTCAATAATCTTCTCCTTCCATGAGTTGCCTCCCAAATGACGAACTAAGACCCTTTTTCTTTCCTTTTCGCTCTAATTTATACCTCTTTCACTTAAGGACCAAGCCCTAGCAAGCCAAAACGCGTTGTTTTATTTTTACAGCTGATGCAGGTTTCGCCGCAGTGAAGAATTTCGGGCCAAATTTTAGCATGATAGAGTCTGAATATGGAAAAGTGTTAAACATATGAATTGTAGCCCTTTCAATTATATTTCTGGTCGTTCAATAATAAGCACAATCCAAGGTCTACAGCTCAAGTTATGGCAGAAATACTGAAGCACGTCCAAAGACGTTTTTTTTCTTCAGTTCCTAGCGTACTTTTCACGAATTCAAGCCAAGTTTTCACCATTGTCCAGTCAGAATTAGGAAAAACCCAAAACATGAAAGTTGTAGCTATTCTTCTTAGCTTTCCAAAGCTTCTAAATTCAAGTCATTCTGAGTTTCCAAGCTCAAGTTACACAATTTACGCTCAAAACTGTCATTTATGCTAAAAATCATCGTTTAGGCATGCAAAGACAAATTAATAGAATTAGGTAGTAATTATGGCCCAAATTGTATGAAAAGTATCCTAAATCCTATCAAAATTCAATGCAAAATCATAGTGTAAAATATGATTATCAATTAATCAGTGAAGATCAAAGTGAGCTCAAATCTGGACCTCCCTTCATCGTCTTCTCCATCAGCAAAATCTGTCAAGGCACATAAACTCAAGGGTCCAAAATGTGTTAGAAAACTTCACAGATTATGGAAAAAATTACATCTTATTCTCAGACCTTAACCAACTAAACCAAAAACCTAAGAATGCAAAATAAAGTAAACGTACAAACAAGAAAAACTGAGTTCCACTGTACAACAACAAAAAGAAAAAAAAAAAAAAACAAAACAAAAACAAAAACAAAAAATGTATTTCAGGCTCATTCATCTGCATCCTCTCCATCAGCGTCATGCTCTTCCTCCATGGCATCATCCTGAATTTGATATTCCTCCTCCTCTTGCCATTCTTGCCACTAGAAATCAGCTAAATCAATGCCTAGATTGGCGCAGCACTTCGATTGCATCTCGTACAATGTGCGGGTCTAGTCTGCCATCCTATCTTGGCGCCTCTCCATTTTGTCCATCTTTTTTAGGATATTTTGTACCATCTCTTTTATCGTGGGAGATGGAGCAGGAGCTGTGGTAGAGGGTGTGGCTCTTGGTCTTTTTTAGCTTGAACTGGATTCTCCAATGGTAGGACGCTCTAGGAGCTTAAAATAATAGACTTGGTCGAGGACTAGGGCAAGATGAAAAAGTGGTTCATCATCTGCCTTCTTGACTCCAGCTTTAATGCAAATCTCAGTGATGAGATGTGGGAAGGCAAAGCTCGCTCTCCTTGGTTTGGCTGCATGCCTTATATTCTCCATTATGATATTCCCCACATCCATCTTCTTTCCAGTGGCAATGGCATAAAGTAAGAGTGCTTGCTCAAAAGCCACTAAATTGTAGTGTGTTTCTAGAACCATCCTTGCATAGACAAAGTATTGCCGAATTCTAGCCATAGGGATCAAATTAGTCCCTTTTATGCTTCCCATTCCCTTCTTCGAGAATTCCCAAGAAGGTACCTGGCTTTGTTAAAACCTTGAGTATCTTATCATAGTTAATCTCCTTAGCCTTGAATTTTACATACTCATCACAGTCAGTTGGATCAATTTGGTAGAATTCATTGATGATTTTTGCACTAAACGGCACCTTAATACCCCTCACATATACATGCTCGGGCTCACACTCAGAGAAGTTCGCATAAAACTCTCTTACAATTGGCTTTATGGCTAAATGCTTCGGTTCAAGCAAAAAGATGTCCCAACCTTTCCCTTTGCTCCACGTGTCTGCATTGACACTAGTCAATCCTCTCTCGGCAATAAAACCTTTGTCTTTTCTTTGAATTGCTACTTCATAACATTGCCTAGCCTTCTCATTCACAAATCTATTATGGACCTGTTTGCCCTTACCCTTGGGAACAGCTTTGAGTGGCATTTCGTTTTTCAATAATGTTCACTAAAATCTACCCCCAAAATCAGCAATTCAACTCGAAAATTCAACACTAATGCACAATTTCTACAACCCAAAGTCACTTCCTCACTTCACCCTAAGTTTTCAAAATTGACACTTACACCCCAAAATCACCAATCTTCCAAACGCAATCAACCAACTTTGAAATTACAAACCCATACTTCCTCAACACATACAACTCAAACTTCACAATTTTCAACCCAAATTCACCTCACAATTCGCACCAATTCAAACTTAAGCATTTCAATTAATTCTTAAATGTAAAGCAAGTACTCAAGCACTTCAATCAATTCTTAAATATAAAGTAAGTACAAACTGAAATTAATTGAATATCAAAGCTAGATACACCAACTCATACCTTGCCCAACTCGGATTCACCTCGATTTCGCCGATTTCTGCCCAAATTGAAAGATCCCAAAATTTTAGTCAACTTAGGGTTTTGGCAAATTCTTGCACAATCCTTGAAAAATTGAGATGATTTAGTGTTTATAAGGCTTAAGGAGTAGAGTAGTGGGAAAAATTTTTATTGGAAACGATCCGGATTGAAGGTGGAAGTGTTTAGTTTTTTGAGTCTTTTTGCTTGCTTGTGAAAAAATGGGAGAGTGACGCGAGTTTATATAGAATTTGGATTTTGCCGTGGCGAGGTTTTTTTTTCTCGCCGCGGCGAAATCTGGAAAATTTTAGAACTTCGATCACAAAATGTTTATTACCTGTAATGCATAAAATTTCCCCTTTTCGCATAACTTTGGACAATTTTTTTTTCTTCGAATCACAGAAAGTTTGATGCCGCGGTGATGAGAAAATTTCGCCGCTCGGCAAACTTCTTGAATTTTCCACTTGATCATCGAGAGTTTATTGCCGCAGCAAAATCCATTCTTTGTCGCGGCGAAATCTTGAAACTCAAAATACGAATCTGGCAGTGAGTTCATTGCCGCGGCAAAGTTTTTCCTTTGATGTGGCGAAATTTGGAAAAATTTTGCTTCACTCTAATTTTCGATCAGTCAACTGAAACACAAAAGGAAAATGAAATTAAGCTATTTCCTAAGTCAAATAATCATAAAAACAAATGAAAAACACTAAAAATCAGAGCGCTTGGGTTGCCTCCTAAGAAGCACTTATTTATAGTCGGAAGCTCGACTTTATCTAGGAATCTCATTCTGGAATGTCGAGTCTGATTGGCAGTGACTTGCAACTCAACGCCTCATCAATGTATGGCTTCAAGCGCTGCCCATTCACCTTAAATGTACCCTTTTCCTCAAGGGAGATCTCAATAGCTTCGTATGGGTAAACTTGGGTAACTATGAAGGGTCCAGACCATCTAGACTTAAGTTTTACGGGAAAGAGCCTAAGTCTAGAATTGTAAAGCAATACTTTTTGGCCCACTTCAAAGTTTTTCTTCCTTATATGTTTGCCATGCCACATCTGGGTCTTTTATTTGTAAATTCGAGCATTTTCATAAGCTTCATAATGAAACTCATCAAGTTCATTCAATTTCAGCATCTTTTCATCCCCAACAACTTGTAAATCCATGTTTAGGGCCCGCCCCCTTATTGCCCAATATGCCTTATGCTTAAGTTCCACCGGCAAGTGACATGCCTTCCCATACACCAAATAGAATGGAGACATACCAATTGGAGTCTTAAACACAGTACGGTATGCCCATAATGCATCATCTAACTTTCGTGACCAGTCCTTCTTGGATGCGTTTACTATTTTCTTTAAAATTCTTTTCAGCTCTCTGTTTGACAGTTCCACTTGCCCACTGGTCTGAGGATGGTATGGTGTAGCAACTCTATGTGTCACTCCGTATTTTCTCAAGAGAACGTCAAATTGCCTATTGCAAAAAAGAGTTCCACGATCATTGATGATTGCCTGTGGTACTCCAAATCTTTAGAAAATGTTATTCCTCACAAAGTTCACCACCACTTTGGCATCGTTAGAGGGTAATGCAACTGCTTCCACCCATTTTGACACATAATCAACAGCCACCAAGATGTACACATTTCCATATGAATTCGGGAAAGGGCCCATGAAGTCTATCCCCCAAACGTCGAAAGGTTCAATGACTAAAATGTTACTTAGTGCATCTCGTCTCTCCTTGAAATATTTCCACTCTGTTGACATTGTTCACATTCTTGAACCACCCGGAAAGCATCCTTGAATAGAGTTGGCCAATAAAATCCAGATTGAAGGACTTAGCTGCTATTCTAGTCCCTCCAAAGTGACCACCGACTTCCTTCTCATGGCAATGTCTTAGAATACTTTCCATTTCCTCTTCAGGGACACACATTCGTATCATCTGATCTGCACAGTGCTTATACAAAAACGGCTCTTACCAGAAATAAAATTTCAAGTCAAAGAAGAATTTCTTCTTTTGCTGGAAAGTCATGCCACTTGGAAGCACTCTTGATGATAAGTAATTTGCAATATCTGCATAACAAGGTGCTTCTTCAACTCTTATCAATTGCTCATCCAAAAATGTCTCCTTGATTTGAGTTTCCTCATCACTTCCTTGCGCTAGTTGTTCAATCCTTGGTAGATGATCTGCCACCACAATTTCTGACCTTTTTTGTCTCAGATCTCCAATTCAAACTCTTGTAGGATCCATCTTATTAGCCTTGATTTTGCCTCTTGCTTTGCCATCTGAGCGTTGAGTGGTCCGTGTAGACAATCACCTTAGCACCTAGCAAATAAGAGCGAAGTTTGTCAAATGCAAAAACAACGGCTAATAGCTCTTTTTCAATAGTGGTGTAATTCAACTGTGCATCGGTTAGTGTCTTGCTAGCATGCTGAATTACATGCAAAACTTTGTTCTTCCTTTGTCCAAAAACTACTCCTAATGTAAAATCACTAGTATCACACATCAATTCAAATGGGAGTTCTCAATTAGGAACTGCAATAATGGGTGCAAACACTAATAATTTCTTAAGAGTTTGAAAAGCATGCATGCATTCATCATTGAAATCAAAAGAGGCATCTTTAATCAACAAATTTCAAAGAGGTTTAGAGATTTTGGAGAAATCCTTTATAAATCTTCTATGGAACCCCAGATGCTCTAGGAAACTCTGGACTGCCTTGACATTTGCAAGTGGTGGTAGCTTCTCAATCACTTCCGTTTTGGCTCGATCCACTTCAATGCCATCCTTTGAAATTCGGTGATCGAGTACTATTCCTTCTTGAACGATGAAATAACACTTCCCCCAGTTGAGCACCAAATTTGTATCTTGACATCGCTGCAAAACAAAGGAAAGTTTAGACAAGCAATTATTAAAAGAAGAACCAAAAATAGAGAAGTCATCCATGAAGACTTCTATGAACCGCTCCACCATGTCACCGAAAATTGACATCATGCATCGCTGGAATGTGGCCAGTGCATTGCACAACCCGAAAGGCATCCTTTTGTAAGCAAAGATACCATAAGGACAAGTGAATGTCATCTTCTCTTGATCTTCAGGAGCAATGCAATCTGATTATAACCTAAAAAGCCATCCAAGAAACAATAATAAGCATGCCCGTAGGTCTTTCCAACATTTGATCAATGAAAGGAAGTGGAAAATGATCATTTCTTGTTACTTCATTCAACTTTCGGTAGTCGATGCACACCCTTCAACCTATGACTGTCCTAGTCAGTATCCATTTATTGCTTTCGTTCTTTATTACCGTGATACCTCATTTCTTTGGAACCACTTGCATCGGGCTCACCCAAGGACTATCTGAAATAGGGTAGATGATGCCTACATCTAAGAATTTCACCACTTCCTTCATAGAAGGATTTAATCTCAATTGTGGTTACACCCTAGGCTTGAAATCATCTTCCATGAGTATCTTATGCATACAAAGAGACGAAGAAATGCCTTTAATGTCATAAATGGTCCATCCAATGGCTGATTTATGCTCTCGTAATACTCGAACCAATCTCTCTTCCTCCACTTAACTCAACTTTACATTGATGATCACCGGAAAGCTTTCTGATTCACCCAGATACACATATTTAAGGTGAGATGGTAAAGGCTTCAGTTAAAGCTTTGGAGGTTCCTCCGTTTTTGCCTTTTCCTTTTCTTTTTCTATGTCAAAATCTTCAAATTCTGGATCTTGGTTTGTGTCTATTTGTTGAAGTGCTTCCAACAACCTAGCACATTCATTCCTCTTCGGCTCTTCCACATCAGTTGTTTTGGATTGGGAAATGCAAGCTTTTAGAGGTAGATGAGGGGTGTTCTCTTTGATGGTATCCGCTACAAGTCTATCCACCGAATCCACACTAAAACATGAATCTGATTCTGATTCTGATGGAAATTTCATTGCCTCGAATACATTAAATGTCACCGTTTCATCTTGGACCCTTAGGATCAACTTCCCTCCTTGTACATCAATTAAGGCTCTCCCGGTAGCAAGAAATAGTTGTCCCAAGATGAGAGGAATTTCCTTGTCTTCTTCCATATCCAACACAACAAAGTCCGCTAGAAAAATGACTTTGTCCACCTTAACTACATCTTCAACAATGCCCTTCGGATGCTTAATAGATCGATCTGCAAGCTGCAAAGATACAGTTGTAGGCTTCACTTCACCAATCCCTAATCTTCTGAAAACAGAAAAAGGCATTAGATTAATACTTGCACCCATATCACACAAAACTTTATCAAATGCAATATTTCCTATAACACAGGGGATAGTAAAACTCCCTAGATCTTTGATTTTTGGAGGTAGCTTCTTCAGTAGAATGGCACTGCACTCCTCCATAAGCATCACTGTTTCCTTCTCTTCTAACTTTCTCTTGTTTGCTAGAATGTCCTTGAGGAACTTAGCATAGCTCGGCATCTGCAATAAGGCATCTGCAAAAGGAATGTTAATATGCAGTTTTTTAAATGCCTCAAAGAATTTCTTGAATTGCTTATCCTGATTTTTCTTTCTGAGCCTCTGAGGAAAAGGCATAGGAGGGGTATGATGTGCCAACTCTTGCGGTATCTCAGGAAATGGTACTTTTTCCTTTTTCTATTTTGGCATCTCTTCCCTCTTTAGTTCTTCTTCTCGAAGATTCTTCGACTCTTCCTCAACAATGATTTCTTCTTCGACTTCTTCATCAGACTCTTCCCTTTCTTTTGGTGGGTTCTCTTCTTTTCTTTCCCTCTTTGTTCAACCTCTTCCAAGACTGCTCCACTTCTTAAAGTTATTGCATTTGCTTGTTCACGTGGATTTGTCACTGTGCTACTTGGTAGGGAACCTTTAGGTCGCTCATTCAACTTTTCTACTATTTAACCCATCTGTACTTCCAAGTTTCAAATCAACGCCCCTTGGTTTCTGAAATTTTCCCTCGTCTCACTCATAAAACCTATGGTCTCTTGCATGAACTTTTCGAACATATCCTTCAATTTCATAACTCTTTAATCCCTTGGTTGATTATTCACCCCCACTTGATTGTTTGGCACTGTTCTTTGATTCCATTGATTATTCTGATTGCCCCAAGACAAGTTTGGATGATTTCTCCAACCAGGATTGTACGTGTTGGAGAAATGATTGTTCTGTTGTCTCTGATTCCTAGTCAAATAGTTGACTTGTTCTGATGATGATGAAGCTGAAGCAAAGGTGTTCCCCACTTGGCATTCATTGCTTGCATGGTTACCTGCACAAAAATCACATGTCATTTGAGGTGTTTGAATAGAATTTACTTGCATACCTCCTAATTGCTTTTGAAGTGCTATAAGTTAAGCTGAAATGGCCGTGTAAGCATCAACTTCAGGAATACCCATAGACTTCTTCGGATGCATTCTCTCATTGGGTCTCTGATAGTTGTTACTTGCCAAGACTTCAAGTAACTCATAAGCTTCTTCAGGTGTCTTGTTTTGCAATGCTCATCCGTGAACCCGCCGTATCCATCATTGTTTCCCGTACATTTATCAAGAACCCTTCCCATTATAGAAGGTTTGGACTTATAACCAAACCGGCAAACCATGGTGTGGATATTTTCTCAACAGTTCCTTATATCTTTCCCAAGCTTCATTAAGTGACTTATTCTCTTCTTACAGAAATGATGTCATGTTGTTTCTCATCCTTATAGATTTCACTGGTGGGAAATATTTAGTCAGGAACCTTTGTGCCAATTCATTCGGTGGTGATTGGTCCAGCTGGTAGTGCCATTAACCATCCCTTTGTTTTATCTCTTAATGAGAATAGAAACAATCTTAACCTGGTGGCATCATCCGACACTCCATTTGCCTTGAATGTGTCGCAAATCTCTAAGAAGTTCGTAATGTGTGAATTTGGGCCTTCATTTGGATCTCCCCCAAATTGTACCGACTGTTGGATCATTTGGATGATTGCCGGCTTTATTTTAAAGTTGTTGGCTTACTCCGGTGGCCTAGTTATACTTGGACCACTAACATCAACCGAAGGCATTGAGAATTCCCTCAGTGTTCTATTTTCAGCCACCTCAATGACTATTGCCTCTCGTTCTCTTCTCTCTCTGTTAAGTCTTCTTGCGGTTCTTTCAATCCTAGATCAATAGAAACCACTGGATGATATCTAGCTCTTTGCATAAACTACTCAGACAGAAAGAGAGTGTGAGATCACAAGCAAACAGAAAAGAAACAGCAAAATTAAACTAGAAAGCAATTAAAACTAAAATTAAACTCCAATCTAGCTAAAACCAGAAAAATTCAATATTAACACAAAATCAATCCCCGGCAATGGCGCCAAAAACTTGATGTGTGTTTTCATAAACATGCAAATGTAGTAAGTGCACTAGTCGCAACAAGTAATAGAATGATGAGTAGAGTATCATTCTCACTAGAATTGCGTGTCAAATACTAATTTTCATAATTTGTATCAAGTTGGAGTAAACAAAAAATGGTTGGATTTGCGGGAGACAATTAAGCTGAAGTTAAAACAAAATCAACAACGTAATTTAAAATCTAACTAATGAAGGCAATATCAATTCAAGACAAAGTGGTTAGGGTTTTGACTTCACTAGGATTTTCTAGTTTAGTCTATGATTTATGTTGCTTCTAAGTTCACATGCAAGGATTATAAATCGAACACCCTAATTTGCAGAATGTACCTTCTCAGGCTATATTCTGCATTATCCTACTAAAGCTTCGCGCACTTACAAATTACAAATTAAAGGTTAATAGTTCCAAGTCCATTAAGCTAAGTGGAATCCTAAATTGATTTCGTGGATCTCCAAACCTATCTTTAGCGTTCAATCAATTAATGGTATTTACTCTAAGAGGCTAATACATGAATCACTTCTCAGTCTCATCATGCTCAACAATTAATTGCAATTAGAACAAGAATAAATACATAATCCGAGCAATAGAATGTGAAAGCAACATCAATTTATAGATTAGACATTAAAATCCCAATTACATCAAAACCCTAACCCAAAAGTGAGTTAGTTCATACTCAAAATAAGGCAAATCATAAGAAAAACTGTAAAAACAGAGTTCAACATGCTGTAAAATTGAAAGAAGAATAAAATCCTCCCTATTTGATGAACCCAAAGGCTTCCAATCTCCAATTTTTCTCTTCTCCCCTCCAAACAGAGATGAAACCCCTTTAAAATGAGCAAGTCCCTCTTAAATAGTCGACCCCAAAACCCTAAGACTCATCCAATACAATTAAAATGCACAGTTTCAACAAGCTGAAATATTGTAGTTTTCGCCGCGGTGAAGAATAAATTTCGTCGCAGCATCGGGAGTTGGATTTTATTGAACTATTTGACCCAAGACTTTCTCGTCGCGGCAAAGAATAAACTTTGTTTCATGGCGGAACTTTCTTTTGAATTACGAAACGCTCCCTCCGGCTTGAATCTTCAATCTTCGTGATCCCCGATAGGAACAAGTTTCATAGTGCTTCCAATCCGAGTCAAAATTTTCCCGATTCCTGAAATTTGCTTGATTAACGGTCCCGAGAAACTCAATTCGCCTTTCGGTTTTTGCTCTAAGCGCGTTTTTGGCACAAGCGTAAATAAAATATGAAATTAAGTTGCAATTCAGGCACAAATTTAAGAAGAAGTGTCCAAAATCCAGCCAAAAAGCATAGATAAAACAGTATAATCCTAGGATTATCAGATCTCCAGTCCATAGGCCGCGGAAGGAACCACATTCCTCGATTGGGGCCGATGATCTTAGGCATACAACTGAAATTTATGCACCTCAACTTTCTTTGAGGGTTCCGGGAGGCTTCTCTTGGAAAAATCCTCTCGTCGGTTGTGGTGCTGTCTCTGATATCCTTTTGAGGTGTGGGATGTTCGTTCCCCCTCATCACTTTATCGATAGTGTTTTGAGACGATTCGACATCGTCCCTCTTTAGTTGTTGGTGAATGATGGAAATGCAAAATATCATTTTTACCCCCTTAATGTTTAGTCTTTTATACGTATTTGTTGCCTAAATATACTCATTATTATTCTATTTTGATTTAGGATGCAAATGGAGGCGTTAATTGCAAACGGAACTAATTAAGTGAATTCGGACAGTTTCGACGTTGTTTCGTAATCTGGGTATAACTCTCTCATCCGAGCTCCGATTGAGATGATTCAAAATTATGTGGAACGCTAAGAAATATATCTACAACTTTCATGTTTTGAGTTTTTGAGGGGATATACCCTCACTTCATCAAGGTTGTAATCGAGCTTGAAGTTGATGCATCTGCACTGGGACGCGGAGCATTCGCCTTGCCATGCAAATCAATTGGGTAGTTTATTATTGGAAGATTTGAGGACATGTGGCACGCAAGTTACAGCTCAGAGTCACCACTTTCCTATTTTATTTTAGGACTTTATCTTATTATCAATTAATTAGAATTAAATTAGGATGAATGTTATTTTAGGATATTAGAATATTTCTTTTAGGAGATTGAGGGGAATTCAAATACTTGAACTGGATTTTTGTTAAGGTTGGGGGATCAGGGATTAGGTTTTGGGAAAAGGGGACCATGCCTCTCTTCTCTTCTCTGCAATTTTTCTTTCTTTTTGAGTTTTTGTTTATGGCCATGAGCGGCTAAACTTTTGTAACTTAGGTCGAAGGAAGCGAAGACCTTGGAATGGTTTGAACCAACTATGAGGTCTAATCTATTTTATTTTAGTGTTCAATTTTCAAAATTAAGTATTGAATGTTATTATGTGCATATCTTCATGATTAATGCATTTAATTACTAGGAGGCCTACTAGTGGATTATTTGTTTGCAATCTCTTTTGCTAAGTTTGATATCAAATCCGTAATTGTTTGATCCCTCTAACTTGTGAAGCAATTAGGGTTAATAATTTGTCATCAGGGGAATTAGTAATCTTAAGAGGAACATTCAACTAAATTAAATACAACCGCTTGTGTTTGTGTTGTTTAGCTTCATCGATTTCTCTAATTCTTAAGGCGCCATTAGATTAAATCTTCAGCGCTTGTCTAGGGGTTGTTTAATGGTAAGATTAATTAAGATCGCTTGTTTCCTAATTAATTACAATTAAGGGAGAGATAGGAAAAATAGTTCCACGGTGAATATTTAAACAAGAATTGATTTATTTTTGCATCAATGATCAGGTTGTAAGATTCGATGGTGGATGTTGACGGAGACCAAGTTTCGTTATATTAATTGATTTCGATTTAAATTGTTTTTGTTTTGATTTTTTGCCAAGCCCCATTTACTTTTTACTCAAAATTTGGGGCCCCCACCTTGTTCACGTCATCGAAAATTTGGCTAGACACTCTTACGTGGGATCGGACTTGCACCCTATTTACGGTTTAGTAGTTAGGTTAGGAAGGTTTTTAATCTTGGTTGCCTACGACAGCACACCAGTGAACTCATATATCATTATTGTAGGCATGTACATAGCATACCAAATAGCTGAGTTGGGTGAGCTATCTATTGAGGAGCTTGTCCACTTGTATAGGTTAAAAAAGAGTCAAGACCAAACGTACTACCTCTCTAAGGCGAAGGAAAGTACATTTTAATAGTTTGGTTGACATCCAAAAGAAGATTCCACATTGGGACTCTATGTTTTTCTTTTATGAATTTGGGGAGACCGGTGTTTTTCCTTCAGAAGCTAGTAAGACTTCGATCCTTGTATGTGCAAAGAGTGTTTCCAAGCTCGACCGTCTGACTAACCAAATTTTTTTGCTTTGTAGTAAACATCAAGCAAAACTTTCTTCCTACAATGAGCTTAGAGTGGCTTCAGTGCTTCAGCAATCTTTCCGATAGGGAGCACAACTTTAACGAGCTTATCTAGCTTCCTCGGTTGAGAGCGTATGGCTTTTGCACCAACAACGCCATATTTAACACCATTCTTGAAAAAGGAAAAGTGTTTACTTGTTCGTTTTCTTTTTTGTTTTAGGTCACTGATTGTTTGATTCTCCTTTCGTAGATATGTGGGCTGGAAAAACCGGGGCCAAGGGCTGAAGAAAAGAAAAAATAGCCGACATCCCAGGAACCCGCCAAGCCGGCCCATGTTGCTTATGCGAAGCGACCCTCAAGATGCTACAGATGGTCGGGCCCAAGGTGCCCCTCCCCGCACGTGGTCCCTCAAAGCGTAGCATTGTCGAGCTTTGGGAAGGCCCAAGTGCTAAAGCCCACCGCCTCCTTCCGGCGATTGGTGAGAAGGAAGGGTGCCCCCGAGCCCCAAAAAGGCCCATCGAAGAAAACCTTTGAGCCAACTGGAGGCTCGGGGAAACGAAAGCGCCCAAGCAGCATGATGGCTTGGGCAACAAGAAGGTGCTAGAGTAGCATGAATGCTCTAGTCAGAAGAAGTCGATCGAGCCATAAGGTCACCAAGTAGCAAGGTGGCTTGGGCAAGAAGGTTGTAAAGGACAAGAAAATGCCCCTTTGGCCCCTAAAAAGTTATTGACTAAAGACTTGGCCAAGAAAAGTGGAGTTCCCATGGGGTGAAATTTGTCATTCCAGTGGGGACATAAATAAAGCTCACTTCATCAGAGAGGCAAAATGATGGACGAGGTAACTTGAGCTACGCTTGACACAATAATCAATGAGCTCCCCGAGCACATCGGCGTTAGGGCCTCGACGGTCAGGGACGCCGGGTCACCCTATGAACTTACACGGGCATTAGAGATTCGTCTCCTCCCCAGCTATTGTCTTGGGCATGCAGCTACGTGACAAAGGGATCAGTAGTTCTCCCCCTTTCCTTATATATATATATGCTTCTCTTTCTTTTTTTTTTGCATAAGGTAAGTATGTATAAAAGACAAAAAATATACAAATACGAGGGCATACCCCAGAGGGATGGTGATAACTATCAGTCAAGAACACGTGGGAAAACCCACAAAGTCATGAGCAAAGAGAGCACGCGAGGGCTCCCCACAAAGCAAAGATGCCATAAAAAACCACAAAGGCATAAAGAGACGCATGGGCTCACCACAAACACAAAGCCACACCGGCGAAAAAGAGCACGTGAGGGCTCACCACAAACACAAAGTCACAAACCAGCACAAAAGAGGCATGCGGGTCCATTACAAAGCTAGTCGGGAAGATGCCATATCACAGGAGGCGGCGGGATCTCGTATTTAGGTGCTAGACCCAAATCTTGGAGAACTAGATCACAAATAGCTAAGACAATATCTCTGCGGGAGGGCTACAATCTTTGTGAAACACGCGATTATTCCGTTCAAACCAAAGGAAAATAAGCGTGGTTTGAAAGGACTAGCAGGGAAAGAAGGTGGTGAAGTCACCTTTTAGTCAAGATGCAAACTAGCCCAGAGCGGAGGGAGGGCCGGGAGAGAGTAGGCCATGTAGAAAGCGTCACGGTAGTGACCTCTGCCAAACATAGCTGGAAAAGTCACATCGAAAAACAAATGGTCATGGGTCTCTGTGGTGCTGCACAAAACACATCGGGAGGACGTAATGACACCATGAGAGGCCGATCCATGGTGTGGAAGGCCGACCAAGCGAGCGAGAGAATGAAAGAGTGGCGTGGAATATGCAGGAAACCCACGGGAGATGATGAATCGAGTTCACATCTCGTTTGTCTCACTAACACATTCAGGTTTGAATCAATAGAGAACCGATCCGGAGGATGGATGGCCCTTCCACACAATATGGTCGGGATGACTCATTTGAAGGCTACTTGTAATAGAGTCCCGGATATCTTTGAAGGTGCAGGCGCTTGAAGGAAAATCCCACAAACCATCCCGAATAATGTAGAAACCCGAGGGCATCCCACGGCAGCCCGGTAGAAGTCAAGGTCAAAGGAAGCAAGTCACAGAGGACCTGCGGAAGCGGTGATCTCGCCATAACATGGTGTCCCTACCATCTCAATACAAGTCACAATAAGACCCACGGCACCAAACCCTACTAAGTAAAATCTTCCTCCAAGCCCATGAAGCCCCGAGTAACTCGGATATGCCAAAAGGACCGACCACGGAGGAGGGAAGAATGGGCCCATGAAGACCATATAGAAGATCTATCGGTAAGTAGCCTCCAAACATGTTTGAGAATAGCGGCCCTATTCCAATCTTGGATCCTCTTAATCCCAGGGCCACCCTCAGTCAATGGATAGCAAACGAGAAGACCATGCAACCTTAGCCCCGAGAATGGGACAGAAGTACCTTTCCAAAGAAATGAGGCCAAAATACTCTCATCCGTCTAGCTTATTCTTGTGGCAAAGAAACATGGAGGACCAATAAACTTTGTATGGAGAAAAGTACGACTTTATCAGCGTATCGGCTGCATAGGTCAAAGATGCCGCGTCCATGGCCTAATCCGAGAGAATGCGCTCCAGCAGTGTCGAAGGCGGGTGAGATTAGAGGAACCCTAGATATCTTACGGTGGCTGGCCCATTGGAAACCCATGATGGTGTAACCCAATCTCCTCATCTGTAACTCCGGAAAGAAACAAGCGGCTCTTCTGCATTAGTCACTAATCCGAGACGAGGCAAAATAATCCAGGCCGATTTGATCAAGCTAACGGAGGAAGCATCGCTCTGCAAAACACCATCAAATCATCGCAAAACACAAATGAGTAATATTTGCTGCCTACATCTCAATGAATCTGAAAACCGAGTGTGAGAGGTTTCTAGAAAATACCAGGCTTAACCCCTCCATAGCCAACACAAAGGTAAGGAGAAAGAGGGTCCCCCTGCCACACCCAGGGAGGACCTAAAAAATCCGTGAAGCTCTCGTTCGGGGAGGCAGAAATACGGTGTAGAGATACATGTCATGATCCACCTCACCATGCGCTCGGGAAACCCCACGATGCGCAATCCCAAAGGATGAACTCCCGACTCACGGTATCAAAAGCTTTCCGAATATCAACTTTAAGGGCACATCGGGTGAAGGACCCCCAGATGATAATTCATAAAAGCTCTGAGTCAGAATATTATCGAAATCCTTCGGACCGGGACAAAAGGATAAAGGTGAAAGCCCCGGGGAATAATATCCGGAAGCATGAACTTTAAAGCAGATTCACAATCACCTTAGTAATGCACTTGTAAAGTACATTACAACAAGATATCGGCCTAAAGTCGTCATCGACTAGGGCTCTCCACCTTAGGAACCAAAGCAATCCTGGTGGCATTAACACATCTTGGCATTTCATTAGTAGCAAAAAATGTCTCTTTGCATCCACGAAATCTGTACCAATAATATCCCATGCCCGCAAAAAACAAAGATGTGAATCCATCAGGGAGGAGGTTTATCATCAGGGATAGAGAATAAAGCAATCCTAATCTCATCATCAGTGATAGGAGCAGTCAATGGAGAAATCATATCGGGAGAAATGCGGCGGAAAAATGCACGGAAGCCTCGGCAATGCGAGGGCGACTAGGGGCGATAAGAAGATCTGAAAAAAACCCACCGCCACGCCATACAATCACATTTGTCGAGGTAATATGTGTACCATGCCCATCGGTCAAACCGTGGATGCGGTTCGAACACGCCTATGGATCAGCGACTTATGAAAGAACTTAGTATTACGATCCCTAAGTTCAACCACCCTTTGAACACGAGACCCATTTGCTTAAAGAAAGCCTCCTCGTCTCGACAAAGGTGAAATCTTTGGTTGGCAGGTTCCTCTCCTCGGAGATACACTCGGTAGAAAGGGGTCCCGATCCAAATTTCCTGAGTACATTGCCCACCCAGCCGACCTCAAGTACCTGCTTAGGAATATGGTTTGGAACCGAATATGTAAAGCTTTTGGCTTCCGTTTCACTAGCCCCGATTTACGTGTAAGGACGGAACATAGGGATTGCCCTACAAGAGGCTCGTCCCCAATTTGCTGAACAATATCCCTAAAATTTGCATGATCACCCAAAAATTTAGAAATTTAAAAGGGGATGGTACCTTGCCACGGCGGGGAGGGGACCAAACCGGACGATAATAGTGTGATCTGAAACATCTCGAGGTCGGAACTGCAGCGTGCAGTCGATCAAGGAACCAAGAAAGTGATGCAAAGACCCAATCGAGCTTTAGTAAAATAAACCCATCGCACATTGACCGTTATGCCAAGTATACCGAAGCCCAGTAAAAGGAACCCCAATCAACTCAGCATCATGGATACATTGGCCAAAATCATCCATATAACCATACCACTCAGGATCACCACCCACTCTGTCAGAAGCTCCCAAGATGGCATTAAAATCACCCTGACACAAGCCACGGGAGGGCCCTGCAGATCAAACTCTGCCGACTGATCCCTAAGGAAATCCCACAGATTGCGGCGATTCCCAGGGTCATTAGAACCATACACAAAAGTAATCCCAAATGAGAACCCCTCAGAAACATGAGTAACCACAAGTAATCTCTGAGAGGCAATGAAGACTATGCACGGAGTAAAGAGAAGAGTCCCGACATGCGACACGACAAGCAATAGAATGCGCATTCGATAAAAGCGCCACGAAGGACAAGCGAGGCGAGACCCTTGTGTAAGTGGGAGGCTTTGCTCACCTTAGTCGAACAAACCAATCAAACCCAAAGAAGAAAGTGAAATCCAATTCCAGCAGTAGCGTTGTTTAGAAGCCGTTAAGGCCTCTAATATTCAACTCCTATCATTGGAATTGGGATAGAAACAAGCTAAGAAATCACTTGAGCCCAAGCCCCGCTTTCCCGACCTATCCCTTTGCCAGGGGTGGCAAGGAAGCGATCCAGGATAAGGTGGCATCTAGGGTGTGCGGAGATCGTCACTATGCAAAACAAGCGAGGCATACTGTTGGAAGAGGTGGATTGCCTACTCCCCGAACTCATAAAGGGTGAGTGTTTTACGTGCAATTTGTAAATCCCATGTACGGTCTTGCTCGTCCTCATAGGAAAGGGGAATGAGGGTTACGGACCCGATTGAGCGGAGAAAATTCACCTGCTCTAGCACGAGCAGTCTGCGATGGGAGGGCCAATGCCAAAGAAACATCCCCTGACTCTAGCGTACTCGGAAACTAAGCGTAGATGGCACTAAAACATCCCTCTCTATCCCCCGGTCTCTCTCCCTGATGGGATCAATAGTGGCTGGCTGGATTCAAGGCTCACAGTTCTTCGGATTGCTTGCTTCCACGGTGCCTTGGAAACTAGTAACTACCTTATTCTTACCTGTTTGTGGTGGAGTAGGTACCTCTGGCTGGTGACAAACATGACCAAAAACACAGCATTTAGGGCACCTCTTGGGGGTCCACTCATATTCCTCTGTAATCTGAATAGGCTCTGAGGATAGCAAACCTTTGAAATTCAATCTCAATATGCAGAGCATAATCCAAGCGGGTCCGCTCAGTGTTGTCTTATCACTAGACAGCATCGACCTAACATAGAGGAAACCATGCGAGTCCTTTGTGGGACCACAAAGGATAAGGCAAACCATGCAACGAGCCCATCAGGAACTCTGAGATGCGGCTTTTATCAAAAAGTAAGGCCCAGGCATGCCATTGTTGCGAATAATACACTTACCCCCACATCCACGGCCCTCTCTCAAGGATTGAATGCACCGCATCCTCATCCCTAAATCTGAAAATGTAGAAGCCAGTACCTGTGGACATAACATCTTCCAACCCATGACTTCCCATGCGGAAAGCAATTAGCGGAGATGCATGAAAAGGCATAGAATATCCAGGAAATAACCCACTCTGATAAGCCATTCAACATCATTATCATCAATAACATCATCCGGTATATGTAAGATGTCATCCTTAATATCAAGGTCCACGCTTCAAGGGTGAAATGGGACCCGACCTCTGTCTCTAACCTTGTCGCCCAGTGGAGGACACTTTTGATGTGCTCTTTCCCATCTTTTCTGATCTTTTGGCTTAGGGGTTGTCTTTTTTCACGGCTCAGAAGATGCCCAATTGAGATTGAAGACCTTTTTAGACTTCGGCATTTTTAAGCCATTAAGCGATTGCAAAGACAAACTGCGGTATCATTAGAATCAAAGTCAAGAAAACCAAAGGAAGACTTTTTGTGGTGAAAAACCTTGGCTCCTTGAATCGCCACATTTGAAAAAAGAAAACGGATAACAAGTACTTGTCATCCATCCATGGCTCCAAATCCCCCAATCCATAAAGATTTTCTCGAATTCCCGGAAGGAATTTGGGAGTGGTTGAGGTAGTGTTTCATGTTTTGGCTTGGGTTTGGGGGCGGCACGGTGTTATTTGGGTGTGAGGGGTTTGGTTCGGACATTTTGTCGAACACTTGGTGGCAGGAAAAAAGTTGTGATTTTTGTGAGTTTAAGAGTTTGTAAGAGCGGGGATTTGTGAATTAGTGGTTGGGGTGAAGAGGTTTTGGTGTTTGGGAAGTGGAAAGTGGTCGGGAGGGAGAAAATGGGTGGGCTAGGCTGGCAGACGTGGCGCGTGTGAGACGTAGCTTGCTGTGACCTTTTGTCGAACACCTTGCGTGCACGATCAAAACTCGATCAGAATGCAACCAAATTTTCCAGAATCTGCAAAATCAAACCCAGCAAGAAACCAAGAAGAAACCCTGCAAAAAATCACAAGAAATCACACCAAAACAGGTCCACCAAATGGCATACAAACCCTTGCCCACCCGATCATTTTGCTTTAGAAAAAAGCGTTGGGTTTTTCCGGCAACCAGAGGTCAACAAGGTGCAAAAGGATGTGGGGATTGTCGATCTTGCTGGATGAGTCAGTATTGGCACTCCATTGCAATTCCCGAATGAAAAAAACCCCGCTTTGCAAGAAAATCCAAGTGCAGTTTTTGCGATTCAGCAGGATAAATCCCGGACGACTAGGACCTCCAAATCAGCGGTGATGGGAGCGTGGAAAGAGGGCTGAACCAAGCTTTCCATAGTAGGTTGAATCGTGGATTCATTCGATGCCACGCACCAGGAAAAAGCCGACAAAGTAACGACAGCGACCACGAGTTGAAAGAAAAAATTTGGAAAAAAATTCTCCCTAAACCCTAAACCCTCTATGCTTCTCTTTCTTCTCCACTGACTTTCATTTCTTTTCAGGCTTGCATGGCGACCAAGCTTCTCTTTGATGAGAGTTACCCCATATTGTTGGGTACACATTAAGGGTGGCAGGAAGCAGAGGCGCCTTAAGGAGGATGCCTTGGCTAGGGCTGAGGTAGCAGAGGAAGAAAAGGACTTAAAACAGGCCGAGCTTGAGTGGCTTAAGGAAGAGGCTGAGACCTTTAGGGTCAAGGTAAGGGAGTTCCTTGACAAAATTATGGTGAGTGGGACTGCTCGGGCAAAGGCTGAGGCAAAGGCAGTTTGAGAAGAGTTTGGCTCAACAGTGGGGTGCCAACAATAAGCTAAACTCCAAGCTTACCTCGGCTTAGAAAACTGCCTCAGATTGGGAGGCTAAGTTTAAAAAAGTCTCGCTTGAGCTCACAAAGGAGGTTGAAGGTTGCCAAAGGGCTGAGGTTGAGGCTGAATAGCTCAGGCTCGACGTTAGGGAGCTGAACTTGGCTATCACGAGCTATGCTTGGGAAACATTGATCTTTGTAGTGCAGAAACTATGGGAAGCTCATCCTTCTCTTGACTTTTCTTTCCTTCCGAAGGCTTACCAGAAGAGGTCAATAGGATGAAGACCGAGGCCCAAGGCATAACATATGTTTACTCGAATGATTTGAGGCCAACAGTGAAAATGAGGAGGAGGTCAAAGAGGGAAAGGAGGATGCTGGTGTTAAGTAGAAGGTCGAGGATCTGGCTCTTTTGGCCACACTCTCACTTATTACTGCCGACCTTCCTCCGGTCAAGACTCCAAAGGATACCTTAGCTCTTACCCCTAAAAAGGCTACCAAGACTCCTGCTGTCGATGATCTTTCTGCCCCCATTGGCGAGAACTCCCTGGTCCTGCAGGCGATGATGCCCCCGCACCTCCAATCCCGCATACGACTTTTTTTTAGTTTAGTTTGTAACTAAACTTACATAACCAATGGAAAATTTTCTTTGAACATATCTGTCAAGCAATTTTTATTTCTGCAGAGTCATTTCGATCGTCCTAATCGGACTTATCATAAAAAATTCAAATTTTCTCCAAGTTATGCATAGGTCGCTTCTTGAGGAACTTTTCGAACAAATAGGAAATTTTATGGGACAACTTTGAGTTTAGACTGATTGTCTATCTCGAGTTTCGGTCATCGATTTATAACCAATTTTCCTTCGACATGTTTTACTTGAGTTTTTTCAAGTCTAACTTCGTCGATTCGGGGAATTTCCCCTTTCATGAGTTGAATTTTAGCGTGGCTTAGAGAGCTAAGCTGCCTTTTTTTGAACTCTTGACTCTGAGTTTTGGGTTTGATTGCATAGCTCACGATTTTGAAATGATAGATAACAAATGACATGCAAAATAACAATAAATAAGAAGTGTCGAGCAAAATAAAGTTCATGAATAATACCTCTTTTTATTGATAAAATTTTGGCCATAAACGACCTTACAATGAATATGGGAGAAAAACAAAACATGATTGAAATGTGAGCTGTTTATTGGTAATACCTTCGCAAATGCTCGGCGTTCCATGCTCGCAGTATGGCTTCACCATTGAGATGTTCTAGGTGGAAAGTTCTTGGTACGAGCTTTTCAGAGATCTTGAATGGACCTTCCCATTTGTGCCCAAATGCCCCCAGATTTTGTGTACCTTGGACAACCTTTCTGAGGACTAGGTCGACCACTTCAAAGTTCCTATTCTTGACCTTGGAGTTGAAGCATCGTATGGCTCACTTCTAGTATGAGGCGAGCCTGAGCTAAGACTTGGCTTGATGTTCTTTGATTAGGTCTTGCCTTAGGCGGAGAAGATCTTCGTTTGTTTCTTCATTAAAGACTTCCCTCCGGAATGAACTAATTCCTACTTCAATTGGGGCCATTGCTTCACACTCGTATGATAGAGAAAACGGGGTTTCTCCTATCGAACTTCTAGCTGTCGTTCTGCAAGACCATAAGGCCTTGGGCAATTCCTCAACCCATTTTCCTTTAAGGGCATCGAGCTTCTTTTTGATGGTGTGCTTGATCACCTTATTCACAACCTCCACTTGGCTGTTAGCTTGAGGCTAATAAACAGCGGCAAAAAGTTTCTTGATACCGAGCCTTTTGTAAAAAGATCTGAAGTCTTTACAATCAAATTGTTTCCCATTGTTGGTTATTATGGTATAAGGAATTCTGAATCTACAAATAATGTTTTTGTAGATGAAATCCTTCAGCTTGTTCGATTTGATGGCAGTCAAAGGCTCGGTTTCTGCCCACTTAGTGAAGTAGTCCACTACAATCACTGCAAACTTAACACCTCATTTTCCTTGAGGGAAAGGGTCTATCAGATCGATCCTTCAGATTGCAAATGGCCAAGGACTAGTCAAGGTAGTTAACTCTTGGGGTGGAGCTCGTGGAACGTCCACAAATCTCTAGCATTTGTCACACTTGTGCACATAGTCTACTGCATCATCAAAAACTATTGGCCAGTAATAACCTTGGCGAAGCACCTTGTATGCTAGAGATCTACCCCCTACATAGTTCCCACGGATGCCTTCGTGGATTTCTTTTACGCGTCCTCATGATCAATACATCATAAGAGTGGTGAATTTTACCCACGCTTATACAGTTTGTCATTGATGAGCATATATCGAGTTGACTTTGCTTGGAGTGTATTGGCTTCACTTCTTATTTTAGGCACTATTCCATCTCTTAGGTAAGCAATTATTGCATCTATCCAGTTGTATCTCTACCCTGTTACTAAGACTGATTCTTATGAAGCGAGGATGCTAGGACTTGGGGGAAATTTGACAAGTATTGAATTAGTTTTCTCTTGGCTCATTGCCAAAGCTAGGCGAGCTAGAGCGTCGGCCATTGAATTCTTCTCTCTCAGGATTTGAAGAATAGTGAAAGATTTGAACTGCTTGAGCTTATATTTCACCTTTCAGAGGTAGGATACCATTCTGTCCTTTGCCTGATATTCCTTGAAAATCTGATGGACCATGAGCTGAGAGTTGTTGTAGATCTTGATGGACTTTGCCCCCATTTCTTTGCCGAGGCGAATCCTCATGAGCATTGCTTCATATTCTGCCTTGTTGGTGAAGGCGACAAACCTGAATTTGACTACAGTCCTGATCGGGTTCCCTTTAGGACTTTCGAGCAAGAGCCCAGGCCCCTTTCTCGTTTGAGGACCTGTCTACATCCAGAGTACACTACTATGGATTGTCAAGCTTTGGTTTCTATGGTTAAGCTTACTTAAGGGTGCTCGCCCTTGGCGCTTACCTTCTCCCTTTGCAGGCGATAGGAAACTTAGGGTGAAGTCTACCAAAGCCTGACCTTTTATTGTTGTTCTCGGGATGTACTTGATATCATGCAGACTCATCTCCATTGTCCACTAAATTAATCTACTTGATGCCTCAGGCTTCTGCATTATTTTTCTCAGTGGGAAGTTCGTCAATACATGTATGAAGTGCGCCTAGAAATAGGGCCACAACTTCCGAGTGGCGATGACAAGTGTATAGGTGAGCTTCTCCATCTTGGGGTATCTTGTCTTAGGGTCGAGCAACCCCTTGCTTATATAGTACACCGACCATTGCACTCCCGCTTCTTCGCGTACCAAAACTACACTGATCGTAGACTTAGATACCGATAAGTACATAAGCAAAGACTCGCCCTAGATGGGCTTTAACAGCAAAGAGGGCTGCCCCAAATGCTTATTCGATTCCTATAATGCTTTCCGCACTCTTTTGTCCATTTGAAACCCTTGTTTCCCTTCAAGATTTTGAAGAATGGTAGGCACCTGTCTGTGGCTCGGGAGATAAACCTACTAAGTGCGGCCACACGCCCTGTCAAGCTTTGAACTTGCCTTATACTGGTCGGGCTTTTCACGTACAGGAGAGCTTGAATCTTTTCTGGGTTGGCTTCGACACCTCGCTGATTAACAAGAAAGCTTAGAAATTTTCCCGAGCTTACTCCGGAAGCACACTTTAGAGGGTTGAGTCATATTATGTATTTTCTAAAGATGTCAAACATTTCCCCTAGGTGCTCAATGTGGCTTTCAATGACCTTTGATTTAATGAGCATGTCATCGATGTACACCTCCATCGTTTTGTCAATTTGCTCGGCAAACATCTTGTTTACAAAATGCTAGTAGGTCACCCCAGCATTCTTTAAGCCAAACGACATAACCATGTAACAATAAATACCTCGGTCAGTAATAAATGAGGTGTGTCCTTCATCAAGCTGATACATCGGGATTTGGTTATATCCCGAGTATGCATCCATGAAGCTGAGTAGTGCATTCCTAACTGTTTGCATCTATTAATTGGTCGATCTAGGACAGTAGAAAGCTATCTTTGGGATAGGCTTTATTCAAATCTGTGAAGTCAGCGCAAGTCCGCCACTTGCCATTCGACTTTTTCACCAAGACTAGGTTGGCGAGTCAATTCGGTTATTTTACTTCCCCGAAGAAGTTGATGTTCAGGAGCTTGTCAACTTTATCTTTAAGCACTTTGGACCACTCCGCATCCATATATCTTCTCTTCTATCTGATTAGTTGAGTTGTTGGGTCGACATTCAATCTGTGGCACATTACCTCGGGGCTGATCCCCACCATATCTGCATGTACCCATGCGAACACGTCGAGGTTTTTCTTTAGGAACCCTACCAAATTGTCGGCCAGCTCATTACTCAGACTGCTACCAATTTTTAGCACGCGAGTCACGGTCTTCCTCGTTGATAGATACTTCTCGCAACTCTTCTGTTGGCCCTATTATGAACTCTTCCTTATGGATGCGAGGATATATAGTGTCCTCTAGAGGTCCGAGGTTTGGCTTGGACTCTACGATGAGCATGATTCTTGGGAGTGACCATTTCAGTGTAGCATGAATAGCCTAGTTGTAGCACTCTCGAGATTCTTTTCTACAGCTTTTGATCGTTGCAACCTCACCTGGAGCTGGGAACCTCATTGCTTGGCAACGTACTGAGGTAACTGCTCTCAGATAATCTAGGATCGGTCTTCCAAGGATGACATTATAGTGGTCGGGTAGTCCACCACTACGAATTCTGCCATCACCATCCTGATCTTGGGTTCTGCTCCCAAGGTCATAGGCAAGTCGATTATTCCTTTGGGGACTAAGTTGTCCCCGATGAATCCATAAAGCAGCGATGGACACGCCTTTAGATACTATTCTATGAACCTCATTTCTCGGAAAGCTCCCAAGAAAATGATGTTCACTGTGTTAGGTTAAGGAACGTTTAGCAAAAGCGCCAGATTGCCTAGATTGTAACGCCCCGCTTGAGGTACGTTGTTATTGTTTCCTCTTTCGCCCTTAATCGAGTTGGTTTTTGTTATATTTGTTTGTTTGAGTGTTGTGTTGAATGTTGCCCTGAAATTGGTTGAAAACAGAAGAATTTCAGTCTGCCGTTCTTCGCCGGGGCGAAGAAGAATCTTCGCCGCGATTTAAGAGAGGTTGAAGCCACGGGAGGGGAAGGCTGCTGGACAGGTTTCGGCCGCGGCCCGACAGTTTCTTTTCGCCGCGCGACAACCCGAATAAAAGGTTGATTGAGTTTTAGATATTTTTCCCTTCCCCCGAGGGCAATTTGACCTTTCTACCCCTAATTAGCGGGGAAAAGTGGGGAGTTAATTGTAAGGATTTTTCATGGAGAATAGGTTGAGATAGGGGGTGGGTTTGTAAAAGAATCAAAGGATATGGATGGAATTCCCAAAGAAGAATAAGGGCAAAATGGGAATGCTTTGGGGATGTATTTCATTAAAAAGGAATTAGAATCAAAGAAACCCCTCATTCTCTTCTCAAACGTGACTTCCCATCCTTACTCCTCTCAACTTCTCTTCTTTTGATCAAGGTATTCCAAGGGGTTTTGAAGTGATTTGGGGTGGAAAAAGTAACCCAAGGCTTCCTAAGGTAAGGATCTCTACTTAAGTTGTGTGATTTGGGAGTTTTAACCCATATTGAAATTTGAGGGTTTTTCCTTCTTTTTGGTTAAGATTAGAGGAAAAGTCAAGCTAAGCAAGTGAAAGGAAAGATTTGTGAAGTTTCTACATAGCAAGTAAGTAAAACCCAACCCAAGTTGAGATTTATGAATTTTCTTGATTAGGGTTTTGATAGAAATGATGTATGTATGTGATATGCATGTATTATAGCATGTATGAAGGATTAAGTAGAGATTTCTATGCTTTGTGATTGTTTATACCTTGCAAATTTGAGAAATGGGTTGTTGGTTTGGCAAGGTAGTTGAGATGGAATTTAAGGGGTATTATGGAACCCTTTTTGGAAGTGTTTTGTTTGACAGGTTATTATGGCTTTGTGAAGGGGTTTTTCCCCATTTTGGATGGTTAGGAAAAGTTTTAGAATTATGGCTATGATAGAGTTTCATAGTGCACATGAGTTGTTTGATGAAATGCCTAATAGAGGTTTGAGTATGAGAAATGAACCTTAATTCTTTGCAACATTGCATGTTGGCATTTCATAAGTGCATTAGTAGTGATGAACCATCCATAGGCACTAATTGTGCATTGAAAAGTGACCTAAGAAAGTGTAAGGAAATGGTTTATACAATTACCCTATGAGTAGAGAGCTTAGTGGGTAAAATTACTCTAAGGGTAGAGAGCATTGAAAAATGCTACAATAGAATGAGTTAGAAGAGTAGTATAGTTGGGATGATGCTTTGTGATCATCACTGGCCGTAATGGGAATCGGATTGATGCTTTGTGATCATCATCCGAATAGCCCTTAGAGATGGGTCGATGCTTTGTGATCACACCCGATGAGTAGTAGAGATGGGTAGATGCTTTGTGACCACTACCCGATTAATTAAGAAGATATGTAGGTTGATGCTTTGTGATCATCATCCAATGGCTAGTAGAAGTGGGTTGATGCTTTGTGATCATCACCCGATAGTGACTACAGATGGGTAAATGCTTGGTGATCGTTACCCAAATTTCATGAGGAACGGGTAGGTGCTAGGTGATCTCCACCCAATAGTTAGAAGAACCGAGTTAGTGCTTTGTGATCCTCACTCGGTAGTCACTAAGAACGGGTTGGTACTGTGTGAATTCCACCCAATAGCCATAGAGTGAGATGGTCTTTGTGTGAACGCCATCCCGGCCGTACCTCCTGTAAGATGAGGCTATGATGTTATTAGAAATGTAAATAGAAACAGATTAGAAAGAGAAAGAATTAAGAGTCACACACGGGGAGGGACAGATAGTTAGAGTTTTACTTCTTGAGCATTATTTGTGCTCACCCTGTTATTTTCCTTTGTGGATGCGGGTTCTAGGTGATGATGCGGTTGGAGGGCGTCGGCGCGCGGAGGGCAATAGCTACAGCTGGGTTCCCTATTTTGTCTTTTGAAATGCACTTTTGTAAACAAGAACCCTTTGTGTATAAAAGACATGTGAATTGTAATGAAAAGAAACATTTTGGGCCCAATTTTCCATTGTTAATTGCATGCATTGTACTAGTTTTCAGTAGATGTTACATAGATTTTAAAACTTCCTCCCCAATTGTGCCATTATGATCGAGGTAATAAAAATTTAATGTAAATAACACATGCATGTATATATGTATCAAAGACAGGAAATACAAAACAAGAGTAAGAAAAAGTTACTGACTCCTTTGCTATTTTCTTTCTCCTTGTTGAATCCTCACTAAGTACCCCAAGTGTGGTACCTTTAGATCAATACACACAGGATCTCTCGCCGATGGGAATTAACCCACTATAATGGAATCAAGAATATATTCTTCCTTGAGATGGCAGAGAATATCGGTGGCTAAGGTTTTCTTATAATTTTTCTCTTCTTATGAAATAATGAACCCTAAGCCTCCTTTAAATAGCCACCAAAATTGGATTAGTAGGCAATTGGCGTGCTGTCGTAGGCACCCTGAATTAAAATCCTAAAAAATACACGTAGTAGTGTAAGTAGGGATCGTTCCTATGAAGAGTGTCTAGCCGAGTTTAATGTTACGTAACAAGGCTGGGGGGTTTTGAGTAAAATAGAAATAATTTCAGGAAAAAAAAATTCAAATTAAACTATCGAAATCAATCAAATAACGAAACTTGGTCTAGGTCAACATCCACCGTCGGAATCTTACAACTGATCATCAATACAAAAATAAATCAATTCATACCCTGAATATTCACCGTTGGAACTATTTTCCTATCTCTCCTTAGTTGTAATTAATTAAGAAACAAGTGATCTAATTAACCTTACTACTAAAAAACCCTAGACAAGCGCTAAAGATTTAATCTAGTGGCAGCCTTAAGACCTAGAGAGATCGATGAAGCTGAACAACACAAACTCAAGCGGTTGCATTTAGTTTAGTTGAATGTTCTTCTTAAGACTTAATAATTCTTGACGTAGCAAATTCTTAAACCCTAATTGCTTCATAAGTTAAAGGGATCAAACAATTACGGATTTGATATCTAACTTAGCAGTAGATTACAACAAATAATAAACTAGTAGGCCTCTTAGTAATTAAACGCAACAATCATTAAAATATGCATAGAAGAACATCCAATACTCAAACATAAATTGAACACTTGAAGAAAAAAACTAGATTGATCTCACAGTTTATTGATTCCAAGGTCTTGTTTCCTTCGACCAAGTTATAAAAATTAGCCACACATGGCCATCACGAAAATTCAAAGGAAAAGTTCAAGAAGAAAACGAAGAAGAAAAATTCCAGAAGAACGAATTCCCCAAGAGAGAAGAGAGAGGCTTGTGTGATATGTGTTATCCCTAATCTGATCTCCCTCTCTCAATATCCAATTCGAATTTTATTTCTACTAAATCTAAATCTAAATCTCCTAAAAATATTCTAAAATCCCAAAATAACCTTTATCCTAATCTGAGTAATTGAGAATAAAATAAAGTCTTAATACAAAATAGGAAAGTGGTGTGTCCAGCTGTAACTTGCGTGCAACAGGTCTTCAAATCTTCCAATAATAAACTGCCTCTTTAACTTGCATGACAAGGCAGAATGTTCCAGAACGTCAGCAGTGCAGGTGCATCAACTTCAAGCCTGATTAAAGCCTTGATGAAGCGAGTATCTCTCCAAACTCAAAACATGAAAGTTGTAGATCTATTTCTTAGCGTTCCATATCATTTTTAATCATCTCAATCGGAGCTCGGATGAGAGAGTTATGCCTAGATTACGAAGTGATGTCAAAACTGTCTAAATTCACTTAATTAGTTCCATTGTGCAATTAACGCCTCCATTTGCATCCTAAATCAAAATAGAATAATAATGAGTACATTTAGGTAGCAAATAAGTATAAAAGACTAGACATTAAGGGGGGGTAAATATGACATTTTGCATTCTCATCAATCCCTAAAATATCTTATTCCAGTTTAAGTTATTCTCCGATGGATTAACTAATAACTAAACCTAGGCCTATTTGAGTGCTAGCCCAATTTAGGTCCAAGTTTAATTATTAAACCCATTTATAAAGCCTCCTTATTTGGACTTAATTTTTAATTAATTAATCAACAATTAATTAATTTAATTAATTTATCCAGTTACAAAAATACCCTTTTAACCAATTCTACTAATTAGTCAATTGGGACTTCTGGAAACTTTAATATCCTCATTAACTCTTTAATAAGAAAATCCTTGATTCCCATCAACCTTAGAAATCCATAATGTGTGTGACCTTTCTAGGTTCATTTATCGATTGGCAGTAAGGTAAATATCAACTCTTGATATCCATCTTCCTTACAGACCATGAGTGACATCTAGCAGTATATCATAGCCCCCAATCAATGAATGAAGTAGGATCATATGAACCTATAAAATTGAGCGTTTCATTCATGTCACCTCATTCCCCCCAATGTCGTGTTCCGATCAAGTGCAAACCATGGTATAGTCAAATCCCTAACTTGATCACATAATTTGAATCATCTTAAAATGTGGAATTGTGTTTCTATGAAACTATTCATAAAACACAAATGCTTTGGCCAAAGACTTCCTCCACATTTGTTGATCCCTTGGAACACTCAAGCTCATAATATCCGAGCCATTGATTCCTTATTGAATACCCATATGACT
This sequence comes from Pistacia integerrima, assembly GCA_026225825.1. Lineage (NCBI taxonomy): Eukaryota > Viridiplantae > Streptophyta > Magnoliopsida > Sapindales > Anacardiaceae > Pistacia > Pistacia integerrima. The sequence continues at coordinate 14,550,159 of CM047743.1, read as the reverse complement.
TCATACACGATTAACTCATGACCAACAAGCACTACACTAGATACAAACAATCTAGTGATAATGCACTGAAGAACCATGAGCTCCCATGCACAAGACATGATCGCATCTCAGGTCTAGGGATAAAGTGACACTAATACACATAACGATGATCATTGACTAAAGATATTATACCCATGTGATCAATCGTCCAACGGTCACGTTCGATGCTTCATTCTCTAATAAATCACATCATTACACGCGCCCTTATGATATGAGTCTCATCACCCAACCATCAACATCTCATGCTAATCAATGACGGCACTGAGTAATACTGATCTTCGATAATATTGTCCCAGATTATTATCACATCTGATTAGGAACATACTTAAGGGCAAGTCACATGGAAGAATCCCGATACTCATATTCTCAAACTCTTTGAAAATAGAATTCTTTCTAGAACAAGCTCATGGACATATGCAACTTAATTAAATATAGATGACTCAAAGTAGCGTAGAATAATCATCATTTTATTGATGATAAAACATTACAAAGTTTATATATAAATGTTTCCTTAAACCTTACATCTATCATTAGTTTTAGGGCACATACACTAACGCGCTGCAATACCATTATCGACCATCATCCTAAGTACTCAGACGTTGTCGATCCTTGATACTATCACGATCGCATCGTGATTATGGTGAGGAGAATCTTCACACTCATCCATGATGAATCCTATCATCTCACTCTTTTGTCTAGGCCATTTCGGCGGCTCCTGTTCATAGCTTATTACTCGAGGGACCAAGTCTGTTCTGGCCTTTCGAGCATATTGCTCATAAGAGCATCTTGAGCTCCCTACAATGTCGGGCCCCCCATAGATCATGCCTACCAGGACCTTATTGTTGGCCGGGGCTTGCTGGACCTAATTATTTTGCTTGCCTGTATTTTTGTGAGCTGGTGCCTCTTTAACAATTCTTTTAGGTGGCCTCTTCGGATCAGATCTTTGATGGTGTCCTTTAAAGCCCAACACTCATTGGTGTTGTGCCCGATGTCCTGGTAGTATTGACAATATTTCTATCGATCTCTTCTACCCGGTGCCCCTTTCATCCTTTTTGGAATGGGCAGACTCTTAGCCTCATAGGAGACTTCATATATGTGAGCTATATCTTGAGTGAGGGGGGTGTATTTTGCATATCGCGAGAAAGGTTGCATTTCTCTGCGAGTTTCTGTTTTTTGTTTTGATCCCTATCATTACAGTCTTGGCCCTTCTGTTTATCTACTGGGCGATCTTGTCGCCTATTCGGGGCTCTTCATGGCAAGTTTCTGGCTAGGGCTGCTAACATGCATTCCACTCGCTAATGTTTAGCATCCATTTGACAGAACCTTACCAGGCTCACCTGGTCTTCACTTTGGAGCTCTTTCCATAGCTCTGTCTGTGGTCTGATACCTGCAATTAGCAAAGTCCAGATCGACTATTTAGGTGCATCCACAACCTTTACTTGCTCATTCTGGAACCTCGTTAGATACAAGGTCAGCGTTTCATCTCTCTTCTAACGATTATTGTCAGGTACATGAGTGGCATTGTGAATTGTCTCCTCGCTTGGAATTGTTGTAGGCACAGTGAGGAGAACTATTGCCAAGAGCTAATTGAGTTCGCCTTGAGCCTTTTGTACCACCTTTTGGCATATCCTACAAATGTGACTGGGAAGTAGCAGCACTTTTCCAAGTCCCAAACCTGGTGTAGTTCCATCAGGTCATTGAAAGTGTCCAAGTGGTCTTTGGGATCTCCTTTCCCATCGAACTTGCTTTCTAGCGCCCTGAATCCCTGGGGAAGCAGGGTCTGGCAAACTTCTTCTATGAAGGGAGAGCTTCCTATCTCTTCTATCACATTGTTCAAGCGGGCTCTTAGATTGTCGAGCATTTTCTGCACCCGATCTAGGTCTTTGTTATGAGGATTGCCTTAGTTGGCTCTATTTAGCCTTACCTCAAGCAAGTGAGTTTGCAAATCTGTTACTTCTAAGCCCCCTCCATTATGCGTATTGATGCATGAGGTTGAGTCATGATGGTTAGGCTAGTAGGTGTTATCATGCTCATCAGTGCGTTGCTCATGACGTTGGTTATAACTAGAACGTTGGTCATTGCCAGATTGACACACATGACTGGTCTCGTGAGCTTGCAAGATCTGAACCTGCCTTTGGTGTGGGTTAAAACTGGCATGCTGACGTTGGGGGTATCATCGAGCAAGTCGAGTGTCCCGTAGGAGACCATTGCCTTTTTTTTCCCCCATTGGTTATTTTTCTGGTCGCCTCTCGAGGTTAGTTTGCCCACGGGACTCACATTCGTGAGCAAAATGTACCTTATGTCATCAGAGATGTCGGTCGCCCTTTGGTGCCAATGAACCAGATTGGTTGCCGATTGAATTCTAACCTGTCGGGGTAACATCTGTGAAACATGGTTGGTCAAGATCATGAGGGGGTGGTTGCTGATTTCTTAGCTCAGCCACATTCTGTTGCATCGCCTATGCAACCATTATTTTGGTCATCTCCACTAATTGGCTGTTCTTGAGATTAAACGTCCCTACCTCTTGGTTATTCGTGGCCTGTTGTGCTGGCAACACTAGTAGTTGGCACCTGGCGACATCTTGATGCACCTCTTGGTGGGTGGTTTCCATGTTATCATGGTTTTCGGTGGTGGTTTTTTATCATGTATGAACCATTGTGGGCCTTAAGTGATCAGGTCACTAGGATTTTTATCGGAAATTCTGAGATTATGGAAGAGGCCCTCCTTCTCATGCCAAAATGTTGATTCAAAAAATACACCAACTAGAGTGATCCGATTGACCTTGGTGGAATTGGAACAGATGTGTACGTGATTATGGGTAACCAACAATGTAATGAATTGGAAATAGTAAAGTAAATAACACAGAGAGCTTTTAAAGTGGTTCGGCGAGTTATACTCTTGAGCCTACATCCACTAATCTTTATATTTGCTTTGAGAGCTTACAATAATAATCCTAGAACAATTTGCTAACCCCTTCTCCATCGTTGGACGAGGTTTATATACAAGTTTTGTACAAAGGAAGGAGCGCAAATAAAGGGATTACAATTAAGATTAAAATTCAACTTCGATATTTTCTTGATTGAGCACTGAGATTGCACCAAGATTGTTGTTGATCTGATCCCTTCCAAGATATCCGGGATCCGAAGTTATCTATAAGCTGGTTGAATAACTGTAGGGATTGGCACAACTAGTTTGTGCTAGGTCGAGCTATAAGTCGACGAGCTTATGCTGGGTCGAACAATTGATTGAGTCAAACTGATCCTGGGTCGAGCTTTAACCTCGCAATTCTCCGAGCTTGATGGAAAAATCACACACAACACCCTTTATATAATCAATTAGTATTAAACTCATCCAATTCGTTAAGAAAATATTAAAAACTTCTATGCCATTGGTGATATTTAGAGATCCATCAAATTTTAGAATTAAAAGTCCATTTTACCTTTGTATATTACAGTAATTTTTCTTTTCTTTTCATTTTATTTTCTTCTACGTTTTCCTTTCGTTTTATTTTCTCTTTCATGCTTAATTTCTCAAGTTAGTTAATTTCTTTATCTCCCAACTTATCAACCTCAGATCCTTTTATTTTTTTACCATTCATTATTGGAAAAAGGAATTCCTAAATCCTAAACTCAAAACTTCAAGGCAATGTTACACATCATCCATAACCACTATTAATTGTAAACCCAATCACACGTAATTAAAAAAAAAAAAAACTTCAGATCCACATGATCACCTCAAACAACCAAAAGACAAAAAACAACCCACAAATCCCACCAAATCGGCAAACTCAATTTTAGATTTACTTCACAATCGGTAACCCACAAATGCAAATTTGCAACCCCAAACCAAATTAAAAAGTCCACAAACTCATCCATGTAAAATCTGCAACATTGAGTAATATGAAACCCAAAATCTCCACAAACTCACCTAATAACCCTGTAACATCACGGCCATCTATGACCAGAAGATTTTAGCTGTGGCATTAGTTCAAGTGGTCAAGAAGAGTGTCACCTAGTGCTAGGTTTAGTGGCCAAGAGGTATGCCATCACGATTGTGGCTCACATGTAAAAGTGAGCTATCGTGAATGAGGCATGTCATGACGAAGTTGGTTGGAGTGGTTGAAGATGCATCATGGTGAAGAAAAGGTAAGGAAAAGGAAGAAAAATATGGAAAGGAGCAATGGAGTGAAGAAGAAGAAGAGAAGAAAAACACATGACAAAAAAGGGCCTTTTATAGCAGTAGAATGTTGTTGTAAAATCGTTGAAAAAAGGTCTTTTGTGGCAGATATACAAATGACTTTTAACTGTTGTAAAAGGGTGGTGTCGCAAATATATAATAGTGAACAATTGTTGTTGTATATACATAAAATGGTAAAACAACAAAATTTTTATCGTTGTAAAAGTATTTACTATTAGAAAAATGGCTTATTAGCAAAATCCCACATGGGTAGAAATGAAAAACTCAAGAAGAGAGAGACAGGATAAGTAGAATCCCATATGCATTTGTTATTGGGTCTATCATGTACACTATGTTATGTATTAGGATTGATGTCTCATGTGCCTTGAGCACTTGTAATAGATATCAATCAAATCCAGGTGAACAATATTGGACATTAGTCAAGAATTAGACCTGGCAAAACGAGTCCAGACCCGCGAGTCGGCCCGTACCTGGGTAAAAAATATAGGGTACGAGTCTAATAAATTGAACCCATTTTTTATAGACCTGTACCCGGCCCGACCCGTATACCTGACGGGTTATTAGGGTGAACCTGCGAGCACCCATGGATACCTGTTTTTACAAATGGTAAAAACCAAAAAGTGACCCACTGACTTGCCTTAACTCATCTCTCTCGCGCCTGGCCGCCTCTGCTCTGCCTCTCATCTCTCTCGCGCTCGCCTCTCATCTCTCGCCGCCTCTCAATCTCTGATCAGTCTTCAATTAATCGTCACTCGTCACTTGTCATTCATCACTCATTAGTACGACAGTCACTTGATTCATTCATCGAGTCCGTCATTCCCACTCCCGTACCAGAGTCGCCGGTCACCCTCACTTATCCTCGTTGACTGGTCATCTCCTCTCTCTCAACTCCCTCTTCAATTAATCGTCAGTCATCATCAGTATGTTTCTAGTTTCTACACATTTCCTATATTTTGCCTTGGTTTTTCCGTTTTTTCTTTCAAATTTGGTGTGTTTGTTTTTGTTTTTTTGACACATTTTGTGTTTTCTTTTTGGTTTGAACGATTAATGTAGGTTACTACAAATTTTTTCTCTCGTTTGATTGGGATATGATATGGATCATATGACAATAGATTTACAATAACTACGTGAAATTGGGCTTCTTTATATGCACAAATTGTAAAAAGAGAATGTGTTTTTATGGTTTCTCTTCCCATGTCTTGCATTTGCTTTTGTTTTTCTTCAGATTTTGTTTTGGACCAATTGTCTCCATGTATATCAATCTAAAGTTAAGCCTGGTGTTATGATTTCAAAGAACATGCCAACCTTTAAAACTGGCTTTCGGTGAAGAGGCAAAAAGATTTTGCTGGTAAAGATTTTGAGTGGCTTTGTGTTTGTGTCCGTTAATCATATTATAATGGTGATTAGAATAGAGTGATGACATTGCTAATGAGGTTAATTAATTTAAGCACGTGAAAAAGAATTGGTTAGAGCTCAATTGGTTATTTAATCTTTGGCATTGCAAAGCTCTTACACAAAGAACAGTCAATAAAACAAACAGAGACCCTTGCCTTCATTGGTTATATGGCACCAGGTTAGTTATGTTCTTGCTTAACTTTCTTTGATATAGATTTTGGTGTCTTTCCAAAATGTTATTGATTTATCTAACAATAAAAGTGACCTTATCAACAAAGTATGGAAGAGAAAGAAAGGTGTCAACAAGTGGAGACGTTTACAGCTATGGTATTATGCTGATGGAAACATTTGCTGGGAAGAAGCCAACCGATGAAATCTTTTTTGGGGAGATGAAGCTGAAGCATTGGGTTACTGAAGCACTACCTGGTTCAATAACAGAAGTTTTGGACACCAATTTGCTAAGAAGGGAGGATGAAAATTTTGCAGGAAAGGAACAATGTCATCTGTCTTGAATTTAGCTTTGGAGTGTACAAGAGAGGCACCTGAGGAGAGGATCAACTTAAAAGAAGTAGCAACTAGACTCTTAAAAGCTAGAGTCAAATTGCTCGCAAATACTGCAACAGCAGGACGCAGAAGAGTCTGAAATTTAAATGATGTTATCTAAATTTTGTTCTTTATCCTAACTGGAGACATTTTGTTTTGATAGGAGATGGTTCTTTATACATTGCTGCTAATCCTGTGTGCTTCTGGTCTGTCGGTATGTTTTCAGCTTTTCTTGTTTCCAGAAACTCTCGATTCAGATCTCTACCATCTATGTTAATTAATTTTTCTGTCGAAAATTCAGTTAACTAGGATAGAGAGATTTTGATATTAGAGCATTACATCAGTACATGTTGAATGTTTTCCCGTTATGATTAGAAGTATTCTAGAGTTATGTGTGCATCAGTAAGCATATACTTGGATATGTATGCAGTATTATTTTTATGAAGACAGTTATTAGAAAGAAACAAAACCAGTATGACTATTTTCTATTTGTAAAAAAGGAGACGTCTGGTTCTAAGCTCGGTGGTGGTTTTGCTTCCCTCCGCTTTGGCTCTATCTATGATCAGCCTTTCCTTGTTTTTAACATTATTCTAATTTCATCATTTACTAATTCATGGTTGCGATATCATGCTCTACTTTTGACATTAGTCCATAAGTTAAACATTTCATTCAGTAGTAATTTTGCTCAATCAATAAAATGTTATGCTTTCTTTCTCTTAATTGTTGAAGTTCTACTTGAATCAACAGTAAACCTTGGGTTGAACTGTGTCAGACATTATCTTATATCAAATTTGCTGAAATTTTCTTCTTGCAGAGTAAGTGGTGATCATTTAAATTGAAAACCTATTTGTTATCAGAGTAACTGGCATTGCACCTTATAAAACCAAAGAGTTCTAAAAATTTTATAACTGGATGAGATTTACATGAAATTAACAATCTCAAATTAATCAGCAATGTTATAGTTACCAAAAAATGTATACTGAATTAAAATTGCAGGAATTTTGGGGGTGTAACTATCATAATTGAAAACTGTTAGGGGTGAAACTATAAAAACTAAAACCTAGAGAGAGAAAAAACGGGTACCCGGTGGCCCACCCGTACCCGGATCAGGTAGGGTATAGGTCCAATATTTTGGACCCATATATCTCGACCTGTATTGGGCCCGGGCTGCACTGCTTGACCGTACTCCCATTTGAACCCGACCGCACTCGCCCACTCGCCCGTTTTGCCAGGTCTATCAAGAATATCCTTAAGTACTAAGGATGCATTCTTGGTCTACGGGGGGATAAAGAGCTCACTGTCAGAGGATATAGTGATGCTAGTTTCCGGACTGATAAATCGTAATCAAGATACATGTTCTGCCTCAACAACGCTACAGTGAGTTGGAAGAGCTCCAAGAAAAGCACCATAGCAGATCAATGTTTTAAAAACCGACCCAGGACAAAACCCGACAAGAGGGCCGGGTCCCGGGTCGACTGGTTTAACCGGTTGAACTAGCTGGTTCAACCAATGAACAGTAATTTGATGACGTCGGCATGATGATGTCATCAAAATACTATTCACATAATGCATTTCTTTCCCAAATTTTACTCCAAAGTCCAAATCATAAACTCCAAAATAAAAAATCCATAGCAAAACTGTTAGGAAAAGACCCGGTTGCACAGCAGAAAACAAAATTTTTACAACCATGGATCGTTCCTTAGAACCCAAAATCAAGGCACAGAAAATTACAGTTTATATATTACAACAGGAATCTGCAGAAAAGTAAATCTAAAGTTTAGATTCATACCCACGTTGGAGGCTCCATCAATATTGTCTCTGAACGTGTTTGCTACCGATCCAAGTATAGGGTTAAACCGTAAAAGTCCACACGAAGACAATCACAAGGAACCAAGGAGGGATTTGCTAGATCCTCATTGGCCTTTAGAAATCAAGAAGAAAAACAATCAAGAGATTTGTTTTGGCTAAACCAAACCTGGCGTGGGAGAGCTTTGTGTTTTGTGTGTTTTTCTTTTCTTTAATCAAAAGGCAAAAATAAAATCATTGTTTAATCACACACACTTTTTTTCTTTTATAGGCAAACTTAGTTGCCCTATTCCCATATGGAATGGGCTTGGGCTCCAACCCAAACACCCCATGTTGCCAAACACTCCCAATTAGATATTTTAACTTATTTCATCATTATCTCAATTAAAATCAATTAACATTTAACAATAATGATGATTTGATTAAATATGTGCGAACACACATTTAAACGTAATTTCACTTATTTAATTTTTCTAACAAATTAAATAAAGGCTACGACTTCAGCAAATTTAATTGCACTGTGAAATTACCAAAATACCCTTTCACCCAAAAAGATGAAAACGCCCTTCTTTCTTCCTGGCTCTTAAATTATCTTCTATGAGTGTGACCCATAGGCTCCTCATCATACCAGCAGTGTATAGCATCGCGATTAACACCAATTAATCGTCTCACTAATACACAGACCAAGATTGACCCCTAGCAAGGCATCATGGCCACCGGATAGATTTGGATTCAGCAAAGTAGCAACATGTCAACGATATGGTTACCATGCAATTTATCCTTTCATCATACTATATCTCGATGAGACAAAGGCATAGAAATAGTGTCAGCCTCCGGTTACTCTCGATATTATGTATTCGGGCCTCGACCAATGACCTGTATTATAAACCAGATAAAACAACAACTCAATCCCACTGTGGCCACAGTTTTAGTGTCATTGCCATATACTAAATTGCACCGTTAGATAACTTCTCCCGTACCCGGGAGTGATGAATCCTCTGTCAATCCACCATAGTCTTAATACACTCCTTGATGTAGCCAATCACCACCATATTGACAGCTCTGAATAGCACTGCATTAGGCTAGTGTCAAACTGCACCAATTGGTGCACAAGACGCTCCGATGATCTAAAGTGTAAGGATCACATACACCACTATTCGTTAGAGGATTTGTTCCATAGACACTGGGGTTACCATCCATATGGAATCCTCAGGGTCAGGGCCCAATGAACTTGCCCGCGGTGTATTCGCCTACAACAAGCACCCATGTGTGCACCGAGGTTGTCACCAAACAACCTTGACAAGAGAATCGGGCCATCCGCTTTCGACAGGGTCGTTCAATATTATGATAGCCTTACCGTATTATCTGTGCCCTTACTTCAGAATAACACTAGGACTACAGAAGTTTCTAGAATGGCCACCATATGTGCTTATAGGGTTCTCACTATTAAGATTTGAAACACTTGACACCCTCATCACGGTTCTACCATTCTAAGGACATATATCAATACATATTGCAATAATAATAATTTACGCGATATAGAATAAAATGCATTTTATTGATTAATGAACATTATTACAAAGAGTCAATTCTACAATAATTGATTGGCTCTAGGGCATCTACTCTAACAAAAACATCATCAAACATCATTATATCAATAATACAAATCAAAATAACAAAATGAATGAAGAAAAATAACATAATAGTTGTTTCAAGTTTTCAACTTTCAAGTCAACGACTCAACATTTCAACATTCTAACAAAAATTGATCTTCACCAAATGGTCTTCAATCAATCAATCCATCATTCCATTCTCAATTAAAATTGACAATTCACACACCACCTGATGGATGATCGTCATCATTATTAACATCGGTGACATCATCTACAAAGAATTCTAGCAAAAAAGGAAAACCATAAGTTAAATCTTCCTATTTAAACTAATTGAATATAAACTAGCTAATACCAAATTGAAATTGCTTAAAAAATTGTAAATAACCTTCTGAAGCATCTGTTGAGTCATAATAAGAAGGGTGATCACCAGATTCACCACCATCTATAAGAATAGCTCCTTCTCCATATAATGATTGTTCCAATTCATCGTAATTAAGCTCACCAACCTCCTCTTTCTCATCAACTATCCACCATTCAGTTTTATCAATACTCTCATAATCAATAGGATCATATGTAATTTTCTTGTAACAACTCCTGAAATAGCAAAATTAAATATTCAAATCATGACCAATAAAGACATCAATAAAAATAACGAAATGAAGAAGACTTTATACCTATTTTGCAAACGCAAGTTATAATGAGTGAAAACCAAATCATTCAACCGTGGATGCTCCAATCTGTTCCTCTTTTTTAGTATGTATGCGTTCAAAAACACTCCAATTTCGCTCACATCCGGAAGAGGCCGAAGTTTGACTTAGAATTTTGATTGCTAACTTTTGCAAATTTGGAGTACTAAACCCAAATGTCCTCCACCATTCATCTAATTGAGAATAAAAATATAAATTACATAAGAAATAAACAATTTCATAACTTAAAAATTAGACTTAAAAAGTTAATAACTATTACATACCTGGCCGTGTAATTTTGCAAGTTTGAAGAGCAAGTTGACGAGAAAAGCTTTCTAGACGATCTCGATATAATCTACTCTCCTCTAGTAACGTTGTCTTGCTCATTTTGAATGCACTTGCTTTATTATCAATAGTGTCAAGAAAACCATACATGACCTCAGGTTTTTTGGAAAAAGTATCCTCGTCATATTTAAAAGCAGGATTCAAATACTATGCTACTGCATGAATATCACGGCGCAACATCATATCCCAACGCATCTTGATAATTGTTGTATAAGGCTTGTACAAATTTTTCTTGTTCTTAAACAGCTTCTTGATTCCCATCCTCGTTCTGTACATGCCATCATACACATATCCTATTAAAGGCCTCTCATCTAAGTCTACAATCCGAAGTATACGCATCAATGGATTCACAACTTTGGAAACTATACCAATGTCATCCCAGAACTGGTTATCTAGAACTATGGAAATAAAGGCTTTGCCTTTATTAGTTTTTGCATATAGGCACTCCACAAAAGTTCTATCTGTCACTGTAGATTGCAAGTCATGTTTGTGTTAGTAAACGGTCCCGTATACGCAGCGGAAACTAAAAATAAAATAACAGGATCGTTTACAAGAGCCAAGATCAAGGGTATGATTTTAACAATTTATATTAAATAAAATCTGCATAAATTTACAACATGAGTTAAGAGAAACAAACGCACGTTGAAGGCTCCTCCAAATTTGTCGTCGAACGCTTTTGCTACCGATCCAAGTGTAGGATCGAACTGCGTAGTCCACACGAAGACAATCTTAAAAAGAACCAAAGAGGGATTTGCTAGATCCTCTTTGGCTTCAAGATTAAGAAGAAGTCAAAATCAATTGAATTGATTTTAGGCAATTGTGTTCTAGTGGGGAGAGGCAAAGATTGGGGTCTGTGTGTATATTGGTTTTACAAAGAAAAACTCACTTAATTAAAAAAATCACACACTTTTTCTTTTTATACTTAAAAACAATTTGCCCCTAATCCCATACGGAATAGGCTTGGGCTCCAACCCAAACGCCCATGTTGCCAAACACTCCCAATCGATTTATTTTAATTTCCATCATTATCTCAATTAAAATCGCTTAATATATATATTTAAATATATATTAACATTTAACAATAATGATAATATATTTAAATATGTGCGAACACACATTTAAACGTAATTTCACTTATTTAATTTTTCTAACAAATTAAATAAAGGCTACGACCTCAGCAAATTTAATTGCACTGTGAAATTACCAAAATACCCTTTTGCCTTAAAAGACGAAAACGCCCTTCTTTCTTCTTGCATCTTAAATTGTCTTCTATGTGTGTGACCCTTTAGGCTCCTCATCATATCGGAGTGTATAGTATTGCGATTAACACCAATTAATCGTCTCACTAATACACCGCAGGACCAAGATTGGCCCCTAGCAAGGCATCATGGCCACCCGATAGATTCGGATTCAAAGAAAGTAGCTACCGTCAACGATATGGTTACCGTACAACCCGATCCTTTCATCATACGTTATCTCGACGAGACGAAGGCATAGAAATAGTGTCAACCTTCGGTTACTCTCGATATTATTTATTCGGCTTTTTGGACCAATGACCATATTATAAATTGGATAGAGCAACAACTCAATCCCACCGTGGCCACAGCTTTTAGTGTCATTGCCATATATTGAATTGCGCGTGAGATAACTTTCTCCGCACAGGGAGTGATAAATCCTCCTCAATCCACCATAGTCTTGATACACTCCTTGATGCACCAATCACCACCGTATTGACACTCGAAAAGAAGCTGCGTTAGGCTAGTGTCAAACTACACCAATCGGTGCACAAGGCACTCCGGTGATCTCAAGTCTAAGGATCACATGCACCACCATTCGTTAGGAGGATTTGTTCCATAGACACCGGGGTTACCATCCATATGGAATCCTCCTCGGTGGGTCACCTCCGAACTTGTTGTGGTGTAATCGCCACAACAAACACCCATGTGTTGCACCGAGTTGTCACCAAACAACCTTGACAAGTGAGATCAGCCACCGCCTTTCGACAGGTCGTTCAACACTATGATAGCCTTACCGTATTATCGTGCCCTTAGTTCGGTAATAATACGGGGGCTACGGACGTTTCTAGAATGGCCACCATATGTGCTCATAGGGTTCTCACTATCAAGATTTGAAACACTTGATACCCTCGCACGCTCTACCATTCTAAGGACATATATCAATACATATTGCAATAATAATGGTTTACGCGATATAGAATAAAAAGCCTTTTATTGATTAATGAACATTATTACAAAGAGTCAATTCTACAATAATTGATTGGCTCTAGGCATCTACTCTAACAATCTCCCACTTGCACTATAGCCAATCATTCATGCCCTCAACACTGAATGACACAAGTGCCTGCACTATAGCCAGTCATTCATGCACTCAACATTGAATGATCCAAGTGCCCATCATGCTTCTGCTTCAATAGAAACTTTAATAGTGGGTTGTTAGGTATTCGCAAATGCACATTCCTTTCATATCGATCCTTCGATCGATTGAATCAACTAAGTAAGTGTTTGGATTTACGGGTGAGACCGTGATTGCTCACCCATAACAATGGCTCCATTGTTATCGCAGCACAACTATCTTTGGATTAGCAATGCTTGAAATCACATCAAGTTCAGTAATGAACTTCTTGATCCAAACTGCTTACACAGCTGCATTAAAAATGCGATACACTTAGCATCAATTGTAGAATCCACTGCAGTACACCAATTTGAGCTCTTGCGCTCACTGCAGTTATATTGAGACAAAATGTAATCCCAAATTGCGAACTATAATCATCCTTTTCCTGTTTGGAAATAGCGTCAACCGTATTCTCTTACGGTGAGCTCATCTTTCTTCCATAATCCAAGAATATATATTCTTAAGCCCTTTTCAAGCACTTAAGAATGTCCATTGACACTCACCCGGGTTGTCATTCACTTGGATTTAGTTGATATCTTCTACTAGTGCTGAATGCACATAAGACATCAATCTAAGTACATAACATATTGCTCACTTGAGCCTGATTGACATCCACTACAAATGCTGAATGCACATTAGATATCAATCTGAACATATAAGATGGATCCACTTGCTAAAGCATGTGGGATCCTCTTCATTCTATCTCTCTCATTGTGTGGTTAAAGACACATATCTCTACAGAGATAGACACCATATGCCATCAGAAGAAATCCCTTCTTGGATTTTTCTATACCGAATGTGTTCAAGACCTTGTCTATGTACTTTGACTTAGTTTGAGCAACCTACACGATCTATCACGATAGATCTTTATTCCGAGGATGTAAGTCGCTTCCCCTAAGTCCTTCATGGAGAAGCACTTGGATAACCAAGTCTTTACCGATTGCAAGTTCGGTATATCATTCGATCTATTGTATGTCATTGACATACAACACTAGGAATGCTCTTGCGCTCCCCACTCACTTTCTTGTAAACACAGGGTTCATCTTCGTTCTTGATAAAACCAAATTCTTTTATGGCTTCATCAAAACGAATGTTCCAGCTCCTTGAAGCTTGCTTGAGTCCATAAATGGATCTCGTAACTTGCATACCTTATTGGTTTGACTATCAAGAACAAAACCATCAGGGTTGTGTCATGTACACATCCTCCCTCCAAGGTTTCGCTCAGAAAGCGCTTTTGACATCCATTTGCCAAATCTCATAGTCATGATATGCAAGAATTGCAAGCATAATCCGGATGGATTTAATCATGGCAACCGCGAAAAGGTTTCTTCATAGTCAATGCCATGAATTTGTTTGAAACCTTTGGCAACTAGCCGTGCTTTGTAAGTATGCACGTTGCCATCCATGTCAGTCTTCTTCTTGAAGACCCATTTACACCCTATGGGTTTTACCCCTTCAGGTGGTTCCACCAGAGACCACACTTGGTTCTGGTACATGGAGTCCATCTCAGATTTCATGGCTTCAAGCCATTTAACGGAATCTGGATCCGATATAGCGTCTTCGTAGGTTCTGGGTTCATCGTCTTGGTAGACCAAGACGTCACCATGTTGAGTCACGAGATAACCGTATCTCGGGCTCATGGCGTACTCTGGGGGATCTACGTAGCTCCCTGTGCTACTTGAGGTAGTTCACTTTGATCCACAAGTTGTGGAGTAACCTCCCTCATGATGCTCAACCACTTCTTGTGGCACATCATCCCGTCCTTCGTCTAGTATGCCTTGTGGTTCTAGAACTTCATCGAGTTCTACTTTTCTCCCACTAGTACTTCTTAGAAAATATTCCTTTTCTAGGAAGACACCGATCGAGCAACAAAAAATTTTGCGCTCTTCGGGTGGTAGAAATAGTATCCTTTGGTCTCCTTTGGATACCCCACAAATATACATTTACAGGATTTTGGGGCCCAACTTGTTCGAAGTCAATTTCTTAACATAAGCTTCGCAACCCCAAATCCTTAGATAAGACAAGTTGGGCTTTCGCCTACTCCATAGCTCATATGGAGTCTTATCTGACTTTGACGGCACACGGTTCAAAAACGTGAGTCGCAGCTCTAGGCATAACCCTAGAACGATGCAGGTAAATCACTAAAATTCATCATGGACCTAACCATGTCAAGTAAGGTCCTATTCCTCCTTTCTGACACTCCATTGTGTTGGGGTGTATAAGGAGGGGTGAGTTGTGATACTATCCCACATTCCTTTAGGTATGTTTAGCTCAACTTGCCAAAGTTGGCATAGTAGTCATTTTTGAGATTATCCTTGTTGTCTTTCTTAAGAACATATTATTATGAAATAGTTCCATAAAGAATATTATTTATACTCAAGGACAATAATCCATTAGTAAACTAATATTCTCATTTGTCCTATGTGGACACAGAAATACATAATTTCTAGAAACTAAAGAAAAACCATAATAATCCACAAGTTCCAAGAAACAAGTCCATCGGCTAAATCAACGATAAGATCCTACAACAAATGTAGCAAACACGTGCTTCATTTCCAATGTAGGTCCACCTCTCCCTCGGCGAGCAATCTACTCTACCATAGTTCCTACACATCAATCAAATGTGAGTACCACATCTTGTGTCAACTAGATGTTTATGGGAGAAGTTAATCTCAACAACATACCTGACGAAGAAGTAACATTCTTCTTCCCTTTTTGCTAGGAAGGCCTTGCAATGTTTCCTCCAGTGACTGGGATTCCCACAATGAGGACAAACACCTTTCCTTTCTGCAACAGTTCTTTCCATCGACTTCTGAGCCCTTTCCTTTTCACTTGAGTTGGCTTCAACCAACGTCCAATGTTTCCCGACATTTTTCATGCCTGACTCAGTTAGTCTTCAACAAATCCGAAGCTCGGAAAGGGTATTCTTCTTATCTTCCTCAATAAAGTCATAGACAAATTGAGAATAAGAATCCGGTAATGACTGTAATATTAGGTTTATTGCTAAACCTTCTAAGTCCACATCCCAAAATCTCAAGCTTGTTCATATACTTGATCCACTTGAGTATATGATCGCCAATTTTGGTACCCTCTTCCATCCTACATCCGAATAACGACCGAGACACCATATGCTTCTCATTTCTTGAAGAAAATGAAGAATAGAAGCTAAATCCATTTTTGCAGCTCTGTCAGCATAATGGTGCCATTGATGCAAGCACAATGTATCTAGTCATTTCTCGCTTTTGCATCATGTGTATGCTTCACATATACATACCCAGTCCTCATGGATAGAACTATCGGCAGCTCGGTGATAGAGCTTGCTCAATGGTGTATAATCTATCGCTTGACCTAAGTATATTATTTATACTTCTATACCACAACGAAATTTTCACCATTCCATTTCTCTCCCACTTCGATGATTTGTCGCAGTTGATGTTGGGATCATTTTGCTCAAATTTAAGTGAATCTACAAGTGCGAGAAAAAGTAACCGTTATTACCATGTTCATTATTATTGTTTAATATGGTCTTTTATTAAACGAAGCTCCCACTATTTTACTCAAGCCAATAGCCCTCACTATTAACTCGGGAAAGCCCGTTGACTTTCCTAGTGGACCAAGATCCCATCCGCCCATTTCAAACCTTCGCTTTGGCGAACAAGCCAAAATGAGTTGATTAGGTAGGCCAACAAACTTAATCCACACCCAGGTTGATAGCTCCCACTATCAACCTCAAATGTGAGAAAGCCAACAAGCCAATCACACAATCCAATGGACAAAGACATGCCATCGTCCTCAAGTGTGATTCTCATATAGAGTGGACACTACATGTCACCACGCACACACAATATGTGTATGCTCTACTATGCCTATGACGCGTGTTTATCAACCTTCGCTTTGGCGAACAAGCAAAACCGTCATTTTAAGTCCACCTCCCATCACCATTAAGGAAAACTCCAATGCATTTTAACCTCCCACCGGTAGAAGTGTACCCTTCGCTTTGGCGAACAAGGTTTCGGCGAGCGGTGGTTTGATTAAAACCATGGTGATGGAAGGCTTTCGTGACTTAATATACTTTAATTGAGGGTTTTGTTATTTAATGTCTCACCAAATTATTATCTTTGTTAGAATGACATTGTTTGGCATGTTATCAAACATTCAACCTTAGCATGCATTCTAAACAAAATTAAACGTGCCGGTACATGGCCCAACTAAAACCGATTTCCTCGAGCCTAGAGGAATCGGTGGGTCTAGGGGTCCCTGTAATAAAAATCTTGAGTCTTCAAGTATGGTTGCTTCGTCCTTTGCTCCGACTTCAAGTACATTACAAAAATATCTTTCTAAATTTACAATAAATAATTATACAAATTCTTTACATCAATAAATTTAGAAACCTCGATTTACATTCGAGGGGAATTAGATGAGAAGAGAATATACATCGAGAAGAGGAGAAAGGCAGGACACGCAGGCCCTATTTAATAAAATACAACCATACATACCCAAAAATAATTAAAACATTCACCCTTAGGTCTAAGGCTCATGTACCGGGCACCATGCAATATACAAACAAGTACAAAGCATACATTTCAAAAACAATCAATTTCTGAAATTTATGGGTTAATTACAATTTACCCCCTGATAATTTGCAGATTTATAGTTTGGTCCAAAAGTTTTGAAACTTTGCATTTTACCCCCTGCACACTTGGAAGTGCGCTCGCTGCAGCGATGAGTTAGATCGCCGCAGCGTGCATTGGTTTTGGTACAGCGCACGTCCGAAGGACGATCGCCGCGGCGATGGGTTATATCACCGCGGCGAGCGTTGTTTTCATACAACGCTCGTCCAAAGGACGATCGCCGCGGCGATGGAGTTATATCGCCGCTGGCGCACGATCGCTGCGGCGATGGATTATATCGCACGGCGTGCGCGTACACGTGATCAGAGTCCGGACTGCTTCATACAAAGAACCAAAAACATTCTAACCAGATTTTTGCAATCAATCAAACACATTGATCTCAACAAAAATCCATCATGCATTAAACCAAACCAGCAGATCATCAACAAATTAAATTAATCGATTAATCAGTTTTTAAAACATATTTCAAGACAGATTTACGCAGATTCAATATGGCAACATATTATCATCAAATACATGTTATCAACCATACACATAAAAAATTGTAAAATTCAGTACCCTAGGCTCTGATACCACTGTTAGTAAACGGTCCCGTATACGCAGCGGAAACTAAAAATAAAATAACAGGATCGTTTACAAGAGCCAAGATCAAGGGTATGATTTTAACAATTTATATTAAATAAAATCTGCATAAATTTACAACATGAGTTAAGAGAAACAAACGCACGTTGAAGGCTCCTCCAAATTTGTCGTCGAACGTTTTGCTACCGATCCAAGTGTAGGATCGAACCTGCGTAGTCCACACGAAGACAATCTTAAAAGAACCAAAGAGGGATTTGCTAGATCCTCTTTGGCTTCAAGATTAAGAAGAAGTCAAAATCAATTGAATTGATTTTAGGCAATTGTGTTACTGCCGTGGGAGAGGCAAAGATTGGGGCTGCTGTGTGTATATTGGTTTTACAAAGAAAAAACTCACTTAATTAAAAAATCACACACTTTTCTTTTTTATACTTAAAAACAATTTGCCCTAATCCCATACGGAATAGGCTTGGGCTCCAACCCAAACGCCCCATGTTGCCAAACACTCCCAATCTGATTTATTTTAATTTCCATCATTATCTCAATTAAAATCAGTTAATATATATATTTAAATATATATTAACATTTAACAATAATGATAATATATTTAAATATGTGCGAACACACATTTAAACGTAATTTCACTTATTTAATTTTTCTAACAAATTAAATAAAGGCTACGACCTCAACAAATTTAATTGCCACCGTGAAATTACCAAAATACCCTTTTGCCTTAAAAAGACGAAAACGCCCTTCTTTCTTCTTGCATCTTAAATTGTCTTCTATGTGTGTGACCCTTAGGCTCCTCATCATATCGGCAGTGTATAGTATTGCGATTAACACCAATTAATCGTCTCACTAATACACAGACCAAGATTGGCCCCTACTGAAGGCATCATGGCCACCCGATAGATTCGGATTCAAAGAAAGTAGCTACTGTCCCAACGATATGGTTCCGTACAATTCCCGATTCCTTTCATCATACGTTATCTCGGCGAGGCGAAGGCATAGAAATAGTGTCAACCTTCGGTTACTCTCGATATTATTTATTCGCTTTTGGACCAATGACCCGTATTATAAATTGGATAGAGCAACTCAATCCCACTGGCGCTTTTAGTGTCATTGCCATATCTTGAATTGCGCCGTGAGATAACTTTCTCCCGTGCAGGGAGTGATAAATCCTGTCAATCCACCATAGTCTTGATACACTCCTTGATGCAGCCAATCACCACCGTATTGCTCTCAAAAGAAGCTGCGTTAGGCTAGTGTCAAACTACACCAATCGGTGCACAAGGCACTCCGGTGATCTCAAGTCTAAGGATCACATGCACCACCATTCGTTAGAGGATTTGTTCCATAGACACCGGGGTTACCATCCATATGGAATCCTCGGTGGGTCAGTCAGGTGAACTTGTTGTGGTGTAATCGCCACAACAAACACCCATGTGTTGCACCAGGTTGTCACCAAACAACCTTGACAAGTGAGATCGCCCACCGCCTTTCGGACAGGGTCGTTCAACACTATGATAGCCTTACCGTATTATCGTGCCCTTAGTTGAGAATAATACCGGGGCTACACGTTTCTAGAATGGCCACCATATGTGCTCATAGGGTTCTCACTATCAAGATTTGAAACACTTGATACCCTCGTCACGGCTCTACCATTCTAAGGACATATATCAATACATATTGCAATAATAATGGTTTACGCGATATAGAATAAAAAGCCTTTTATTGATTAATGAACATTATTACAAAGAGTCAATTCTACAATAATTGATTGGCTCTAGGGCATCTACTCTAACAGTTTGTGCTGATGTAGGCTACTCAATGCAATGAAAGTTGTGGTAAAACGGGTTGCACTTGGGCGTATAATTTTTGTCCAACCCTATTCAAGTGATAGACAATAAATGTTAGTACTTGGTAAATTATTAAAAAGTGTACATATATAATGTGTCTTGACAATGTAAATTATAAACATATGAAGTAAAGGTATATAACCTATTTTTTCCTCAACAAAGCCAGCACAAAGGAATGATTATACACAAACTTTGTAACCTCAAATGCACATGTCGAAAGGTTGACTATATGACTCATCTCAGCTATGTCTTTCAACATCAAATTAATGCAATGTGTTGCACAAGGAGACTAAGTAATACTGCTATATTTTTCAGACAACATTCTTCCAGCAACTTTATAGTTTGCTCCATTGTCAATGACAAGATGGACAATATTGTTTGGTCCAACCCATAAAGCTATTTCCTCAAACAAGCCAAACAATGTTGCAGCATCCTTTACAACATCTGAAGCATCCACTGATTTCACAAAACACACTCCTTTAGGACAGTACACTAGAAAATTAATCAGCGACCTATGTGAATTATCTGTCCAACCATCAGCCATTAAAGTACATCCAACATCCTCCCAAGTTTTCTTGTAACTATCAACAAGTACTTGCACTTCTTTCTTCGCATCTCTCAATAAATTCACATGCAAATTATGGTAAGTTGGGATTTTATACCCAGAACCAATTATAGCTATAGCATCCGCTATAGGTTGAAAATAAATTGAATTAATAACATTAGTTGGGATGCAAGAATCATAAAATAACCTTGCAACAGCCATGTCCGCTCTCCACCAAACTTCTTTTCCGGCTAAAACACTCTTAATTGAGGGCTGGCACCCAGCTTTAGTCCTCGGAGCAAAATAGTCACCTATCCCAAAAGATTTTTTTCTTTTACTGCTTGCAGTTGAAGTTGGAGCTGGAGCTGGACATGGAGAAACCTCTTCACACTCTTGATCTTCATCTAACATATCACCCTCAAATTGTTGTACACTAGCTCCATAAGGGTTGGCATTCTTACGAAGTTCAACTTTTTGTTTATTCTTGGCCCCAATTTCATTTAGTGCTTCTCTAATCTTGAATTTAACATCGAAAGGAACTTTAGGGCACTTTCCAACTTCTCCCTTTACACCCGCTAGATGCAATTTAACTCGATAAATTCCTCCACCTCTGATTATCTTGCCATAGTAAAGACATGTTAATATCTTCTTCCCATTTTCATCCACGCCCTCATTAACATGTGCCCATGCTATATCATTTCTTCCTCGAAAAGTTTGTGAAACATCCATGGACTCAGATTGTTGACAAGACCCAGATGATGACATATTCTCTGCCTTTAATCTTGATCTCTACCCTAGTAACACAAATAACAAATAAGGATGGATGATCTGTTACAAAGTAAGTAGACTATTTCACCTATATGCACATCACCACATGTAAAATGAACTCATTTCATTACTTGAAATGGTAGTAAATATCCTTTAACATGCGTGAGAATCTAGCTGAAGATAAGAGTTCTATGATCATTATAATCACAATGCATGAGTTTTTATCTATGACCCACTACACTAAGAGGTAAAACTTTAAAGATTCAATCAGTAACTCAAGCTCAATAAGCTATAAATGAAACTATTAAAAAACTCTAACGAATCAAGCCACGGTAGAAATCATATCAAAGTAGCCAAGGAAACAAAATTGAACCAACCTAATTACTCAAATTTCTGAAGTCTGAACACATTAATCAAAGAGTATCCAAATCAATGACTGTTAAGTGTTAACTAACAGATCAAAAACTCGATAAACATTACAAACGGCAATATAAACATTGTAGTCAAAAACTAAAAATGAAAAACAATAATAACAGTAACACTAATGATAAACATAGTTGGAACAGAGACCAAGCCATCACATTAACATTTAACAAATGAAAATAGAAATCAATACCTAGTGTTGGTGAAGACGAGCTAGCATTGATCGTTAGAGAGGTGGAGCTCGACTATGACGGATGAACAGTTAAACACTGAACAAGTGAACAGAGCAGAACTGCAAAAGAGAAGAAGAGATCGCGACTGGCCATAGTTCATCGGTTCCTGAGCAAGAAGAAGATGACAACGATGGTGTAGCTTCCAGATCTACGGTGATGGAAGAATAAAGCAAATCGACGGTGAAGAAGAGTGAAGAGAGGACTGAGAACAGATCGTGAAATGGGAAGAGATTTGCGACACCCTAGCTAACGACGAGCTATACAATTGACAGTGAAGGCTAATGCGATCAGATTCGACGGTGAACTGGTGAAGGGGAGACACTCCGGTGGATGTGAAATCGTTCAAAGTTTAGACGAAAGAGGAGGGAAGTCGCGTGAAATGCCAAAATGGGGGGAAATGTTGATATGAGGATACTATTTAGTTAATAATTTATTAAATTTAATATTTTTATTTTTTAAATTTTGTAATAATGCAATTTGGCAATGACCCGGTTTGTTGTAAAGCTACCGGTTGGACCACCGGGTGATACAGTACCCCGGTCCAACCGCAGTGAAGTCGACGAGTAATCGCCGGTTATAAGGCTCACCCTCACCGGTTACTCCGGCCGGTTCTCATTGAACCTGGCCGGGTGGGTCGGGCCGGGTTTTAAAACATTGTAGTAGATTCTACTACGAAAGCTGAGTATATCGCTTTGTCAGATGTGGCCAAGGTGATAATTTGGATCAAGAAGTTCATCACTGAACTTGAAGTGGTCTTGAGCATAGTTGATCCAGTAAAGCTTTACTGTGACAACACTGGTGCCATTGCTCAAGCCAAGGAAACCACGATCTCATCAGCAATCTAAACACATACTTAAACGCTTCCATTTGATTAGAGAGACTGTTTAGAGAGGTGATGTGCATATCTACAAAGTTCCTATTGAGGATAACGTTGCAAACCCACTAACGAAAACTCTATCACAGCAGAAGCATGAAAAATACTTAGCGTTATCCGGTATTAAGTATATGAATGATTGACTATAGGGCAAGTGAGAGATTGTTAGGGTAGATGCCCTAGAGCCAATCAAATTGTAGCATCTAACTACTTGTAAAACATGTTGATATTAATATAAAGGCTATTTGACTATATTATGTAAATCTTATTTCATATATGTTATGATATACGTCCTTACATTGGTAGAATCATGACAAGGGTATCAAGTGCTTTAAATCTTGATTGTAAGAACCCCATAATCACATTAGATGGCCATTCTAGAAATTGTCCATAACCCTAGTATTATCCTAAAGTAAAGGCACAGATAATACGGTAAGGCTATTATAGTGTTGGATGACCCTATCGAAAGATAGTAATGACTCTTGCATTTTAAAGTTGTTTAGTGACTGTAAGTAATTGATCTACCATACGCAGCGGAAAAACAAAAATTCAATCGGTAAATCAATTACCTTTCTTTGCCTAGATCCAGTATAGATTATACCGTTTACATGTTTATAAACAAAAATCTGTATAAAGTAAATCCATTCAAGGATTAGAATACTTACGTACGTTTGGAGGCTCCTTCGAATATCTCTGATTTCTGATAGGAACACTGTTCACGGTTACTGTTCATGTGATTTTTCGCCAATCGATTCAAAGTAGGATCGTACTCACGGAAGTCCACATGAAGATAATCCGCTAAACCCTTGATTATTTTGCTAGAACAATCACGGGCTTCAAGAATCAAGAAAGAAGAACAAGAAAAGTTTTCTTCTTGAGAGAGAGAGATAGGGTGGCTAGGGTTTTAATTGAATGAATAATTCTTTTATGTTTTAATTTTAAGTTGCAGTTATATAGTGCAACAATTAAAACCCCATTCCACTTAGGAATAGCCATGGGCTCCAACCCTAGTTCACCCTTGCAACCAAACACACCCTTTATGGTATTTTAATTAATTAATTATTATTATTATTAAAATCAATTAATATATAATAATATATTAACATTCAATTAATAATAATAATTCATTTAAATATATACATAGATATATTTAAATATAATCTCACTAATTTAATTTTAATATTAAAATTAAATACAGGCAACAACCTCAGCAAATTTAATTGCACTGTGAGATTACCAAAATACCTTTTGTCCTGAAAGACGAAAATACCCTTCTCACAAATTGATTCTTAAATTATCTTCTAAGTGTGTGATCCATAGGCTCATCATCATATTGGCAATGTGTCGTATCGCGATTAACATCAATTAATCGTCTCACTACACACAAACCAAGATTGGCCCCTAGCAAGGCATCATGGCCACCCGATAGATTCGGATTCAGTGAAACCATAGCCTGTCAACGGTTTGGTTACCATGCAATCAAATCCTTTCATCAACTGTTATCTCATCAAGACTGAGGTACAGAAATAGTGTCAACCTCAGATATCCTTGATATGTTTATATTCAGTTACTTGACCAATGACAAGAATATTAAATTGGATTGAGCATCAACTCAATCCCACTGTGGCCTCAGATTTAGTGTCATTGCCATTTACTGAATTACCCAGTGAGATAACTTCTCCCGTACCCAGGAGTGATGAATCCTTTGTCGATCCACCATAGTCTTGATACACTTCTCAATATAGCTAATCACTACCGTATTGATAGCTCTGAATAGAACTACGTTGGGCTAGTGTCAAACTACACCAATTAGTGCACAAGGCGCTCCGGTGATCTCAAGTCTAAGGATCACATTCACCATTATCCGTTAGAGGATTTATTCCATAAACACTGGGTTACCATCCATATAGAATCCTCTGGTGGGTCTGTCTAGTGAACTTGCCTCTAGTAAGCACCCATGCATTGCACCAGGTTGTTGGCAAACAACCTTGACAAGTGAGATCAATCACTACCTTTCGACAGGGTCGTTCAACACCATAATAGCTTTACTGTATTATCTGTGTCCTTGGTCATAATAATACTGGGGCTACGGACATTTCTAGAATGGCCACCATATGTGATCATAGGGTTCTCACTATCAAGATTTGAAACACTTGATACTCTCGTCACGGTTCTACCATCCTAAGGACATATATCAATACATATAATATGATTTACGTGATATAGTAGAATATGCCTTTTATTGATAAATAAACATTTATTACAGAGTCAATTTTACAATAATTGATTGGCTCTAGGGCAACTACTCTAACAGTGACAACTTGGTGCGACGCATGG
Source organism: Pistacia integerrima (assembly GCA_026225825.1). Classification (NCBI taxonomy): domain Eukaryota; kingdom Viridiplantae; phylum Streptophyta; class Magnoliopsida; order Sapindales; family Anacardiaceae; genus Pistacia; species Pistacia integerrima. Next base: position 14,524,875 of record CM047743.1, on the reverse strand, counting down.
GTGCTTATAATTGGCAAGTTCCCTGGACATGACCAACCATTACGTAATTCATATTTAATATATATATATATATATATATATATATATATATAGTAGAATATGCCTTTTATTGATAAATAAACATTTATTACAGAGTCAATTTTACAATAATTGATTGGCTCTAGGGCACTTACTCTAACAGTGACAACTTGGTGCGACGCATGGGTTCTTATAATTGGCAAGTTCCCTGGACATGACCAACCACTATGTAATTCGTATTTAATATAAATATATATACATACATATATATATATATATATATATAGATATATATAGATATATCTATAGATATATATATATCTATATAGATATATATATAGATATCTATATATATATATCTATAGAGATATATATATATAGATATATATATATATATATATATATATATCTATATCTATAGATATATATATATATATATATAGATATATATATATATATATATATATATATATATCTATATATATATATCTATATATATATATATATATATATATATATAGATATAGATATATACACACACACACACATATATATATATATATATATATATATATATATATATATATATATATATATATATATATATATATATATACATATAGATATATATATATATACATATAGATATATATATATATACATATATATATATATATATATATATATATATATATATATATAGATATATATATATATATATATATATATATATATATATATATATATATATATATATATATATATATATATATATATACTATATATATATGTTATAATGTATATCCTTAGAATGGTAGAACCGTGATGATGGTATCAAGTGCTTCAAATCTCGATAGTGAGGACCCTATGATCATAGATGGTGGCCATTCTAGAAATATCCGTAGCCCCAATATTATTCTGACTAAGGACACAGATAATACGATAGGGCTCTCATAGTGTTGAACGACCATGTCGAAAGACAATGACATATCTCACTTGTCAAGGTTATTTGTCGATAACCTGGTGCAACACATGGGTGCTTGTCATAGGCAAGTTCACTAGACAGACCCATCAGAAGATTACACATAGATGGTAACCCCAGTGTCTATGGAATAAATCCTCTAACGGATGGTGGTGCATGTGATCCTTAGACTTGAGATTATCGGAGAGCCTTGTGCACCAATTGGTGTAGTTTAACACTAGCCCAATGTAGTTCTATTTAGAACTGTCAGAATGGTAGTGATTGGCTACATCTAGAAGTGCATCGAGACTAAGGTGGATCAATAGAGGATTCATCACTCCCGGGTACGGGAGAAATTATCTCGCTGAGTAATTCGGTAGATGGCAATGACATTAAATTTGTGGCCACAGTAGGATTGAGTTGTAGCTCAATCCAATCTATTTTGGTCGTTGGTCTAATAACCGAACACCGAGATATCAAGAATATCCGAGGTTGACACTACTCCTGTACCTCAACCTTGATGAGATAATATATGATGAAGGGATTGGGTTGCAAGTTAACCATATCGTTGATAGGTAAGCTGTTTTGCTAAATCTGAAACTATCAGGTGGTCATGATGCCTTGCTAGAGGCCAATTTGGGTATGTGTTTAGTGAGACGACTTATTAGTGTCAATCACAAGACTACTCACTACCGATATGATGAGGAGCCTTCAGGTTGCACATATAGAGGATAGATTAAGAATAAATAGGAGAGAAGGTTATTTTCATCTTTTGAAATGAAAGAGCATTGTGGTAATCTCAAAGTGCAATTAAATTTGCTGAGGTCGCTGCCTGTATTGAATTTCATATGGAAATTAAAATTACTAAGATTATGTACTTAAATATATATATATATTCAATTTTTTAAATATTATATATTATTTATTTGATGATATTGATATTAGTGAAGATAATATATGAATATGAAATTCATATTTGAATTTAAATAAGAAACCATATGGAATATTACCTTGCTTGGTAATGGGGATTTACTATTCTAGTTATGGAATAAACTTATTCTTAACTAGATTAGGGTTTTAATTTTGTTGCATATTTAAAGGCAACTTAAAATTAAAACAAGTGATAAAATACTTTAATTGAAACCCTAGCCACTCCCCTCTCTCTCACACACATTTTCTCTCAATGTAGAGAAGAGAATTTTTCAAAAAAAAAAAAAAATTCTGCATTTTTATTCTTGATCCTTGCAGGTTTGCTAGCACATTGAACCCCTTGGCGATTGTTGCCCTGTCTTCGTGTGGATACCAGGAGTTCATTCCTATCTTGGAGTGGGAGCGATTCACATCAATCGGAGGAGCCTCCAAACGCTGGTATAATCTCAATCACATGATTATATATTTGTTTATACTAAAATGATGTAGATTTGTATAAAGATCGTTGGGCTTCAAGGTTTTTGAGATCGAAAAATCTTTTTATTTTTCTGTTGCATAATCAATCCGAAAACCAACGCTGGTAACTCAAATTAGGGTTGGAAATGTACTATTTTTGCATTCGGATGATTTGTGTCGCATCGTGGTTGAATGGCGCTGCGGCACACTTCTAGGCAATTTTTACTTCGACAAAACCTATAGCATGCCACGACTCAGTTTAATGGCGCTGCAGCGCCACAAAGATTTCGTCGATTTGTGTTGCGGCATAAGGAACTTTGCTGTAGTGCAGTTTACACCGATTTACGTTGCAGCGCAGGATATCTTCACTGCAACACAACTTGGATTGCGTTGATCCACGCCGCAGTGCATGAAATCGTGCTATAACGCCACTGGAAGTTTCAGCTTGTCTAATTTATCTTCACTCGAACGGGTCCAAGATGTTTAAAGACCAACACAAGCACGAATAATCCATTTTTTTTGCACCTGAATACCTGAAAACACAACAGTAACTCGTGATTCTGGAAGATAACGAAACATCCAAGGAATCTCATCATAAATAATGCACTAAACCATAAATTCCTTACAATCTCACCCCCAAATCACTAAATATATCCGTATTTCCAACACTCATTAGAAGTAGCTTTCAAAACTCAAAAGTAAGAAAGCCTAAGTGCAATATGCTTTTTATAGTACGCTTAAACAAGGAACAATCGAAACCTTCCACTAATCCATGTGGCGTCATCTGGGATGAGGAAAATAATTGCTATCCCAGTAATCGAGGCATCAACCTGTCAGACGGAATCGCAAAAGCCTGCCATTTGTGTTGGTATGATGATCTGCCTGATGCCCCATTAAATGTGCGAATAAGACTCCTCGATTTTCCCTGATTGAAAAGGCATTTCTACCCTTTCACAAGCAAAGCCCTCTTGGACATCGAAACACTAGGAACTTTCAACCTCTACAAATAGGTAAGCTCATCGAGGCAGTCCTTAGCACAACAAACAATTCGCGGGGGCAAAGCACGCTCTCATTGCGTCTGAGTAGGAAACTTTTCAAGAGATTCCAAAAAAAAAAAAAAAAAAGAAAAAAAATACATGCATCTAAAGTAATTAAATTGCTAGCAAAATGAGGCAAACAGGTAGGGACAGAAAAGGTAAATCTTTATTTATTGTCAATTTATGTGGGGATTACATTACCAAAAAAAAAAAAAAAAAAGAGAGAGAGAGAGAGAAAAAGGCTGTGGAGACAAATGAGTCTCAGTCCTCGATCGGATAGGATGAGGCCTCAGATCCTGCGCCTTGAAGTGACGCAAGGAGGCGCTCGAGCCGTGCTCTCTCTCTGAAGAATGCTGATGGCCCCTTCCATCTCTCACACCTTTACATGTAGTTCCCCATTCTCTTTTAGAAGAGCCTTAATACGCTCATCCTTCGCCTCATCATTAAATTATGTAATAAAGCGTATGGTTGATTTAATAAAATGGTAAATAAAAAAGGTTTGCTCCCTTCATTGACTTCATGGATTCAAACCACCTTGGGGTCACCTATCATATTTTGGCTTACTTGGAACATTGGGCTTGTAAAGTGTTAAATGGGCCTCGGGAATTAGTTCAGGTGCGTGCAAACTGGCTCAAACACCCCAGTTATAAAAAAAAAAAAAAAAAAAAAAATAAGATGGTAAATAATGCTTAAAAGGACAAGGATCCCTTATTGATGAATATCTAATATTCAAAAGGCGGTTGTGAAATGGTTATAAATAAGCCCATTGTTGCTTATATGTTTGTAAGAGAAACATACTCAGTGAAGAGCAAAGAAGCATTAAACAGTTTCTATTCCAAAGCCCTCAAATATAAATCTGAGTCTCATATCTCTCGAATCTGTCACTTTTGTGCTTCTTTCATCTCTTTATTAACTTAATCTCTTTTATTGTATTATAAGTATACAACGAAGGGGTCATTATAAAAATCCCTAGAGACGATAAATTTTTTTTTTTTTTTAATGGGTACGAGTTTGTAACTATACATTATCAGATTCATACCGGACCTACCGCAATTCTTGCTTTGGGATTCATGATGCATTTACACTAAAACATGAGTGAGTTAAACTAGCTTCCATCATAAACTTCATAACAACACAACCAAATTTCGAGTTTACTCAACAATATCTCCAAACAATAACTCCAAAAACTCCAGCAACAAAAACTAATTCAACCAAATATAACAAGTCAAATAACAAATAGATAACACAATGAACATACACGACCAACCTCAAGGCTTAAAGGCAAAGCCACCTGCCAAGAGATCCAAACGTAATGGCTGAGCCACCGACTTGGATTTTCCACCACCAAGTTCGTCGAAAGCTTGGATAAAGGATTGAAGAAAACTCTCTCAAGAGCTCAATTTCTCATTCATAAAAGCTAACCCATTACAAAGCAGAGTTTGACTTTATATAGCCTTACAAAAATAGTGCTCACTAATTAATAAAAACATAAAATATAAAAATTACACATAAAAAGGGTCACATGTGGTGCCCCAAGGAAAGAGAAAGCTAAACACAAAATACAAGGACACATGAGTTACACAAAAGTTAGACTAGGTCATCCTTAAACTAAACAAAAGTGAAATGATGGATTCTTTGACTTTCCAAAAGTGGAAAGGGGACAACAGTCGAGAATGTCATAGAATGTTCTTTCCTGAAATGGAAAGTCTTGAGTTGGCATTGTCATAGCTTGTCTCCTCCATATTTGAACTTTCCCTCCCATTTTGACTCCTTGGTTCCCATGAAATTAAATTGTAGCCAAATATTGGATTAGGGTGTAAAACCCCCCCTCCAGTCAGGTGTCCTCTGACTATCCCTCAATGAGAATCTCGAGGATACATGTCTAGAGAAGGAGTTGTATTTAGAAAAAAACTTGTATAAGGATAATAATAATAATATCCAAAACATGCATATAAAATGTCACGCAGGATCCAAACTTATAATTTAATAACTTTAAGAATTTATCCGGAAATTACACAATCAAAACATATTTATAGGGTGGAAGCTTCCAAAGGTGTTTCACAAACATTTATCATTTACATTATTTACATCAAGATAAAAACATCAAGATGACAATAAATCATCTCCCCTCACGTGTAGCCCTACTGTCTCTAGCATCTTTCGCTTCTGGTCTACCTGCAAAGCAATCAACAATGAAAGGGTGAGCGCTAATCGCTTAGTAAGGAATGATCCATTGCATTCTAAATGTGTTGTTTGACCCTCATTTAAACATATTTGTTAACACACCACTTATCTTTTACATATAAGGATACTTCCCTTTTTTTTTCCCCTTTCTATTTCATATGTCTTTCATAATTTTATCCCATGGCTATATAAACATCAATGCATACACATACAAATAAGTATATAAACAGAGTACACACACATTATATGTCATGATATAACATCTAAATATCATCTAACATGAGTATAAATAATCTCATGATGTAAATAACATCATAACTCATGTAGTGCAACTAAATGCATATGAAGCATTTAACGTGTAGCCGATCGGACTTTTCTTAGCGTCTTAAGCACTTCATATCATCTAGCCTCAAATTCATCTAGAGCCCATATCATCGGGAGGCGTGCTTACGCGTTATTTAACATCTAAAGCATATATTCATCTTTCCTCAACCGGTATACGAGGATATGCTAAAGCGTTTCTCATCATGTCTATATGCATCTCTAACATCTTATGGCATGTAAATACATATTTTGGTGAGCTTAATACTTTTAGTTCATCTATGGATTATCAATCTATTTACATTACCTCTTGCTCACATACATCATCTTAAAACATGTATTACATTGCATCTTCATGCCATTTCATAACATTAATCATGCATTGACATCATGACCATGTATATTTTTCAAAGATCATCTAACTAATGGGTAAACATTAGTACATGGCATAATTACAATAATACATTAATAATCAATTCATAATCATAAGAATTGATCATGTTAAATCTTAAACTTTAATAACCAGAAGTTTATACTTCAGGCCATTTTCCATCCATTTCTCAAACGAATTGGCTCTTGGCATAACATAAAAGTTATAGGTCTATGTCTTAACTTTCTAATGCTTCAAGAATCATCTCATTTAGATTTTCACAACTCAAGTTATGGTCGAAATACTGAAGTATGTTTAACATAACCCCTAAGCTTACCAAATCCGAATTTTTCATATTAACTATGCCACATCAATTCCTATTGACAATTAACCAATAGGTCAACTTATGGATCAAATAAACCTCCCCTTAATAGTCTTTAACATCTTAAAGGAAGTGTAAAATCTCATTCCCATAATCATCCATTATTGTTATAACATTGTAAGCTAATGCAAACAACACCTCAACACTTCTAATAGCAACCATTCAACACCATGTGGCCTCCAATACTACAAGTTTTGCCACAATCAGCATCCACACTTCATTTTCTTCAATCAAACATAATAACTCATAAAACATAAATAGCAATAACTTCATGTATAATGAATTCAAGGCAGTAAGTAGAATAAATGAGTTCAACTACATTTGTCATCAACTAATTCTATGCCTTAAAGCCTTAATTTAAGGTTTCATAAAAATCTACAAACCTTAGCATAATCCCTAAAGTCATGGGAGGTTTTTCCTTACCTTTTTAAAGAATTCCTCCAACAAATCATTTGCCTTTGTCTTTTTTTACATCTTAATCCTACATATATAACATTATAACTCAACATCTATTTCAAATCACATCAAAACTAGGGTTTTTAATCCTTACCTTAAACCCTTCAACTTGAAGATCCAAGGCTCCTATCTTGTTCTCCTTGAAAAATTATGCAAAACTCCTTTAAAACTTAGAGAGAGAAGGCTTGTTTCATGGAAGATTTGAGAGAAAATGGAAGAAAGGTTGAAGAAATGCTCTCTCCCTTGGCTTGAATGAATTTCCTCTCATTTATAGGAAAACATTTCATTTATTTTCCAAAATTATACTATTGACCCAATTATTTTAATTGTATAACTCATAAGTCCTTAATTCTTCATATAAGGGCATTTTGGTCATTTCGCACTAAACATAATTATTACTTAATTAATACCATTAAATGCAATTAAGCCTACTCATCCTTGACTTTTTCAATGCTTATCCATAGGCAAAATGACTATTTTGCCCTTAATGCCTTTCTATGGATAATTGATTCATACCGTTCCGAATGAATTGACTATTTTGCCCTTAGTTAGATTTTATGTTTTTTAACATAAAATTAACATCTAAAGGACTATTTTGAGTTAGGAACATACCTTTGACATTTTAGGTATTACATAGGGTTTAGGAATTGAGCTTGGCTTGCCTTAGGCCACGTGGGCTCACCTTGTATGGCCATTTTGACTTAGACCGAATGGTTTTGCTCATCTTGCATGACCTTTTTGACTTGGACCAAATTTTCATGAGAAGCTATGATTGTTTCTTAGCTTGGGCCGAATTGCCTTGGACTAATTTCCCCTTGGATTCATGGTTATTAGTATCCTACGATGCATGATATGTATCCTACGATACGATTCGATACGGGTTGCTAACGATCAGCAGAGTATCCTATGACACGATACGGGTTGCTAACGATACGTATCAGAGAGTGTATCCAAAACCTTTCGATATGTTGATATATATCCTACGATACGTTGATATGTATCCTATGACACGATACGATACGTATCCATTTGTATCCTTAAAAATATTGATACAAATCGATACAACTTTATTAATTTGGGCCAAAGGCCCAAAACAAATTTCGGGTCGAGTTGAAATTGATAGGGTCAGATCCGGGTCACCCAATCTGGTTTACTAAAACCCATCCAAATTTACCCATTTTGCATGGAGAAAGTGAAGATGAATATGTGTTGCCCATTTTGCATGATAATAATAACACAAGTGGAGATATAGATATTGATATTGATCTTGGAAATGATATGAATGGTTTAGAGGAAATGATATAGATTTTAATATTGTGATTAATTTTGATTATGTAATACCATAATTTAAAGCCAATAATATCACAAAATTCATTCATTAATCTTGGGGATGATATTAACTTTTAGAAAAAAAATTTTTAAAAAAAAATGTATCCTACGATACGATATGCGATTTGACAACCATTTGGATTTGTCTTGATCCGCATGAAGGTTGGTGGACATATTTGCATCAATTCATGTTAAAATTTTAAATTAAAAAAATTCTTAAAATTACATAAAGATTAAAGGATGTATATGATTTAAAAGTGAAAATTAGAGGAGTTGAAAGATATTTATCTCTCAAGCTAAAACCCCCACCAAACAAGATCCAACACAACTACAATGGCTCCCAAATCAGAACAATTACAGAGCCTCTCTACACAAGCAGATCCTTCGTCTTCATCCATGGACCCTCTCTTTCACATACTGAAGATCCTCCCCTACTCCATTCTCCGCCCACCCAGGCTCCGCCTGAAGCTCCCCTCTTTCACTCTCCCTTCCCCGATGACCGTCTTTGCTCTCGTTCTTCTCACCTACTTCATGGTGGTTTCAGGGATCGTTTACGATGTGATTGTAGAGCCTCCAGGCATCGGGTCCACCCAGGACCCTGCCACGGGGTCGGTTCGGCCAGTTGTGTTCCTCCCGGGACGCGTCAACGGTCAGTACATCATCGAGGGTCTCTCGTCTGGGTTCATGTTCGTGCTTGGTGGGATGGGGATCGTGCTCTTGGATCTGGCTCTTGATAAGAACAGGGCTAAAAGTGTGAAGGTTTCTTATGCCTCTGCTGGGATCTCATCCCTTGTTATCGCTTATGTTATGAGTATGCTTTTTATTCGTATTAAGATCCCCGGTTATATGAGGTGAATTTTCGGGTTTCTTATTTGGTTGTTTTGGATTCAGAATTTTAGTTTTCATATGCTATAATTTGCTATGAATAGATTATCAATTATCAGTTTATCTTTCTGTTGATTTGATACTTTTTCAAAAGTAAAGTAGTAGTTTTGCCATTCTCTTTGTTCATTTTGTCTGCCATTTTGTTTATGATGCATATTCTTTTGCTTGCTAAATCTTTTTCCTTTACGCGTCAGCCCACTTGTCTTCAAATTAATTTTCGCTAAAACATTTCTTTACGTGATGTTAAGCGTGCAGAGCACTATGTTAGTGTGGCTTTTGTACTAAGATCCCGGGTTATATGAGGTTATTTTGAGGTTGCTTAATGGATTGTGTGGATTAAGAATTTCAATTTATGCGTTAAATGGCCAGGAATAGATTATCAATTATGGGTTTATCTTTGTGTTGATTTGATAATTTTTCAAAAAACAAGGTAGTAGTTCTGTGATTCTCTTTGTTCATTTTGTTCATGATACATATTCTTTTGTTTGCTAAATCTATGTTATTGTGGCTTTCATCAACTCTTGTTGTAGTGTGATGGAAAATTATAGAAAGATCACTGGTTATATACTGCAATTTCAGAGTCATGAAGATGAAATTTGTGCTTGTAATATGTGGCTTATTGGTTAGGATTAATAAATTCAAAATCCTAAGTTGACTGATTTATGGATGTGAATTGTATTGGTGAACGTCTAGCTTCTAGAGTTTGAATCTCTTCCATGTAACGTTTGCCATCGATTCGAGAATTAGGTTTGTTCAGCCAGATACCAAAATTATTGTAGGATATACTAAAAAGTTAGGGATCTTCAGAAATTAAGAAGTAATTGTTTGTTGTTGTCCACAATAATTGTGAATAGTGATGTGAGAGAGAACAAGAGGGAAGTACTTGAATAAGAAATGTGCAATAAGAGATCACTTACAACTCTTTTAGTAATATACTGAACAGAAAACGAATAATACAGACTTTATCGGTGTGGTTGACTCTATATGTATGTACTATTAAATTTATATAAAAAATGAGTAACCCCTTCTCCCATGGTTGCATCACTTTGTCGGTGTGGTTGACTCAATATGTATGTACTATTGATTCAATTTGTTTTATGAGTTCAAATAAGTTCTTTTTTTTTTTTTCTTTAAAGAAACAAACATTTTATTAGAGCAAAAAGCTTTACAATAGGAATTGAACCAGAGATCCATCTTTACAATTCAAAGTTTCAATTTTGTAAAAACTTGAAATATACAAATATTGAAACTTAGATAAACAAACTGTTATGAAAATTGAAGTTATGTATGTTAGCTTATGTTTTAAGGCTTTGATCACAGTTTATCTTCTTTTTTAAAACCAATCATACCGTATATGATGCCATTTATCATACAGTTTAAGGAGCTAGGTTGGGAAAGAACTGATGGGAACAGAGCCAGTTAAATCTAGTAGATATTTACAGAGTTGCTCTGTTTTAAAATATGGATATAGTTATTTTATGTGCTTTTAGAATGCTATTTACTTCCATCATGATCCTCAGTCTTTCCTTAGATGGGTGAAACTGTACCGTGCTGGTGTGTTCGAACTGCTTGTCTCTTGTATTGGATTTTGTATGGATATTGACCTTTATTTATTTATAAGGATATATAATGAGATTTTGAATATTTTGGTTAATAATTTTTTAGTCTAGTTTATTATGGTTTATCTTCAATAGCTGCAATACCTTCCATCATTATTGATATTTTCCTTTTATGTTTGCGTTATGCTATTCCTTGAAAAAAAATTTGTTCTGCGTACAAAGTGGTCTGAAAAATCTTTTAAGGAAGCCCAGACTCGAGCAGCCATGAAGTTCTCTATTTCAGGATGTTTGCTGTGCATGTCATTTTTCTGTTTCGTTGAACAAATTGGCAGTTAAGGGTGGCAAAATTCCTGGTGGCCTGTTTGGGCTGGGAATGAACCGCAAAAATCTGAGGAATGGTCAGGGACGGGAGTGGAATTTCATTCCCAAATTGTTTTCAGGTCACGAATAGGGATTGATGTCCCAGCCCAGCCCGAATCCCCGGATTATGAAAAACATTAAGGGTGTGTTTGTTTCGGGGGCATAAAAGATAGTACCGGTAATCCATCTTATTTTCCAAAAATTACTACGTTTGGGTGTCAAATAATGAAAGATTACGATCAATTTTTAATGTCAATAATAGTTACTTATAGGTAAAAATGGGAGTAATTCAATTACCATCTAAAAGGGTGTTATTTTTCCATTATTGGATAATCAACTGTTTATACTAATTTTACTTTTAATTAATAAATATTTTAGATACAAATGTCTTCATATGTCTAATAAAAAAATAATTGTACCAAATGTACAAAATGACTTCTTTAATCTCATTATTTTTTAAACAGAAATACTCACTATTTATATGGATAATACCCAAAACACCCTTAGCCATTCAAGACAATTATCGGCCGTCGACCACCATTGTTGATAGTCATCAGAACGGTGTGCAATCGATTGTGCGTCGATCTAGTTGTTTTCGATCAGATCCAAGATTGGTTCAAATCTTGCAAATCTCAACCACACTAGCCAATCTTCTTCATAAACTAAATCAATCCACCGCCAATCCAACTTCACGAAAATTGGTTAGCATTTTTCAATCATCAATTCTACCCGTAACATCAACAACAAAATCAAAATAAAAAGAAATTAATTTGCGAAACTAATCCACATCCTAAATCAAGCAAACAACAATCCATTACCACAAACCAAAATCAAACAAATAAATTCCAAAAAATAAATCAAAAGCTCAAAACCCAAGAACTTAAGAACTTTGAAGATGCAGGGAAGCTGTCAGTCTAGTCTTTCGGTCTTCAGCTTCAGTCTTCAGTCTTCACGGCTTCACAGCTTTAGTAGCTTTAGTCTTCAGTCAGAATCCGGCCGATCTGGCTGGTTGGCTAGATTGGGCTGCCAAATAGTGGCAACTAGAGGGAGTGAACGGGGGAAGAGGAAAGAAATGAAAGGAAGAGAAAGAGAAGAAGGAAAGAGGAGAAAAAGAAAAGATAAGGAGAGAGGGGGGCATGAGAAAGGAGGAGGAAAAGAAAAAAAGAGAGATGGAGATAAAGAGAAACAAAGAAGAAGAAGATATGGATTTAGGAACTTTTGTCTTAGATTTAGGAATTTTGAAAAACCGGTTTCTCAAATTGGCTGAATCAATCACCGAACGGGAAACTGGTTCAACTAATTTTCTAAACTCAAACCGAACCAGTTTAAAAAAAAAAAAAAAAGGGTTTTCTGGTTCGGTTTATTTTTTTTATTATTTTTTTTCCCACTCCTAATAGAATCCATTAAAATTATTTATGCAAAATTACGTTCGAATTTAAAGTATTTCATGAAAAAATTTAAATTAACTTTTAATTGTATAAATAAAAATCATATTATTATTTTCAATGCTATATGTTTTGATTTGCAGTTAGTAGATTAATAACATAAAATATTACAAATAATATTGTAAAGTATTATAAAACAATAATACTTTTTATTTAATGTGCATTATTCTATAATATTATGCCACATCACTTTATATAAAGTGATACTGCACATACAAAGAAATCATACAAAGATTTTTATATAAAGAGATATGGGAGAAAATGAATGAAAAAGTAAATACGATAAGTTTGACTTTTTGTATTAATTATTTCATTCATTTTTTGTCATATCACTTTGTATAAAATTTTTTGTAAGTTTTCTTTATACATTTAACATTATTGCAATATTATAATAAAAAGTTCAAAGCCGATAGATGCTAAAAATATTTATTTTGTTGTTTCTCACCATGATTTGAAAGAAGAGAAGTAAGTTAAAAAAAAATTAGGAAAAGGATAATTATGAAATAAATTAAAATATATATTTTTAATTAATTTTGGGGCTTGTAAAGAGTTTGAGTGGGGCTTAAATAACACCACTCTACCAAGTCTCTTTGTAAGCCGCATTAAATATTTTTTATTAAAAACATTTTGTAAACTTGAGATTAAACAAAAAGAAAAAAAAGCAATTATGTCCAAGCATTTCCAAGTAGATCATACAACTAGACATGGGGTTCGCGATTTGCACGAATATGTTTATTTAATATTTTTAAAATAGGATGTGAACAAATTTATTCTAACAGAATAAAATAATTAGATTAAGAGATGATAATTGTTAGATTATACAAGTTGTAGAGTAAATATAATTTCTATATATGTACAGAGTTGCGTTAACATAAAATTAATAATTATACCTTTATAATTATTAATATCAATTAATATTATAAATATCAATTATTTGAATTTATATTGAGTTCATTCTCACGTTTGACATTGACTAGTAATTTGTTTTTCTTACAGTATAGGATTCTTTCCAACCAAGGTTTGAAAACATACTAACTTCCATCTTTATGCGTTTTTTCTTGAAAATTGTTATATTTTTGGAATGCCTATGTAATGTACTTATATAATTATTATTAGTACTCATCCAATGTGTGAAGATGGAAGAATTAAATCAAAACTAACGTGTTATGATGGAGAACAATTTTCAATCAATTAATGAGTAACACCAAAATCAAGATAAAATTGAATATAGAGAATAACACTTTTATTATAAAAGAAATACGTACAACGCTTTTTCATATTGTGAAGTGGGTTTGGACGATATAAACTTTATTTTCTATTTTTCTTATAATTGTTCAGTTCCTCTAGTGCATATGCATGCTCTCTTTTGTTTAGGTTATAAATAATATCGATGTCAGATTCCATGATTTGTAACATTTGGTCAATGATTTCTTTGAATTTGTCTCTTGCAGTATGTAGATCATCCAGATTGCTCTCAACTTTTTTGAAAATCTCCCTCAATTCCAGCATTCCCTAAAAAATGTCTAAACCAATTGCATAAACAATATACAATCAAATTTTATAAATATATGGAAACGGTAATATGAATGTGTAAATATAATTATGAGATGAACTCTTGACATATCAAAATTTTTTTTTAATGGTTTTTATATTCTCACAAATATGTATCATTGTTTTGTTTGCGATTTTGTAATTTAGGATACAAAAGATGTGGAACATTTATACCTTCTGGTTGCCTCAGTGGAGAATTATTGTTGTTGAGGTCGTTGCTGGTATTCGTTGCAGATTCTTTTGGTTGTGATGTTTTGTTAGCCATTTTCGAATTAAGTTTGGGAGAGGAAATGAACAATTAAAGTTCATAGTATCTGAAGAAAGTTAAATGAGTGATTGATGTTAGAGCAATATTTATAGGAGAATAGGATACGAAAAGATGGAATATGAACAGACAATGGGTAATAAATAAAAGTGTCGATCGAAGAAGTGTTAATAATTATTTGGATAAGGTAATACAAAACCTTAGTAGACTATCTGTACAATATTAAAGAAAACGGTAATAAATATTTTGTTAAGTGTGCAACATATTAGTTAGGTAGTTAATAATGGTTCGGCAAGATGTTAAGTTATTATGATAAATAAACAATGTGATTTACTAATAATAAAATCTTATTGATACATTTTTAAAGGATGGACAATAAATATTTTGTCAAGTATCAAAGTCAGAGATGATTGATAATCCTAGGATTATACTATATTTTCTACACTTTTTGGTAGGATTTTGGATGCTTCTTATGTCGTTTTGTGCCTGAATTATAACTTAAATTCATATATTTTACGTTTTAGGCCAAAACATGCAATTGGAGCAAAACCAAGCGAAATTGAGTTTCAGGACCCGGAATCAAAGAAATTTAGGAATTGAGGAAATTCTGAAGTGGAGTGGAAGCACTATGAAGCTTGTTCCTATCGGGGATCGCAAAGATCAAAGACTCAAGCGAAGAAGCAAGTAGAGGGCAATTTCATAATTTCATAAAAGGATCAGCAAAGTCTGCGACGAAGATAATTCTCTACCGCAACAAGCTAGCCTCAAGTCAGATGATTCAGCGAGATTTCAACTCGATGCCGCGGCGAAGTTTATTCTTCGCCGCGGTGAAAACTATAATTTTTCTGTTTTTAAAACGTTGCGTTTTAATTGTATTGTATTAGAATCTTAGGGTTTTGGCTAACTATTTAAGAGAGCCTTAGCTCATTTTGTTGGGGAGTTGGGATTTTGAGAGAAGAAAAGGAAGAAACTGGAGATTGGAGCATTTTGGGTCTTCATTTAGGGAAGATTTCATCATTTTCTTACTGTTTTAGCATGTTGAATTCTTTACTTACAGTTTATTTTCCGAATTCCTTTAAGTTGAATATGAACTAACCAACTTTTGGGTTAGGGTTTTGACCTAACTTTGATTACAATGGTTTAATCTATAATAGATGTTGTTTTTAAGTTCTATTACTTGGATTTTGTATTTATTCTTGTTCTTAATGCAATTGAATGTTGAGTTTTCTTCGTTTCAATTCATTATTGAGCATGATGAGAATGAGAAGTGATTCATGTATTAGCCTCTTAGAGTAAATACCATAGATTAATGAACGCTAGAGATAGGTTCGAAGATCTATGAAATCACTTTAGGATTCCATTTGGCTTAAGAGACTTAGAACTGTTAATCTTCATTTTGTTGGGTGCGGAAACTTAATAGGGATAAGTAGGAGAATATAGCCTGAGAAAGTATATTCTGCAGATTAGGGTATCCAATTTATAATCCTTGCATGTGAGTTTAAAGGCAACATCGATCGTAGATTGAATCAGAGTAACCTAGTGAAGTCGAAACCCTAACCTCTTTGTCTTGAATTGATATTTTCGTGATTAGTTGATATTTTCTTAATTAGTTAGATTTTAATTTACGTTATTGATTTTGTGTTAATTTCTGTTTTTGTCTCCCGCAAATCCAACAATCTTTGTGTCCTTCAACTAGTTACAAATCTACGAAAATTAGTACTTAACACGCAATCCTCGTGGGAGCGATACTTTTCTCATCATTTTATTACTTTTTGCAACTAGTGTGTTAGAGTAGGTGTCCTAGAGCCAATCAATTATTGTAAAATTGACTCTATAATAAATGTTTATTTATCAATAAAAGACATATTCTTCTATATCGTGTATGTAATGATATATGTCCTTAAGATGGTAGAACCGTGATAAGGATATCAAGTGTTTCAAATCTTGATAGTGAGAACCCTATGATCACATATAGTGGCCATTCTAGAAACATTTGTAGCCCTAATATTATTCTGACCAAGGACATAGATAATACGGTAAGGCTATCATAGTGTTGAACGGTGACTAATCTCACTTGTCAAGGTTGTTTGCCGATAACCTGATGCAACACATGGGTGCTTACTAGAGGCAAGTTCACTAGACAGACCCATCAGAGGATTCCATATGGATGGTAACCCTAGTGTCTATGGAATAAATCCTCTAACGGATGGTGGTGCATATGATCTTTAGACTTGAGATCACCGGAGCGCCTTGTGCACCAATTGGTGTAGTTTGACACTAGCCCAACGTAGTTCTATTCAGAGCTATCAATACAATAGTGATTGGCTACATTGAGAAGTGTATCGAGACTATGGTGGATCGGCAAAGGATTCATCACTCCTAAGTATGGGAGAAGTTATCTCACTGGGTAATTTAGCAAATGGCAATGACACTAAATTTGTGGCCACAATGGGATTGAGTTAATGCTCCAATTTAATATTCCTGTCATTGGTCTAGTAACTGAATACAAACATGTCGAGGATATCGAGGTTACACACTACCCGTCAGCAGGTCTTGATGAGATAACAGTTGATGAAAGGATTTGATTGCACGGTAACCATACCGTTGACAGGCTGCGATTTCCATATTCTTCTATACCGAACTTATCGGGTGGTCATGATGCCTTGCTAGGGGTCAATCTTGGTCTGTGTGTAGTGAAATGATTAATTGGTGTTAGTCGCGATACTACACACTGCCGATATGATGAGGAGCCTATGGGTCACACATTTAGAAGATAATTTAAGAATCAATTTGTGAGAAGGTATTTTCGTCTTTTAGGACGAAAGCGTATTTTGGTAATCTCATAGTGCAATTAAATTTGCCGAGGTTGTTGCTTGTATTTAATTTTAATATTAAAATTAAATTAGTGAGATTATATTTAAATATATCTCTGTATATATTTAAATGAATTATTATTATTAATTAAATATTAATATATTATTATATATTAATTGATTTTAATTATAATATTAATTAATTAATTAAAATACCATAAAGGGTGTGTTTGGTTGCAAGGGTAAACTAGGGTTGGAGCCCACGGCTATTCCTAAGTGGAATAAAGTTTTAATTGTTGCACTATATAAGTGCAACTTAAAATTAAAACATAAGAGAATTATTCATTGAAGAAAAACCCTAGCCACCCTATCTCTTTCTTTCTCAAGAAGAAAACTTTTCTTGTTCTTCTTTCTTGATTCTTGAAACCCTTGATTGTTCTAGCAAAATAATCAAGGGTTCTGCAGATTATCTTCGTGTGGACTTCCATAAGTGCGATCCTACTTTGGATCGATTGGTGAAAAATCACGTGAAGGGTAGACGATGAACCATAATCGTAAATAATAGATGGTGAACAGTAACCATAAACAGTAGATGGTGAATAGTATCGTGAAGCATATATGGTG
This sequence comes from Pistacia integerrima, assembly GCA_026225825.1. Classification (NCBI taxonomy): domain Eukaryota; kingdom Viridiplantae; phylum Streptophyta; class Magnoliopsida; order Sapindales; family Anacardiaceae; genus Pistacia; species Pistacia integerrima. Next base: position 14,506,929 of record CM047743.1, on the reverse strand, counting down.
AAGCAGGTCGTGAAGCGATGCTAAGTGAACAATGTTCTTGTCAGAAATCAGAGATATTCGAAGGAGCCTCCAAACGTACGTAAGTATTCTAATCCTTGAATGGATTTACTTTATACATAATTTTGTTTATAAACATGTAAACAGTATAATCTATACTCGAATATAGGCAAAGAAAGGTAATTGATTTACCGATTGGATTTTTGTTTTCCGCTACGTATGGTAGATCAATTACTTACATAGTGCACTTCCTACATATTGCATGTTGTAAAATCAATGCATCAAGTTTTTGGCGCCGTTGCCGAGGATTGATTTAGTGTTAATATTGAAGTTTTCTAGTTTTCACTAGATTGGAGTTTTATTTTTGTTTTAATTAATTTTAGTTTAATTTTGTGTTTCTTTTCATTCACTTGTGCTCTTGTGTAGTTTATGCAAAGAGCAAGATAATATCCAGTGGTTCCCATTGATCCAAAGATTGAAAGAACCGCAAGAAGACTTGTTAGAGAGAGAAGAGAACGAGAGGCAATAGTCATTAAAATGGCTGAAAACAAAACTTTGAGGGAATTCTCAATACCCTCCATTGATGGTAGTGGTCCAAGTATCACTAGACCACTGGTGCAAGCCAACAATTTTGAAATAAAGCTGACAATCATCCAAATGATCCAACAGTCAGTACAATTTGGGGGAGATGCAAAGGAAGATCCAAATTCACACATTGCAAACTTCTTAGAGATATGTGACACATTCAAGGAAATGGAGTGTCAGATGATGCCATCAGGTTAAGATTATTCCCCTTTTCATTGAGAGATAAAGTAAAGGGATGGTTAATGGCACTACCAGTAGGAACAATCACAACCTAGAATGAATTGGCATAAAGGTTCTTGACTAAATACTTCCCACTAGTGAAATCAGCAAAGATGAGAAATGATATCATGTCATTTCTACAGGAAGAGAACTAGTCACTTTATGAAGCGTGGGAGAGATATAAGGAATTGCTGAGAAAGTGTCCACACCATGGTTTCCCTGTTTGGATGCAAATCCAAACCTTTTATAATTGGTTGCTAACAAATGTGCAAACAATGGTGGATGCAACATCTGGAGGAGCATTGCAAAACAAGACATCTGAAGAAGCTTATGAGTTACTTGAAGTCCTGGCAAGTAACAACTATCAGAGACCCAATGAAAGAATTCAACCAAAGAAGTCTATGGGTATTCATGAAGTTGATGCTTACACGACCATTTCAGCCCAACTAACAGCACTTCAGAAACAATTAGGAGGTATGCAAGTAAATTCAATTCAAACACCTCAAGTAACATGTGATTTTTGTGCAGGTAATCATGCGAGCATTGAATGCCAAGTGGGGAATAATATTGCTTCAGTGTCCTCATCATCAGAACAAGTCAACTATTTGGTTAGGAATTAGAGACAAAGAATAATCGTTTTTCCAACATGTACAATCCTGGTTGGAGAAATCATCCAAACTTGTCCTGGGGCAATAAGAATAATCAACGGAATCAAAGAACAGTGCCAAACAATCAAGTAGGGGTGAATCATCAACCATGGGATCAAAGAGTTTCGAAATTGGAGGATATGTTCGAAAAGTTCATGCAAGAGACCACATGTTTTATGAGTGAGACGAGGGCGAATTTCGGAAACCAAGGGGTATTGATTCGAAACTTGGAAGTACAAATGGATCAAATAGCCGAAAAGTTGAATGAGCGACCTCAAGGTTCCCTACCAAGCAACATAGTGACAAATCCAGGTGAACAAGTAAATGTAATAACTTTAAAAAGTGGAACAGTCTTTTTTGGAAGAGGTTGAACAAAAAAGGAAAGAAGAGAACCCACCAGAAGAAAAGGAAGAGTCCAATGAAGAAATCGAGGAAGAAATCATTGTTGAGGAAAAGCTAAAGAGTCCTAGAGAAGAAGAACAAAAGAGGGAAAAGATGCCAAAGCAAAAGAAGGAAAAATTTCCATTTCCTGATATACCGCCGGAGTTGGCACATCATACCCCTCATATTCCTTTTCCTCAGAGGCTTAGAAAACAAAATCAGGATAAACAGTTCACGAAATTCCTTGAGGTATTTAAAAAAACTACACATTAACATTCCTTTTGCGGATGCCTTGCAGCAGATGCCAAGCTACGCTAAGTTCCTCAAGGAAATTCTAGCAAACAAAAGAAAGTTGGAAGAGGAGAAAACAGTGATGCTTACAGACGAGTGCAATGTCATTCTACAGAAGAAGCTACCTCCAAAGCTCAAAGAACTAGGGAGTTTCACTATCCCTTGTGTAAAGGAGATATTACATTTCATAGAGTTTTATGTGATTTGGGTACTAGTATTTATCTAATGCCTTTTTCTATTTTCAAGAAACTAGGGATTGGTGAAGTGAAGCCTACAACTGTATCTTTGCAGCTTGCAGATAGATCCATCAAGCATCCAAGGGGCATTATTGAAGATGTATTAGTTAAGGTGGATAAATTCATATTTTCGGCAAATTTTTTTGTGTTGGATATGGAAGAAGATAAGGACATACCTCTCATCTTGGGATGACCATTTCTTGCTACTAGAAGAGCCTTAATTGATGTACAAGATGGGAAGTTGATCATGAGGGTGCAAGATGAAGAAGTGACATTCAATGTCCTTGAGACTTTAAAATTTTCGGCGAAGCAAGACTCATGTTTCAAAATTGACTTGGTGGATCAATCGGCAGTTAAAACTTCCAAGATTGATGATCTTAAACCACCATTTAAGGAATGCACGGTCAAATCAAAGCAAATCGAAGATGAAGAGCATAAACCAAGAGACGACACAACATACCTAGACGAGCCACAATCTAGCATTTGGCTTCACAAGGAACGAAGTTGTAAAGATTTAGGTATAAGATCATGCACGACGAAAGTGGGGCTAAGAAAGAATGCTAACCGAGAGATCACTTCAACACTTTCTCAGTTCAAGAATGCTGATGGAAAGTTAAAAAATTGAAAAGGTGTCAATGAGAATGCTCAAATCCTAAAAGGAATGACCAAGGGATGGAGATGGGTGGTTAAACTCTCAACAAAGACCCGATGTAACAAAAATCATCAAGAAGTGAAGCCTCGGTCCAAGGAAACTGTTCAGGACGAGATGCATGTGGATAGTCCGGATTGACGAAGGACTTAAGAAAGTCAAGCTTCCGACTATAAACAAGCGCTTCTTGGGAGGCAACCAAGCGTTCTCATTTTTTAGTGTTTTAAATTTGTTTATGTATTTTCTGACTTAGGAAATAGTTTAATTTTGTTTTCCTATTGGTGTTTCAGGTGAATAATCAAAATTTGGCATGAAACAATATTTTTTAGACTTAGCTGCGGCAAAAGAAAATCTCACTGTGGCAACGTCTACACTACCAATATGTGCTCATGCAATTCCAGACTTTGCCGCGGCAAAAAGAAGAATCTCGTCGTGGCAACGTCTATGCTGCCAAATATGTGCTCATGCAATTCCAAACTGTGTCATGGCAAAAGAAAAATCTCGTCGCGGCAACGTCGACACTACCAACTATGTGTTCTTAAAATTCCAAAGTTTGTTGCGGCAAAATAATATTTTCACCGTGGCATTGCATGCACTGCCAAATGCGTAGTTCAGGAATTTCCAGATTTCTCTGTGGTAAAATAAAATTTTCGCCACGGCATTGTATGCACTATGATCCTTAAGGAAAAATTTCCCAAATTTCGCCGCAACAAGAAAAATACTTCACCGCAGCATCGAGCAGTTCGCAAAGTAATTCAAGAACTTCGCCACAGTGAAAACCATTTTCTGTATAAACTCGCGTTAGTTCTTCATTTTTTCACGTGTGTCCAAAAAGCTTCCAAGAACAAAAGAATTTCACTTTCAATTTCAGCCCTTTTCCAGCAAAATTTCTTTCACCATTCCACACCATCACTCCCATAAACACTTAAACAACCTTCCCTTGGACCAAATCTAGCCAATTTTGAAGAAAATTTTGGAAACCCTAGGTTTTCCAAAATTAGGAGTTTTGTGATTTGGAGAAAAATTGGAGCAATTGAAGGTCCATCAAGCTTGGTGTGGTAAGATTTCGAGTTTTCATGCTTTTGTTTTTACAGACCTCAAAGTTTGAATGATTAATCTTTATATTTATGCATGAACTTGAAATTTTGATTTGACTTGCGTGTTTACAGTTGTGATTCGTGTTTGGAGTGTAGGAAGTGTTGATTTTGATTGATTTGTTGTTAAGGAAGTTTGGGTGTATGCTTGTGAAGTTTGTTCAGTGCATTTGGCAGTTTGATGATTTTTGGGGTGTGAGTGTAGATTTTGAAATTTATAAGGTGAATTGAGGAATTGATTTGAAGCTGTGAGAAGTGTGTAGTAGAATTAGATTAGGCAGTTGAATTGCTGATTTTGGTGGTAGAGTGTAAAGAACATTATTGAGAGAAAATGTCGCTCAAAACTATTCCAAAGGGTAAGGGCAAGCAAGTTGATAATAGATTTGTGAACGATAAGGCTAGGGAGCGATATGAAGTAGCAATTCAGAGAAAAGACACGAGTTTTATTTCCGAGAGAGGGTTGACCAGTATCAATGCGGAAGATTGGATCAAAGGGAGAGATTGAGGAATCTTTCTGCTCGAACCTAAGCATCTAGCCATTGAGCCCATTGTAAGAGAGTTTTATGCGAACTTCCCTAAGTGTGAGCCTGGGCATCTGTATGTGAGGGGTATAAAGGTGCCATTTAGTGCAAAGATCATCAATGAATTCTACTAGATTGATCCAGTTGAACATGATGAGTACGTAGAATTCAAGGCTAAGGAGATTAATTATGATGAAATAATTAAGGTTTTAGCAAAGCCAGGTACCTCTTGGGAATTCTTGAAGAAGGGAAAGAGAAGCATAAAAGGGACTAATTTGATTCCCATGGCTAGAATTTGGCAATACTTTGTCTGTGCGAGGTTGATTCTAGAAACACACTACAATTCAGTGGATTTTGAGAGAGCAGACTTACTTTATGCCATTGCCATTGGAAAGAAGATGGATGTGGGGAATATCATAATGGATAATTAAGGCATGCAGCCAAACCAGTGAGAGCGAGTTTTGCCTTCCCACATCTCATCACCGAGATTTGTATGAAAGTTGGAGTCAAGAAGGCAGATGATGAACCACTTCTTCATCTTGCCCGAGTCTTCAACCAAGTCTATTTTCATAAGCTCCTAGATCGTCCTACCATTGGAGTAGCCAGTTCAAGCTCAAAAAGACTAAGAACCACAACCTCTGCCATAGCTCTGGCTCCATCTTCCACGATTAAAGAGTTGTTACAACATATCCTGAAAAAGATGGATAGAATGGAAAGACGTCAAGATTGGATGTCAAATTAGACCTACACATTGTACGAGATGCAATTGAAGTGCTGCTCCAATCTGGGCATTTATTTAGTCGATTTCCAATGGCAAGAATGGCAAGAGGAAGAGGAAGATCAAATTCAGAATGATGCCATGGAGGAAGAGGACGATGATGATGGAAAGGATGCTGATGAATGAAGCCTGGAATACATTTTGTTCTGTTTTATTTTTGTACAGTGGAACTCAGTTTTTTTGTTCTTGTTTTTACTGTTACTTTCTTTTGCATTCTTAGGTTTTAGGTTTAGTTTGCTAAGGTTTGAGAATGAGATGTAATTTTTCCATAATCTGTGAGGTTTTCTAACACATTTTGGACCCTTGAGTTTATGTGTTTTGACAGATTTTGCTGATGGAGAAGACGATGAAGGGATGTCCAGATTTGAGCTCACTTCGATCATCATGGATTAATCAGGGGAGTATCTCATACCCTAAGCTTGTTTTTCTTTACTCCAATGTTCATTATTGATTGACATTGAGGACAATGTCTTTTTTTGTTTGGGGGGTAGAGAAAAATTTTGAAAAATTTTGTATGTTTTAATTAACTTTTATCTTTGTGTGTTTTATTGTTTTTAGGTTGGGTGTTGATTTAGTTTGTTGCCTAGATGATTTGCATAAGTCCATGATGAGATTTTGATTGTTGGGATTTTATTTATAGAAAATGCGAAGCATTGCTTCAAGTTTAGACTGGTTGACTTGATTTAGCTTGAGGTTCATTGAATGGTTCAACCACCATTTTCATTCTTTTAGCATGCTTAGAAACATTTTATGTGGTTAGGTGAAGTCTTGATAATGTTGGTGGACTTTATAACCTAGTTAAGAAGTGCTTGAGGTGAAATTCTAGGATTAGACATTGTTAAGGAAATGATTTAGGCATTTTTCGGAACGTTTAGGCCTTTCCAGCCAACCCATGAATGAATCCTTCCCTAGTCACCCATTTGAACCTTATGAGATTATCATTGCCTTATTTGTCTTGCAAACCAAAAATTGTCCAATCCCTATACCCTAAACACTTTACCTTTACTAGTGCGACTTTGTCTCACAGCCATCTCAATCTGCTTAGGTGTACAAGACAACTATATATAAATAATAGTTGCATGTTCGTCACAATATACTGATTACCTCAAAATTTCTTTATAATCTTCAACTAAAGGTTTAAACAAATACTTTGAAACCTTTCAAGACTCATATATGAATCATGATATATAAAAAAAAATATAGCAAAAAAACCTTCCCCTTTAAAGAGATAAAGGGATTGTCAAGAATAAACTAAAGTTTTATTTATTAAAAAAAAGAAAACTTTTATGCAGAAAATTTTTAATCTTGACAATTTTTAACATCATTAAAACATGGTTTCAAAATTGCTAAAACAAGCATAAAGAAAATCTTCATCTTAAAAATTCACATTTTCTTGAACAAATTTCAGAGGTAGCCAAGGAAAAGAATTCAACTATATGTAGTGCATCAAGGAAGGAGTTAAACAAAATTAGCACTACAAATGATAATAATAATAATAAATAAAAATAGAAAAATAATTTTCTTGTATCCTTCCTTCATACAAAAATGTACACCTTTTTATCCAAGGATCTCAATTTCAACATATTACCTTGATTCTCATTACAAGCAAATTGAGTCTTTAAGAAATCTAAATAAGACAAAGCTAATAAGGACATTCGCACTTTTATCAAAAACAAATTCTCTTCCCCTTGAAGACAAATATAAAGATCAATTTATTGAATCTCATTTGTCTATTTAAGTGTTAAAGATTATCTTTAACCAATCAACTGCATGGGGAGAGTCGTATGGTAAGATGAACAAGAAATAACTTAAAAGGAATATCAATACTTTATTAATAATATATCACCATGGGATTATTATTCTCACAGGATCTCAAGTTGAAATATTGCACACTTACCTTATGTATGGAATGTAACAACTAAATCTCATAATAAAGCAATCAACAATAATGCCCAACTTTCGGATAATTAATCTCCTTTAGGATGAAAAATTACCTTGGCGGTACGCTACTATTGATTTACCCATGGTTTCACTATAAAATACACAAAAAACTCTTTGGGTAGATTATTGTATAAGGAATCAACCTTCCCAAATTAATGATAGAGAAATTTATGAGTATTAAATTACCGTTTATCTCACCCATAAATCCTTCAAACATTAAATTCATGTACTTAACAACATGCATATAAATTCACTTTAACATATTCCCACAAATACACAACCATTCATGCATATATAAAACAACAGTAATAATAAATTATGAAACATGGGAATTATGAAATTTTCTTAACAATAACATGATTTATGGAACATTCTCAGGTCTAACTCAGTATCTTGAATCCACCACTTAAAAAAAAAAAAAAAAATGATGCAACAATTCAGCATTAGAAGCAACAAATAATTAAAATAGCTTTAAAACCTTATAAGCTATTGTTTTATAGAGATTCTCAGTACCATTAACTCCCCTTTGGGCAGAGAAAATGACATGCTATTACTATCCCAGGATTATAGACAATAAATAATTAAAATAGCTTTAAACTTCATAAGTTATTTTACATAAGGACATTAGGTACATCACCATTAACTCCCCTTTGGGCGGAGAAAATGACACGCTATTAGTATCCCAAGTATAAAACTATAGGCAATAAATAATCAAAGTAGCTTTAAAACTTGATAAGCTACATCTTATAGGGATTCTTGGTGCATCATCATTAACTCCACTTTGGCAGGGAAAATGACATACTGTTAGGACCCTACACATAAGGTTATCAAAAATAACTAATGAGAACATACGATATTCAAAAGACTATCGCCCTTTTTGGGTAGATAAAACTTTCTAGGTCATAGTTCATCCTCCATTTAAGAGGAAAATGCATGTCAATTGAAAAATCATCCACTTATATGTGTATTGAATTTTTCAGGACCAGTGCATTTCCCAAATTCAACTTTATGCAACCTTTTAATTTTAATACAAATAATAACCTACTTTGGTAGGAAATTATGTGCATTAAAATTGAAGAATGTATCATTTTCCAGATGAATAATTTTACAAGTTTCAATGAATGCTCTACTTTGGCGAATAAACATTCCGACAACTCAAAAAATATTCTCATGATACTGAGTAATATTTCCATAAACTAAAACAATGTATCATTTATCTAATGAAAAATCTTGCAAGCTTCAATGAATGTATCGCTTTGGCGATTAAACATTCTGACGACTCACAAAATTGTTCTAATGATACTAAATGATATTGCCTTAAATACTAAGATTTCTGAGATATACGCTTAATTATCTCTAACAATCTTAATTCAATAACCTTTTTGGATTTTAATAGTCATAATTAAGATTTCTTGAGATATAAAACCTTATTATCTTTGACAATCTTAATTTGATAATTGTTCCAACCAAAAGAACAATCACTCCTTATAAATTATACTCTATATAATTGTTGCATGTGAATGGAGTATAACTTTAAAAATAATAGAGGGAAATATGATTTAAAGGTAATTTCATCTTCAGCAATACCAGAATAGGCTCACGCGCAACCACACGTGTCGAAAAAACAGTCACACGCGCTCTCACATGCCAGAAACATCATATCATGTGTTGACATCCCCCCATACATGCTCGCATGCGTTGCCACGTGCTAGAAGATCAACTTCACACGCTAAAAAACACGATCACGTGCTTGAAAAGAGTCTCACGTGCATTCACGCGCTTCCACGCGCCCATATATCACTTCCACGTGCCGAGAAACACTGCCACGCACCTTCATGCGTTAGAGAACTGTACCCACGTGCCTCCACGTGCCCACATGCATCTCCACGCACCAACATGCTTCCACACGCGTGGTCAATGACTCGGTTTGAGTAGGTCGGGTTGACCCAAGTTAACTTGATCGAGTTGACCCGATTGGACTAGGTTGTGGGTCGGTATGACTCGATATATACGATAATATGTTTGCCCCCTGAAGGTTTATAAAATTTTATTTAGCCCCAAAAGTTTTATAAAACTGCACTTTCACCCCTACAATCTAAAAAAAACAGATCGCAATATTTACACTCTAAAGGCCAAAATTCGTCCCTTTATCACCTTTAATGGCTAGAAAAATCCTTTCTAATGGCCAAAAAAACCCATTATGGGTTCAAATTATAGAAACCCCAAATTGGGATTATCTAAGAATTAAAAGAAAACCTAATTTATACATGCTTGACAATTCTTCACCCGTCATTGAAGCCAGTGTCGAGAAAGGGTGATGACCATCTTTGAACTGTCAAGAATTTCTTGACAGATCTCTTGCCAATTATAACCCATCAAGAATTTGACTGAATTTTAACCGATCCTTAACCGTCTTCGAATTGTCAAGAGATTTTAACAAAAATAAAAAATAAAAAATTTAATTTAATAATAATAATAATAATCAAATTTCATTAACAATAATTTTTCATCTTTGATAGTCTTAAACCGTCAAGGATTTTTGTTTTTTTTTGTATTTTGTAATTAATTTATTTTCCAGATTATTACCAATTAAATAATGGAATAATACAATGAAATTCTTCATAATATTCCTCAACCAACAACAATTATCACAATTCATAAATAAATTTAAACATTCAACAATCTTTCAATTAATTTAGTAAACAAAATTCAACAATAGTTGCATATCATTCAACAAAAGTTTGATACATATTTCTTCCATCATTGACGCCTTGACATCAATGAAACATCAATAAATAAAAAATGTTTGATACGTACATCGTCCATTCTCCTCTAGCTTCTTCGATCTCTGCATCTGTGTATATTTTTTTCCCCATGAACTATAAAAGATTAAAAGTAGATAAATTCAGCACATATACAACTACAGAACATATATGATTAAAACACATAATAGAAGACCAACAAGACGCAGCAACCTCATCAGAAAACAAAATATTAGTACTTCTAAGTAGGGAAAACTTTTCTACGCATAGTTACAAATAATGAAGAATAAAATAATTAAAACCACAAACTATTGGAACCTTACAAAGAACTTACTCACCCATGGTAGATAAGCTGCGGTAAATGTAAACAAACCCAAAAAACTCATATGGATGAAAGGATTTTGTTTGCTCCACACATACACCAGTATGGTTTAAGAAAATTAGATGGCCTCCAGGTGATTATCAACAACAATATCACCAATAAAACAATGTTGCAAATTGGAAAAATGAAAACTAACCATCATGAGTGTCAATGAATTGTTAAGGAATGTGAATTTCGCAAATGATTCCGACAAATAAGGTATCATTCCCCCAATAAGAACAGTGTCTGTTAAAAATGTTGCTCCAAACAAAAGCATGTAAAAGAAATCTACAGTCCTTCCCCTGAAAAAGTTCTCCTCAAGAAGCTTGCAGTATCGAGCAAGAAAGAACATATGGAACAAATAGTCCAAATCTGGCATTACATTGAAACAAACATGTCAATAAATGCTCTGCTCTTTTGAATGCTAAATTTAAACATCTTCCACTGTACATACAACATACGCTTGTACTTGTTCATTCATCATCGTAGTTGAGAACAACAATCATTTGTAGGTGGCTTCTAACTATGGCTCTTGACTGAATAATTTCATCAGCGTAAATTTGTGAATGAGGCCAAAAATACAGGGCCAAGTAAATATGGTCAATTATCCAGGAGCCCAGGGCTAAAGAATATTCACAGAATTGTATTAAGTTTGGGCTCTGTGAGAAAAATTGATTTTGGGTCAAGGCTCATCCGAAACTAAATCTTTATTTTTGATACATGATAAGCCCACTAGTTTAGTTTACAGTGTTTACGTGATTGTGGAAGAATGAACGTGAAACCCGTCCTTGTAAGTATTTGTATTTGAAACAAAACACTTCCTCCGGAATATATAAGCTCGTAATTAACAAGTTTTTCCAGTTCCCACACCACACCCCGTAATTACGCTCATACAGCTATCAGAAAATGAGGACTAAGTAATTCACAAAAATCAGTATGAACTTATTACGATTGTATCCGAAACATAAACAAATAATTAATATTACTTTTGCATATTAAACGTCAGAAGTAAATACATTTTGATCCTAGGCTCAAAAGTTTCTGAAATAAAACTTAGTTGTCTGAGCTCAAAAAGATTAAAAATAGATGGAACCATTCATTGCAAAAGCAAGATGTCAGATGTCACTAAGCATTGAATTTATCCAAATTAAAATCATTGTCACCACATTGTAACCATATATATCATATATCTCAGTACGAACCTCTTCTGCTCCCATATCTCTCTACATTATAATATTATATTGAAGCATGAACTGATGAAATAGGGGGTATGTGAGAAGAAAGAAATTAAGAAAAAATTATTCTCACTTCGATGTCAATAAATACACTTCATACTGCAACATGAAAGTCATGTCAAGTTATTGAATATAAATAACTTTTTTTGTTGGAAGAGAGATGAGAGAGTGACAAATATAGACTTCAGACTCCCCATAGTTATTTGAATTAATAAAATCTAACCTCAGGACTACATTAAAAGCATCAGACAGGACAAGAAGGTTACTTAATAGTGAAAAAGCTATAGGTCAGCATGTCTTAACCACAAACTTGACTATCTAAACTTTTATAGAGAAACAAAACCTACATTACCATCATGTATTAACCATAAACTTGCTAATTTGGTAATGTAGCTATTTGTGAACGTAAAAATTTAATGCAGAGATGCTCATAAAAATTAATGCAGAGATGCTCATATAGTCATACTCAGACATCACAGGTATGAAGAAAATCCACAAATCATTTCCAAGCCTAGTAACTTCATTCGATCAACAATTCACAGGTTTTGACAAACAAGAACATTGTTGTTACTGTGGAGCATCTGTGTAAATGTAGAGGTATACTTGATGTGCCTTCCTCTACATGCTAACGAACCCATGTTTCGACGGTAAATCTCAAGCAGTATAATTGAGATGCAAAAGAGACACTCAAAGGCAACAACAAATTTTTACCAATATCAATCACAAACTTAACCATTTTTCAGAAGAAAAGAAAATTAGTGATTGGGCGCTAGAACTGATACTGCTTAACCACAAGTGTTGGATGCAAGCGCAGATTAAAGGGTGATATTATCTATGAAATTGTAACACAAAACAGCAAATACAGGAGAATAGTAAACAATAGCTCCTCAAAATTACAACCCAATCAAAACAAAAAACCAAGCAATAATAATAAATCTCAATAAAAAAATCAAAACCAATCATTTTCATGCTAAATACAAAACTAAAACTCAGGATCTATCATTCAATGAAAGCACCAAAATTCTCAAATATGAACCAAACCCAGTTAAAATCCTCTCAAAACAAAGAAATCCATTTACCCAGAAACAAAATCACCACGCATTACACCATCAAACCCCCAAAACCCTAAAAAAGCACACCAAAACAATAAAAAATTCAAGCCCTTTCTATTGAAAAGAAAATTAAAAACACACAAAGAAAGGAAAGAGAGAGAGATAAATACATCGAGAGAGCAACCGATTGTGGTGACGATAGTGGCTGTGAGATAGGTGCAGGTGATGATTGGCATCTGTTTGTACCATTCCTCTACAGCTTGGCCCATTATTCTTCTACAAATTTCTCAACAATTTGGTTTATGAAACAATTCTGAAAGCCCTCAAAACAAGACCAATTTCAATCTTCGGGAAAAGGGGATTTTTTATTCAGAAAAATTGGCGATGGTGTTCAACGACAAGGTACAGGAGACAGCTATTAAAGTATAAGTCTTCATCGAAAATTGAAGAAGATTGAAATATCTTTTAGGATAGATGACTGACAAAGAGTGGTTGCCGGTTGTTGTAAGAGCGTTTGGCGTCAGAAGCCGGCCGTGAAAAGATTGAGAACAGGTGAGGTTCGACGGACGACAGTCAAACTGACAAGGACAACTGGAGAAGAACAGATTTCAGGGAAACAATGAAGAAGAGGCGAACGGAGTGGAAAAGTGGGGAGAAATTTGTGTCGTCTTAGGGTAGAATGAGTTTGGGGATTTTGTAAAACAGGTGAGTGACGACGGAGTGTATACTTTTTCTGCTTTTTTCCGACTTTTTTTAATTTTAAGGGTTCAAACAATTATGGGCAAAATTGTTTGTTTGTTTGTTTGTTTTTTTTTTTTTTTTTTTTTTTAAAAAAACGGGGTTTGGAGTTTTGTGTTTCTTTAATTTTAAGGATTTAGGGACTTTTTAATTTAAATTGTTTACTTTTTTAATAAAATCAGAAATTCAGTTTTTTGTATTTCTATGGACCAAAACTGAACCGATTTTCTGGATTATCAAAAAATCAGTTTGGTTCCTAATTCGGTTCAATTTCTACATTTTTTTAAACACCCCATGCATTTGGGTGTTGGGGATACGCCTCGTCTAGAACTCACCGAAGTTAACAATCTCCACCGGAATAGGCACGGAGTAAGCACCAAAATCAGTGAGCAAGTCATCGTCTACTGAACGAGAGTGGTAGAAATGTGAACTTTTTCTCCAATTCTGGAAGTAGGTCGACTATAAGGGTTTGCACAAAATAGCGGGTAAGTAAAAGTTTTAGGGAAAAAATGGTGGGAATAGTTAATGAAAAATGGGTGGGAAAAGTTTAAGGAAAATGTTTTTTTTTTTGTTTTTTGTTTTTTATATACTTAATCCTTGACAGTTTTTAACTATCAAGGATTGAGACTACAACAGTCAAGAAAAAAGTTCGAAAAATTTATTTATAACCAAATCATTGATAGTTAATAACTATCAAGAATCATCCAAAACAGTCAAAGATTATTTCAAATTCTTGATAGGTAAAAAACTGTCAAGAATTACAATTCTTGACAGTTTTTTAGAATGGTCAAGAAAATCAGTCAACTCATTATGTCAACAAAATGGGTTTTTCTAGTAGTGTTAAACGTACTGTCATGAGTGAAAACTCTTCTTTTCTATGGCATAGGAGATTAGGATACATCTCAATTGATAGGATTAAAAGATTGGTAAATGTTGGAGTTCTTGAAACTCTTAACTTTGTTGATTTTGATACTTGTATAGACTAAATTAAGGGAAAGCAGACTAACAAATTCAAGAAAGGTGTTAGGAAGAGTTCTGAACTTTTAGAGATCATACACACAGATATTTGTTGCCCTGACATGAGCTCTAGTGGTTAGAAATATTTCATCACTTTTATTGATGATCACTCATGATATATGTATCTCTATTTGCTTCATTGTAAGGATGAAGCATTGAATGCTTTCAAAATATATAAAGCAGAAGTAGAGAAACAATATGGAAAACAAATTAAGATTGTGAGATCTGATAGAGGTGGTGAATATTATGGTAGATACATTGGTACAGGACAAGCACTTGGTCCATTTGCTAAATTTCTTCAAGAGCAAGGTAGTGTGGCTCAACACACCTTGCCTGGCACACCATCTCATAATGGTGTAGCAGAACGGAGAAATAGAACATTAATGGATATGGTACGGAGTATGCTGAGTTACTTCAAATTTCCTCGTTCTTTGTGGATCGAGGCTCTTAAAACTGCAGTGTATATATTAAATCGAGTTCCAACTAAGGTGGTTCCCAAAACTCCATTTGAGTTATGGAAATGTTGGAAACCAAGTTTAAGTGATTTACGCATTTGGG
The DNA here is from genome assembly GCA_026225825.1 of Pistacia integerrima. Taxonomy (NCBI): domain Eukaryota; kingdom Viridiplantae; phylum Streptophyta; class Magnoliopsida; order Sapindales; family Anacardiaceae; genus Pistacia; species Pistacia integerrima. The sequence continues at coordinate 14,491,867 of CM047743.1, read as the reverse complement.
GTTGTCCAGTTGAAGTTAGAATTTATAATCCACAAGAAAGGAAGTTAGATCCTATGACTATTAGTGCATATTTTATTGGATATGCTGAAAAAAACCAAGGGATATAGGTTTTATTGTTCGAACCATTCCAATAGAATTGTTGAATCAAGAAATGCCAAATTTCTTGAGAATGATGTGGTAAGTGGGAGTGATCAACTTAGAGACTCGGTCTTTGAGAAAATTGATGTTTCAGATAAAGCTCCTACATCAAGTAAAAGATTGGTTATTCATCCAAACAGGGTGAAAAATGAGGAACCAATCATTCAAAGTCCACGTTCTGAGATTGTTTTAGAAGATCATTCTGAACAACCTCTACCATAGGAGGAACAACCAATTGTGCAACAGTCTCAACGAGAGACTGTTGATACAACATTAAGGAGATCTACTAGAACAAAGAAATCAGCAATTCCTATTGATTATGTATTGATGTTTCAGATAATGCTCCTACATCAAGTAAAAGATTGGTTGTTCATCCAATCAGGGTGAAAAATGAGGAACCAATCATTCAAAGTCCATGTTCTGAGATTGTTTTAGAAGATCATTCTGAACAACCTCCGCCATAGGAGGAACAACTAGTTGTGCAACAGTCTCAACAAGAGCCTGTTGATACAACATTAAAGAGATCTACTAGAACAAAGAAATCAGCAATTCCTACTGATTATGTAGTGTATATGCAAGAGTCTGACTATGACATAGGTGTTGAGGATGACCCAGACACGTTTTCACAAGCTATGGACAGTAGTAAATCTAAGTTGTGGTATAATGCCATGATTGACGAGATGAATTCTATGGCGGATAATAGAGTTTGGGACCTTGTTGAGTTGCCTACTGGAAAGAAACCTATTAGTTGTAAATGGGTATTTAAAACCAAAAGAGATTTATTAGGCAACATTGAGAGATACAAGGCTAAGCTTGTTGCCAACGGGTTCATGCAAAGGGAAGGGATAGATTATAAAGAAACATTTTCTCCCGTTTCTAAAAAGAATTCCTTCCACATAATCATGGCATTAGTTGTACATTTCAATTTATATTTACATCAAATGGATGTGAAAACAGCTTTCCTCAATAGAGATTTGGAGGGAGAGGTTTATATGAAACAACTTGATAGGTTCATTTCAAGTGATGGTGAGCATTTGGTTTGCAAGCTTAAGAATTCTATTTATGGACTTAAACAAGCCTCCCGATAGTGGTATTTAAGATTTCACATTGTTATCTCATCTTTTGGTTTTGTAGAAAATGTCATGGATCAGTGTATATACCATAAGGCAGTGGGAGCAAAATCATCTTTCTTGTGTTATATGTAGATGATATTCCACTTGCAACCAATGATTTGGGTTTGCTGCATGAGGTGAAACAATTTCTCTCTCAACATTTTAATATGAAGGATATGGGTGAGGCGTCTTATGCCGTTGGCATTAAGATTCATAGGGATAAGCCCCAACATGTTTTGGGACTATCTCAACAAGCCTATATTAATAAAAATTTTGAGAGATTTAGGATGAAGGATTGTTCACCCAGTGTTGCACCCATTGTTAAGTGTGACAGGTTCAATATGAACCAATGTCCTACACTTGAGATTGAAAAGGAACAAACGAAAACCATTCCTTATGCTTCAGCTGTTGGAAGCCTAATGTATGCTCAGGTTTGTTGTTGTGTCATTTGAAAAAACTACTAGCCAGTGCACTAGTCTTAAGTAATATAGTGTAACAAAGTATAGGTTATTGTACCCAAGGGATTGCGTAAACAAGTACTAAAATGTTAATTAGTCTTAACTTTATCTAGATAATCAAAACTTAGAATGGTGATCTTTAAAACTAAAAATATTAAAAGCTAAAATATTAGAAACGAACAATTGCAAGAAAACTAAACTTAAGAATTCAATGAGAGAAAACGGCTAAGACTTCAGGCTCATCTATAACTTTTTTGCACCCCTCAATTTACTATGGTTAATGAATTTATCTAATTAATGTGACAACGGGATTTCCTAGGTTAACCAATATTCTTTCTCAAGCAATTTTAATTCTACTTCTATCTCACAACCTAGATATCTCTATGTAGATTTGATGAAATAGACGAGCATTAAGCTTTATGAAATCCTCTAGCTTTTGGCACAAGTTAATCCTGCCTATGACTATTTCATGTATCAATTCATATATCTCTATATCCAATTAATCCATGGCCTGTATTGCTAGAGCATTCATGTAATATCTGCTTTTGGTCTCAATCACATAAAACAATTCTATCAGAAATTGATCAGGTTCCTAATAGCATTAAGCACATAATATAAGCTCATCATTAGAAATATAATTCAATGACCATAGAACAAAAGATTGGTCACATATCCATAAGTAGACTAACCCTAGTCTTAGCCTGAGAAAATTAGTTCATAATAAAAGAAATAAGAGCAGAATTCAAGAAATAAATCATATTGAAAGAGTAAAGACAAACTCTGTGATGAATTTCGTTCTTGATTCTCCTTTTTCTTTTGTTACACAATAATCTCTCTCCAAAAATAGGCAAAATTCGGCCGCCAAAAAAGTAATCTCAATAACACTTAAATACCCAAAAGAGTCCTAAACAAACAAGAAAATAAAAACTAAAAAAAACCCTAAAAGTGTCCGACACGGCCCTGGCCGTGTCCAAATGTACATCACCATGGCCTAGGCCATGGTGCTTTCTATCCTCGATATTTTATCCTCATTCCACCACCATGGCCGTGGTGAACCACCAAAGCATGGCCATGGCCTTCAAAATTGTCAGCTCATCTCAATTTCTTCAAGCTTTTGAATCCCAGTTTCATTTTAAGGCTCCAATATACTCAATTAAAGCCTGAAAATCACAAAAATTCTCCAAATCAATAGCTGACCACTCACATCATAAACTTAACAAAAACTAATCATCAAAACAAAGAAAACAAATGAGAAATTAACTAGAAGGCTATAAAAACAAACCTAAAAACACTAAATTTATGCAACTTATCAACTCCCCAAACTTAATCATTTGCTTATCCCCAAGTCCCTAAGTAAAGAGAATATTAGAGAAACAAACTCAGCAATCAGCATGGATTTGCGGCAATTCCAAGATCAAGGAAAGAAAAGCAACATGCTTTAAATGAAATTCATGCATCCAAATAGGGGTGTAAACGAGCCGAGCCGAGTCGAGCTTTTGGCTTATCGAGCTCGGCTCATTTACAATAGTGTCGAGCTCGAGTTCGAGCTCGAGCCTGACGAGCCTCAAAATTGAGACTCGAGCTCGAGCTCGGTCGAGCTCGAGTCGAGCTCGAGCCGGCTCGCGAGCCGGCTTGATAGCGAGCTCCCGAGCCTTATCGAGCTCGATAAGGCTCGATCAAACCACCATTTATCCGGGTTTGATCGAGCCAAGTTCCCATTTTTTACAGCAATTTACCTGCGTACAGCATTTCATATTTACATCCAATGTTGAATTAACCATGACAGTGTCGAACATTACAAAATGTTTATTACCTTACAAAATCAAAAAACAGTTTTGAATATATACAAATAACATTCTTAGGAGTACATATACAATCCACCAATCAAAATCACTATCCACCAGTAGTCTGCAGTAGGCCTATCTTCGATGAAAACCACAATTTCCCCCTGCCTCTAGAAAATGTTCAATTTAATAAGTATTTTTTAAGGTAACTATGACAAGAAAAAAATATGCATAATCATGAAACAAAAGCAAAAGAAATAAAAGTTTTACCTATGCATGCCTCCTACCACAGCCAAACCATGTACTGAATCCCAGGAACTTATGGGATAGGAAGGTTGATCTCCAACGGTTGCTGCTCTTCCTGAAAATGACAAAGGAGGAGTAATTGAAATTTAGTTAGTATAAATATAAAGTAATAACTAAATTTAATAAAAACAATATTCAATATAAGTATGTAACCTACTTTACATCCTTTCTTCACCCCATTCAATGTCTTGCTCCAATCACATCCACATAAGAGCATCTCCACCGTGTTGGGAGCCAACGACGATCGGTACGTGTCAATAACCCTACTTCCGGCGCTGAAAGTAGACTCAGAAGCAACCGTAGTAATAGGAATGGCTAATATGTCACGAGCCATGGTAGACAAGATAGGGAACTTTGTTGAATTAGCCTTCCACCAGGTCAAAGCATCAAATGTCGTAGCGTCCCCAACACATTTATGGCATCCCTCTCCCAGGTAACAGTCTAACTCTGATTTCGTTGGCTCAACCGTCTCAACCCCATCCAGATACTCACTAAAATCATCCCAATCATCCGCCATCTCTACCGCTGCCCCTGACCCCTCACCAACCTCCTGAACTGCACCCCCTGTAGATGCAGAAGCTCGGGCAGCTGTCGATGCTTTACTGGCATCAACATACTCCCTATATACCTCATACAAGGCATCTCGAACAACATCCATATTTGCCCGCGATTCAGCCTGAGGATACATCTTAGGGAACGCCCATTCAATTACCCTCATCTTCAGTCTGGGATCCAAAATAGCAGCCACACCCATCAGTAGATTACATTCTCCCCAATATTTGTCAAACTTTTCTTTCATTTTCCAAATCATGGTCTGTATAAACTGATCTCCATCCCGACTCTTATTATCCAACATAATTTTTATTGTACAAACTTGTTTTAGAAACAAGTTTGATGTCGGATAATCACTCCCCGATATCAGATTCGACGCAGCACTAAACACCTTCAAAATAGGACAAATTTTCTCAACTTTGTCCCAATCCTCCTCCTTGGGACAATAATGATAACTCAAATCCCTCTCCTTCAAACAAGGGAAAACACGCCTAAATTGCATTGCCGTTGTCAACATATCATATGTTGAATTCCATCGCGTTTTGCAATCAAGAATAAGCTTGCGAGATGGCAATCGGCGTTGTTGAACAATCTCTGAAAACACCTTTAGTCTACTCTCCGATGAATTGATATACGACACGGTATCACGGATGTCCTCAATAATGTGTCTAATCTGATGAAGACCATCTTGAACAACCAGGTTCAAGATATGTGCACAACACCTCACATGAAACATCTTGCCCCCACATATGAGCTTCCCCATAGCTTGGAAATTATCTTTCAACACTTTTACTGCAACATCATTGCTTGAAGCATTATCCACCGATATCGTGTGGACCTTAGCTTCAATTCCCCAATCCATCAAACACTTGAAAATTGCATCAGCAATGGCAACACCAGAATGGGGAGGAGGGAAATGAATAAAGTTCAATACCCATCTATTAAACTTCCAATGATCATCAATCCAATGCCCAGTCAAAACCATGTATTCCATCCTCTGGTTGCCTGAATGCCATAGATCTGTGGTCAGGCTTATCTTCCTAACACCCTTCAATAGGGTCAGCAACTTTTGTCTCTCACTTTCAAACACTTTCATACAATCATTCTTACAAGTATTACGGGATATTGGAGTCCATTCAGGAATCCCGTACTTCATCATATTGTTCAACCCCTCTTCCTCCACAATAGAAAATGGATGCTCATGCATCAGCACCCAATGTGCAATAAATTCCCTCATCTTCAACATACTGAATTGGCCCCGTAGAGCAGGCAGGACATTAGAGCCACCCTGAGAATTAGAAGGGGGGAAATTTATTTGTTGTTGCCTCAAGTGAGCTGTTCTCTTTGCACACCTTTTCAAATGTCTGTTGAATTGTGTTGTGCTTCCACTGGCAGTGATTTTCAACTTTGTTTTACAATGAATGCACTCTCCCTTCCTTATACCACCAGGGAGAACCACCTCCGTAAATTCTGACCACACAACTGATGTTTTCGCTCTCTTCTTCCTCTCTAGTTGATTGTCATTCTCAACATTTTCGGGGCTACTCACACTTTGCTCGGTGCCACATGTGCTTCCATAAATGTTACGCCGATCAACTGCTCTTACCGTAACACAATCGTCGACGTCATCCAATGTAGGGGTGCTTGAAGAACTGTCTACCAATGCCATACCTACAATTGAAAAATGAATTAACCGATATCGTTAGACAATATCATAAAGTTAAAATAATATATAATTGACATAATATATATTCATTTTACAAAAATATATACCCAAAATGGTTTCTTCAATCAATGCAATTATATATATATATATATATATATATATATATATATATATATATATATACACATATCATACATTATAATGGATCATGTTAAGATAGTGATGTGTAATTCTCTATTATGTAATTAGTTTAGTTCATATTATGTGTAATTCTGCAGTAGTTTAGAATTAGTTGGAAGTCAGTTTACTATTGAGATAAACCTTGGTTATATGTTAACCATAGTTAATTATGTTGAGTTATCGTGTAAGTATAAAACATTGTACAAATGAGTAATTGAAAAGTAATAAACACGAAGACTGATTTTTTCTTCAGAACACCTGCTGTTTTTTACTCTTCAACGGATCATTTAGAGATTTGTTAGTCCAGAACCAAGATAATGAAGGGAGCAATATCTTGCATTTGGCTGCAAGGTTGCCACCATCTGAGAGTCCTAATATTGAATCAAGAGAAACTTCAATATATCATTGAAGATGTAGTGCGTTTTGGCAATAACAGCAGTTCACTCTTCAAGTCCCTGACGAAGAGTCTTTTTTAAAAATGGGAAGAACCTCAATGTACATAATACTCTCTTACCCACTATCTTAACTAATAAAATCACATATCTCTACACATAAACAACTATAATCACACTGTTACTCTTCTAATTCCAATTAATACTCTCTTACCCACCTACTCTATCTCTATTCACTCAACAATCTTATACCTCTCTATTCTTTTGCTAACACTTCCAAAGAACAAACATAAGCCAGAAGGCTATGTGGGCTAACTTCTGTGAGTGCAAATGAAATAAAAACAAGAATTCATTTTTTGCATTTAACAAAAAACCATGAACTGCAAATGAAATAAAAAAAAAAAAATCATCAAAAACGCTAAAAGAAACCCACCAAACCTTGAACTTAACAATTCATTACACATTAATTAGCTAATTATTTACACAAACCTAATATAATCCAAACAACCAAAGAGTCAACTCAACACAAACAAAATATCATAACAATTAATTTTTCAAATATGTATGTATATATTTAAATTAATATATATATACATATATGTATGTATACATATATAGAGATGCTATGATGAGAAAGAAAACACCTACAGCACCTATACTAGTAATTATGTTGTGATAATTATTAAATAAATCCATAAACAAGCAAAAACAAAATCACACCGACATTTGCAAACCATTTAATAGAAATCAAATGTAAACGGAACAACTCAAAGAAGAGACAACCAAGTACATAAGTAACTCCAAAAACATCACCAACCAGAACCCGAGAAGTTATTAAGACAATCATAAATTTTATTCAACCTAATCAGTTCAATCAGTGACAAAGATAATCAACCAAAAAATTCAATATTGGCAGACATTCTTCAGTGTTTAAGCAGCAAACAAACCTGGAAGTTTCAGAGTGTTGGGCCTCCTTTTCCGGTTGCCGAGATCGGAGATGGCGACGGAGATTACCGATTTTAGAGTGTTTGGTTCGCTATTTGGGATTTGGGGGTATTTGGGATTTAAGGCAAGAACTGAAATTGAAGCTCTGTTTGCAATATCGTGTTATTTCAAATTTGCACTTTGGGGGGAAACTGTCATTTTTTAAAACTTTTTTCACTATAAAATATCAGTTTAATACCTAATAGTTTAAAAAATCAGCAAAACACCCTGTGAAGTGTATAGTGCTTAATCGAGCCGAGCCAGGCTCGCGAGCCCACGAGCCGAGCTTTACTGTGTTCGAACTCGACTCGGTTAACGAATCGAGTTCGAGTCGAGTCGAACCGAGCCTTATCGAGCCGAGCCCTTATTGAGCTTTTATCGAGCCGAGCCGAGCCGGCTCGCAAGCCGGCTCGGCTCGTTTACAGTCCTACATCCAAACATACAACCCAGCTAATTGTGCAATCATGCCTTACCAAGACTTTATACTTAGCCCCTTGATTATTATTTTTTTTCTCTTTTTCTTTTTTTTCTTTTGCTTTATTATTATTATTATTATTATTATTATTATTATTATTATTATTATTTTGATGAGTTTCATTAGATTGTCACATTACCTTTTTACGTGAATGCACCCATTGGTGATTGTTGCCCCCGGTTACTTAGCAATGTCACAACACCTAAAGTGTTTTGCATACTCATAATTCTAGCCATGGTTTGACGCAAAAGTAAACATGGGTCTCATGAATACTCATGGTTACTAAGCAACTCAAAACAGTAGAGTAGTTTATTCAAACATAAGAAACCATAAATGCAGTTTTTTTTTTTTTTTTTTTTTTTACAAGGGAGTGAAGACAAGTCTTAGCTAGTACACAACAAAGTCAAGTAATAAACTAGAAATTGCACAACCATCAAGACTTGCATACTCTTTAGCATTCCTAAGGATATAAGCATGTTCAAATCCTTTCAATGATTACAAAATTCATCACACACACACACACACACACACAAATTAGGGACTCCACAAAGTTTCGCTTTGGATTGTATCAAAAGCACAAACACACAAAAACAAAAACAAAATAAAAACCAAAAACACACAAATAAAATAAACACTTCCTAAAAACAAACACACCAACCCAAAGAAACAGACCATCAACAATGCAACACAAACCAAACTGCCCACTTCCCCTAAACTTAGAGAATGCAATGTCTTCAATGCATAAAAAAAAAACAAAAACTAAAAACTAAAAACTAAAAATGAGAGATAGAAACTTTCCTGAATTAAGAGGACAAACAAACTAGGAATGAGCAGGTGATCATTGACATCGGTGACGCTAGTCTTTAGTTTTTTTTTTTTTAAAATTTAGGGACATGGCTGTGTAAAATGACACAAGGTAGCTTGTGTTCTACTCTACTCAAAGTTGTATTCTTCTTTGATCACTTAAGCTTCCCCCAAACTCATTCCTTGTTTTGGCGATAACAAAACAAAAACGACAACAAAATTACAATGCATCAAAGAAAAAATAATAATAATTAAAGAATGAAAAAAATAAAGGACAAATAAAAATAAAATAAAATAAAATAAAGTTCTAATTTAAAGTCATTAGCTTGACTTTCTACGCTTGCTTATTCTGGTTCATTTAGTGCCATGAAATCTTATCTTTTTTCCATCCTCCATCTTCATAATGCTTGAGACGTTGTCCAATCACCTTGAATGTGTGTTTCAACTCATGGGAAATCTCAATGGCGCCAGAAGGAAACACTTTGGTGATCGTGAAAGGTCCTTACTATCTGGACCTTAACTTACCTAGAAAAAGTCTGAGTCTAGAATTATAGAGCAACACCATTTCCCCTTTGATGAAATCTCTTTTCATGATATGCTTGTCATGCCATTTTTTTGTTCTCTCTTTGTAGATCTTCGCATTCTCATAAACCTGACTCCAAAATTCATCCATCTCATTCAATTGCAGTAACCTATTTTCACCTATAGCTTGCATGTCAAATTTAAGAAATTTTATAGCCCAATATGCCCAATGCTCAAGTTCAATAGGGAGATGGCATGCTTTTCCAAAAATTAGTCTATATGGGGACATTCCAATGGGGGTTTTAAAAGCTATTCTATATGTCTACAATGCATCATCTAAATGCAAAGACCAATCTTTTCTAGAGGTAACGGTCTTTTCTAAAATTCGTTTCAATTTTCTATTAGATACATCTACTTAACCACTAGTTTGTTGGTGATAAGGAGTGGCAACCTTATGTGTGATCCCATATTTGTTCAAAAGATTATCAAACTGTTTATTACAAAAATGTGTCCCACCATCACTAATAATTGCCCTAGGGGTGCCAAATCTAGTAAAGATATGTTTCTTTAAAAATTTAACAACCACCCTAGCATCATTTGTTCTAAATGCCTCAGCTTCCACCCATTTAGAAACATAGTCAACTGCAACAAGGATGTATTTATTGGAAAATGAATTAGGAAAAGGTCCCATAAAGTCTATCCCCCAAACATCAAATAATTCACATTCAATAATATTGTTCAAGGGCATCTCATGTTTCCTAGCTATATTCCTTATTCTTTGGCACCTATCACAAGACGCTACATAAGCATAAGTATCCTTAAACAACGTAGGCTAGTGCAAACCTGCTTGGAGTACCTTTGCAGCTATCTTAGTTGGCCCAAAGGGGCCACCTACCTCTCTGTCATAGCAGTGATGTAAAATGGATGTCATCTCTTCCTCAGGCACGCATCGTCGAATACTCTGATCTATACAAACTTTGAACAAATATGGTTCTTCCCATAAATAATGCTTAACATAAGACAAAAATTTCTTTCGTTGGTGAAAAGTAAGATTTAAAGAAAGAACACCCGTGACAATATAATTTGCATACTGTGCATACCATGGAATAGACACATTTAAAATGGCAAATAATTGTTCATCAGGAAAATCCTCTCTTATTGGTATTTCATCTCCTTTTTCAGGATTTGTGTCATCTATCCTAGATAGATGGTTAACATCCACATTCTCTACACCTTTCTTATTGTAACACCCCACTTGAGGTACGTAGTTAAGATTTGATGAATGGCTTGAATGTTTATTGATTTACCCTCATTTGAGTCTGTATGTTGTTAATATTGTTTGGTTTGGTTGAGTGATTTCCTTGAAAATTTGTAAGACTTGGAGAAATATTAGGGTTACAGTCTTCGTTGGGGCGAAGAATAATCGTCGCCGCGGTGACGAGGAGGTGTTACAACCCGTGTAGCTCTGTGAGTTTTCGTCGGGGCGAAGAAAATAGCTTCGCCGCGGCGAAGACCTGGCTGAATGTCCCCCTTGAGTTTTTGAGAATTCTTCCTTTTGAGACTCAATGACCATTCTACCCCTTTTTAGCAGGAAAAGTGGGGAGTGAAATCTAAGGATTTTGCATGGAAAATAGTTTGATTGGGGTTGTGTTTGCAAAGAATGAAAGGTCTTAGATGGAATTTCAAAGAAAGAGTAAGGGTATTTTGGGAAAGAGGGGAGAAAATATGTGATATTAAGGGTTAGCTTTAGAAACCCTTTCATTTGCTTCTTCACCACCGCCTCTTTCATCCCTTATTTCTCTCAATTTTTCATCCAAGTTTCCAAGGATCTTTGAAGAGCTTTTGACTAGAAATTGTTACAAGTTGATCCTAAGCACAAAAAGGTGAGAATCCTTACTCTAGGAGTAATCTTATTTTTGAAAGAGTAGGATCCTTATTAAGTTTTGTATTGAAGGTTAAGAGAAAGTGTCAAGCCATCAAGAGTGAAGAGATTAAGTGGTTTCTACTTGTGTCCAAGGTAAGTAAATTCACCCAAGTTGTGTTTTACTTGATTGAATGATGTGTAGAGATTTTTAGATGTGTGCTTGATGCTTGAATTTCTATGTTTAAAATGAGTTGATGAACTTAAGGTTGTTATAAGAAAGAATTTCCACCATGAGAAGGGTGGATTATGTTGTTAAAGTTGGGAAAAAGTGTGAATAGAATTAGAAGGATTTGAGAGGATCATTTGAAGTGTGTTTTGCCTTGTGGGTTGTATAATGTTTTAAAGGAGTTGAACTCCTATTTTGGATGATTAAGAAAGAAGTATAATTAAAGTTAGAATAGAATTTATGTATGCACACATGTTGTTTGATGAAATGTCTAAAAGAAGCATGAGTAGAAGTAGAGAACCTTACTTTATGAAACATAGCATATTTGCATGTCATGAATGCATATAAGAAAGATTTTAGGCATGAGCCATCCATATGCATATGTTTAATTGAGTAATCACATGAGAAAGAAATATGGGAAATGAGAAAGAAATACTCTATGAATAGAGATAAAGAAAAGAATCAATTCTCTTATAGTAAAGAGAAAGAAAGAACTAGCACTAGAGGATAAAATGATTATTAATGTGCTACAGAAAAGAAAAGAAAATAGGTTGAGTGATGGGGAACTTGTGACTATAGAGTTACCTTATGTAAACCGTTATGAGCAAGAACGGTCTCCGCCATGAGAGAGCGGAATGCATGTAAATCGCCATGAGAAAGAGCGATCTCCGCCATGAGAGAGCGGAATGCATGTGAACCGTTATGAGAAAGAACGGTCTCCGCCATGAGAGAGCGGAATGCATGTAAACTGCTATGAGAGAGAGAGCGGTCTCCGCCATGAGAAAGCGGAATGAGATTGAGAAAAAAGAAAAGAATAGAAAGAAAAGAAAATAAAGAAAAATGAGAATTTGAATTAGAAAATTGATAAGAATACAAAGAAAATTGATGAGTAATGCACGGGGATGATAAAGTAAGAGAACTTTTTTTTACTTACTGGGCATCTTTGTGCTCACTCCGTTGCTTTCTTTGTTGTACAGGAAATAGGTGAGGACTTGGTCGGATGGACGTCGGCAAGCGGGGAGACTTGGCTGCATTGTCCACTATTTTCGTTTTTAAGAGTCTTTGTACACATGATGTTTTGTCTTGTAAAGAATGTAATTATTAAGTAAAGAAAAATTTTTGGGCCCAACTATTTTGATAAATATGCTGTCTTTTTATTAATCTATATTATGATTTTGGTAGAAAAAAGTAGTTGTTACATTTTTGGTATCAGAGCAATGATTTTGGGATGGGACAGTGAGTCATTCTCGCCGCTACGACGTGTCTTATCCGACCACTGTAAGTTAAATTCTTTTCTTATTAATGGGTTATTGAAGTTGATGTGAGAATGGTTATTTTGTAGATGAGACGTAGTAATAGAAAGAAGGGTAAGGGTGTGATGAATGAGGGAGAACCCTCTAACCCACCGGAACAAACTCCCCCTACCCTTGATGCGACAATGATTCGAACCATTGTACAGCAGGTGTTAGCAGAGAGTCAGGGGAGAGTTGTACCGGAGAGAAATGAGACCCCTAGTAGAGTACCGCCCGTAAGGCAAGAGTAAGAAGGGCCAGTACCTCAGATAGTACAGAATCGAGTTGATCCGATTCAGGGGCTTGCAAGTCAGCATCGGCCACCAGAATTTAGGGGTACTAGGGACCTGTTAGAAGCTGAAGAGTGGTTTAAGTCTGTTGAGCGGACGGTGGCCCTGTTTCCCATGAATGATAGAGAGAGGGTCAGCTATGCTAGTTTCTTGTTTCGGGCTGATGCCCGAATTTGGTGGGAATTAATGGAAGAGACTCATGACACGTCAACCATGACTTGGGGAGATTTTAGAAGAGTGTTTGAGACCGAGTATCGAACGGTTGACCGGGTTCATGAGAAAATACAAGAGTTTATTAACCTGAAGCAAGGGATGAGTACTGTGAAAGAGTATTCAGTTCGATTCAACTCTTTTGCGAGGTTTGCACCTGGGATAGTGAGTACTCTCGAGTTGAGAAGAGAGAAATTTATACTTGGGTTGAGGTCAGAAATAGCCCTTGATGTTATGATAGGAGCAGAGCCCCCACATACCTATATGGAAGCATTAGATCGGGCTTTGAGAGCAAAAATTTATGTGAACAAGATGAGTTTAGAAGGGCCGTCCATGATAATACAGAATGAACCGCCCCCTGGTCCGCAGAAAGAAAGAGTTGAGATTGGAAGAGGTACAGACATGAGGAATAAGAAGAGGTTCCAGCCAAAGAAGAACAGGGGCGATTGGCAGAGTAAACGGCCTAGAACGGCTGGAGTCACTCCGTGTCCTAAATGTGGGAAGAATCATTTGGGGGAGTGTCTAAAGGAGTTCGGTCCGAATATCTGCTATAGGTGTCGCCAGCCAGGGCACCTAATGAAAGATTGTAAAGCTCCTCCTCCACCAGCAGCACATGCCCCTAGAGGCACGAATGCCAGAGTGTTTACCGTAGCACAGAGTGAGGTAGAGGCGACCCATCACCAGAATCGGTCGCTTATTCTTTCATGCAGTTCCTCTTTATGCTTTAATAGATTCTGGAGCCACACATTCCTTTATGTCTCATGGGATGATAGAAAGATTAGGTCTGAAGTCTGTCGTGGTAGATCAACCCATTAGGATAGAGTTACCTGATGGGGTTAGTGTTCTGACCCATGAGATGCTTCCAGGAGAGTCTGTAATGATTCATGGAAGAGAGCTGTTAGTTGATCTAATAGTGTTTGATATGCCTAATTTCGACGTGATTTTGGGGATGGATTTCCTAGGGAAGTATGGAGTAGAAATTGATTGTCGGAAGAAGAAAGCAAGGTTTAATCTTGATAGTGGAGATAAGTTTAGCTTCGGTGAGGGCCATCAATTAAGTATGTTGATCAGTAGCTTGAAAGCTAGAAAGATGCTGAGAAAGGGCTGTTTAGGATATATTGCACATGTAGTGCAGAGTGGTGATGTCCCTCAGCCAGAAATTCAGAGGGTGCCTATAGTTCGAGAATTTCTGGATGCGTTTCCCAAGAGTTACCGGGTTTACTTCCGAGAGAGAGGTTGAGTTTAGTATTGAACTAGCACCCGGGGACAAAGACTAATATCGAGAGCCCTCCCTTATCGAATGGTTCACTGAGCTCCAGGAATTGAAGAAGCAATTCCAAGAGCTTTTAGATAAAGGTTTTATCCGACCAAGTCATTCCCCCTGGGGAGCTCCAATCCTTTTTGTGAAGAAGAAAGATGGATCGTTACAGATGTGTATAGATTACAGAGAGTTGAATAAGGTGGCAGTGAAGAATAAGTACCTGCTACCTCAGATAGATGATTTATTTGATCAATTAAAGGGAGCGGCAGTGTTCTCGAAAATTGATTTGAGGTCAGGGTATCATCAAGTGAGAATGGTTGAGCAAGATATAGCTAAGACTGCTTTTCGTACAAGGTATGGGCATTATGAGTTTGTAGTGATGCCTTTTGGGTTGACGAATGCCCCATCAGTTTTTATGGACTTGATGAACCGGGTCTTTCATGATTGCTTAGATCAATTCATTATGGTTTTCATTGATGATATCCTGGTTTACTCTAAGTCGAGAGAAGAGCATGAAGAGCATTTAAGACTTGTACTACAACGATTGAGAGAAAAGAAGTTGTATGCTAAGTTTTCCAAGTGTGAATTCTGGTTGAATCAAGTATTGTTTCTAGGCCATACTGTTTCTAGTGAAGGGATTTCAGTGGACCTTAGTAAGGTAGAGGCAATCCTTGATTGGCAAAGGTCGAAATCGGTAAAAGAAGTGAGAAGTTTCTTGGGACTAGCAGGCTACTACCGGCGATTCGTAGCAGGGTTTACGCAGTTGGCTAAGCCATTGACAGCTTTTACCAAACAGAGAATTCCTTTTATATGGTCAACTGCTTGTGAAATGAGTTTTCACGAGTTAAAGAAAAAGTTGACATCAGCTCCTGTTTTAGTGTTGCCTTAAGAGGGGGTAGATTATGATATTTTTACAGATGCCTCACTACAAGGAGGGTAGGGTCTTTGTATTGATGCGATTAGGTAGGGTGATAGCCTATGCTTCTCGTCAATTGAAAGAGTACGAGACAAGATGCCCTACGCATGATTTAGAGTTGGCAGCGGTAGTCTTTGCTTTGAAAATTTGGAGGCATTATCTTTATGGTGCAAAGAGTCATATCTACACCGACCATAAGAGCTTGAAATATTTCTTTACTCAGAAGGAGCTGAATATGAGGCAGAGAAGGTGGTTAGAGCTAGTTAAAGACTATGAATGTGAGATTAAATATCAGACGGGGAAAGCTAATGTCGTAGCCGATGCGTTGAGTAGAAAAGCTCATTTATCCCGACTCACTAGTCAGAGAGAGCTGATGGATGAGTTGTGTAAAGAACAGATTGAAGTGATTCAAAGAGGGATTGCCAGGTTAGAAATTCAGTCCACCTTATTGGACGAAATTAGAGAAAAGCAAGTGGTTGACAAGTGGTGTCAGGAGTTATTGCAAAGAGTGCATAAGAATGAGAGACCAGAGTTCCATTTGGTAGAGGGTGTTCTCTGTTTCAGGAATCGGTTGTGTATTCCTCAGGATAAGGAGTTGAGAAAGAAAATTCTTATGGAGGCTCATGACACACCCTACTCTGCTCATCCAGGAGCAACTAAGATGTATCAAGACCTAAAGAAAGGCTATTGGTGGCCAGGTATGAAGAATGATATTGCGGAGTTTGTAGCTAAATGCCTGGTTTGTCAACAAGTGAAAGCAGAACACCAAAGGCCATCAGGATTGCTTCAACCACTTAGTATTCCTGAGTGGAAATGGGAGAGTATCTCGATGGATTTTATTGTAGGTCTCCCTAGAGTTCAGAGAGGTTTTAATGCCATTTGGGTGATTGTGGATAGATTGACAAAATCAGCCCATTTCCTTCCGGTGAAAGAGAGCACTACTTCAGATCAGCTAGCCTAGATTTACATTAGAGAGATAGTGAAACTGCATGGGGTACCCAAGACGATAGTCTCAGACAGAGATTCTAGATTTGTCCGCTCTCTGGATGAGCTTACAGAGGAACTTGGGTACTAGATTGGCTTTTAGCACCGCTTACCATCCTCAAACTGATGGACAAACAGAGAGAACAAATCAAGTGCTTGAGGATATGTTGCGAGTTTGCTGTATGGATTATAGAGTATCCTAGCATGAGATGCTGCCCTTAGTGGAGTTTGCTTACAATAATAGTTATCAGTCGACAATTAAGATGGCACCATATGAGGCCTTGTATGGTAGACAATGTAGGTCTCCACTACATTGGGATGAGATAGGTGAGAAAGATGAGTTAAATTTAGCTATTGGGCCAGAGATGACTCAGAAATTGATTAAAGATGTGAAGCTGATTAGAAGCAGAATGCAACAAGCCCAAGATAGACAGAAAAGCTATGCCGATTTGAAGAGAAAGGAAGTGGAATTCAAAGTGGGTGATAAAGTTTTCTTGAAAGTTTCCCCCTTTAAGCGGGTGATGCGGTTCGGAAATAAAGGGAAGCTAGCACCGAGATTTGTTGGTCCATTTGAAGTGTTGCAACGAGTGGGGAAGGTAGCCTACAGATTGGCACTACCACCTAGCATGGACAAGGTGCATGATGTTTTCCATATCTCGATGTTACGGAAATATGTAAGTGATCCCTCCCATGTATTGAAAACAGAGGATGTAATTGTGGAAGAGAATCTTGTGTACGAGGAGCGTCCAGTTCAGATTTTGGACCGGAAGATTAAAGAGCTCCGGAATAAGAGTATTCCTTTAGTGAAAGTCCTTTAGAGAAACCATAAGGTTGAAAAAGCTACTTGGGAGACAGAGCAAGACATGCAAAGTCGTTACTCGGAGTTGTTTGTCTGAATTTCGGGGACAAAATTCTTTTAAGGAGGGGAGAATTGTAACACCCCACTTGAGGTACGTAGTTAAGATTTGATGAATGGCTTGAATGTTTATTGATTTACCCTCATTTGAGTCTGTATGTTGTTAATATTGTTTGGTTTGGTTGAGTGATTTCCCTGAAAATTTGTAAGACTTAGAGAAATATTAGGGTTACAGTCTTCGCTGGGGCGAAGAATAATCATCGCCGCGGCGATGAGGAGGTGCTACAACCCGTGTAGCTCTGTGAGTTTTCAGGGCTGAAAATAACATTGTCCGTGGCGCCCTTGTGAATGTCCCCCTTGAGTTTTTGAGAATTCTTCCTTTTGAGACTCAATGATCATTCTACCCCTTTTTAGCAGGAAAAGTGGGGAGTGAAATGTAAGGATTTTGTATGGAAAATAGTTTGATTGGGGTTGTGTTTGCAAAGAATGAAAGGTCTTAGATGGAATTTCAAAGAGAGAGTAAGGGTATTTTGGGAAAGAGGGGAGAAAATATGTGATATTAAGGGTTAGCTTTAGAAACCCTTTCATTTGCTTCTTCACCACCGCCTCTTTCATCCCTTATTTCTCTCAATTTTTCATCCAAGTTTCCAAGGATCTTTGAAGAGCTTTTGACTAGAAATTGTTACAAGTTGATCCTAAGCACAAAAAGGTGAGAATCCTTACTCTAGGAGTAATCTTATTTTTGAAAGAGTAGGATCCTTATTAAGTTTTGTATTGAAGGTTAAGAGAAAGTGTCAAGCCATCAAGAGTGAAGAGATTAAGTGGTTTCTACTTGTGTCCAAGGTAAGTAAATTCACCTAAGTTGTGTTTTACTTGATTGAATGATGTGTAGAGATTTTTAGATGTGTGCTTGATGCTTGAATTTCTATGTTTAAAATGAGTTGATGAACTTAAGGTTGTTATAAGAAAGAATTTCCACCATGAGAAGGGTGGATTATGTTGTTAAAGTTGGGAAAAAGTGTGAATAGAATTAGAAGGATTTGAGAGGATCATTTGAAGTGTGTTTTGCCTTGCGGATTGTATGATGTTTTAAAGAAGTTGAACTCCTATTTTGGATGATTAAGAAAGAAGTATAATTAAAGTTAGAATAGAATTTATGTATGCACACATGTTGTTTGATGAAATGTCTAAAAGAAGCATGAGTAAAAGTAGAGAACCTTACTTTATGAAACATAGCATATTTGCATGTCATGAATGCATATAAGAAAGATTTTAGGCATGAGCCATCCATATGCATATGTTTAATTGAGTAATCACATGAGAAAGAAATATGGGAAATGAGAAAGAAATACTGTATGAATAGAGATAAAGAAAAAAATCAATTCTCTTAGAGTAAAGAGAAAGAAAGAACTAGCACTAGAGGATAAAATGATTATTAATGTGCTACAGAAAAGAAAAGAAAATAGGTTGAGTGATGGGGAACTTGTGAGTGTAGAGTTACCTTATGTAAACCGTTATGAGCAAGAACGGTCTCCGCCATGAGAGAGCGGAATGCATGTAAATCGCCATGAGAAAGAGCGATCTCCGCCATGAGAGAGCGGAATGCATGTGAACCGTTATGAGAAAGAACGGTCTCCGCCATGAGAGAGCGGAATGCATGTAAACCGCTATGAGAGAGAGAGCGGTCTCCGCCATGAGAAAGCGGAATGAGATTGAGAAAAAAGAAAAGAATAGAAAGAAAAGAAAAGAAAGAAAAATGAGAATTTGAATTAGAAAATTGATAAGAATACAAAGAAAATTGATGAGTAATGCACGGGGATGATAGAGTAAGAGAACTTTTTTTTACTCACTGGGCATCTTTGTGCTCACTTCGTTGCTTTCTTTGTTGTACAGGAAATAGGTGAGGACTTGGTCGGATGGACGTCGGCAAGCGGGGAGACTTGGCTACACTCTCCACTATTTTCGTTTTTAAGAGTCTTTGTACACATGATGTTTTGTCTTGTAAAGAATGTAATTATTAAGTAAAGAAAAATTTTTGGGCCCAACTATTTTGATAAATATGCTGTCTTTTTATTAATCTATATTATGATTTTGGTAGAAGAAAGTAGTTGTTACACTTATCCCTAATTTCTAGGTCAAATTCTTGTAACAACAAAATCCATCTAATTAACCTAGGTTTGGCATCTTTCTTAGCAAGTAAATATCTCAAGGTTGAATGGTCAACGTAGACAATTACTTTACTCAAAACAAGGCATGAATGAAATTTGTCAAATGCAAATACTATCGCTAGAAGTTTCTTTTCAGTGGTTGCATAATTCTGTTGAGTCACATTTAAGGTCTGACTAGCATAGTATATAGTTTGGAATACCTTGTCTTTTCTCTGACCAAGGATGGCACCAATAGCTACATCAGTAGCATCACACATCAGTTCAAATGGAAAACTCCAATCAGGTGCCACCATAATTGGTGTTGTGACAAGCTTCTTTTTCAGAGTGAGGAAGACCCGCAAACATTAAGCATTAAAATCAAAAGGAGTATCTTTAATTAATAAATTAGATAAAAGCTTTGAAATTTTAGAAAAATCTTTAATAAATCGTCTGTAAAATCCTATGTGTCCAAGGAAACTCCTCACGGCCTTCACTGATGTAGGTGGGGGTAATTTTTCTATCACTTCCACCTTTGCTCTATCCACTTCAATCCCCTTTTGGGAGATTTTATGACCCAAAAATATTCCTTCCTGCACCATAAAATGACACTTCTTCTAATTTAAAACTAGGTTAGTGTCTTCACATCTCAGCAAAACTAAAGCCAAATTATTCAAATATGCATTTAAAGAGGAACCAAAAACTGAAAAATCATCCATAAAAATTTCCAAAAATTCCTCTGCCATATCATGAAAAATGGACATCATGCATCTTTGAAAAATGGCAGGTGCATTGCATAAACCAAAAGACATCCTCCTAAATACAAATGTTCCATAAGGACAAGTGAGAGTGGTTTTCTCCTAATCCTCTAGAGCTATAGCTATTTGTTTATACCTAGAATACCCATCCCGGAAATAATAAAACTCATGCCCAGTAAGTGTCTCTAACATCTTATCAACAAAGGGTAAAGGGAAGTGGTCTTTCTTGGTGGCATTATTTAATTTTCTATAATCTATGCACACTCTCCAACCAGTGACTGTCCTAGTAGGTATCAATTCATTATTTTCATTTTTCACCACAGTCATATCTCTTTTTTTCGGTACTCCTTGAACATGACTCACCCATGAACTATCTGAGATAGGATAGATAATACACGTGTCGAGAAGTTTAATCACCCCTTTCTTTACCACTTCTTGCATGCTCAGGTTGAGTCTCCTTTGAGGCTGAACTGTTAGCTTGTAGATGTCTTCCATGAGAATTTTGTGCATGCAAATCGATGGACTTATTCCCTTTATGTCAGCTATTGTCTAGCCAAATGCTCCTTTATGCTCCTTCAACACCCTTAATAATTTCTCTTCCATCAAACTTGTCAAAGAAGATGAAATAATAACAAGTAAAGAAGAAGACTCATCAAGAAATACATATTTTAAATGAGTAGGTATGGGTTTCAGTTCAAGATTTGGTGGCTCTTCAATTGAGGGCTTTGTTTGAGACAATATTGGCATTTCCAATGTTTCAAATTTTTGTCGCATGACCCTTTTATAAGGTGGATTGGCCTCCAAACTTGCTAAAATCTCAATTAGGTGCTTATTCTCCTCTCATCTTCTTTTGAATCAACCAAGCAAGCTTCCAATGGATCTTCATGCCTGTTATCTTGAAAATACTCATGAACCAAAGGATCAAAAGCATCGATTCTAAAACACGTGTTATATTTAAAAGGGTGTTTCATAGTTTTAAAAACATCAATGTTACTTTTTCATCTCTACCTTAAGAATTAGCTCACCTCTTTGCACATCAATCAATCCCTTACTTGTGGCTAAAAATGGTCGTCCTAGAATGAGAGGTATCTCAACATCTTCTTCCATATCCAACACAAGAAAATCTACAAGAAAAATAAACTTATCTACCTTGACAAGCACGTCCTCCACAATACCTCTTGGATATTTAATTGATTTGTCAGCCAGCTATAGAGATACTGTGGTGGCCCTTGGTTCTCCAATTCCCAATTTCCTGAAATCAGATAAAGACATTAGATTAATGCTAGCACCTAAATCATATAAAGCTTTGGAAAATGAAAGTGAACCAATAATGCAAGGTATTGTAAAACTCCCTGGATCTTTTAATTTTGGTGGCAGTATATTTTGCAAAATTGCTAAACATTCTTCAATGAGTTTTACTATTTCTTGCTCTCCCAGTTTTCTTTGTTGGAATGGATCTCCTTCAAGAACTTTGCATAGCTAGGCATCTGAAGAAGAGCACCAGCAAATGAAATATTAATATGCAATTTCTTAAAAATATCTAAAAATTTTGCAAATTGTTGATCAACTTTATGCTTCTTCAATGCAAGAGGGAAATGAGGCTGAATCTCTATCTTCTTAGGTTCAAGCAACTTTTCAGCAATGTTGTCCGGTTACACTTTAGGTGCTTCCTTTTTCTCTTGCTCTTTATGCCCAATTTCCTTGCCACTTTTTAGTGTAATTGCCTTCATATGCTCCTTGGGATTCTTCTCTGTGTCACTAGGCAAAGTTCCTTGAGCTCTCCCTGATATCAAATTTGCCAACTGCCCCATCTGAGTCTCTAAATTTCGGATCAAAGCTTGTAATACTCACATTTAGAAATATGGTAGGGATTATTTTGTAGTCATAGTGAATATATTTAACTAGTTTTATAGAGGAATTCCATAAAAGTTTCAATAGGGGCAAAATGGTCATTTCACATGGAATCACATGTTCAAGTGAAAAGTGAGTATGATAAATATATTAAGTGTGCTAGCCATGAGAATAAAGTGGTAGAAAGTTTATGGAAAATACATGTGATGTGATGCCGAGATAAATACGTGTTTGTAAAGTAATAGGAAGAAATTAAAGAATAAGGGTAAAATGGTCTTTTCACTCATAATTAGAGTTTATGATGGGCAGTGAAAATGACCAAGAAGATGTATTAAATCCATTGAAAGTGAGGGTATATCAGTAAATGCACGTATGGCATAATTGAAATTATCATACAAGTGCAAGGGCAAAATGGGAATATATATATATATATATATATAAGACTTCAATTGACAAAACCCTAACCATTTGCACACCGAAAACGCCAACCACCTTGTTCCCCCATTTCTCCTCCATTTCTTCAAAGTCTTCCAAGCCTAAGTGAATATGTTCATTTTATGGCTTTCTAAGGTAAGAATTTTAGCAAAATTTTGTGATTTGTGTTTTATAAGTATGAGTTCTCATGAATTTATGTGTTTTAGCATGAATCAATGGAGAAAGTGAGCAAAGGAAGCAAAGAAAAGGATTCTTGCAAGAAAAAGGTAAGTGAATCAAACTTAAGCCTTGTTTTGAGCCATAATTGTAATTGTTGATTATTGTATGGTTGTATATGATGAGAATTATTGGCCATTTAAATGCTTGGCTGACGTGTAAAAGTTCAGCCATAAGAGTAGTTCATTTGTATGTGATGATTTGGCGAATTATAGATGAAATATGGAAGAAGTATTGATGGAATGTTGGAATGATGATTTCGGTCAAATTAGGAGTTGAGTTTTTGGTGAGTTTTGTTCCAATTTTGAGGTATTTGGAGAGATGTGGAAGTGTGGCTAACCAAGTATTTGTATGTGCATGTAAATTGTTTGATGAAAATTCAAAAAGAAATGCATGCATAAATTTGTTGAATATCGTTGAAGATATTGTTTGAGAAAGGAAGCAATTGATGTTAAAAGGTTGTTTTAAACTTGACCAAGTATAAGTTTAAGTGTTTAAAGTGCATTTTGTTATGCCAAAATTTAGAATAACACTTGGTTATGTTAGTTTAATGAAATGAATGGCCTTTAGTGCATGGTTCAAGTTGCTTGAACTTTTAGCATTAGTTTGAATGACATATTGTATTTAGTCATTGAATTATGAGTTTTGAAACCTATGACTTTAGAAAAGCGATGGCAAGAATTGCATATTAAATTGTTACACTAGTATAGTATTGATGATAGTAAAAGATGGGCGATTACATTATAATATTACAATATGCCACAATAAGTTGTCAAGCTTGTACGCTTAAATTTAAAAAGATCATCCAAATAATGGCTTGGCCAAATGAGTATATTGTTGTTTCTTGTTTTGAGATCAGTTACAAACAATATGTAATAAGTGATTTTATTCCATAAAGAATAGAAAAGCTTTCCGAAGTATAAATATCAAAAGAAACATCAAAGAAATAGAAGTTTGGTTTATGTATTAAATACATGACCATTTTAGAAATTGATTAGTATGAGTATAGTTTTCATGCCTTATTATATATTACAAGCTATAGAATTGTGCTAGAAGATCTTGAGAATATTTTGTATTGGCAAAAAGTTTAGTTAAGAATGTTAGAAAGAAATTAGAATTTAGCCAAAGTATATATGTTGTGCCATATGTTAGATTGTATTTACAATTATTAATATGGCAATATAGATTAATGTATAGAATGTAGCCAAAAGAAAAGAAGAAAGAAGGGCATGTATAACAATTAAAGTTGGTGGTCATGTTAAGAGAATGCAAATTTATGGCATTAAAATTTGTATTTAGAAAGTTGTACAAGGCATGTTTGTAACATTAGAAAATATTAGAGAGTAAATTAATAACATGGTTATGTGATATATATATAAATTTGAGAAAATCTAGTAGCATAATTGGGCAAGTTAGTAGACTTAATACCTAAGTAGTGGAATGGATTTTTATAGAAGAAATTAGATTGCCCAAAATGTAGAATTCATTCCCTAGTTGAATTGTGCCATTTTAATATCTCACTAATAGAATTATAGAAGAGTAGAATTCGTGAGGGATAATGTAATTGTGTACATGTACATTTTACATAGCATGATAGAATTGAAGAATTACAGAATTATGTAGAAATTATAGAATCACATATATACACACGATGCATAGAATTCATAAATAAAGGAATAAAATAGAAAATGTTTAAGTTAAGCATGTTATTAGAATAGAACTTTGGGCTTTCCAGAAAAGTATAGAAATAAAAGCCTTACAATTAATAGAATACATGCCAGAGTTAGACACGTATTTTGGGATCATGCATAGACAACATATAAAAACATGACATAGCATAGCATGTATTTCAGAAATTTTAAGATTATTGGAAAATGTCTAGTTAGTTATTTTTCAGATTTACAAAGCATGTTTTCAGAGGGCTATTGCGATGGGGAACATGTGAGCATTTGTTGCGTTAGTTAGTGACGACAGAGATGCAGAAGTTTCCCACATGCACACCGCCATCAATGAGCAGCCTCAGAATAAAATGCAGAATTGTACTGTCCGTTAGAAGTGCATGTAGATGAGAACTGTACCCAAAAAGAATTTCAGAATACGCTCACACGGCCATTACACAAGAAACCCATACCAATCTTACATCTACAAGTGATTTGTAACATTTTTCAAATTTTTTAGATCTTTCTAATCAAGAGGAGATGGCTAATCTAACTCTCAAAGAGATGGTTGCACCAACCCTTGACCAACAACCTTTATGTATTCGGTACAATGATACGGTAGGGGAAACTTTTGAGCTTAAATTTGGGATGATTCATCTTTTGCCTACTTTCTGAGGTTCGGCGAGGGAGATCCAAACAAACACCTTAAAGAGTTCCATGTGGTATGTTTGAGTATGAAACCAAGTGGAATGATGGAGGAACAAGTGAAGCGAAGGGCGTTCCCATTCTCTTTAGACGATAACGCTAAGGAGTGACTTTATTATCTACCATTCAGAACCATAACTATTTGGAATGAGATGAAAAGGCTTTTCTTGGAGAAGTATTTTCTAGTGTGTAGAACCACACTCTTTAGGAAAGAAATATGTGGTACTAGGCAATCTAATGGGGAGAACTTGTATGAATATTTGGAAAGGTTAAGAAATTGTGTGCTAGTTGTCCTCACCATCAAATAAGTGAACAACTAATACTACAATATTTCGATGAAGGATTGATGCCAATGGAGAGGAGTATGATAGATGCGACAAGTGGAGGAGCATTAGTTGATAAAACCAATTGCAACCATGCTGCCAATTCTCAACAATTAAGTGCTCGATCTAAATAACCACAAAGGAAGGTAAATGAAGTGGGAGTAGCCAACAATATTGAGCAAAAATTAAATAACCTAACCACACTTGTGCAACAAATTGCACTTGGACAAGTGAAGACACCCGAAATTTGCTCAAATGTGGGGCATCCTACCGATATTGTCCTGCCCTTCAAGAACCTAATACGGAACAAGCATATGCTGTGGGAGGATACAAAGGATAGCAAAGGCAAAGGTATGATCCATTCTTTAATACCTACAACTTGGGATAGAGAGATCATCCTAATCTTAGCTATGGAGGAAATCAACAAGCTGCTGCCTATACCAATCCACCCAATTTTCCTTATCCAAGGGCTCAACAACCATATCAAGCAAGACCCCAAAATACTTCCCAACCTCAAGGTAAATCTTTGGAGGATATAGTGGATTCATTAGCCACTAGCACCCTTCAATTCTAACAAGAAACAAAAATGTTAATCAAGAATTTGGAAGCCAACTTAGTCAATTGGCTACTACCATTGGAAGACTAGAGGCGCAAGGGTTTGAAAAAATTCCTTCCAAACCCATGGTTAACCCTAAGGAGAATGCTAGTGCCATTACTTTGAGAAATGGAAAAAAACTTGAGGAAATTCACAAGAAGTTGATTGACGAGAAAGATATGGAGGATGAGGTGATTGAAGGTGGAACAAAGCAGTCCAAAAGTGCAAAAAAATTCGCCAACTAATTCTACCGACACAAAAGGGCCACCTAAGGTACATTCTGAAGTTCCTACCAATACTTATGAACCTCCTTTGCCTTTTCCTAGGTAGTTTGCAACATCAAAGAAGGAGGAACATGAGCAAGAAATTTTGGAAACTTTTAGAAAAGTACACGTTAATATACCTTTATTGGACACAATAAAGCAATTGTTGCGTTTTGCGAAATTTCTTAAAGAATTGTATACCAACATGAGGAAACTCAAAGGTAACGAGGTGGTGAGCGTAGGAGAGAATGTTTTAGTGGTTTTGCAAAGGAAACTTCCACCGAAGTGCAAAGATCCAGGTAGTTTCACAACACCATGCATCATAGGCAACACAAGGTTTGAAAAGGCAATGTTAAACTTAGGTGCTTCAATTAATGTAATGCCTTATTCGATTTATCTCGATTTAAGTCTTGGTACTTGTAAAGAGATCGACGTAGTTACTCAACTCTCCGATCGATCTAATGCCTATCTAAAGGGAGTTTTGGTAGATGTTTTGGTGCACGTAAACGAACTTGTTTTCCTAGTGGATTTCTACATGCTTGACATGAAAGATGAAACAACCATGAAAGCCATGCCATTGCTTTTGGTGAAACCATTCATGAAAATAGCTCGTATGAAAATAGATGTGCATAATGGGACGTTGACAATGGAGTTTGACGGGGAAGTCATTCAATTAGACATCTTTGACATAATGAGGTATCCAAATGATGACATGATTGTTGTTCTATTGATATACTTGAATCTTTAGCGCATCAAATGTTTAAGCTTAAGAGTAAAGATCCATTGGAAGCCTAGTTAGTAAATACAGAATGCGGCAAAAAAAGAATATGGCAAAGAATAAAAAATACGTTTATAAAAATTCGGCCATAAAATTCGGATACGGGAAAAATATGGTACGGGTATATACGGGTTTAATACGGTGCATTGTCAATAATACGTTTTGAAAAATACGGCAATATCAATCTTAGTTTTAACACTTTTATGGACTACCTGGTTAAAATCAATATAACATTTCAAATGTAAAGTATTCAATTAACCAATAACACAAATACACAATATATAAATATAACTAATATTCAAAATTATAGTCTCCAAACTCAAACACAATATTTAGCCAAGATTCAACTATAGTCTCAAATCAAACACAGTTATAACAAAACCAATTATTTACAAAAATTACAAATACACACGGCAGTCAATTTACAAAAATTACAAATGTACTAGGTAAAAGTAAAACTATATATTTTATTAAATTTTCTCTCTCCTTTCTCTTCTCTTTCATTTTCTCGTTTTTTCAAAACTTTCTTCTCTCTTTCTTCTTTCTTCTCTCTTTTTTTCAAAACTTTCTTCTCTCTTTCTTCTGTAAGTTTCATATCTTCTTTCTCTTTGATTTCTCCACCTTCTCTTCAATTCCTTCTTAAACCTTCGTCTCTTTTGTATAAACTTATGTCTATTTTGTTTCTCTTCCCTTCTCTTCTCTCCCTCTTCTTCTGTCTTATGGAAATTTGTTTGTTAGAGTCGATTGTGGGAGCTGATAGCTTGTTTGCTGGAGTTGATTGTTGTGTGTTGATTGTGGGAGTTGATTGCTTGTGGAAATTTGTGGGAGTTTGTCGACTGTTTTGGGTTTCCGATTTGAGCGAAGAAGAGGAGGTTTAGCTATCTGTTTTAATTTTTAGTAAAAAACCCACTAAAACGACGTCGTTTTTGGGGTGAGATTTTGTTTTTTTTTTTTTCAATAGTTCACGAATTATTCGCTAATAATTCGCGAATTATACGGGAATCTTTATTATACGCGAATTATACGGCAGATTTTACAAAATACATATACGTGCGTTTTATACGCGAATTATACGGCTGTCCGTACAATTCACGTATAATACGCGTTTTTACTAACTAGGATTGGAAGTGGCGATATGGAATGGATTATCAACTGAGGAACCTTAAAGTTTTAACGAATATATAGATTTGGGAGAAGAGCTAAACAAAACTATGACGATGTTGGATGAGCTTCCAAAGAAAAATCCAAGGTGCGAACTCGTACATTGGTTTTGGGTGTCTAACTAACGCAAAGAGCACCTTGGGCGTGGGTTCACACTGGCATGCTGGGCTTGACTATTTGCTCACTCAATGCGAGTAGTTTCCTGGCACTCTTCTTTCTCAGCCATTGTCTATTTCTTTGGCATCTGCTCGGGTTGTTCTGGTCTTGAACCTCGCGTCTTTGCATTCCACTAGTTTTTGGCAGCTAATGGTGGTGGCCGCGAGACAAACTAAAGTTGCCACTAGCAGTTTTAAGCTCCCAACTTTGCATTCTAGCGACAACATCCTGTTGGTTTTGAGACTAGTTTCCTTGTCAAACTTCCTTTATGCCTACCACCTCTTCTTGCAAGCCTTGGAATGCACTAGTGAGTGACCTCAGCATGTCCATCATCTGGGTAGTCCCCAAGTTGGACAACGTTCTTGCCCATACTGAGTCACTAGTGGAACAATTGGTGGGTGAGTCTACCTAGCCCTCTGATCGACCTCCTAGTGGCTAGGCTCATTCTTTTCGGTGTGATTAACGCCACTTTTGGACCTGGTAAGTGCCATGACTATTGAGTGTGATTGACGAATAAGATTGACAAGGAGGAGGCTTTACGAAAACTCGCAACAACCAGAGATACCCAATCGACCTTGGCGGGATTGGGTAGGATGTGTGCATGGTTATGAATAACCAGCTTGGAATAGATTAGAAAAAAGATGATAAGAGAACAGAGGAGATTTTTAAAGTGGTTCGGCAAGTTAGAACCAAGTCTACGTCCACTATTATGTTATTGCTTTGTTTTTGCCTTATATTTAGAGTGAGTAAAAGCGAGGATAAACTCTCTCTAAGTGGGTTTCCTTTGTTCTTGTGTGAATAATCGATCCTCCAAAATGGAGGTCGTTTCTCCTTTTTATACATCGTTTGACAGTGGTTCAGAGTGGTTGTTATGAGGTGGATCTGAGTTAGGCCCACCCATGCTTAAGACCGCTAATCTTGTTGACAAAGTCATCTACTATAGGAGCAACACGTGGAGTGAGCTTAACTGTTAGATCCCGACCTGGTGTAAATGACAGGTGGCACAAATCTAATTGTCGGAAAGACTGCACAACAAGAGGTAGTTTTACTCTTACTACAATTTAGGGTAAATCATTAATAAAAGCTTAACAACGTTAGGGTTTTGGGATGTGAATGATTAATTCTTCAAATAAATGAGGATAATTAAATAAAAAATTACATAATTGCCTAAAAAGTTTGGGATTTAGAAATCGTAAGGGATAATTGAGTTTTAGTTGACTAAAAGAGTAAATTTTTTTAACACCCTTATGAGATTTCATAGCATTAAACTCATCCCCTTAGTTCAAAGTATTAAAAACACCCATACCATTAGTAATATGTAAATGTTCTATTCAATTCTACAACATACAAACTTATTATTATTTTTTATTTCTCACTATTTTTATAGATCATTAAAACACTGGAATAGTTTCCACATTATTTATTATTCATTTGTATTTATATTAGTCATCTTGGGAAGAAAAATACTTATACCAAAACATCGTTATTTTTATTTATCTTAATTATAATTATTTCAAGGTTGATTATAGTTTTCCAAACTTTGTTTATCTCATAATATAAATTTCAAAATATCTAACTTCAAAAATTTTCTTTCAAATAAACATTTATCTTTACATATTTTATTAAATTCATGTATTTAATAAAATTCATTTTTTAATTTGAACATTTTTTTTTATCAAAGTTTGTTTAGATATATTATATAAATGTGTAACCTTGAAAAGTAAATTTGTAAGTTCAAGGTTGAATTTGTAAATTTGGATGATTAAGTAGATGGTTTAAAAATTGTTTTTAACTTGGTAAGCGATGAGAAGGGGTAAAACAGACATTTGGGTTTAAAATAAGATGAAACCCTTGTTTGTATATCACCAACAATAGGGGTGTTTTTAATGTTTTTTAAACAAAGTGGATGAATTAGTACTAAGCAATCTCAGAAGGGTGTACATAGAATAAACGCTGCACTAAAATGTTAAAACCCGAATTATGGGGGTAGGAGGTTTTTCTTCTCTCTAATGAGACGGCATCGGCGTCTCTCTCAAACATAAATCCTAGATGGGGAACAAGAACCTTTACACAATTACATCCATGATCCTTGTCTTGTTCCTCTTAAGCATTTTTCTCTTCTCGAAACGCACTCTAGAACCTTCTCTCTCTTTTTACAGGGACTTGTTCTCTCTCACAAACCTTGTTAAGTCGCCTGAGTCTTACTCTGAGTCTGAGTCAGTCCCACTCAACCCACCGACATATGCGACCATTTCTGTAATTACAACTCAGATTTCGGAGAAACCGGAAAATGAGTCCTTTGAGAATGTTAACCCACCTACAGAAGAATCCATATATAGGACTGATGCTAAAAATGAGAGTGGTTCGGCAAGTGAGTTTGAGAAACTTAAAATGTGTAATTTATATATGGGGAGTTGGGTGAGAGACGAAGAGTATCCAATTTATAGACCGGGTTCGTGCCCTTATGTAGACGAAGCATTCGATTGCCAAAGCAATGGACGCCAAGATTCCTCATATTTCAAATGGCGATGGAAGCCTCATGCTTGTGTTCTTCCTAGGTATCATCTTCTTCAATCTTTCTACATATGTGATCCAATTTGGAGCTTGATTAGACTATAAATCATGAGGGTCTTTTTACAGTTTTTTATAGTTTATTGTCATGCTAGCCCATCAAAGTATAATTGCAATAAATGTACAATAAACAGATATCACAAAATTTTGTGTCTATATTTTAATGAAAGAGGGAATGTAAATTCATGGACAAACAAAAACTATCGCAAGAATTCATAATAATAGAGTTACTCAAATTCATAAGTTACTAGCTTGACATTTATGATTCATGATGATGAGGTTACTTCCTTTGAGAGCGTAGGTTGTTATGTCCTAGTTTGGGACAGATTTTTTGACCTGAAGGTTTTTCTGGGGGAATTGATTTCCTATTTGCTTAGTAGTTTCTGTAGGACTATAGATGAAAAGAAGCTCGGGAAGATGAGTGTGTGGCTTATGGTTTAACACATATTTTTGGCAAGTACAAGTAAGCACTTGCGGATTTAAGTTGCATATTGCATTCAAGTTCTATATTAGTTGACTTGTTTCTTAGATAAATTAGTGAGTCAAGGTCATGATTCATATTCTCTTGTTTGGTTGACAATTGAAAATCAATAAACTTGGTGAAGTTTGTTTTGGAGGGCAGACGAGAAGGCATTTTATGGCCTAAAAACATCATGTTTTGCAATAATTATACAATAGAGAGCTGACTGCTTGTCATTAGGGAATGGAAGACCTACCTAAGTTGAGTTGAAGATTGCACATATTGGTCGCAAGTTTCTTGCTGGTGGATTATTCAATTGTTGTAGTGTTATTCTAGTTAGGTAAAATTAACCTTATTTGAAGCATCTGATGTGCAAATATAATTGGAGATAGGAATCAGTTAACCAGTGGGTAGTTGAAGAGCAAGCAATTAAATCACAATCTCACGTTGGAAGGAGAAGCAATTTGTGAACTCATGATTGATGAGAGCAAGAAGCTATTTATACAAATCTTTGCAAGACATCTAGATTGAAGATGCTTTGGAGTTAGTCTTGGGTCACAAATGACAATGGAACCATAATTTATTGCTAGTGTCTATTGGCCTAGTTACTCCGTTCTTCACCATATGCCCATATCATTTAATTAGAGGAGTAAACAGCTTCTTTATCTCTACTCGAGAAATCTCTTTCTGAGGAAAGTAGTTAATGCTCCATCACTACATATATTTCTTGTAATAAAAGAAATCAAAGCTTTGTTCCTCTACAAATCTTGTATCTTTCAATTCAACAACTAATGCCATCTCTTATCATATATGCGAAGAAGAGGGGGAAAAAAAAAAAAAAAAAAACAAAGGTGAGGGGAAACTTTAAAAATGCTTTTATAATAAATGTGTTATAATTAATTGTGTTTAATCAAATTATGGTTATAGAAATTCCTTAATTAAATTACAGTTTGTGCTTGGTCTATTATTATATGGGTTGAAATTTTAATTATTCTCAAAAGACCTAAGTTTTGAGTTATTTTAATGTTGGCTAAGGTTAATGATATTATATGAATCATTTTTTTTTTCTTTTTTCTTTTCCTGGAATAGCATAATATGTAATTCATTATGCTTAAATTGGGTGATGTGTAGCTAATACATGTTTTCAAAACTTTGTCAATTATTATTAAGACTTGTGTGCTCATGCTACGAATGATTATAAATAAGTTTTAATTAATTGGATTTTGGTTGGAATAATGGATTAAGAATTTGTGTAGAGTGACATGCTGAGCGGCATTGGCTTCTGTTGATATGACTTGAAACTTTTGCAAGCTTGATGAATGAGCTCTCTAAAATGATTTGACTATTTTGTACACCACCTGTAAATTACCCAATGAGTTCTAGCTTTCAAAGTTTTTATATCATGGTACTTTGGAATATTTTATTACATGAAAGTTGCATGTTGGTCTTTAATACTTTTGAGAAGTTACATAGTTAAGAAAAGGAAATGCCTTTATTTAATGCTCGAGTTATTTGACATGTAGAGAGACATTTTATAGAATATAATAATATATTAGAAATATATTTTTGTTTTAAGAAAAATTTATATGTACTTACTGTAAAGAAAAACTATACTTTTTGTTAACACACTACTAGTGGATTCCAAACCACCAGACGAAGTACCCTTTCCCAGTGTTCAGTATACAGATTCGGTTTGGCTATGCTTCAGTGATCAGTTTTCTGTCAAATATGACGAGCTACATTTATTGCTCTGCTTGAATTGAGTTTTTCGCCTGGTATGATCAATATTGATTGCTCTGCTTGAGTGATGAGTTTTTTTTGTTAGCTATGACTAGCTATAACTATTGCTCTACTTTACAACAAAGATTTTGTCAGGTATGACTAGCCTATCCCCACTTTGCCTACGTGAGATAGTCAGCCAGGTTTAACCAATATATCCCTTGGGTCCTAGTTTAGTGTGGGCTTCCGTATATAGATTAGCTTTATTATGAAAGTTGAACAATGATAGATTATACTAGTTAGTATTTCAGAAAAAAGATATTTAGTTTTGTAGATTTATGATTTGTGTGAACTAGTACTTCAGTGAATGAGCGAGACTAGTAGTCTAAAACTTTACAAAAAATATAGCATTTTACTGTTTTATGAATAAGGTTATACTTCGAAAAAGCAATATGATGGAACCCTCTTCCACAACTGAACCAAGCAACAGTTCCATAGCAAACCAAATAGCAAAAACTAGCAAAACAGTAGAAGGTATAGCCGAAACCCAGAAAGATGATAAGTATATTGATATGTACGAGAATTGTATCAGACAAGAATAATCAAAAATGAAAATTAACACAACCACAAGAACAGTAAAAGGATAACAAAAATGGACATAGACATGTTGGACTTCGAGGCCAGCTCCTCCCTAATTGCTGACTTCAAGGGTTAGCTCCTCCCAAACTTCCCTATATTCTTCTCTACCCTAATCTGCTCTTTCCCTCTCTTTTTATCCTCCAGCTCTCTCTCTTTCTCCCTAACTGAATTCCTTTGTTGTCCCAACCCCCAATCGCCACCTATCCTAGCCTCAACCCATGGAAGTTTCTTGCCAACATCCCCTCAATCCACTACTTGTTATCTTATTTCACTTTTCCTACACCCTCATTATCCAGGTCCCATCATTACCCTCCCCAAGTAGTGGATTGAGGGTGTAGGAAAAGTGAAATAAGATAACAAGTAGTGGATTGAGGGGATGTTGGTAGGAAACTTCCATGGGTTTAGGCTAGGACAGGTGGCGATTTGGGGTTGGGACAACAAAGGAAGGAGACAGAGAGCAGGAGGATAAAAAAGAGAGAGAGCAGATTAGAGAGAAGAATATAGGAAGTTTGGGAGGAGCTAACCCTTGAAGTTAGCAATTAGGGAGGAGCTGGCCCTCAAAGTCCAGCATGTCTATGTCCATTTTTGTTGTCCTTTTACTATTCTTGTGGTTGTGTTAATTTTCATTTTTGGTTGTTCTTGTTGGATACAATTCTCGTATATGTGAAATCAGAAGAATTTTCTTCATATTGATTGTGAACAAAATACAACAATATATACACATTCAACAATCCATAAAAGGAAATGAAATAATCTAAACTAGGAAAGGGAATGATCTAATTTCCTATTCTAAAGATCCGATTCCTAAAACATTTGATTTGTACAACTCAACACTCCCCCTCAAGCTAGGACATATGAATCATATGCACCAAGCTTGTTACAAATAAAGTCAATAAGAGGACCCCTAAGTGATTTAGTGAGGATATCTGCTAGTTGATCATTTGGGCTGACATGACTAGTGGTAATACAACCAAATAAGATTTTCTCTCTGATAAAATGGCAGTCAATTTCTATATGCTTAGTCCTCTCATGAAACACCAAGTTGGACGTAATATGGAGAGCAGCTTGATTATCACAAAGTAACTTTATCTTTACTACTTCTGTAAACTTCAATTCTTGGATTAGTTGCTTCAACCAAATAAGCTCAGAAGTTGCTCGAGCCATTGCACGGTATTCTGCCTCTGCACTTGATCTGGCAACGACATCTTGCTTCTTACTTTTCCAAGATACAAGGTTTCCTCCCACAAGAATACAAAGACCTGAAGTGGAACGTCTATCAAATGGAGAACTTGCCCAATCAACATCATAATATCCGACAATCTGTGTATGGCCCCTGTTTTCATATAATAGACCTTGATTGGTGTACCCTTGATATATCTTAAAATCCGAATTACTGCATCCCAATGACCATCACAAGGAGACTGTAGAAACTGACTAACAACACTGACGGAGAAGAAAATTAGGTTGTGTAATGGTGAGATAGTTAAGTTTACCAAGCAGTCTTCGGTATTTCCCAGCATCTGCAAGAGGCTCCCCCTGTACAGGTGAGAGCTTTGAATTAGGATTCATAGGAGAGTTTATCGGTCTACAGTTTGACATCCTGTTTCTTCCAAAATATCCAATGCATATTTCTTCTGAGAAATAACAATACCTGAGCTAAATTGAGCCACTTCGATACCAAGGAAGTATCTAAGTAATCCCAAATATTTGGTCTGAAAGTGGTGGAACAAGTGTCTTCAACTATTTAATGCCATTCTGATCACTTCCCGTAATAACAATATCATTGACATAGACAACCAGATATATGCATTGCCCTGATGAGTTACGTTTATAGAAAACAGAGTGATCAGACTCACACCAAATCATCCCAAACTCTTGAATGACATTACTGAATCGTTCAAACCAGGCACGAGGGAACTGTTTTAAACCATACAAAGAGCGACGAAGTTTACATACCAAGGCAGACTCCCCCTGAGCAACAAAGCCAGGTGGTTGCTCCATATAGATTTCTTCCTGAAGCTCACCATAAAGAAAGACATTCTTAACGTCTAATTGGTACAGAGGCCAGTGGCGGAGAGCAGCCATAGATAAAAACAAGCGGACAGAAGACATCTTAGTCTGAGTATACCTTTTTGCAATCAACCGTGCCTTTAGTTGATTAACTTGACCATCTGGGCCAACCTTGACAGTATAAATCCAACGATTATCATTCACGAGCATTGTCATTCCGAAACACACGAATAACAGCATTAAATTATGTCTTAATTTCAGCACAAAAGGATTCAAATATAGAAAATAATTCGGAACGACTTTTCATTAAAAATAACCAAGCGCAACGAGAATAATCGTCAATAAATGTAACAAAATACTGAAGCCCTAAAATGGACGAGACTCGACAAGGACTCCAGACATCGGAATGAACTAACTCAAAAGGGGACATAGCCCGTTTATTGACACGCTTTGGAAACGTACTACGAGAATGTTTTCCAAGTTGACAGGACTCACAATTTAAAGACGTAAAGTAGATAGACCTGGAACCATCTTCTGAAGTTGTGTTAAACTAGGATGACCCAAACGATTATGAATGAGAAGAGGAGAATCGGAGACAGTGCAAGCAATGGAGGCAGAAGGTAACTTGAGATGATAGAGGTCTTGTGACTCATGGCCTGCGCCAATCATTCGTCCCGTGCTGCGGTCCTGTATAACAACAAAATCATTAGTAAAAGTGATAGAACAATTTAAAGGGCAGGTGAGTTTATTGATAGATAGAAGGTTAAAAGGGCAATGGGGAATATACAAGACAGAATCTAAAGTCATGGAGGAAAGTGGTTGTGCATGACTTACTACTTTAACAACTGCTTTGGTCCCATTGGCTAAGGTAACAGGAGACAAAGAGGTAGTATTAATAAGATGAGAGAGCAAACGGGGGTTATCAGAGATATGATCTGATGCACCAGAATCAAGAACCCAAGACCTCGAGGAGGCAGTAGTGAGGCATGCAAGCGATTTTCCCAAGTGACGAATGGCAATGGAATGAGATGAAGAAGCTGCTTATTTGCTCAGGCTGGGATATTCGTCATAATTAGCACCTATAAGAGTCAAGGATGGCTGACTTGGTTCTTCAGAAGATTCAGAATGATGATCAGGATAAGCGACATTGGCAACCCGAGAAGGACGCACATGTAATTTGTAGCATTTTTCTTGGATATGCCCCCACCTATGACAATAACTACACTTGGGTCGACCTCCCCTGCCACTACGATCCTCCTGTTCTCCTTTAACAAAAGTTTAAGACTGAGAGGCCAGGACAGAAGAATCAACTGGGGAAGATCCAACCACAACACCAGGGGAGGAGACTCGAAGTAATCGATCAAAAACTTCATCAAGAGAAGGCATAATAGCACTTGCCAGAATCTGATCTCGTACTGGAGTGAGAGCAAGATTGATAGCGGCAAGAGTAAGAACCATAAAGAATTTGTCTCGTTGTGCCAGATCTTCTGCTTCAGACTTGCCAACGGGTAATAACAAATTAAATTCTGCCTTGAGAGAGACCATCCTACCAAGAAAATCAGACATGCCCATATCTTACTGTTTGAGATTAACCAAATTGGACACAACAAAATAGAGTCTCTGGATATCATTAGTATAAAGCAATTTAGCCTGTTGCCATACCTCAAAACAGGTTCGATATATTTTATAAGTAGAATGAAGGTGAGGGTCAATAGCCTGCCATAATAAACCACATACCAAAGCATCTGTCTTTACCCAGGTAGTCTTATCATCCATGACATCTTCAGCCTTAGTGGTCAAGTGATCCACCAGACCATGTCCCATACACCACAGTTCAACAAAGGCAGCCCATGAGGAATAATTGGAGATGCCTATTAATTTTTCAGTTGTGATCGGAGGAAAAGACAAAAAAGAAACAGAACTTGATTTGGTTTTGGATCCTTTAGGGAGCATGATTGTCTTGTGGGAGAGATTGAACTCATCTGGGCTGAAAAACAAAACTAATTTTGGGCAGATCGGAAAAAGAAGATATTCCGGCAGTAGTGGGCTATTTCCGGCGCCGGTGATGACAATGCATCGTTGGACGGTGATGGGTGTGCTTGCCGGTGGTGTTTGAGTGCACAGGTGCCAGCGGTGACACCTCACGTTCGCGGAGAAGGTGATCAGAGAAGAAGCTGTCGGAAAGAAGACCGGTGCGTGGAGGGGAGTGCGGCAGTGAGTAGCGATGAAATTTTTAGGTTTGCCAACGAGGAGAAGACGAACAGGCTGGTGTGGTTAGAAGAGTGATTCAACACCAGAAGGAGATAGCCTGAACTTCGCAGGGAAATATCGCTGGAAAAAGAAAAGAAAATTTTTGTAGGGTTTCTAATTTCTTAGCTCTGATACCATGTGAAATCAGAAGAATTTTCTTCATATTGATTGTGAACAAAATACAACAATATATACACATTTAGCAGTCCATATAAGGAAATGAAATAATCTAAATTAGGAAAGGGAATGATCTAATTTCCTATTCTAAAGATCATATTCCTAAAACATTTAATTTGTACACCTCAACAGTATATATCAATATACTTATCATCTTTCTGGGTTTTGGCTGTGCCTTCTACTGTTTTGCTGGTTTTTGCTATTTGGCTTGCTGTGCAATTGTTGCTTGGTTCAGTTGTGGAAGAGGGTTCCATCACAATACAAGTTTATATAGCATTTAACGTTTTATAATTATTTATATAAAGTTTTCAGTTATGGATCAGTACTTGTGTTTCAAGGTAAACGAAAAGCATATGTTTCAGTTCTATAGTTTTAGAGTAATATCTTATTTAAAAAATTATATCCACTTATTGGGCTTTAGCTTTCACCCTTTCATCTTGCACTTTGCAAGTTTTTGCGGGGTTTTGTGCATGTAAGATTTTGAGTTATTGAAATTGGCCTACGTGATGTTTATTATAGAAAAGTTGTCTTTGGGCATGATGGACATAGTTATACATATTAAATTCATCTTCAACTACATCAATTGACAAAGAATAGTCAAAGTAGTCAGCATTTCACGAGGTCGTCCTAGATTTCGAGCAGGGAATCAAGATGAGTCCTGTCTTCATGGATAATAAGTTCAGTATGTTTAATTGTTTGAGATTCGAAAGTTTTAGAATTGGAAGTTTTGCTAACGTCGTAGGCTCAAGTTGTGTAGGTAGGCATGGTGGATTCAGGGTGTTATAGTTTTAGCCTTTATAAGTAGTAGGGCCTTAAGTTATAATTTCAAAATAGAAATAAAAGAAATAAGGATGTTTTTGATGTTTTCCTTAGCTGGTTATGATGATTTTCAAAGCCAAGGAAGCTTATCAAAAGTTTTTCCTTAAAAATAATATGGAGGTCTAATCTCAATCTCTCTCTTCTAGTTCTTTTACCCTTTGATTATACTTTTTTCCTATTTTATGATCTTTTCTCTTTATTACCTTTCTAGTTCTTCTGCCCCTTCTCTGTTTTCATCCCTTCCTATTTATTATAATGCATCAAGTGGTGCCAAAGTTGTTCTAATTCCTAATGCTTCCCAAACACAATAGATTTTCTTCCTTGAAATGCATCTGCGTCACTGAATCAGTGGTCAAACTCTCTCACCTCACAGTATATACCTGCAAACTTAGAGCACCTCAACTCATTCCCGAAGGCCCTGGTTGCCTTTAATGTTGAATGACTTATATTCGTCATTGTTGATCCAGAGGGTCTGCTAGGTGTTTTCACTAGATCCTTCCAAAATCATCCATAGAGCTATAATTTTCGGCACTACCTTCGAATATGATAAGTACCAATTTATGACCTTGGTCAACCTGAAGATCTTTTCGCTGTCTTTTTCGAACAGTTCCTTTACATCAGTTGTTACGGTGTGTTTTGAGGTTAGACACCTTTTCAAGCTCATTAACAACTGCCCCTTATGAATGTTTCTATTAAATTAATTAGTGTGCATTGATCCGTTGTCTGGGCTCCTCTTCTTCCAATGAGCTTAAAAGGGTATCTGATCTCAAAACACACCATAAGGGGCAGTTGTCAATGAGCTTGAAAGGGTGTCTGACCTCAAAACACACTATAATAACTGCTGTAAAGGAAGTGTTCGATCAAGAGAGCAGAAAAATTTCTTTTTATATTATTTTATTTTTTATTCTCTTTAATTTTGTTAATTTTTTTAATATTTTTCACCTGAGGGTTGGTCTCACATTTCAACCTTGACACTGGATATTTAGAAGAAACTGATGCAGTTTTAATCTCAGAAGTTTAATCTACGTTGCTTTTAGTAAATTTAATAAAATTACCTTTTGACATCATGCTTTATCTACTTTTTATGTTTGTTCCTCACTTTCTTTTTAAACATTCCATTAGTACAGTGAAGCAGTGAACCTCTTGAAAATACGTAACTTATTTATCCTTCTTAGATATGCTCTTATATCTGTACTTATTTTATGGCAGCAAACTCATTTTATCAGATCAGCCATTGTAGATTTCAAATACAAATCAAAATTGTGATGAATATTATATTTTTAATTGTGTTTTTGTGATGATTTCTGTACAGAATTTATATTATAATTATGTATATTTAATTCTAGATTATGAATATAAATAGAATTTTCTGTACAAATAGAAAAATGAGCACATGCACTATGTTTCATTTGTTGGTATCAAGACAGCATTAGGCGTAACATATATCATGCATATTATTTATTGTAAAAATGAGATTCGGTGTGAATCTGCAGCAGGATTCTTGAATTAGTTTGCTTTTTGGGATGTTTTAGAGAGTTTGGCTTGGTGGGCTTGAATCGGGGCCTTGCCAAGGGAAATGGACTTCACTCTTTGGCCCTTTTTGGTAGAAATTCAAGATCCACTCAGGTGCACCTGATGACATATTGTGTCATCATTTTCTTTTCCTCTCTAGTGGCCAATATAAACACATCCCATACTATTGGTCATACACTTATTCCCTATCATTTCATTGGTTAAAACATATCACCATGGCCTTCAATTGGTGGAGGCCCACCTCTTTATTTATAGTTAACTATAGAACTGTCTGGCTAAAATTCGCTATCATCTTGAAGATTAAGATTTTTTTTTATTAACTTTCTCTGCCTAAAAATGATATGTTCATTCATTCTTTACTTTTCCTACATTGCCAAGAAAAGATTTTTTCCTTACCTTATTATGTCTTATGCAAATATACTGATGTAATTTCTGCCTCATTATTAGAAGTTTTCTAAAATTTCTCGGTTCCTCTCTGCAGCTTAAAACTGTATATACAAGCGCTTAGACTAAATCTCAATTCAAGATTTCAAACCTGATTAATTGATCACCAAGAGCTGTATACCTTATTGATAACCTAAGGCATCTTGGTGCTGAAGCACATTTCTTTGGTATATAGATTATCAAGATGGTCAGTGAACTTCAGCCTCTGCATATGATGGCTGTTTTCATTCTTCTTTCAGGTGTATTATTGAACTATTGGAATGCCAATCTAGAATTTGCAGCATCTCATTAACATGAAGGCCTTATGTTTCACTCCACTTTTAGATACATTATCCAAGTTGATTTTCCTGAATGCTCCATGCTGTCTTTTTTTGTACTGGTTTTTTTGTTGGTTTAAAATTTTTTGGAGTTATTAAGAGTTCACTATTTTCTTCATTTACCTTTCATTGGTAGGTTTAATGCGACTGACTTTTTGGAGAGACTAAGAGGTAAAAGGCTAATGCTTGTCGGAGATTCCATGAATCGAAATCAGTTTGAGTCACTATTATGCCTCCTCCATGAAGGCCTGGCTGATAAGAGCAGAATGTATGAGATTCATGGCTACAAAATAACAAAGGGAAGGGGATACTATGTATTCAAATTTCTGGTATTTCAAACTTAAAACTTATAAGCTCTTATTTATTTTTATTTTTTAAATTTGTGTTCAATCAAAACACTTGGTCTTGAATTTACTTCCTTAATGAAATGTCTTCTCTTTTTTAAAGCATTGCATTTGCGTGTGATTATGATTAGAATTGTAGTGGGCAGATTGTTACTTAGATCTTTGGACATTTTAAAACAAAGCAAAAGTGGTGTGACCAGAGTTTTAACTTTACCTTCGCCAGATTTTGCTCAAATGCAAATAACAAAATGAATATTTCATGATTTCATGACAAATAATGTTTTTTTTTTTTTTTTAACATTCACATTTAAGCATCACTAAGCACACACAACAGTTCGTTAAGACTCCTAACGTTTTGAGGTTGACTTAGAAGAAGTATGTTGAATTAACAAGTATTTGTTGATAATTTGCAAGTTCTGTCAAATACTCGGCAGGACTATAATTGTACTGTGGAATTTGTAAGATCACATTTCCTTGTGAAGGAAGGCGTCCGCCGTAATGAATATGGCAGTTCAAATCCAACTCTTTCAATTGATCAAATTGACAAGACAGCTAAACGATGGAAAGGAGCTGACATTCTTGTGTTTAATACTGGCCACTGGTGGGTTCATGGAAAAACAGCCCGGGGGTACGTCTTCAATCTTCTTTCTCATAGTTAGAAACTCAGCTAATTCGGTTCCATAGAGCCAAATTAGTTCAATCAGTATGGTGGTTCTAGTCATTAAACTTCGAACACCAGTTTGGCTCTGTTGCTGGTGACTAACTGTGATCAGAAAATCTTAAGAATGGATCTTGCAGCACTTGAAAATCGCTACCATTAATTTTAAGCTTTTTAAAATGCTAAAAAAATATATATGTATATATTTGTATGCACGCTCAAGCACACATTTATCGTCCATATTCTTTAAAAAGCTTATCTTTGTAGTGCTTGGAATATGATTGTACTACTGCTAACTGTCCCACTGAGAGGTATAAGGTTGCATCTTGTTTTCTTTCAAAATGAACTTTTCTAGAAAAGTAATTAACATTTGTTTAATGCAGGAAAAATTACTTTAAAGAAGGTGATTATCTCTATCCAAAGTTTGATGCAGGAGAAGCTTACCGAAGGGCTTTGAAGACCTGGGCAAAATGGATAGATAGTAACATTGAACCATCAAATCAGTTGGTTTTTTATCGTGGATACTCTTCTGCTCATTTCAGGTAGTCTTGTACTTCTAATTTTCCTCCAACAGGAATTGTATCTTCTATTTCCCTACAATCTTAAATTTTCAAAGCTTAGTTATTTTTGGTTTGATTACGTGAAATTTGTTTCTACCTTATCCTTCAATTTTTTGGAAGGCCATTACATGAAGAGACATAAGAAAGATGGTAGTAGTAATCTAATTCAACTGCTGTGCTGGTTATGGGTGTAAGTGTTGCTGATTCACTAAAATTGTTTGAAACAGAGGTGGAGATTGGGACTCTGGTGGTTCATGCAAGGGAGAAACTGATCCAATATTGAGTGGAGCCTTCCTGGAATCCTATCCTTGGAAAATGAAGATATTGGAGGAGGTGATACGAGAAATGCAAGTTCCGGTGATTCTATTAAACGTGACAAGGTTGACCAATTTTCGCAAGGATGGTCATCCTTCTATCTATGGCAAGAATGCAAGCGAGGGGAGAAAGGTTTCAACAAGACGTCAAGACTGTAGCCATTGGTGTCTTCCAGGGATTCCTGATGCTTGGAATGAGCTTATTTATGCCACACTGGTTTTCGAACAAACTCCTGGGAAAAGTTAAATTGTGTTGTACAATCAATAACAATAGCTTTTCCTCATTTCTTTTTTTTTTTTTTTTT
The DNA here is from genome assembly GCA_026225825.1 of Pistacia integerrima. Classification (NCBI taxonomy): domain Eukaryota; kingdom Viridiplantae; phylum Streptophyta; class Magnoliopsida; order Sapindales; family Anacardiaceae; genus Pistacia; species Pistacia integerrima. The sequence continues at coordinate 14,448,432 of CM047743.1, read as the reverse complement.
CTCCAAAAGTTGGGTTGTACAAGATGGACAGGTTAGATAGTCAAGAAAAGTTACTTTTGTTCCACTAAATATTATATTTACAGTGATTTTAAACTTGACATTTATAATTAAATATAATATAATGAAATTGCCTAATAAATTGGTGTAGAAACTATATGGGTTGATGATTTTCCTTGAATTCCTTCTATGATAATATATTTGTCAAAAATGTCTACATATTTAGAAGATTTTTATTTTAATTCTTGAAGAGTAAATATTAATAAATTGGAAAATATCTGTTTATTGACACGAATAAAACTTGCATCACTTTTCTTTTTAGATTTTAAGATGTCCTCCAAATGATAATAACCCCAAACTATGGAGAAAGATGTTACAATCTGGTCTACTTATGCAATATATTAATGTGCTAATTTGGACATTGATAATAATGATAATATATATAGAAAGATAAAAACAATTAAGATTATTGATAGTGAGATATGATGAGAAATAATACCGATTTAAGGATGGTGTGCAATTTGAAGCTGTCTTCCAGCAAGCTTGCTTGTTCTTTTGTGAGCCTGTGCTTCTTTCTCCAACTATAAATTTTGTTGTGATGAGAATAATCAGAAACGTTAACATCCATAACTTCCTCTTTGGGCTTGTTATTCATTTGTGATCTTCCACCAACACCAACCGCAAGACAAAGCCCTGTGTTCATTCTTCTTCATTTCTCATTATCATATTTTTGTTTTTTTGAGAGTAGAGAGAAGTGGTCAATATAATCGGGGATTGAAAGAGAATATTTAGAAAATAAGAATTTAAATATTAATAAATAAAAGGGATTCATTATTGAATCAGTTATTAATAATAAGGTAATTTTATAGTACTAATTAACCACAATTGGAGAGTACAATACGAAAGAATAAATGGGTGCATGCGCTAGACTGTGACTCCATTTTGGAGACCAAATTAATACATCCTTCTTGATAATATTCTTTTAAATTGTCTTATTTCCATTTAAATTAAGGTGCTAATTTTTAATTTAGCTAAGGATTTACAAACATGACAAAAAACTTTGTGTACAATATTTTTTTTTTTTTTTTTTTTTTCTGTTATGCAGTAGTGTTCCTAATTAAAATATTAAACACTTCATCGAGTTACCTTTGCCCTTTGAGGCATAGTTTAAATTAATTATTTTTTATTTTGGTTACTTGGAAATCAAGATATTTGCAGTCTCTTAATTAACACCAAAAAGTATCTCTCACACGTTAATAGATACATGATTTAAATATTCATTATAAAACCTACTAACATAATAATATATAAGAGAGGAAAAATTGATACATAGTATGAATTAATTGGCATATGATATAATTAACATACATCACATGATCAAAAAAAGTAATCAGGTACATGTCATCCCTTCTATACTTTTAACTCCTATTTGTCGAACTCCAAGTGCAATTTTTGGATTAGATCATGCTCGTACTATTTAAGACTTTTACAGTTTTTATCATAAATTTATTTATGTCAGTTAATTAAGAAAAACACATATTCCTAATTTATCCCAAGATCATATGAATATGTCATTATTGCAATCACATTTCATAAACAAACTGTAATAAAAGGATCACAGCATAAATATCTCATTTTTTTCAACGGAAGTTGAATCACAAGTACAAACCACCATCTTCCTTAATTACTGTAAAATTGTGAAAAAAAGAAAGAAATCAGAGTTAAGAGAGTAAGAGAGTTTTTCTTGAATAAAAACTTTCTTATATATATGCGGCAAGGCAATTGCTATGTAATTGGGTGGGTTCCATCATGGGTGTCCCACCCAAATCTGATATCTCGCATTCACATATAATGGGACTATTTCCCTCTATGCTTTTTCAAGGTTCATACTTTAGTAAATATAACGTGTGACCGTACATGAATCGAAAACATATTAGTCATATATCTGTTAGGAATATATAACTTCTTGAATTGTGAAACTTGAGTTATATATTGTATGCAATACCTTAGATTACTTATCAAATTTTCCTCTAACGATCTCATAAATAATAAACATCTACTGTATTCATAATTAGGTTTTGTCTTTACATAAAAAACAAAACATAATTGGTTAATCAATGAATACACATGATTGTAGTGTGATAATCCAAAAAATTGTAATCTTTCTCTTTTCTCGATTCTTGCAACTTTCATTTAATTTGCTTTTTCAGCTATGTCCCAACATGTTGAATTTATCTTAATCTTTTGGCAACATTCTAAGACAGCAATCATTAAACAAAGTTTTCAAGAAACAGAATAGAGTAATAAGGGTATTCTGTGAGATTTTATTCTTATAATCTCAAGGTCTCACACAATGCTAAAGTTGAGATTTTGACTTTCACTACCCTTTTGCTCAATATTTTTGCACATGTGGTATGAATCACATGCTACGACATTTCTTCCTTTCCCATGAAGTGCATGTGTTTTGTTTTTTATTTTTTTTTCTTATAAATGCCATACAGATTTTAGTTCAGACATACCTAATATGTAGCTTGAGTTCACTCTACATACTTTTAATTCATCATAACTCTAATCTAGCAATTAGACAGATAAAGTAATAAATTTTGATGATTTATCACTTATAGTCATACTTCATTATGACATTATTCTTATTCTATTTTAGGCGACGTTAAATATTTTAAGCTTGGCTCTCTATTATCACCTAGATAATAAGCTTAAAATCGTCTCATCTCCATTCCTACAAAGTAATGGAGGTGATTGACTGTGTGAGAAGACTAATCTTTTAACTGTCCAACATGCTTTTCAAAATACATGTAGATATATATACACTCTCCTTCATGTATGTTCCATAATAAATGAAATTGAACATTGATAATATTGTTATTTAATATTGATAAGATAAACGTGAACATTTTGGGAAATCTTAAAGTATGAGTACATTCAACATCTACGTAAGCCTAGAGATCTAACATGTCTATTAAATGTATCTCTTGGTATAGGCTTTGTAAATGGATCCGTAACTATGTCATGCATAGATATGTACTTCATGCTCACCTCTTTTTGTGCCACCAAATCTCGCACAAAATTGTATTTCGTATCTATGCGTTTTGTTTTACCATGATATTTGGTATCCTTAGTGTATGCTATTATTGCTTGACTATCACAGTTTACTCTCACTAGTTCAATAGTAACATTAATTATTCTTAGATGATTCATGAACCGTCTCAACCAAACGGCTGCTTGCACTGTAGCTGAAAATGCTACAAACTCAGCCTCCCTTGTAGAAAGGGCTATACATTATTGTTGTTAGGATAGGTGCACTAGAGCCAATAATATTAGGACATTTGTAATAATATTATTGAATATCAATAAATGCATAATTTATATATCATAGCATTCATTTATATATTCGTATATATATTGATATATGTACTTAGAAGGGTTGAATCATGACGAGGGATTTAAGTGTTTTAAAACTTAATTGTGAAGGCCCTTTGATCACATATAGTGGCCATTCTAGAACTGTCCGTAGCCCTAGTATTAATCTAACCAAGGACATAGATTATACCGTAAGGCTATCATAGTGTTGAACGACCCTACTAAAAGGTAGTGACAGTTCTCACATGTCAAGATTGTTAGGTGACAACCTGGTGTGACACATGAGTGCTTGCTAATGATAAGTTCACTGGATCAACCCACCGAAGGATTCCACACAAGATGGTAACACCAATGTTTGTGGAATATATCATTCAATGGATGGTGGTGCATGTGATCACCGACTTGAGATCACCAGAGCGATGTGTGTAATTATTAGTGTAATTTGACACTAGCCTAACGTAATCCTATTTGGGGTTATCAATACGGTAGTCATTGGTTACATCGAGAAGTACACTATGGCTATGGTGGATCAACAAAGGATTTATCACTCCTGCTTACATGAGAAATTATCTAGCTAAGATATTCGGTAAGGAACCACGACCGCAAAATCTATGGCCATAGTGGAATCGAGTTGCTACTCGAATCCAATTTATATGGTCGTTGATTCAACACCCAAATAAACATATTAAGGTACATTCATTGAAATTGACCCTACTTCTGTACTTCAAACCTTGATGGAATAAATGATGATGAAAAGATTGGAAGTGCATTGTTAGAGTAGATGCCCTAGAGCCGATCAATTATTGTAGAATTGACTCTTTGTAATAATGTTCATTAATCAATAAAAGACATTTTATTCTATATCGCGTAAATCATTATTATTGTAATATGTATTGATATATGTCCTTAGAATGGTAGAACCGTGACGAGGGTATCAAGTGTTTTAAATCTTGATAGTGAGAACCCTATGAGCATATATGGTAGCCATTCTAGAAACGTTCATACCCCCAGTATTATTCTGAAGTAAGAGCACAGATAATACGGTAAGGCTATCATAGTGTTGAATGACCTGTCGAAAGACAGTGACTGATCTCACTTGTCAAGGTTGTTTGGTGACAACTTGGTGCAACACATGGGTGCTTGCTGTAGGCGATGACACCGCAGCAAGTTCACTGGACTGACCCACCAGAGGATTCCATATGGATGGTAACCCCAGTGTCTATGGAACAAATCCTTTAACGAATGGTGGTGCATGTGATCCTTAGACTTGAGATCACCGGAGCGCCTTGTGCACCGATTGGTGTAGTTTGACACTAGCCTAACGCAGTTCTTTTCAAAGCTGTCAATACGGTGGTGATTGGCTACATCAAGGAGTGTATCAAGACTATGGTGGATTGATAGAGGATTCATCACTCTCGGGTATGGGAGAAGTTATCTCACGGCGTAATTCAGTATATGACAATGACGTTAAAACTGTGGCCACAGTGGGATTGAGTTGTTGCTCTATCCAGTTTATAATACGGGTCATTGGTCCAGAAACTGAATACATAATATCAAGAGTAACCGAAGGTTGACACTATTTTTATGCCTTCGTCTCGTCGAGATAACGTATGATGAAAGGATCGAATTGTACGGTAACCATATCGATTGACGGTAGCTACTTTGTTTGAATCCGAATCTATCGGGTGACCATGATGCCTTGCTAGGGGCCAATCTTGGTCTGTGTATTAGTGAGACGATTAATTGGTGTTAATCGCGATACTATACACTGTCGATATGATGAGGAGCCTATGGGTCACACACATAGAAGATAATTTAAGATCCAAGAAGAAAGAAGGGCGTTTTCGTCTTTTAAGGCGAAAGGGTATTTTGGTAATTTTACAGTGCAATTAAATTTGCTGAGGTCATAGCCTTTATTTAATTTGTTAGAAAAATTAAATAAGTAAAATTACGTTTAAATGTGTGTTCGCACATATTTAAATATATTATCATTATTGTTAAATGTTAATATATATTTAAATATATATTAATTGATTTTAATTGAGATAATGATGGAAAAATAAAAAATATCAAATTGGGAGTGTTTGGCAACATGGGGCGTTTGGGTTGGAGCCCAAGCCTATTCCATATGAGATTAGGGCAACTTAATTAACTATAAAAAGAAAAGTGTGTGTTAATTGTTTTTTAATTAATTGATTTCTCTTGAAGTTAAAACACACACAGAAGCCACTCCAAAAACACTCCCACGGCAGAAACAATTTTTGCTTAGAAATCAATTTCAATTGATTTGCTTTCTTCTTAATCTTGAAGCCAAAGAGGATCTAGCAAATCCCTCTTTGGTTCTTTTGAGATTGTCTTCATGTGGACTACGCAGATTCAATCCTACACTTGGATCGGTAGCAAAACATTCGTCGACAAATTTGGAGGAGCCTCCGACGTGCATTTGTTTTCTTTAAACTCATATTTATTTTTCTGCAGATTTTATTTAATATGAATTGTAAAATTTTACCCTTGATCTTGGCTCATGTAAACGATCCTTGAATTATATTTTTTTGGTTCCGTTACGTATATGGGACCGTTTACTAACAGGCATGGTAACCATATTGTTGAAAAGTAGCTACTTCACTGAATCTTTATTTGTTGGGTAATCATGATGCCTTGCTAAAGGCCAATGTTGATTAGTGTACGGAACATTAATTAGTTGATGCTTAATTATAAATTTGGTCACTACCACCATAATAAAGAGTCTATTGGTCACACACATTAAAGGCAGGTTTATTGAGAATGAAAATGAAGGGTAATTTCTTCTTTTGGACGAAAAAGGTATTTTAGTAATTTTGCTGTGCGATTAAATTCGTTGAAGGTCGTTGCTAACATTCAATATTTATATTGAAGTTAATTTAGAAAAGTGTAATTATATTAATATTAATATAAAACATTAATATTAATATGGATTTAATTGGGAAGTATCCCATCCCAAAATAAGGAATAAAAATATTCTTATTCTTAATGGGGAATATTTTATTCCCCACTATATAAGAAAATGAATGGGAAAATTAAATAATAATAAGTTCATTATTTTCTCCCAAGCAAAAACCCTAGCCACCTATTAGCTTTTGAGAGAATTTCTTTCTCTCAATTGCGTGTTCTCTCTTCTTGCACCCAAGGATTCTAGCAAACTTCCTTGCGTGTGGATTAGCCTCCTAGCCTTTGTGTGGACTTCTCAGGAGCGATTCTATCTTAAATTTACTAGCGAAAAGCAAATCAAATAAACCCGAAGGAGCCTCCAAATGCAAATAATAACAACCAACCTTGTATGGGTTGTTTTATTTTATAAACGGATTGCATATATTAGGGGTGGGATAAAAAATCTGAAAACCGAACCGAACCAAAAATTAGGTTTTTTTACAAATCGGTTTGGTTTTCGGTTCGGGAATTTCAAAAAACGGAAAACCGGTTCGGTTTTCGGTTTGAAAACAAATTCAAACCGGCTAATCGAAAACCGGTTTTTAAACCGGTTTAACCCTGAATATAAAAGAAAATTTTTTTTATCCTCAGTCATTGACCCTCACGCAGATGCAGTCATGCACTCAGCCACTCACGCTTTCGTCTTTCTCTCGTTCTCTGCCTCCATTCTCCAAAGTCCAAATCTGAAAATTTCAAAACTTCCAAAGACCAAAGTTCCAGACTCAAGTTCTCTGGCAGTTCCAGTCTTCCACACCGTGACTCCATCCACAGTTTGTCAGTTTCCCACCGTGAGCTACTGAGCAGAGCAACTAACTCAATCCACTGTCCAGTCACCGTGAGCTACTTCATCCACACCGTGAGCTTCGTTCGTCGTTCGCCAGCACCCAACACTCTAGTAGACTCCACCGTGAGGCATGAGCAGACCCACCGTGAGGCTTCAGTAGACCCACTGTGATCTACTCCATCCACACCGTGAGCTACGTTCGTCGTTCGCCGCCAGAGCACTGCGAGACTCGTGACCAGAGCTCCGACCCCAGCTGTGACTCCAGCGTAGAGCATCTCCATACTCCGTCGCAGGCACTCTGAGGACTCGTAGGCGTAGTAGACCCACCGTGAGGCGTCAGCAGACCCACCGTGAGGCGTGAGCAGACCCACCGTGAGGCTTGAGCAAACCCACCATGAGGCGTGAGCAGATCGAAGGTTTTGTGTTTCTGGTCTCAGTTTTGGTGTATTAATTGTGGTGTTTTGAGGTTTTAGTAAATGATTTTGAGATTGGTATTTTGTTAAAGCATTTTTGGAGATGTGGATGTGCTATTACTTGCATATAGTTGAAAAGATATTGACTGTTGAAACAAAACATGTACAATCTTGTATATATTTGCAATATGTCATCAATGAGTGAATGTTTTGTGTATTGAATTTTCCCGTTTTCTAGCTTCATTGCACTTGAAAATTTCAGAAGGAATAAACATAAAGGTAGTGTTGCCTTGTCCCTCAAACAATAATCTTTTCTGCTTTGTTCAAAGAGTACTGAGTACTGACCAACACAGAAGCATGGACTAGATAGCTGATAATCATATTTTATACTATGATTTTGCATTGAATTTTGATAGGATTTAGGATACTTTTAATTCAATTTGGGCAATAATCGCTACCTAATTCTATTAATTTGTCTTTGCAGGCCTAAACGATGATTTTGAGCATAAATGATAGTTTTGAGTGTAAATCATGTAACTTGAGCTTGGAAACTCGGAATGACCTGAATTAAGAAGCTTTGGAAAGCTAAGAAGAAGAGCTACAACTTTCATGTTTTGGGTTTTTCCTAATTCTGACTGGACAATGGTGAAAACTTGGCTTGAAGTCGTGAAAAGTACGCTGGGAACTGAAGAAAAACGTCTTTGGATGTTCTTCCGTATTTCTGCCATAAATTGAGCTGTAGATTCCGGATTGTGCTGATTCTTGAACGACCAGAACTATAATTGAAAGGGATACAATTCATATGTTTAACACTTTTCCAGATTCAGAGTCTATCATGCTCAAATTTGGTCTGAAAGTATTCACCGCGGCTAAGACAAGGCTTCGCAGCGGCGAAATCTGCATCAGATTTAAAAATAAAACGACGCGTTTTAGCTTGCTAGGGCTTGATCCTTAAGTAAGAGAGGTATAAATTAGAGTGAAAAGGAAGAGAAAATAGTCTTGGTTCGTCATTTGAGAGGCAGCTCATGGAAGGAGAAGATTATTGAAGATTTGAGCTTCAAATTAGAGAAGATTTCTCCATCTTTTGCTTGTTTTTCAATGATGAATCTTGATTCAGTTTGTTTCTGTTATTTTATTTCGTTTTTGACTATGAACTGAGTTGTTTAGCTAGGGTTTGATGTAATCTTGATACAATGATTCAAATTTATATGAATTAATTTACTTTGAGTTTTAATTTCATGATTGAGTGTTTATCTCTTTGCTTAATGATTTTTGGATGCTTGATCACCATTCAAATGTGTGTTGTTCACAATGAGACTGAGAAGTGATTTGTGATTGTGCCTCTTGAGATAAATACCATAGATAAAGCAAACGCTAGAGATAGGTTTAGCGATCTACGAAATCTAGATAGAATTCCATAAAGCTTAAACACTTTGAACTATTAATCTTCGTTTTGTTGGGTGCGGAAGGTTAATAGGGATAAGTAGGAAAATGTAGCCTGAGAAGGTATGTTTTACAACTTAGGGAATTCGATTTTCAATCAAGGAATTAGAACTCGGGTAATAGATTCTATGATTTGGGTTAGCGTATCTAGGTGAAATCAACACCCTAGCATTTTTTTTTAGCATTGTTTAATTAGTTAAGTTGTTGGGTTTTGCTTTAATTTCATATTCATTCATTTATATTTTTGTTAATTTGTATTTAGTTGTTAATTTTCCTTCAATCCAATTTATTGTTTCTTCAATTAGGACTTAAACTAGGGAAAATCGGTACTTAGTAATACTATCCTCGTGAGAACGATACTCTACTCATCATTATATTACTTGTACGATTAGTATACTTGCTACATATTGCATGCTGTAGGAAACACGCATCAAGTTTTTGGCGCCGTTGCCGGGGATAGTTGATTATTAATATTGATAGTATCTAGTGTAGTGCTAAATTGAAGCTTTTATTTCATTTTTGTAGGTAATTGTAAATTTTGTATAGTCTTAAGTATGAGAAATGACATTACCTCTTTTGTGCAGGGCAATGATGAATCACTATATAAAGCTTGGGAGGGGTACACGGAGTTGTTAAGGAATTGTCCACATAATGGTCTACTGTTTTGGAGACAAGTCCAAACATTTTACAATGGGTTGCTACCAAATATTCAAACGATGGTAGATGTTGCAGCAGGCGGAGCCTTAAATAGCAAGACCCCAGAAGATGCTTATGAATTGCTTGAGGTGATGGCCAACAATAACTACCAAAGACCTAATGAGAGAGCAATGCCGAAGAGAACAATGGGTCTACATGAAGTCGATGAGTTCGCCACATTATCTGCACAAATTGCATCACTTCAAAGCCAATTGGGAGGTATGAATGTAAATTCTATTCACTCACCTTTTATAACTTTTGAATTTTGTGTAGGAAACCATGGGAGTGTGGAATGCCAAGATGGAAACCAGTTATTCTTCTCAACAACCGAGCAAGTGAATTACATGGTTAGTTCACAAAGGCTGCAAAGTGACTCTTTCTCCAATGCTATTAATCTTGGTTGGGGGAATCACCCAAATTTGTCCTGGAGCGATCAAAGTAGTCAATCAAATCAAAGGACAGTGCCAAACCATCAACTAGTGGTGAATCATCAACCATGGGAGCAAAGAATGTCAAAATTAAAGGATATGTTGGGGGAATTCATGCAAGAAACCACAAGTTTTATGAATGAGACACGCTCAAACTTCAGAAATCAAGGAGTGTCCATTCAAAATTTGGAGGTTCAACTGGGGCAATTGGTTGAACAATTGACAGAGAGATCTCAAGGTTCTTTGCCGAGCACAACGGTCACAAATCCTGAAGAACAATTAAATGTCATAACATTGAGGAGAGGTATAGTGTTGGAGCAACCTCACAATGAAGAAAAGTTGGAAGAACATGAAGACAAGACTAATGAAGAGGAAAATCTCAAAGCGGAAAGGTGTGTAAGATACTTAGGGGAATTTCAACCAAGCAACTCACCTCAAAAGGAACAATTTGAGGAATTTGGTCTAAATGCGCACATTGGTGTTGGAAGAGACTCCAAACATTGGACTCAACCAATCACCATCTCATCTCAAGTACGCATATACGAATTTGAAGTTCCGAAAAGATGCTTATGAGAATGTCCGAAATTCCAAAGGAAAGACCAAGAGGCAGCAATTGAAAGTGAAGCACCCCACAAGGATTCGGATTGACGAAGGACCATAGGAAAGTCGAGCTTCCGACTATAAACAAGCGCTTCTTGGGAGGCAACCCAAGTCTTTTCAATTGTTTTTCATTTCATTGCTGTTTGAATTTGTTTAGTTTTCTTATGATTTTGAATTAGTTTGAATTTATGTGTTTTTGGGTGTTTCAGGTGAAGTTTAAAGCTAAGGAAAAGGAAAGAAAATGCTCCAGACTTCGCCGGGGCGAAGACGTATTCTTCGTTGCGGCAAAGCACATCGGATGAAAATGAAGTTGAAAATACTCCATACTTCGCTGCGACAAAGATTGTTCTTCGCCGGGGCGAAGCACCTTGAAAAATGTTGCAGCTCCTGTAATTTTTTGCCGCGGCGAAGACTGGGTTTGAATTTAGGGTTTTTTTCATGAAGAACTTCGCCGCGACGAAGTCTGTTTTCTTTTAATAGTCGCGTGACCTTTCATTTGTGCAAAAATTTTCCTGAAGCACTTTTCTTTTTAGTTTTTGTTTTTATTTCTTTATGTTTTGTAAGTAAGAATTGATGTTGATTTCCTGGTTTTTAGCTCTTTATTTGTTTTTGTTTAGATTTTAGGTTTAGTTCAATAAGGTTGAGATCAGGATGTAATTCTTTTATATTAATTGGTGAGGGTATCTAACACATTTGGCACCATAGACTTTCATTTGTTTGACAGATGATGATGATGAGGAAGCCAAGGAATGGATGCCAGGATGTTGCACAAAAATCGGCCTTTACGGATTAGTCAGGGGAGTATCTCGTAACCTTTACTTTTGTTTTTCTATTCCTTGGATGTGCATGATGTGACATTGGGGACAATATCATTTTAAGTTTGGGGGTAGGAAATAGAAATAAAGCTTGGTTTAAGGGTATACCGGTTGGAAACCAGAACCCGCCTTAAAAACTGCCTAGCAGTACTTGGCAACCTCTGGTATAACAACGCCACGTACACCTTAAAAAAAAAAAAAAAAAAACTTTAGTTATTTTCTTTAGTTTGATTGTTTTTGCCGATGATGAATTGCATAAGTCTATGATGAAACTAGAATTGTTGGGATGTTATTTTTGGAAAATGTTAAGCATTGCTTCAAGTTTATGTTTATTGACTGAGTTTTGATTGAGGTTTATTGAGTGGTTCAGCCACCATTTTCATTTATTTCGGCATGCTTAGATTCATTTTATGTGGTTAGGTGAAGTTTGATAATGTTGGTGGACTCTAGAACCTAGTAGAGAAGTGCTTGAGGCGAAATTCTAGGATTAGGCATTGTTAAGGAAATGATTTAGGCATTGTTAAGGAAATGATTTAGGCATTTTTCGGAACGTTTGAGCCTTTCCAACCGACCCATGAATGAATCTTTCCCTAGTCACCCATTTGAGCCTTATGAGATTATCATTGCCTTATTTTCCTTGCAAACCAAAAATTGTCCAATCCCTATACCTTAAACACTTTATCATACCCTTTAGGAGAATTATGGACCTAATGTATGACACAAAAGAGCTTTAAGATGTGTGTGAATAAGTGATGGACCAAAATTTTAAGTTTGGGGGTTGCAAAAAGGGTAGGAAGAAGGGGCGATAGACCTCAATGTTATTGAAAATATTTAAAAAAAAAAAAAAAAAAAAGGAAAAGAAAAGAAAGAAAAAAAAAGAAAGAATTTCTTTAGTTCAATTCAAAATCAAAAATAAGAAATGCATAAGTTTGAGGGTTGTAAAATTGTTGACACTTTGATTGGTGGTTGAGAAAGAAAGTGGAGATTGATGTAGCTCTTAGTGTTTGCATGAGGAAAACCGAGTTCTCTTACTTTGTTTATCCTATCCTTTTCCTTGGAGCCTATTACCCGAGCCTAACGTTACAAGCTTGCAAAGACCTTTTGATCCTTAGCGATGTCTAGTCTACATTAGTGAAGAATAGTTCGATACTTAGGCCTATGGAGTCTGCCACCATTTGATAAACTTTACATTTCTGCATAAAATAATCCGGGAAGTCGGAATGTGGACTGAAGTGGGGATCACCTACTTGGGGGACTAATAGAGAAAGATAGTCGATGCAATTTATAACTTCTTGGAGTGTTGAACATTTTCTAGTAATAATTTTTCAACAACCTTAGAGACTTGCATAAATTCTAGGCAATTCTTGTGTTGAGTTTGAGTCTAATTTTTGTTTGTTCATTTTAAGTTTTGTTGTTTTGTTGTTTTTGGTTGTTTGTTACTTTTCTTTCTTTGAGTTTTTATTCCTTTTTGCTCGAGGACGAGCAAATCTTAAGTTTGGGGGTATTTGATAATCATATTTTACACTATGATTTTGCATTGAATTTTGATAGGATATAGGATACTTTTCATTCAATTTGGGCCATAATCGCTACCTAATTCTATTAATTTGTCTTTGCAGGCCTAAACGATGATTTTGAGCATAAATGATAGTTTTGAGCATAAATTGTGTAACTTGAGCTTGGAAACTCGGAATGACCTGAATTAAGAAGCTTTGGAAAGCTAAGAAGAAGAGCTACAACTTTCATGTTTTGGGTTTTTCCTAATTCTGACTGGACAATGGTGAAAACTTGGCTTGAAATAGTGAAAAGTACGTTGGAAACTGAAGAAAAACGTCTTTGGATGTGCTTCCATATTTCTACCATAACTTGAGCTTTAGACCTCGGATTGTGCTGATTATTGAAGTAACAGAAATATAATTGAAAGGGCTACAATTCATATGTTTAACACTGTTCCAGATTCAGACTCTATCATGCTCAAATTTGGTCTGAAAGTATTCGCCGCGGCTAAGACAAAGCTTCGCCGTGGCGAAACCTGCGTCAGATTTAAAAATAAAACGACGCGTTTTGGCTTGCTAGGGCTTGATCCTTAAGTGAAAGAGGTATAAATTAGAGCGAAAAGGAAGAAAAAATAGTCTTGGTTCGTCATTTGGGAGGCAGCTCATGGAAGAAGAAGATTATTGAAGATTTGAGCTTCAAATTAGAGAAGATTTCTCCATCTTTTGCTTGTTTTTCAATGATGAATCTTGATTCAGTTTGTTTCTGTTATTTTATTTCATTTTTGACTATGAACTGGGTTGTTTAGCTAGGGTTTGATGTAATCTTGATACAATGATTCAAATTTATATGAATTGATTTACTTTGAGTTTTAATTTCATGATTGAGTGTTTATCTCTTTGCTTAATGATTTTTGGATGCTTGATCACCATTCAAATGTGTGTTGTTCACAATGAGACTGAGAAGTGATTTGTGATTGTGCCTCTTGGGATAAATACCATAGATAAAGCAAACGCTAGAGATAGGTTTAGCGATCTATGAAATCTAAATAGAATTCCATAAAGCTTAAACACTTTGAACTATTAATCTTCATTTTGTTGGGTGCGGAAGGTTAATAGGGATAAGTAGGGAAATGTAGCCTGAGAAGGTATGTTTTACAACTTAGGGAATTCGATTTTCAATCAAGGAATTAGAACTCGGGTAATAGATTCTATGATTTGGGTTAGCGTATCTAGGTGAAATCAACACCCTAGCATTTTTTTTAGCATTGTTTAATTAGTTAAGTTGTTGGGTTTTGCTTTAATTTCATATTCATTCATTTATATTTTTGTTAATTTGTATTTAGTTGTTAATTTTCCATCAATCCAATTTATTGTTTCTTCAATTAGGACTTAAACTAAGGAAATCGATACTTAGTAACACTATCCTCGTGGGAACGATACTCTACTCATCATTATATTACTTGTGTGATTAGTATACTTGCTACATATTGCATGTTGTAGGAAACACGCATCAATAGCTAGATGATCTCTTTTGAGCCAGGCTCATGTGTGAATTGCATATTGGATTTACATTAAGTTAAAGATTAATTAGATCTAATTGAAGTGGTTAATGACTTGATATTGGACAAGGACAATTACTGATAATGACATTTGCAGGATTGAAATATATTTATTGTCAAGTTGGAAATGGGTTATGTCGTATTCCACTTTTCTCTTTTCGTGTAAAACAACAAATCATATTTTACATGCACACTTTTGGTTTCTTTATGGTATGCCCCCTTGCAAGCATGAAAGATCAAAAAAAAAAAAAAAAAAATCATTCAATATGTTGCATTATAGTCTCTAGAGGGTCAAAGTTAAAGTTTAATGAATAAAGGGGCTGAAAAAAAAAAAAATCTTTAATGTTTGATAACCTCCAAAGTCATGATGTGTACGTTAATATTTGATAAAATACTCTAGCTTATTCACCCATTAGATTTTTATAAAATCTTTAGCATATATGCAAATAATAATTTGGACACAAACATTGATTAACATACCCTAAATTTCATAAGATTATGAATTTGTTTACATACCCTAAATTTTCTCTTTTATTTTTAGTTACTGTCAATAAATAAAAGAATATGATTTATATGGATGTCTTATCTACTTACTGTATATTTACTTAATGAATTGTAGATGTCATTGGCCGCGGACAATACTGGTGAGACACCGACAAGTATAACTCTAACTCCAGCTCCAACTCCAAATTCCATGGCACCACCAGCTCCTTTAGCCCCCAAACGTGCAAGGGCAACAAGTTCTAGGAAGAATAGTTCTCAAGTGTGGGATCACTTTGTTAAGAGTGATTGTGAGCATAAAGATGATTTGACTGCGACGTGTAGTTATTGTGGGAGTGTTCTAGCATGTCCGACTAAGAATGGTACGAGTTGTCTACGTAACCACTTAAATAGATGCAAAAAGTATCCTCCAAATGTGGCAGACAAGAGACAGAAGACCCTAATTTTTCAACAAGGAAGTGGGTTACGTGATCTCTCAAGCAGCATTGCTCCCTCCACACAATCTTCATTGGTGTCATGGAAATATGATCCAGATCTGATTAGAGAAGCTATAGCAAAAATGAACATTGTTGATGAGCTACCTTTTAGTTTTGTGGAGCGTGAGGGTCCGTAACTTTATGAAGGTGACACAACCTAGGTTTCAAGTACCTTGTCGAAGAACTGTGACTAAAGATTGCTTCAAAATATATATTGCAGAGTGCCAAAAGTTGAAGAAGTTTTTCAGTAAGTTTTCGCATCGAGTTTGTCTGACGACTGATACATGGACAAGCATTCAGAACCTTAATTATATGTGCCTTACTACGCATTTCATTGATGATCATTGGCAACTACAAAAAAGAATTTTAAATTTCTGTCCAATCACTAGTCATAAAGGTATAATGATTGGCAAGGCAGTTGAGAGATGTTTGCTTGATTGGGGTATTTATAAGGTATTCACAATCATAGTAGATAATGCTAGTTCGAATGATGTTGGGGTAAGCTATTTGAAGACTAGACTAGCAAGTTGGAAGGGAAGTGTATTGGACGGTGATTTTTTACACATGAGATGTTGTGCACATATTTTGAGTTTAATTGCGAAAGAGGGGTTAAAGGAAATGGATGACTCCATATTTAGAATACGTTCAGCAGTGAAGTATGTAAGGTCTTCTCCAGCAAGGTTACAGAGATTTAAGGCGTGTGTGGAGAAAGAAAAAATTGCAAGTAAAAGTCATTTGGTTCTTGATGTAGAAACCCGGTGGAACTCTACATACTTGATGTTGGAAGCGGCATTAAAATTTTAAAAAGCTTTTGAGTTGTTGGCATTGGAAGATAGCAAGTATGCAGATGAACTTACTGGTGGTGATAAGTCACGAGGTTTGCCTACAAGTACTGATTGGGAGTATGCTCATTATTTGTTACCTTTCTTGCAAGTATTTTACGATGCTACTCTACGTGTCTCTAGGTCTCTTTATGTTATTGGTAATGCATATATGCGAGAGATTTTCGACGTTGGGTTGAAGATTTCAACATGGTGTAAAAGTCCTGATCTTGGCTTACGGAATATGGCTACACAGATGAAAGTGAAATTTGATAAGTATTGGTCAAATGTTGATAATATCAACATTATGTTATTCATTGCAGAGGTACTGGATCCTAGGCACAAATTGGATTATGTGGACTGAGTTGTTAATGAGGCCTATGATGTTGTTGTAGCTGACAAGTTGATGAAAAGAGTGAAGGAAGCTTTGTTGTCTTTATTTGAGCAATATAGTTTGCTAAAGTGGATGACAATGAGTGGTCAAGAGAGAAATCTCAAGTTCCAATTAACGTTGATGTGCATAATATAAATGTTGCTAATGAGGACTTCATAAGGGTTATGTAGAAGGAGAAAAAGGCTGCAAAGAAAGTTGTTCAGCATAGAACGGAGTTGGATAAGTATTTAGCGGATGATTGTGAGGATGACGACGGCAACACTTTTGATATCTTGAATTGGTGGAAGATGAATTCAACAAAATATGTTGTACTCTCTATGATAGCACGAGATATGCTGGCTATGCCTGTTTCAACGGTTGCATCTGAATCGACTTTTAGTACAGGGGGTCGTGTATTAGATCCATTTCGTAGCTCCCTTACTACTAAGACGGTAGAGACTCTTATCTGTACACAGGATTGGATTAGGAATACGTGTGGTCTATTGACCATTGAGGAAAGCTTGGAGGAATTATCTCGACTTGAGTCAGGTGACATTTTTTGTTAACTTTCAATTATAATTATATATTTTCTTCATTATTTATGATTCTAGCTAACTTGTTTGTCTAACTTTGTGTAAAGGTATTCTCTTCGAGAGCGGAAAGTAGTATAACCCATCTTGATGATTGAAGGGTATTCCAAATTTCCAATATATGAGGTATATTATCATTAAAGTTATCACAACATATGTTTTGTTTTAAATTTTTGGAGAGTTACTAACTATAAGCTTATTAATGAGTTTTGACTATTGAGTAATTGAATTATACATTAGTTGCTATTTTTAGTTTTTATCTTTAAATTTTATTTTTTGATGGTGAGATTTTGTGTTTCTTTGTTTTCGGTTGCTTTAAGGTAGTTTTTGGGTTTATTAGAATCAATTGTTGGTGATTTCTTTATCTATTTTTGGTTTTGTTTGTGGAGTACTTGAGTGTTAAGTGTATTTGGATGGAGTGCATAGAAAGCGTTTGTTTGGTTTTTTGTTTTTTAATGTTTGGTGATGGAGTGCATATTTTGCGTTTGTTTGGTATCTTAGTAGATATTGAAGTGCAAATGTTGATAATGTGGATAAATGGATGAGTGTAAGCCGTAAGGGGGCTATGAGTGTTATGATTTTGGACTTTGGGTGGAAGCATTTTGGATGGTTAAATGTTCATATGTTTTATTATTTTCATTTATAGTTGTTAATTGCAGATAATGATCTTCTTCGTGTGTCATTAACAAATCCGGGGAGTGCGGAATCAAGAAACTTCACTAACACCAACATTGTGGGATGAAGATATTTATGTTATATTAAGTTTTTTTACTTTGTAATTTTATGTTATGTATTTGAGTTTATTAATGAATATTGACTATTCAATGATGTGTAATTGAATTCTTTATGTTTTTATTTCAAATTCTGGATTCAGTATCTGCAAATAAGTAATTTAATATGTTAATGTATTTTTCATACAAAGAATACAACAATAATACAAAATAAAAGAGAAACATAGTATGAAATTATATATAAAATAATAAATATTTGAATTTAGGGGCTTGAATAAAACATTGAAGAATTTTAAGGATTAAAGGGTAATTTGAAAACCGTTAACCGATAACCGAACCGAAAATTCGGTTCGGTTTACATTCGGTTTTTAACCGAAACCAGTCCGATTTTCGGTTTGGATTTTCTCCAAACCGAACGGTTAACCGGTTTATCCTACCCCTAGCATATATCAATCTTGATCTGGGATTAACGGGTTAATTGAATAAAAAAATTGGCTTATATTCCGCATATTATTCAACCATAACCCTACAATTGTTTCTTACTGCTCCAAGATACGACCCCACCATTCAGTAAGAATACATATCTAGAAGTAGATTTCATTTTATCTATATCTCCTATTAGAGTAGGTGCCCTAGAGCCAATCAATTATTGTAAAATTAACTCTGTAATAAATGTTTATTTATCAATAAAAGACATGTTCTACTATATCACGTAAATCATATTATATGTATTGATATATGTCTTTAGGATGGTAGAACCGTGATGAGGGTATCAAGTGTTTCAAATCTTGATAGTGAGAACCCTATGATCATATATGGTGGTCATTCTAGAAACATTCGTAGCCCCAGTATTATTCTGACCAAGGACACAAATAATACGGTAAGGCTATCATAGTGTTGAATGACCCTGTCAAAAGGTAGTGACTGATCTCACTTGTCCAGGTTGTTTGCCGACAACCTGGTGCAACGCATGGGTGCTTGCTAGAGGCAAGTTCATTAGATAGACCCACCAGAGGATTCTATATGGATGGTAACCCCAGTGTTTATGGAATAAATCCTCTACGGATAGTGGTGCATATGATCCTTAGACTTGAGATCACCGGAGCACCTTGTGCACCAATTGGTGTAGTTTGACACTAGCCCAACGTAGTTCTATTTAGAGCTATCAATACGGTAGTGATTGGCTACATTGAGAAGTGTATCGAGACTATGATGGATCGACAAAGGATTCATCACTCCTGGGTACGGGAGAAGTTATTTCTCTGGGTAATTCAGTAAATGGCAATGACATTAAATCTATGGCCACAGTGGGATTGAGTTGATGCTCAATCCAATTAAATATTCCTGTCATTGGTCCAGTAACTGAATACAAACATGTCGAGGATATCTGATGTTAACACTATTTATGTACCTCAGTCTCGATGAGATAACAATTGATGAAAGGATTTGATTGCATGGTAACCATACCATTGACGGGCTGTGGTTTCGCTGAATCTGAATCTATCGGGTGGCCATGATGCCTTGCTAAGGGCCAATCTTGGTCTGTGTGTAGTGAGACGATTAATTGGTGTTAATCACGATACTACGCACTGCCGATATGAAAAGGAGCCTACGAGTCACACACTTAGAAGATAATTTAAGAATCAATTTGAGAGAAGGGTATTTCGTCTTTCAGGACGAAAGGGTATTTTGGTAATCTCACAGTGCAATTAAATTTGCTGAGGTTGTTGCCTGTATTTAGTTTTAATATTAAAATTAAATTAGTGAGATTATATTTAAATATATCTATGTATATATCTAAATGAATTATTATTATTAATTGAATGTTAATATATTATTAGATATTAATTGATTTTAATTATAATAATAATTAATTAATTAAAATACCATAAAGGGTGTGTTTGGTTGCAAGGGTGAACTAGGGTTGGAGCCCATGGCTATTCCTAAGTGGAATAGGGTTTTAATTGTTGCACTTTATAAGTGCAACTTAAAATTAAAACATATGAGTATTATTCATTCAATTAAAACCCTAGCCACCCTATCTCTCTCTCTCTCAAGAAGAAAATTTTTCTTGTTCTTCTTCCTTGATTCTTGAAGCCCTTGATTGTTCTAGCAAAATAATCAAGGGTTCTGTGGATTATCTTCATGTGGATTTCCACGAGTGTGATCCTACTTTGGATCGATTGGCGAAAAATCACGTGAACAGTACCGTGAACTGTGTTTCTGTCCGAAATCAGAGATATTCGAAGAAGCCTCCAAACGTACGTAAGTATTCTAATCCTTGAATGCATTTACTTTATATATATTTTGTTTATAAACAATCTATACTCGGATCTAGGCAAAGAAAGGTAATTGATTTACTAATTGAATTTTTGTTTTCTGTTGTGTATGGTAGATCAATTACTTACGGTGGTATCAAAGCCTCAGGTATTAGATTATATTATTTAATTGATGTTTGATAACATGTATATTTGTTTTATAACATGTTATTGCATGATTTGAAGTGTTTTTTAAATCTGGAAAAATTATGTATGTTGAATGTCTTAATTAATCTATTGATTACATAATGTGTTGATTGAATGTGTATTGGTTGGTTGGTATCCTGGTCGAATGTTTAGCATTCGATTTGATTTGGATCTGTGTCATTATGTGAAAAATTGCAAAAGCGTTACTGTGCCTGATTCTCTGTTTTCAGTGTAAGCCACAGCGAAATAACACTTCGCCGCGGCGAAATTCCGGAAAAGTAGATCTAGTCGCAGCGAAATAAAACTTCACCGCGGCGAGATACAAAAAGTGATCTAGCCGTGGCGAAATAAACAAAAAAGCAGATCTAGCTGCGCCGAAATTAAACTTCGCCGCGGCATAAAACTCTCTAAAATGATTTATGTTTTCTGGAAGTTCATGGTCGCCGAGGCAAAATAAAACTTCGCTGCAGTGACCATGTGTGCATGAACTTCGCTGGGGCAAAGAATTTCTTTGCCGCAGTAAGAAACCTACTATTCTGTTTTTGTTTTCCGTTTTTCATACTGGGGCTAAATTGCAATTTTTTGAACCTTTAAAGCCAATATTTATTCTGCACGTTTAAGATGGTAACTTGATAATTCAACCCACCCAATTCAAAAATTGATTGTTTTTTAATGTATGCATTGTTCTTGTTTGATAATTGCATGGTGCCCGGTACAAGAACCTTAGACCTATTGTTTTTGGGTTTGTTTGTAATTTTTATAAACAAATAGGACCTGCGTGTCATGCCTCTCTCTCTT
Organism: Pistacia integerrima; assembly: GCA_026225825.1. Taxonomy (NCBI): domain Eukaryota; kingdom Viridiplantae; phylum Streptophyta; class Magnoliopsida; order Sapindales; family Anacardiaceae; genus Pistacia; species Pistacia integerrima. The sequence goes on along the minus strand of CM047743.1, from coordinate 14,427,101 downwards.
AAATCTCCCTGTATTTCTTCTCCTCATCTCACTCCTCTCGTATGTAACGCAAGGTTTCTATTTTATTGATGTAAATTAGAATAGGATTTTTATTATAAAATTATTTGTAATGATCGTGAAGAAGAAACGAAAGAGCTATGAAGAGGAATGACTTGAAGACCCAAGATTAACTTTTAAACCCTAGGTTGACCTACCGATTCCTCTAGGCTTAAGGAAATCGGTTTTAGTGGGCCATTTACCGACACGTTTAATTTTTTGTTTAGAATGCATGCTAAGGTTGAATGTTCAATAACAAGCCAAACAATGTCATTCTAACAAAGATAATATTCTGGTGAGACATTAAATAAAAACCCCTCAAATAAGATATATTAAGTCATGTATGCCTTCCATCACCATGGTTTTAATCAAAACACTGTTTGTCGGAACCTTGTTCACCATAGCGAAGGGTACACTTCTACCAGTAGGAGGTTAAAATTCATTGGAGTTTTCCTTAATGATAATGGGTCGACTTAAAATGACAGTTTTGCTTGTTCGCCATAGCGAAGGTTAATAAACATGTCATAGGCATAGTAGAGAAGTACATATGTTGAGTGTACATGGCGACATGTAGTGTCCACTCTCCTGATACTAGAAATCACACTTAAGGATGATGGCTAGGCCATTGGATTGTGTGATTGGCTTGTTGGCTTACTTCACATTTGAGGTTGTTAGTGGGAGCTATCAACTAGTGTGGATTAAGTTTTTTGGCCTACCTAATCAACCCATTTTGGCTTGTTCGCCATAGTGAAGGTTTGAAATAGGTCAGATGGGATCTCATTCCACTAGGAAAGCCAACGGGCTTTCCCGAGTTAATAGTGAGGGCTATTGGCTTAAGGAAAATAGTGGGAGTGTTTTTTAATAAAAGACCATATTAAGAAATAATAAATATTATATTGACTTTACTTTTTTGAATTGTAGATTCACTTAAAAATGAGCACTATGAACCTGCGACCGATAATCGAGAAAGAAAACAGGTTGGATAGATCCAATTTCTGAGACTGGTATCATAATCTTCGGATTATACTTAAGTCCGAAAAGAAATTGTATATCCTTGATAAGCCATACATGGCTGAGCCTAATCCTAATGCCACTCAGGAAGTAAAGGATACTTATCAAAAGTTCCTTGATGATGCTGATGGCGTTCAATGCTTAATGTTAGCATCGATGACACTAGTGCTGCAAAAGCAGCATGAGAATATGGACGTTGCTGCCTTTATTCTACACCTTAAGGAGCTTTACGAAGGGAATGCTCAACATGAGAGGTACAAGGTGTCAAAAGCACTATTTAGAAGTCGCCTGACCGAGGGAGCCCAAGTTGGCCCTCATGTGCTCAAAATGATCGAGCACATGGAGAGGCTTGAGACTTTGGGGTTTGAGTTGGATGCAGAATTACAAGTGGATTTAATTCTGCAATCCTTGCCTGACTCTTATGCACCATTCATAATGAACTTCAATATGAACACTATGGTGAAAACCCCGTCAGAGCTTTTGAATATGCTAAGGACTGGACTTAAAGAAGTCCAAGCTTGTTTTTTTGGTAGCTGCTAGTAAAGGAAAGGGTAAGGGTAAGGGTAAGGGAAAGGCCAAGGCCAATCCCAAGCCCAAGCCTAAAGGACAGGATGCTCTCAAGCCTACGGGTAGCGTTGGGAAAGGTGGGAAGGTAGTCTGCTTTTATTATGGCAAGCTTGGCCACTAGAGGAAGCACTGAAAGGCTTTCCTCGCAAACAAGAAGAAGTCAGATACTTCGACTTCAGGTATATACATGATTGAGATTAATTTCTCTCCTTCAACATCTTGGGTCATTAACACAGGATGTGGTACTCACATTTGTACCGATGTGTAGGAAATAAGGCAGAGTAGATTGCTCGCAAAGGGAGAAGTGGACCTACGAGTTGGAAATGGAGCACATGTGGCTGCATTAGCTGCAGGGACTTATTGTTTGTCTTTGCCTTCGGGCTTATTATTAGAACTCAAAGGCTGTTATTTTGTACCTGCGATTTCTAGAAACATTATTTCAGTATCCGCTTTGGATAATATAGGATATCGTTTTGAGATTTCTAATGGATTGTTGTCCTTTAGTTTGAATGGTATTCTATTTGGAATTGCAACGTTATATAACGGATTATATGTTCTTGATTTGAACAATAAGGATATTCTCAACGTTGAAACTAAGAAAGCTAAACAAAGCGAACAAAACCATACATACCTCTGGCATTGTAGATTGGGTCATGTTAATCAGACCCGTATTGCAAAACTTCAAAGGGACAGAGTTTTGGACCCTTTTGACTTCCAATCATTTGAGGTTTGCGAGTCATGCCTTTTAGGCAAGATGACCAAGTCACCTTTCACAGGACAAAGTGAAAGGGCTACTGAACTGTTAGGCATCATCCATAGTAATGTATGTGGTCCACTAATAGTTGAAGCCAGAGGTGGATATTCCTACTTCATCACATTTACTGATGATTTCAGTAAATATGGTTATGTCCACCTCATGAGACATAAATTTGAAGTCTTAGATAAGTTCAAAGAATTCAGGAATGAAGTACAGAATATGTTGGGCAAAAGTATTAAAGCTCTTCGGTTGGATCAAGGAGGTGAATACTTAAGCTCAAGGTTTTTTGAATACCTGAAAGAATGTGGGATAGTATCACAACTCACCCCTCCGTATACACCCCAACACAATGGAATGTCTGAAAGGAGGAATATGACCTTACTTGACATGGTTAGTTCCATGATGAGTTTTAGTGACTTACCGGCATCATTCTGGGGTTATGCCCTAGAGACTACGACTCACATTTTGAACCGTGTGCCATCAAAGTCTGTAGACAAGACTCCATTTGAACTATGGAATGGGTGAAAGCCTAATTTGTCTTATCTAAGGATTTGGCGTTGTGAAGCTTATGTCAAGAAATTGAGTTCGAACAAGCTGGGCCTAAAATCCTACAAATATATATTTGTGGGGTATCCTAAAGAGACCAAAGGATACTATTTCTACCATCCAGAAGAGCGTAAAATTTTTGTTGCTCGTACTGGTGTCTTCCTCGAAAAGGAATTTGTTCTAAGAAGTACTAATGGGAGAAAAGTAGAACTCGATGAAGTTCTAGAGCCACAAGATATACTCGACAAAGGACGGGAAGATGTGCCACAAGCAATGGTTGAACATCGTGAGGAGGTCACTCCACAATCTGTGGATCAAAGTGAACCACCTCAAGTAGCATAGGAGCTACGTAGATCTGGGAGAGTATGCCATGAGCCTGAGAGATATGGTTATCTCGTGACTCAACATGGCGACGTACTTGTCTACCAAGACAATGAACCCAGAACCTATGAAGACGCTATATCGGATCAGTTACGTTAAATGGCTTGAAGCCATGAAATCTGAGATGGACTCCATGTACCAGAACCAAGTATGGTCTCTGGTGGAACCACCTGAGGGGTGTAAATGGGTTTTCAAGAAGAAGATTGACATGGATGGCAAGGTGCACACTTATAAAGCACAACTGATTGCCAAAGGTTTCAAACAAATTCATGGTATTGACTATAAGGAAACCTTTTCGCCGGTTACCATGATTAAATCCATCCAAATTATGCTTGCGATTGCTATATTTCATGATTATGAGATTTGACAAATGGATGTCAAAACGGCTTTCCTGAACGAAAACCTTGAAGAGGATGTGTATATGACACAACCCAATGGTTTAGTTCTTGATGGGCAAGCTGAGAAGGTATGCAAGTTGTAGAGATCCATTTATGGACTCAAGCAAGCTTCAAGGAGCTGGAACATTCGTTTTGATGAAGCCGTAAAAGAATTCAATTTTATCAAGAATGAAGATGAGCCCTATGTTTACAAGAAAGTGAGTGGGAGCGTAGTGGCATTCTAGTGTTGTATGTCAATGACATACTTCTGATCGGGAATGATATACCGAACTTGCAGTCAGTAAAGACTTGGTTATCCAAGTGCTTCTCCATGAAAGACTTAGGAGAAGCAGCCTACATCCTCGAAATAAAAATCTACCAAGATAGATCACGTAGGTTGTTTGGCCTAAGTCAGAGTACATACATTGACAAGGTACTGAAGAGATTTAGTACGGAAGAATCTAAGAAGGGATTTTTTCGATGTCACAATTGTTAGTAAACGGTCCCGTATATGCAGCGGAAACAAAAATAATATAACTCAAGGATCGTTTACATGAGCCAAGATCAAGGGTATAATTTTACAATTTATATTAAATAAAATCTGCATAAATATTCAACATGAGTTTAAAGAAACAAACGCACGTTGGAGGGTCCTCCAAATTTGTCGACGAATGTTTTGCTACCGATCCAAGTGTAGGATCGAACCTGTATAGTCCACACGAAGACAATCTCAAAAGAACCAAAGAGGGATTTGCTAGATCCTCTTTGGCTTCAAGATTATGAAGAAAACAAAATCAATTGAATTGATTTTAGGCCCCAACAAGTTACTACCGTGGGAGTGTATTATCATAGAGGGGCTGTGTGTTTTTGTTTTCAAAGGAAAGAAAACCTTAATTAAAAATCACACATTTTTCCTTTTATATTTAAAAAACAATTTGCCCTAATCCCATACGGAATAGGCTTGGGCTCCAACCCAAACGCCCCATGTTGCCAAACACTCCCAATTTGATTTATTTTATTTTCCATCATTATCTCAATTAAAATCAATTAATATATATATTTAAATATATATATATATTAACATTTAACAATAATGATAATATATTTAAATATGTGCGAACACACATTTAAACGTAATTTCACTTATTTAATTTTTTCTAACAAATTAAATAAAGGCTACGACCTCAGCAAATTTAATTGTACTGTGAAATTACCAAAATACCCTTTCGCCTTAAAAGACGAAAACGCCCTTCTTTCTTCTTGGATCTTAAATGATCTTCTATGTGTGTGACCCATAGGCTCCTTATCATATCGGCAGTGTATAGTATCGCGATTAACACCAATTAATCGTCTCACTAATACACAGACCAAGATTGGCCCCCTAGCAAGGCATCATGGCCACCCGATAGATTCAGATTCAGCAAAGTAGCTACCCATCAACGATATGGTTACCGTGCAATTCGATCCTTTCATCATTCGTTATCTCGACGAGACGAAGGCATAGAAATAGTGTCAACCTTCGGTTACTCGATATTATTTATTCGGTTTCTAGACCAATGACCCGTATTATAAAGCTGGATAGAGCAACAACTCAATCCCACCTGTGGCCACAGTTTTAGTGTCATTGCCATATACTGAATTGCGCCGTGAGATAACTGTCTCCCATACCCGGGAGTGGTGAATCCTCTGCAATCCACCATAGTCTTGATACACTCCTGATGCAACCCAATCACCACCGTATTGACACCTTAAAAAGGAACTGCGTTAGGCTAGTGTCAAACTACACCAATCGGTGCACAAGGCGCTCCGGTGATCTCAAGTCTAAGGATCACATGCACCACCATTCGTTAGAGGATTTGTTCCATAGACACTGGGGTTACCATCCATATGGAATCCTCTGGTAGATCAGTCCAGTGAACTTGCTGCGGTGTAATCGCCTATAGCAAGCACCCATGTGTTGCACCAGGTTGTCACCAAACAACCTTGACAAGTGAGATCGAGTCTTTGTCTTTCGCGGTCGTTCAACACTATGATAGCCTTGCCGTATTATCTGTGCCCTTACTTCAGAATAATACTGGGGCTACGGACATTTCTAGAATGGCCACCATATGTGCTCATAGGGTTCTCACTATCAAGATTTGAAACACTTGATACCCTCGTCACGGTTCTACCATTCTAAGGACATATATCAACACATATTGCAATAATAATGATTTACGCGATATAGGATAAGATGCCTTTTATTATTGATTAATGAACATTATTACAAAGAGTCAATTCTACAATAATTGATTTGCTCTAGGGCACCTACTCCAACAATCTCCCACTTGTACTATAGCCAATCATTCATGCACTCAACACTGAATGACCCAAGTGCCTGCACTATAGCCAGTCATTCATGCACTCAACATTGAATGACCCAAGTGCCCATCATGCTTCTACTACAACAGAAACTTCAATAAGTGGGTTAGTAGGTATTTTACAAATCTGCACATTCCCTTTCTTATCGATCTTTCAGATCAAATTGAATCAACTAAGTAAGTGTTTGGATTACTGGTGAGACCGTGATTCCTTAGCCACAACAATGGCTTCATTGTTATCGCAGTACAACTATACTGGATTAGCAATGCTTGAAATCACATCAAGTTCAGTAATAAACTTCTTGATCCAAACCGCCTACACGGCTGCATTAAATAATGCATTACACTTAGCATCAATTGTAGAATTCGCAGCGGTACACTGATTCGAGCTCTTCCAGCTCACTGCAGTTACATTGAGACAAACTTGTGTAATCCCAAATTACAAACTATAATCATCCTTTTCTCGTTTGGAAATAGCTTCACTGTATTCTCTTACAGTGAGCTCATCTTTCCTCCATAATCCAAGAATATATATTCTTAAGCCCTTTTCAAATACTTAAGAATGTCCATTGACACTCACCCAGTGTCATTCACTTGGATTTAGTTGATATCTTCTACTAGTGTTGAATGCACATAAGACATCAATCTAAGTACATAACATATTGCTCACTTGAGCCTGATTGATATCCACTACAAATGCTGAATGCACATTAGATATCAATCTGAACATATAAGATGGATCCACTTGCTAAAGCATGTGGGATCCTCTTCATTCTATCTCTCTCATTGTGTGGTTAAAGACACATATCCTTACAGAGATAGACACCATATGCCATCAGAAGAAATCCCTTCTTGGATTTTTCTATATTGAATGTGTTCAGTACCTTGTCTATGTACTTTGACTTAGTTTGAGCAACCTACACGATCTATCACGATAGATCTTTATTCCAAGGATGTAGGCTGCTTCCCCTAAGTCTTTCATGGAGAAACGCTTGGATAACCAAGTCTTTACCAACTACAAGTTCGGTATATCATTCCTGATCAGAAGTATGTCATTGACATACAACACTAGGAATGCTACTGCACTCCCACTCACTTTCTTGTAAACACAGGGCTCATCTTCATTCTTGATGAAACTGAATTCTTTTACTGCTTCATCAAAACGAATGTTCCAGCTCCTTGAAGCTTGCTCGAGTCCATAAATGGATCTCTGTTACTTGCATACCTTATTAGCTTGACTATCAAGAACGAAACCATCAGGTTGTGTCATATACACATCCTCCTCAAGGTTTCCGTTCAGGAAAACAGTTTTGACATCCATTTGCCAAAACCCATAGTCATGATATGCAGCAATTGCAAGCATAATTTGGATGGATTTAATCATGGCAACCGGCGAAAAGGTTTCTTCATAGTCAATGCCATGAATTTGTTTGAAACCTTTGGCAATCAGCCGTGCTTTATAAGTATGCACGTTGCCATCCATGTCGGTCTTCTTCTTGAAGACCCATTTACACCCTATGGGTTTTACCCCTTCAGGTGGTTCCACCAGAGACCACACTTGGTTCTGGTACATGGAGTCCATCTCAGATTTCATGGCTTCAAGCCATTTAATGGAATTTGGATCCGATATAGCATCTTTGTAGGTTCTGGGTTCCTCGTCTTGGTAGACCAGTACGTCACCATATTGAGTCATGAGATAACCGTATCTCTCGGGCTCATGGCGTACTCTCCCAGATCTACATAGCTCCTGTGCTACCTGAGGTGGTTCACTTTGATCCACAAGTTGTGGAGTAACCTCCTCATGATACTCAACCACTTCTTGTGGCACATCATTCCGTCCTTCGGCTAGTATATCTTGTGGTTCTAGAACTTCATCGAGTTCTACTTTTCTCCCACTAGTACTTTTTAGAAAATATTCATTTTCTAGGAAGACACCAGATCGAGCAATAAAAATTTTGCGCTCTTCTGGGTGGTAGAAATAGTATCCTTGGGTCTCCTTTGGATACCCCACAAATATACATTTACAGGATTTTGGGCCCAGCTTGTTTGAAGTCAATTTCTTAACATAAGCTTCGCAACCCCAAATCCTTAGATAAGACAAGTTGGGCTTTCGCCCCCTCCATAGCTAATATGAAGTCTTATCTACGACTTCACGGCACACGGTTCAAAACGTGAGTCGCGGTCTGAGGGCATAACCTTAGAACGATGTAGATAAATCACTAAAACTCATCATGAACCTAACCATATCAAGTAAGGTCTTGTTCCTCCTTTCCGACACTCCTTTGTGTTGGGGTGTATAAGGAGGAGTGAGTTGTGATACTATCCCACATTCCTTCAGGTATGTTTAGCTCAACTTGCCAAAATTGGCATAGTAGTCATTTTGAGATTATCCTTGTTGTCTTTCTTAAGAACATATTATTATGAAACAGTTCCATAAAGAATATTATTTATACTCAAGGACAATAATCCATTAGTAAACTAATATTCTCATTTGTCCTATGTGGACATAGAAATATAATTTCTAGAAACTGAAGAAAAACCATAATAATCCACAAGTTCCAAGCAAACAAGTCCATCGACTAAATCGACGATAAGATCCTACAAAGAAATGTAGCAAGACATGCTTCATTTCCAACTGGTAGGTCCACCTCTCCCTCGGCGAGCAATCTACTCTACCGTAGTTCCTACACATCAATCAAATGTGAGTACCACATCTTGTGTCAACTAGATGTTTACGGGAGAAGTTAATCTCAATAACGTACCTAACGAAGAAGTAACATTCTTCTTCCCTTTTTGCTAGGAAGGCCTTGCAATGTTTTCTCCAGTGACTGGGATTCCCACAGTGAGGACAAACGCCTTTCCTTTCTGCAATGCTTCTTTCCATTCGACTTGAGCCCTTTCCTTTTCACTTGAGTTGGCTTCAACCAACGTCAATGTTTCTGACTTTTTCATGCCTAACTCAGTAGTCTTCAACAAATCCAGAAGCTCGGAAAGGGTATTCTTCTTATCTTCCTTAATAAAGTCATAGACAAATTGAGAATAAGAATCCGGTAATGACTGTAATATTAGGTTTATTGCTAAACCTTCTCTAAGTCCACATCCCAAAATCTCAAGCTTGTTCATATACTCGATCCACTTGAGTATATGATCGCCAATTTTGGTACCCTCTTCCATCCTACATCCGAATAACGGACCGAGACACCATATGCTTCTCATTTCTTCAAGAAAAATGAAGAATAGAAGCTAAATCCATTTTTTTGGCACGTTGTCGCGATAATGGTGCCATTGATGCAAGCACAATGTATCTAGTCATTTCGCTTTTGCATCATGTGTATGCTTCACATATACATACCCGTCCTCATGGATAGAACTATCAGCAGGCTCTGGTGATAGAGCTTGCTCAATGGTGTATAATCTATCGCTTGACTGAAGTATATTATTTATACTTCTATACTAGTCAACGAAATTTTCACCATTCCATTTCTCTCCCAGTTCGATGATTTGTCGCAGTGATGTTAGGATCATTTTGCTCAAATTTAAGTGAATCTACAAGTGCAGAAAAATAACTATTATTACCATGTTCATTATTATTGTTTAATATAGTCTTTTATTAAACGAAGCTCCCACTATTTTACTCAAGTCAATAACCCTCACCATTAACTCGGGAAAGCCCGTTGACTTTCCTAGTGGACCGAGATCCCATCCTGGCCATTTCAAACATTCGCTTTGGCGAACAAGCCAAAATGAGTTGATTAGGTAGGTGAACAAACTTAATCCACACCAGTTGATAGCTCCCACTATCAACCTCAAATGTGAGAAAGCCAACAAGCCAATCACACAATCCAATGGATAGTACATGCCATCGTCCTCAAGTGTGATTCTCAGTATCAGTAGAGTGGACACTACATGTCACCACGTACACAAAATATGTGTACTGCTCTACTATGCCTATGACGCGTGTTTATCAACCTTCGCTTTGGCGAACAAGCAAAACCGTCATTTTAAGTCGACCCATCACCATTAAGGAAAACTCCAATGCATTTTAACCTCCCACTGGTAGAAGTGTACCCTTCGCTTTGGCGAACAAGGTTTCGACGAACAGTGGTTTGATTAAAACCATGGTGATGGAAGGCTTTCGTGACTTAATATACTTTAATTGAGGGTTTTCTTATTTAATGTCTCACCAGATTATTATCTTTGTTAGAACGACATTGTTTGGCATGTTATCAAACATTCAACCTTTAGCATGCATTCTAAACAAAAATTAAACGTGCCGGTACATGGCCCAACTAAAACCGATTTCCTCGAGCCTAGAGGAATCGGTGGGTCACCTAGGGGTCCTGTAATAAACATCTTGAGTCTTCAAGTATGGTTGCCTCGTCCTTTGCTTCGTCTTCAAGTACATTACAAAAACTATCGTTCTAAATTTACAATAAATAATTATACAAATTCTTTACATTAATAAATTTAGAAACCTCGATTTACATTCGAGGAGAATTAGATGAGAAGAGAATGTACATCGAGAAGAGGAGAAAGGCAGGACACGCAGACCCTATTTAATAAAAATACAACCATACATACCCAAAAATATTTAAAACATTCACCCTTAGGTCTAAGGCTCATGTACCAGGCACCATGCAATATACAAACAAGTACAAAGCATACATTTCAAAAACAATCAATTTCTGAAATTTGTGGGTTAATTCTTTACCCCCTAATAATTTATAGATTTACAGTTTGGTCCAAAAGTTTTGAAACTTTGCATTTTACCCCCTGCACACTTGGAAGTGCGCTCGCTGCAGCGATGAGTTAGATCGCCGCGGCGTGCATTGGTTTTGGTACAGCGCACGTCCGAAGGACGATCGCCGCGGCGATGGGTTTCTTCACCAGCGCCAGTTTGGACAACGCTCGCTGTGGCGATGGATTATATCGCCGCGGCTAGCGTACACAGATCTCGTAGCTCTTGGACTGTTCTTCATACAAAGAACCAAAAACACTCTAACCGGATTTTGCAATCAATCAAATACATTGGTCTCAACAAAAATCCATCATGCATTAAACCAAACCAGCAGATCATCAACAAATTAAAAATTAATCGATTAATCAGTTTCTTAAAAACATATTTCAAGACAGATTTACGCAGATTCAATATGGCAACATATTATCATCAAATACATGTTATCAACCATACACATAAAAATTGTAAAATTCAGTACCCTAGGCTCTGATACCACTGTTAGTAAACGATCCCGTATACGCAGCGGAAACAAAAATAATATAACTCAGGGATCGTTTACATGAGCCAAGATCAAGGGTATAATTTTACAATTTATATTAAATAAAATCTGCATAAATATTCAACATGAGTTTAAAGAAACAAACGCACGTTGGAGGGTCCTCCAAATTTGTTGACGAATGTTTTGCTACCGATCCAAGTGTAGGATCGAACCTGTGTAGTCTACACGAAGACAATCTCAAAAGAACCAAAGAGGGATTTGCTAGATCCTCTTTGGCTTCAAGATTAAGAAGAAAACAAAATCAATTGAATTAATTTTAGGCCCCAACATGTTACTGCCGTGGGAGTGTATTATCAAAGAGGGGCTGTGTGTTTTTGTTTTCAAAGGAAAAAAAACCTTAATTAAAAATCACACATTTTTCCTTTTATATTTAAAAAACAATTTGCCCTAATTCCATACGGAATAGGCTTGGGCTCCAACCCAAACGCCACATGTTGCCAAACACTCCCAATTTGATTTATTTTATTTTCCATCATTATCTCAATTAAAATCAATTAATATATATATTTAAATATATATATATATTAACATTTAACAATAATGATAATATATTTAAATATGTGCGAACACACATTTAAACGTAATTTCACTTATTTAATTTTTTCTAACAAATTAAATAAAGGCTACGACCTCAGCAAATTTAATTGCCTTTGTGAAATTACCAAAATACCCTTTTCGCCTTAAAAAGACGAAAACGCCCTTCTTTCTTCTTGGATCTTAAATGATCTTCTATGTGTGTGACCCATAGGCTCCTTATCATATTGGCAGTGTATAGTATCGCGATTAACACCAATTAATCGTCTCACTAATACACAGACCAAGATTGGCCCCTAGCAAGGCATCATGGCCACCCGATAGATTGGATTCAAACAAAGTAGCTACCCATCAACGATATGGTTACCGTGCAATTCGATCCTTTCATCATTCGTTATCTCGACGAGGACGAAGGCATAGAAATAGTGTCAACCTTCGGTTACTCTCGATATTATTTATTCGGATTTCTAGACCAATGACCCGTATTATAAAGCTGGATAGAGCAACAACTCAATCCCACTGCTGGCTTGATTTTAGTGTCATTACCATATCTTGAATTGCGCCATGAGATAACTGTCTCCCATACCCGGGAGTGATGAATCCTCTGTCAATCCATCATAGTCTTGATACACTCCTCGATGCAGCCAATCACCACCGTATTGACAGCTCTAAAAAGAACTGCGTTAGGCTAGTGTCAAACTACACCAATCGGTGCACAAGGCGCTCCGGTGATCTCAAGTCTAAGGATCACATGCACCACCATTCGTTAGAGGATTTGTTCCATAGACACTAGGGTTACCATCCATATGGAATCCTCTGGTGGAATCAGTCCGGTGAACTTCTTGCGATGTAATCGCCTCAGCAAGCACCCATGTGTTGCACCAGGTTGTCACCAAACAACCTTGACAAGTGAATCGATCCTTTGTCTTTCGGCAGTCGTTCAACACTATGATAGCCTTACCGTATTATCTGTGCCCTTACTTCAGAATAATACTGGGGCTACGGACATTTCTAGAATGGCCACCATATATGCTCATAGGGTTCTCACTATCAAGCTTTGAAACACTTGATACCCTCGTCACGGTTCTACCATTCTAAGGACATATATCAACACATATTGCAATAATAATAATTTACGCGATATAGGATAAGATGCCTTTTATTATTGATTAATGAACATTATTACAAAGAGTCAATTCTACAATAATTGATTTGCTCTAGGGCACCTACTCCAACAAAAATGTGTCTATCTCTAAGGATATGTGTCCTAAAACACACAATGAGAGAGATAGAATGAAGACGATCCCATATGCGTCAGCAATTGGATCTATCATGCATGCCATGTTATGTACTCGGATTGATGTCTCATGTGCATTAAGCACTTGTAAGTAGATATCAATCAGATCCAAGTGAGCATCATTGGATAGCTATCAAGAACATCCTTAAGTACCTAAAGAGGACTAAGGACATGTTCTTGGTTTATGGAGGGGAAGATGAGCTCACTGTAAGAGGATACAATGATGCTAGTTTCCAAACGGATAAAGATGATTATCGATTGCAATCAGGGTTTGTATTTTGTCTCAATGGGGGTGTAGTGGGCTGGAAGAGCTCCAAGCAAAGCACTGTGGCAGACTCTATAATAGAGGCTGAGTATATTGCATTATTCGATGCGGCCTAATAATCCGTAAATTATACAGTTTTTATTTGATCTTTTTGTCGGATTTTAGGTACTTTCTAATGCATTTTTACCTGAATTGGTGCTTAATTCTTTACTTTTCGTGTTTTAGGTTAAAATGGACTTTTTGAGCGAATAAAGACAAAATTGGATAGTTTTGACTCGGGGAGGTGAGCGGAGTTCGAAGATAGGAGAGTTCCGGAGCGGGACAACGCCACGATGAAGCTTGTTTCCAAGGTAGAGAACCGAAAATCGAAGAATCGAACGAAGAGGCAAGCGAGTGGCAGTTCTGTAAATTTCAGAACTTTTGAAGGAGCTTCGCCCCGGCGAAGGAATTGTCTTCGCCGCGGCAAAGTTAGCCAGAGACGATTTGGACTTTTTCATTCTTCGCCGCGGTGACAGTCAAATTATTCAGTTTTGTAAACGCACAGTTTCGGGTGTGCGTGTTTTTGGCTGGGTTTTTGGACCAAGTATAAAAGGAAAAACTTAACTTTTTGTAAGGGGTCTTCAGCTTTTTAGGTTGAGCCGTTTTTACACTTTTCTTAGAGTAAAGCTTGTAGATTTTCGGATTGTTGAAGGGAAGATTCAGATTTTTGGCTAGAAGATTCATCTTTTGGGGAGATCTCTTTTCTTTCATCTCAGTTTCATTAAGTTTAACTTGTTTATTTCTATTTTTCGTTTTTGTAGTATTAATTTAGCTATGAACTAATCTTCTATGGGTTAGGGTTTTGATTGTAGTTTGGATTTTATATGGGTTAATTACTTGATGGTTTTATTTCCATATGAATAAGTTTTGGTTGTGTGTTACTCTGATTTTAAATGCTGAATATGATGAACATGATGAGATTGAGAAATAATTCATGTTAGGCTTCTTGGGTCTTCACCATTATAGTATTGGATGCTAGAGATAGATTCAAGAATTAATGAAATCAATTTAGGATTCTTTTGCTTAATGAATTTAGAATTATTAACCTTCAATTTGTTGGGTGCGGATTGTTAATAAGAATGAATAGGAAACATAGCCCGAGAGGGTATGTTAACATATTAGTGAATCCGATTTACAACCATCGCGCATGATTGTGAAAATATTGTAACTCTTAGGTTTAACCCATAAAAGTCCAAACGAAGTCAAAACCCTACCCGTTTTACTTAAATTGATATTCTGTGTTTCATTTTGCTTTCTTAGTTAAGATTTAATTCTTTGTTTAATTTCAGTTTTGTTTTCTTTTCCATTAAAAATTGCTCCCACCAATTCAAAGAATTCGATTACTTCAACTTGATAACAATAGGAAACCTAGTGATTTGCTACAGTCCTCGTGGGAACGATATCCTACCCATCACTTTATTACTTGAGCGACTAGTGCACTTGCTAGTTTTGCATGTTGTACTAAACACGCATCAAGTTTTTGGCGCCGTTGCCGGGGACTTGTTTTAAGTTAACATTAGGTTTTTCCTTGAGTTTAACTAGATTGAAGTTTTAATTTTTGTTTTCAATTTTTTTTGTTAGAGTGTGATTTCACTTTTCTTTCAATTGTGTTCATTCAGTTTATGTGAAGAGCAAGACGTCAACCAGTGGTTCCTGTTGACCTTGAGCTTGAGAGGACTGTAAGAAGATTAAACAGAGAAAGAAGAGAAAGAGATACACTTACTGTAGAATCGGAAGAAGTTGTTGTTGAAATGGCTGAACAAGAAAATAGAACACTGAGGGAATTTTCAGTTCCCACAGTGAATGGAAGTGGGTCAAGTATTACTAGACCTACAGTACAAGCAAACAACTTCAAGATCAAGCCGGCAATCATCCAGATGATCCAGCAGTCGGTAAGATTCAACGGTGATTTGAAGGAGGATCTAAATCAGCACATTGCAAATTTCCTGGAAATTTGTGACACCTTCAAGTCAAATGGAGTGTCGGATGATGCTATTAGGCTGCGTTTATTCCCATTTTCATTGGGAGATAAAGCAAAAGGGTGGTTAATGGCATTACCAGGAACGATAACAACATGGAATGATTTGGCACAAAAATTCTTGACCAAGTTCTTTCCTCCAGCGAAGTCAGCGAAATTGAGAAATGATATCACATCATTTCTCCAAGATGATACCGAGTCGTTATACGAGGCATGGGAAAGATACAAGGAATTAATGAGGAGGTGCCCACATCATGGTTTGCCGGTTTGGCTTCAAGTCCAAACATTCTATAATGGTTTGATGGGTAACGTGCAAACCATGGTTGATGCAGCTTCAGGAGGGGCTTTGCAGAATAAGACACCAGAGGAGGCGTATGAGTTGCTTGAGGTTTTGGCAAGCAACAACTATCAAAGACCGAATGAGAGAGTAACAACGAGGAAATCTTCAGGTCTTCATGAAGTAGATGCTTTCACAGCCATCTCAGCCCAACTCACTGCACTCCAAAAACAGTTGGGAACTATGCAGGTAAATTCTATACAAGCACCTCAATTAACATGTGATTTTTGTGCAGGAAACCATGTGAGCGGCGAGTGCCAAGTTGGAAACACATTTGCACCGTCATCTTCATCAACGAGCAAGTGAACTACTTGGCAGGGAATCAAAGACAACCGAACAACCCGTTCTCCAACACATACAACCCTGGGTGGAGAAATCATCCGAATTTGGCTTGGGGAAATCAGAATCAACAAGGTAACCAATGGAACCAGAGGCAAGTTCCAAATAACCCGCCAGGGGTGACTAATCAACCGGGAGATCAAAGAGTGACGAAGTTGGAGGATATGTTCGGTAAATTCATGCAAGAGACTACAGGGTTCATGAATGAGATGAGGACAAACTTTAGAAACCAAGGGGCGTCCATTCAGAATCTTGAGGTACAGATGGGCCAATTGGCCGAGAAGCTGAATGATAGACCATAGGGTTCTCTACCAAGCAACACAGTGACCAACCCACGTGAACAGGCAAATGCCATAATTTTGAGAAGTGGGACAGTTTTAGAGGAGGTAGGCCACACTACCAAAGAGGTGGAGCAACCCGAAAAGGAAGAGTTTGAAGAGAGAATTGATGAAGAGATTCATTGTGAAGAGAATTCAAGTGCTTTGGGGGAAGAGAAAAAGAAAGAGGATGAAAGGCAAAAGAAGAAGGAGAAATTGCCATTCCCTGAGATACCACCAGAATTAGCACATCACACCCCACCCGTGCCTTTTCCTCAGAGATTGAAGAAGAAGAATCAGGATAAGCAATTTTCGAAGTTCATTGAAATTTTTTAAAAAATTGCATATTAACATTCCTTTTGCAGATGCATTACAGCAGATGCCGAGTTATGCGAAGTTCCTGAAGGACATCCTTTCAAACAAAAGGAAATTAGAATATGAGGAAACGGTGATGCTAACGGAAAAGTGCAGTGCAATCCTCCAGAAGAAATTACCCCCGAAGCTCAAAGATCCAGGGAGCTTTACTATTCCTTGTGTTATAGGGGATATTACTTTTGATCGTGTACTATGTGATTTAGGAGCTAGTATAAATTTGATGCCCTTTTCTGTTTTCAAGAGATTAGGGATTGGTGAAGTGAAGCCAACGACAATGTCGTTGCAACTAGCGGATCGGTCGATAAAGCACCCAAGGGGGATAGTTGAAGATGTGTTAGTGAAGGTGGGGAAGATAATTTTTCCAGCGGACTTTGTAGTGCTAGACATGGAAGAGGATAAGGAGATTCCTCTCATTTTGGGCCGACCATTCTTGGCCACGGGGAGAGCACTAATTGACGTGCAGGAAGGAAAGTTACTGTTAAGGGTTCAAGATGAAACAGTAACCTTTAATGTGTTTGATGCAATGAAGTTTCCGTCGGAAGCGGATTCATGTTTTAGTGTGGATGTGATGGATGAACTTGTTGTGGAGTCCATGGAAGAAAACATCCCAGAATTACCTCTAGAAGCGTGTATAGCCAAATCGAAAACGGTAGAGGTAGAAGAATCAGCAAGGAACGATTGTGCTAGAATGTTAGAAGCACTCCAACCGATTAAGGAGAGTCAAGATACAGAATTTGAGGAGTTTGATTTTGACAAAGAGAGGGCAAAGGAAAATAATAAAGAAGCTCCAAGGCTTGAACTGAAACCCTTACCACCTCACCTCAAATATGTTTATCTTGGAGACTCAGAAACTTTTCCGGTGATAATTAGTGCAAAATTGAATGCCTTAGAGGAAGAGAGGTTGATTAGAGTGTTGAGGGAACATAGGCTAGCAATTGGATGGACCATTACGGACATTAGAGGTATCTCACCCTCATTTTGCTTGCATAAGATTCTCATGGAGGATGACTTTAAGCCGAGGGTACAACCACAACGGAGATTGAATCCTTTAATGAAGGAAGTGGTGAGAAAGGAGGTGGTGAAACTCTTAGATACGGGGATCATCTATCCGATTTCCGATAGTCCATGGGTGAGCCCGGTACAAGTTGTTCCAAAGAAGGGAGGGATCACTGTTGTGAAGAATGAGAGTAATGAGTTGATTCCAACAAGGGACGGTAAGGCGGTTGGAGAGTGTGCATTGATTACCGTAAACTGAACGAGGCGACAAGGAAGGATCATTTTCCATTGTCCTTCATCGATAAGATGTTGGAAAGGTTGGCAGGACATGCATATTATTGTTTCCTGGATGGCTATTCAGGATATAACCAAATTGCCATCGCTCCGGAGGATCAAGAAAAGCGACCTTCACTTGCCCCTACGGCACCTTTGCTTACCGAAGAATCTTGTTTGGGTTATGCAATGCACCGGCAACATTCCAAAGATGCATGATGTCAATCTTTGGAGACATGGTGGAAAAAATTCATAGAAGTTTTCATGGATGACTTCTCGTTTTCGGATCATCATTTGATAAACTGTCTAACAAATTTGTCTCTTGTTTTGCGAGATGTAAGGAAACAAATTTGGTGCTGAATTGGGAGAAATGTCACTTCATGGTCCAAGAGGGAATAGTGCTCGGGCATAGGATTTCCAAGGATGGGATTGAAGTTGATCGGGCAAAGATAGAAGTGATTGAGAAGCTATCACCATCATCAAATGTCAAAGCGTCCGTAGTTTCTTGGGGCATGCGGGGTTTTACAGACGCTTCATCAAGGATTTTTCAAAGATCTCTAAACCCCTTTGCAATTTATTAAATAAAGATGTTGTTTTTTATTTTAATGATGATTGCATGCATGCTTTTCTAACTCTGAAAAAATTACTAGTATCTGCACCTATTATTGCAGTTCCCGATTGGGGATTGCCCTTTGAACTAATGTGTGATGCTAGTGACTTTGCTTTAGGGGTAGTTTTAGGACAGAAAAGAAATAAAGTGTTGCATGTAATTCAGTATGCTAGCAAGACACTCGTTGATGCACAACTGAATTACACCACCATTGAAAAAGAATTATTGGCTGTTGTGTTTGCTTTTGACAAATTTCGTTCTTACTTATTAGGTGCGAAGGTGATCGTTTACACGGAACCATTCGGCACTCAGACACCTACTGGCGAAGCAAGAAGCAAAACCTCGGTTGATAAGATGGATTCTACTACTTCAAGAGTTTGAGTTAGAGATTCGAGACAAGAAGGGGTCGGAAAATGTGGTAGCTAATCATTTGTCAAGAATTGAGAGACCAATCGAGGGAAATGAGTTGGAAATGCCAATTTCAGAAACATTTCCGGATGAGAAGCTGATGAGAGAGGAAGAAGCACCATGGTATGCGGACTTTGCAAATTATCTATCATCAAGGGTGCTCCCAAGTGGTATGACATTTCAACGGAAGAGGAAATTTTTCTCTGATTTAAAATACTACTTTTGGGAAGAGCCGTTCCTGTACAGGCACTGTACGGATCAAATGATACGGAGATGTGTCCCGGAGGAAGAAATGGAGAGCATTTTAAGGCATTGTCATGAGAAGGAAGTAGATGGCCATTTTGGGGGAGCTAGAACAGCAGCGAAGGTGCTACAATCTGGGTTTTATTGGCCAACCCTCTTTAAGGATTCATTACGGATGATTCAGGAGTGTGACCAATGTCAACGGATGGGAAATATTTCAAAAAGAGATGAGATGCCGTTGAACAATATCCTGGTGGTTGAAATTTTTGACGTGTGGGGAATAGATTTCATGGGTCCTTTCCCAAGTTCTTTTGGGAACATGTATATCTTAGTAGCGGTGGATTATGTGTCGAAATGGGTTGAGACAATTGCATTGCCAACTAATGATGCTAGGGTGGTGATTACTTTCGTGAGGAAGGATATTTTCTCAAGGTTTGGTGTACCACGAGCAATCATTAGTGATGGAGGATCGCATTTTTGCAATAGGCAAATGGATGCATTGCTGAGTAAGTATGGAGTTACACATAGAGTTGCAACACCCTACTATCCACAAACGAGCGGGCAAGTGGAACTGTCGAATAGAGAACTTAAGGGGATTTTAGAAAAAACAGTTAATGCCTCGAGGAAGGATTGGTCACGGAAGTTGGACGATGCTTTATGGGCTTATCACACTGCCTTCAAAACCCCAATTGGTATGTCTCCGTTCAGATTGGTTTATGGGAAAGCGTGCCACTTACCGGTAGAACTTGAACATAAGGCATACTGGGCCGTCAAGCAGTTGAACATGGACTTGAAAGCCGCAGGAGAGGAGAGAATGCTGATTTTGAACGAGCTTGATGAGTTTCGTCTCGAAGCATATGAAAATGCCCGAAATTATAAAGAGAAGACTAAAAGGTGGCACGACAAGCACATCCGGGTCAAGGTTTTTGAAGTTGGACAGAAAGTATTGTTGTTCAATTCTAGACTTAGGCTTTTCCCCGGAAAACTTAAGTCTAGATGGTCCGGACCATTCACTATTACGAAGATACATGCATCCGGAGCAATGGAAGTCACACATGAGGAAAAGGGCACTTTCATGGTTAATGGACAGAGGTTGAAGCCATACATTGAGGGGGTGATGAGTTGCAAGTTCACCCCAATCCGACTTGAAATTCCAACCTAAATGATGGAAAGAGAGTCGAGCTATAAACAAGCGCTTCTTGGGAGGCAACCCAAGTGTTTTTAGCTTTTTGAGTTTAAACTTAGTTGTTCAAGTTTATTGTATTTCATTTTCAGTTGTTTAAAATTTGATGTTGTTTTTTTGTTTTGGGTGTTTCATGTGAAGTCTTGAGCCAAAGGAAGGTATAGAAAATTTCCAGACTTCGCCTCGGCGAAGAAATTTCTTCGCCGCGGCGAAGAGACATGAAAACCGGTGAGCTCTGGAAGATTTCGCGGCGAGTAATTGTCTTCGCCGCGCGAAGGAAAGGAATTAATTTGTGAAAAATTGGCTAAGGCATTTCGCGCGGCGAAGAACTTTTCTTCGCAGTAAGTAAAGCTGTGCTCTCGGCCGAAGAATTTGTCTTCGGCAAGAAGCGGGGAATTTTTTTTGAGTTCATGAGCGATGAACTTCAGGGCGAAGAAGTTTCTTGCGCGGCGAAACTGGGAATTTTAGGGTTTATGCATGATGAACTTCGCCGAGGCGAGATTTTTTATATATACCAACTTTTCTTCTTCTCATTTTCACGCCGCCTTGAGTTTTGTTTTGAGAGAAAAATTTCCAACTTTCAATCTTTCACTTCTATTTTGTTTTTCCAACCAAAATTATCACTCTACAACATTCCTAAACACCAAAACAACCCATTTCAACAACAAATTTCACGAAAAATTCACAAAAAATTTTGGATCGAAAATTTGGGGCTTTCTTGTTTGGATCGTTTCCGGGTCAATTGGTGGTGCAAACTCCTTAATTTTGGTAAGATCTCGAAAACCCAAAGCTTTATTTTGGAAAATTTCTAGTCTATAATCATAGATCTAAGAATTTTGTGAATTTTTGACTTGAGAAATTTTGGGTTTGCTGAGTTGTGATTGTGATTAATGTTGAGAAGTTTGTGAACAAATTGATTGTTAGAAGTGTGGGTGTTCATATTTTGGAGTGTTTGTGTTGAATTGAAAAATCGTAGTTTGGGGGTTGAATTGCGAATTTTTGGAAGTGTGGATTGTTTTTGCAAGTTTGACGTGAAATCTATTTTAAGGGTATATTGGTGGAAACCGATGCGCCTTAAAAGCGCCTACTTGATGTTTGGCGACCTCGGGTTTAACAACGCCGCGTACACCTTAAATTAGAAAACAAATCGTAGTTTGGGGGTTGAATTGCGAATCTTTGGGAGTGTGGATTGTTTTTGCAGGTTTGACGTGGCTGTGTTTTTGTAGGTCTATTTCCTTGGGGTTAATAGTTGAAGTGAATCAATGGCTCCGAAAATTAAGCACATCAGCAAGGGGAAGAACGTTGACAACCGGTTTGTGAACGATGTCGCCCGTAAACGTTATAAGGAGGTGATCCAAGGAAAGGATAAGGGTTTCATCCTGACGTGGATTAAGCGACACCCACAATCGTGGATGGAGTAGGGGTAGACGTTGGAACATGTTCATGCGTGCTCCTAAGGTGCAGGCTGTAGAACCGTTGGTGAGAGAGTTCTATGCCAACTTCCCCGAAAGTCAGGATGGGATTGTGTTTGTACGAGAGGAGGATGTGCCATTCTCAGCAAGGGATATCAACAAATTCTTTAACTTGCCCAAATATTCCATTTCCGCTGATGAGTATGTGGCATTCAAAAGATCAGGCTATAAGGATGATATTATCTTGCGGTCATAGCGAAACTGGGACGACATGGGAAGTGTCTAAAAAACAGAAAAAAGACACTCAAAGGAACAGATTGACACCAATGGCTCGGAAGTGGCGATACTTTTATCTGCTGCTAAACTAATGTCGGAGGAGCTCTCTAAACACAGTAACTCATGAGAAGGCGGAATTGCTCTACTCTATTGCCACAGGAAAGGGTATGGATGTAGGAGACATCATTTATGACAGTGTCAGGATAGCATCCCAAAAGGGGTGATCAAGTTACTGTTTCCCGCATCTTATCACGCCATGTGCCTAAAAGCGGGAGTCAAGGTTCAAGATGATGAGGTGCGTATTCATCCGGCTCCAACTCTAGATGTCGACTATTTCAAGAAACACCTTGACCGAGGCAGGCGCCCACCAAGAGCGGGGGCAAAGAGGCGGAGAACGAGCATGGCCACATCATCCCAGCTCACGGGGTCACAAAAAGAGATGATGCAAGAAATGATGGGCATGATGAAATACATGAAGAGAAGGCAGTTGGATGATGGAGCGGACCAGAGCATTCATGAATTGCCGACAAAGCGCTTCAAGGAGTGAAGGTTGACACTTCCGCGTATCAATGGGTTGGCCCCGGAACTCGATGATTGGCGGAATCGAGGAGGAAGAAGAGGAATCGAGGAAGGAAGAGGAAGAACAAGAGAACCCGAACACATTTGTTTATGTTTGGTTTAATTGCTTTCATTTAATTTTCTTGTCCATTGAAATTAAACTCATTTTATTTTGGTTTTGGATTTTGTTTATTTTGTTATTTGTTTAGTTAATATTTTAATTAGTAGTTGTTAAAGGGCGAGATTAGGTTGTAATACTTTCCAATATTAGTTGTGAATTCGTTCTAACATGAGGGACACCACAATTTATTGTTTTGGCAATTTGGATGATGAAGAATCCGAGAACGGGTGAACATTGTGGAGGGCGACAATTCATGACTTATAAAGGGAGCACTCGTACCTTTATTTTGTTCTTTAGTTTTTCTTTTTGTTTTTATATGTGCTCTATTCGACTTTTGCATAATGGAACATTGGGGACAATGTCATTTATAGTTTGGGGGTAGGGAATAGATTTTGAGTTTAAGGGTATATTGGTGGAAACCGATGCTTGCCTTCGCCTAGCATATTGGCGACCTCGGGTTTAACAACGCCGCGTACACCTTAAACTATAAAATCTATTTTAAGGGTATATTGGCTGAAACCGATCGCCTTAAAAGCGCCTAGCGGTATTTGGCGACCTCGGGTTTAACAACGCCGCGTACACCTTAAAACCTTAAAATTTGGGGGGGGTTTAAAAAAAAAAAAAAAAAAACGGTGGCAAAAAAAATTTGGGGGGGGGGGGGGGGGCTAAGGGCGGTGTTTGCGAACTTCGGGTTTCCGCGTAACAACAATTAACCAATTTTGGTGTTGCATTTTTCTTTTGGTTGTTTTGTTTTGCCGATGATGAGTTGTATAAATCAATGATGAGAATAAGATTGTTGACTTTTTATTGTTGAGAAATGTTAAGCATTGCTTCAAGTTTACGTTTATTGACTGCATTTTGATTGAGGTTTGTTGAGTGGTTCAACCCACGATTTTCATTTTTTCGGCATGCTTAGATTCATTTTATGCGATTAGGCAAAGTCTTGATAATGTTGGTGGACTCTAGAACCTAGTTGAGAAATGCTCGAGGCGAAATTCTAGGAGTAGACATGGTTGAGGAAGTGATTTAGGCATTTTTCGGAACGTTTAAGCCTTTCTAGCCAACCCATGAATGAAATTGTCCCTAGTCACCCATTTGAGCCGTTTTAACTTTGCTTTATTTTTCTTGGAAAACAACAGAATTGTAATTTCCTTTTTGCCCTAAACAACGTATCGTACCCTTAGGATAATTCGGTCCTAGTGCAAAACAAAAGAAGCAAAGCGAGTGTACAAGCAGTAAAAGATTAGTTTGGGGGTTAAGAGAAGAAGAATGAAGAAGAGACCAAAAAGAATGATGTGGGGGATTGAGAGAAAAGAATAAAAACAAAGGAGGTAGTCACCTCAAGTCAATTCTATTGATTGTGTATTTTCTCTTAAAAAAAAAAAAAAAAAATAAAAAATTTATTTGAACACAATGCAGCCTAGTTTAAGGGTATCTGATTTGGAAACCAGCCCTTGCCTTAAAAACTGCCTAGCAGTATTTGACGACCTCGGGTTTAACAACGCCACGTACACCTTAAACGAGTCTCCCTTGCATTTATGGTATTCAAAAGTTTTTAAGGATACGCGTTTAAAGGCTGTGAGCTAGTGGACATGTCGATTGGTGTTGAGAAAGTGTGGGTTTCGATGTGATTTTAGTTTTGCTTTAGGACAAACGAGTTCTCTTGTTTTGCTTCCTATCCTTTTATTGGAGCCCATGACCCGAGCCTAACGTTACAAGCTTTTGAAGACCTTTTGATTCTCATCTGTGTTTAGTCCTCATTAGTGGAGAGTAGTTTGATATTTAGGCTTATGGAGTGCACCACCATTTGATGAACTTTACAATTTTTTGCATAAAATAATCCGGGAAGTTGGAATGTGGATTGAAGTGGGGGATCACCTACTCGGTGGACCGATTAAGGAAGACAGTCGATGTGGCTTATAACTTCTTGGAGTGTCGAACATTTCCTGATAATAAGTTTTCAACAATTTTTTGTTGTCTTTGTTTTCGTTAGTTTTGTACTGTATGCTCGGGGACGAGCATCTCTTTAGTTTGGGGGTAGTTGATAATCCGTAAATTATACAGTTTTTATTTGATCTTTTTGTCGAATTTCAGGTACTTTCTAATGCATTTTTACCTGAATTGGTGCTTAATTCTTTATTTTTCGTGTTTCAGGTTAAAATGAACTTTTTGAGCGAATAAAGAAAAAAATTGGATAGTTTTGACTCGGGGTGGAGGCGGAGTTCGAGAAGATAGGAGAGTTAGAGCGGGACAACGCACGATGAAGCTTGTTTCCAAGGTAGAGAACCAAAAATCGAAGAATCGAACGAAGAGGCAAGCAGAGTGGCAGTTCTGTAAATTTTAGAACTTTTGAAGGAGCTTCGCCCCGGCGAAGGAATTGTCTTCGCCGCGGCGAAGTTAGGCAGAGACGATTTGGACTTTTTCATTCTTCGCCGCGGCGACAGTCAAATTATTCAGTTTTGTAAACGCACGTTTGGGTGTGCGTGTTTTTGGCTGGGTTTTTGGACCAAGTATAAAAGGAAAAACTTAACTTTTTGTAAGGGGTCTTCAGCTTTTTAGGTTGAGCCGTTTTTACACTTTTCTTAGAGTAAAGCTTGTAGATTTTCGGATTGTTGAAGGGAAGATTCAGATTTTTGGCTAGAAGATTCATCTTTTGGGGAGATCTCTTTTCTTTCATCTCAGTTTCATTATGTTTAACTTGTTTATTTCTATTTTTCGTTTTTGTAGTATTAATTTAGCTATGAACTAATCTTCTATGGGTTAGGGTTTTGATTGTAGTTTGGATTTTATATGGGTTAATTACTTGATGGTTTTATTTCCATATGAATAAGTTTTGGTTGTTTGTTACTCTGATTTTAAATGCTGAATGTGATGAACATGATGAGATTGAGAAATAATTCATGTTAGGCGTCTTGGGTCTTCACCATTATAGTATTGGATGCTAGAGATTGATTCAAGAATTAATGAAATCAATTTAGGATTCTTTTGCTTAATGAATTTAGAATTATTAACCTTCAATTTGTTGGGTGCGGATTGTTAATAAGAATGAATAGGAAACATAGCCCGAGAGGGTATGTTAACATATTAGTGAATCCGATTTACAACCATCGCGCATGATTGTGAAAATATTGTAACTCTTAGGTTTAACCCATAAAAGTCCAAACGAAGTCAAAACCCTACCCGTTTTACTTGAATTGATATTCTGTGTTTCATTTTGCTTTCTTAGTTAAGATTTAATTCTTTGTTTAATTTCAGTTTTGTTTTCTTTTCCATTAAAAATTGCTCCCACCAATTCAAAGAATTCGATTACTTCAACTTGATAACAATAGGGAAACTTAGTGATTTGCTACAGTCCTCGTGGGAACGATATCCTACCCATCACTTTATTACTTGAGTGACTAGTGCACTTGCTAGTTTTGCATGTTGTAGTAAACACGCATCACGGCCAAGGAGGCAGTCTTGATTAAGAAGTTCATCACCGAACTTGGTATGGTTTCCATAATTGTTGATCCGATAGATGTCTATTGTGACAAAAATGGAGCAATTGCTCAAGC
Organism: Pistacia integerrima; assembly: GCA_026225825.1. Taxonomy (NCBI): domain Eukaryota; kingdom Viridiplantae; phylum Streptophyta; class Magnoliopsida; order Sapindales; family Anacardiaceae; genus Pistacia; species Pistacia integerrima. The sequence continues at coordinate 14,400,654 of CM047743.1, read as the reverse complement.
AAAGGAACCACGATCTCACCAGAAGCCCAGACACATACTCAGACATTTTCATCTCATCAGAGAAATGGTTGAGGTGAAAGATGTATAGATCAGTAAAGTGCATACTGATGACAATCTTGTCGATCCACTGACAAAGCCTCTGTTGCAAGAGAACTATGAAAAACACTTAAGGTCGTACGGTATTAAATACATGAATGATTGGCTATAGTGCAAGTGGGAGACTATTAGAGTAAGAGCCCTGGAGCCAATCAATTATTGTAAAATTGACTCTGTAATAAATGTTTATTTATCAATAAAAGGCATAGTCTACTATATCACATAAATCATATTATATGTATTGATATATGTCCTTAGGATAGTAGAACCGTGACGAAGGTATCAAGTGTTTCAAATCTTGATAGTAAGAACCCTATGATCATTTATGGTGGCCATTCTAGAAACCTCTGTAGCCCTAGTATTATTCTGACCAAGGACACAGATAATACGGTGACACTATCATAGTGTTGAACAACCCTGTCAAAAGGTAGTGGCTGATCTCACTTGTCAAGGTTGTTTGCCGACAACCTGGTGCAATGCATGGGTGCTTGCTAGAGGCAAGTTCACTGGACAGACCCACCAGAGGATTCTATATGGATGGTAACCCCAGTGTCTATGGAATAAATCCTTTATGGATGGTGGTGCATGTGATCCTTAGACTTGAGATCACCTGAGCTCCTTGTGCACCAATTGGTGTAGTTTGACACTAGCCCAACGTAGTTCTATTTAGAGCTATCAATATGATAGTGATTGGCTACATTGAGAAATGTATCGAGACTATGATGGATCGACAAAGGATTCATCACTCCTGGGTACGGGAGAAGTTATCTCACTGAGTAATTCAGTAAATGGCAATGACACTAACTCTGTGGCCACGGTGGGATTGAGTTGATCCTCAATCCAATTTAATATTCCTGTCATTGGTCCAGTGACTGAATACAAACATGTCAAGGATATCTGAGGTTGACACTATTTCTATACCTCAGTCTCGATGAGATAATAGCTGATGAAAGGATTTGATTGCACGGTAACCATACCATTAACAGGCTGCGGTTTCGCTGAATGAATCTATCGGGTGGCCATGATGCCTTGCTGAGGGGCCAATCTTGGTCTCGTGTGTAGAGACGATTAATTGGTGTTAATCGCGATACTACTCACTGTCGATATGATAAGGAGCCTACAAGTCACACACTTAGAAGATAATTTAAGAATCAATTTGTGAGAAGGGTATTTTTGTCTTTTAGGACAAAAGGGTATTTTGGTAATCTCACAGTGCAATTAAATTTCTTGAGGTTGTTGCTCGTATTTAGTTTTAATATTAAAAATTAAATTAGTGAGATTATATTTAAATATATCTATGTATATATAAATGAATTATTATTATTAATTGAATGTTAATATATTATTAGATATTAATTGATTTTAATTATAATAATAATTAATTAATTAAAATACCATAAAGGGTGTGTTTGGTTGCAAGGGTGAACTAGGGTTGGAGCCCATGGCTATTCCTAAGTGGAATAGGGTTTTAATTGTTGCACTTTATAAGTGCAACTTAAAATTAAAACATATGAGTATTATTCATTCAATTAAAACCCTAGCCACCCTATCTCTCTCTCTCTCTCAAGAAGAAAATTTTTCTTGTTCTTCTTCCTTGATTCTTGAAGCCCTTGATTGTTCTAGCAAAATAATCAAGGGTTCTGCAGATTATCTTCGTGTGGACTTCCGTGAGTGCGATCCTACTTTGGATCGATTGGCGAAAACTCACGTGAACAGTAACCATGAACAGTAACTGTGAACAGTGACCGTGAACAATGTTCCTGTCTGAAATCAGAGATATTCAAAGGAGCCTCCAAACATACGTAAGTATTCTAATCCTTGAATGAATTTATTTATACAGATTTTGTTTATAAACATGTAAACAGTATAATCTATACTCGGATCTAGGCAAAGAAAGGTAATTGATTTACCGATTGAATTTTTGTTTTCCGCTGCGTATAGTAGATCAATTACTTACATCTCCTCCCCAATCAGCATCAATTTAGCCTCTCAAGTGTAAATCATTTCCTTGATAACATAATGAGTAATCAATTGTTCCCTTTGGATATCTTAAGATTCTCTTCACTACTTACCAATGTGCTTGTCCTAGGTCGGACTGATATCTGCTTACCAACCCAACAATGTAACAGATGTTGGCTCTTGTGCACGTCATGGCGTACATGAGACTTCCAACAACACTTGTATAAGGAACATTCTTTATTTGTTCCTTTTCTTGTAAAGTCTTTGGACCTAATTTGGACTCAAAGTCTCGCCTTTCGAGATAAGGTTGTCTATGGGTTTGCAATCTTGCATATGAAATCGTTCAAGAATTTTCTTAATGTATGGCTCTTGTGAAAGAGACTAATTTCCTTGAGCAATCTCTTAAAATATTGACTCCAAGGATATATTCAGCTTCACCCATATCTTTCATCTCAAAATGAGATGATAACCAACTTTTGATTTCATTCACAAATCCCTTATCATTTCTAGCTATAAGTGTATCATCAACATATATTGATAATATAACAAATTTGTCATTGGATCTCTTTGTATACACTCAGTGATCTTCATCATCATCTTGAAATCATATGACATTATCGCATTATGAAATCGAACGTACTATTGTCTTAAGGACTGCTTAAAGCCATAAATTGACTTTAAAAGGCTACACACTTTATGATCTGGACCTTCTCTAATAAAACCTATTAGTTGTTCCATATAGATATCTTCTTGTAATTCTTCATTGAGAAAAGCAGTCTTTACATCCATTTGATGCAATTCAAGATCCATGTTAGTGAGTATAGCTAGAATAAGTCGGATTGAGGTAAACCGCACAACAGGTGAAAAAGTTTCTTTATAATCTATTCCATCTTGTCATGTATATACCCATTCGGCATTCGCGACTGAGCGAGCTTTGTATCTTTTAATACTACCATTAGCTTTATGCTTGATTTTAAGAACCCATTTGTTCCCAATGGCTTTGCGTCCTTTCGGTAAATCAACCAATTACCATACTTGGTTTGATTTCATAGACTTCATTTCTTCTTCCATTACTTTCATCCATTTTTCTTTTGAAGAGCATTTGAGAGCCTTATTTACATTCCTAAGCTCTTCTTCATCTTGTGGAGTAACTAGAAAAATTCCCCCTTCAATCTCAAATCATCGAGGTGGAACTTGTTTCCTGTTTGATCGAAATATTAGAGATTGATTGGTGTTACTCACACTTGGACCAGCTATCATAGTTAGATCATCAGAAGGGAATGGTGGAGGATCTGAAACTGATTCATCAACTTCCATATCGCTCCCACTAGGAAGTAGTATAACCAACGGGTTTTCAGTAGCAGGATTGCCTTGGTCTTGTGTTTCATATAGAAATAAGTCTTGACCTATGTTGCCCTTCTTAGGAAAATAGGTTTCTAAAACGTGACATCTTGTGATTCAAACTTAGTGATGTTACCACTTTCTTGTTCTCCTATGAAGACGTATCCTTTGGAATGTTCTGAGTATCTTATGAAGATACATTTCTTCCCCCTTGGACCTTATTTTTCCTATTTATGGGAAGGGTCATGAACATAGGCAACACATCCCCATGGTTTTAGGAGACTCAAATTAGGTTTTCGATTTGTCAATAACTCATATGTAGTAGTAACAAATTTGGAGGGTACTCGGTTGAGTATGTATGTGGCAGTCAATAAGGCATCACCCCAAAAGGTGATGGGCAAATTTGCCTGTGCCATCATAGACCTCACCATTTCAAGTAAGGTTTTGTTTCTTTTTTCTGCAACACCATTCAGTTGCAGAGTTCTTAGAATAGTTAATTGACATTCTATTCCCATTTCATCACAAAAATTTCTGAACTGATCAGATAGATATTCACAACCACATTCAGTTCGTAAAACTTTTATCTTCTTATCTATTTGATTCTCAACTAAGTTTTTAAACTTCTTAAATCATTCTAAAGCTTCAAATTTATGAGAGATAAAAAAGACATAACCATATTGGGTGAAATCATCTATAAATGTGATGAAATAAATGGCCTATGTCTAGCCCTCACATTCACTGGACCACACATGTCAGAATGAATTAATTGCAATGGAACTTCAACTCTTATCACTTTTCCGAATGGTTTTCTTGCTGTTTTTCCAGCTAGGCAATGTTCACAAGCAGACAAGTCTATTTTTGTTAAGTTTCCTAACAAGTCTTCTCTTGCTAGTATATTCATTTGTTGTTGGCCAATAAGACCAAGTCTGGCATGCCATACATTCACATCATCATTATTAGAAGATATAATGAAGGAAAAGCAAGCATAACTATAATTATAATCAATATCGAGTATAATAAACCATCGAAAATATAACCACAACCATAGTAAGTTGTGTCCAAAATCCTTGAAAAGTTTAAATTAAAACCTAATTTAATAAGTTCTAACATGGAAATCAAATTTTGACGAACATCGGGTGTATATAACATGTCATGTAGGTATAGGATTCGACCCCCATGCACGATCAATTTGCACGTGCCGATCCCCTTAACTTCCACTCTTGAATTGTTACCTACATATATCCACTTTGTTTCCCGTGGTATTCATCGAAACTCCATGAAAGCACTCATGTCTTTCGCTATGTGGTTTATGGCTGCTGAATCTACAATCCACTGATAATCTGAGGATTATACTATTTTTATTAGGCTTTTTAGTCAGATTTAGATACTTCTTAGTTCATTTTGACCTGAATTGTTACTTAATTTTTTTATATTTTGTGTTTTAGGCAAAAATGGACATTTTGAGCAAATAATGAGAGATTTAGAGTTTTTGGACTCGGAAGTAAGCGGATCTCAGATTTTGGAAGAGTTCTGAAGCAGAATGGAACACTAGGAAGCTTGTTTCCATAGGAGAGTATCGAGGATCGAAGATTCAAGCAAAAAGGCAAGCGGAGGGCAATTCTGGAATTTTAGAATTCCACATGGAGCTTCGCCGCAACGAAGCTTGTTCTACGCTGCAGCAAAGAAAGTTAACGCATGAGATCTGTTTTTACTTCGTCGTCGTGGCGAGAAATCTTTTTCGCCGCGGCGACGTCTACGAATTTCAAAACGTATAGTTTTACTTTTCAGGAATTTCTTAGGTTTTTGGGTGAGGTATAAAAGGAAAAAACTTAGTCTTTTTGTGGGGTCGTTCGTTTTTAGATAGACAGCAGTTTTTACATATTCTTAAATTGAATTTGAGTGAATTTGGATTAAACAAAGTGTGAAGATTCGAGGTGAAACCAGTGAATTCGTCAATTGGGGAGATTCTTTTCCTTTTCTTTTGTTTCCATGATGTTGAACTTGGAATTTTTCGTTTCTTTTAATTGTATTATTGATTTAGACATGAACTAACCTAATTTGGGTTAGGGTTTTGATTGTAGTTCGAATTTCATGGGTTAATTGATTGAATGATTTTATTTTCATATGAACTTTCTTGATTGTGTGAATACTCTGAATTTACTGTTTATATGTGATGAACATGATGAGATTGAGAAATGAATCATGTTAGGCTTCTTGGGTATTCACCATTGTAGTGTTGGATGCTAGAGATAGATTCAAGAACCAATGAAATCAATCTAGGATTCTTGTGCTTAATGAGCTTAGTTTTATTAACTTTCAAATTGTTGGGTGCTGAAGGTTAATAGGGAAGAGTAGGAAAACATAGCCTGAGAAGGTATGTTGGACACTTTAGAGAGTTCGATTTACAATCAATGCATGTGAATATGAATTTAGTTTAATTCTTTAGGTTTAACCCATAGACTCGAATGAAGTCAAAACCCTACCCGTTTGTTTGAATTGATTTTATCCATATTTTTAAATCTTGCTTTCATAGTTTACTTTTATTTTAGTAAATTTTGTTTTAGTTATAGTTTAAATTGCTCCTTTAATCCAAAAGAATTCGATTGCTTCAACTTGAAAACAGTAGAAAACTTAGTACTTAGCAACAATCCTCGTGGGAACGATACTCACTCATCACTCTATTACTTGTGCGACTAGTATACTTGCTACGTTTGCATGTTGTAGGAAACACGCATCAAGTTTTTGGCGCTGTTGCCGGGGATTGAGTTTTAAGTTAACATCAAGTTTTTCTATAGTTAGCTAGATTGGAGTTTTAATTTTTGTTTTCAATTTTTAGTTGGTTTGTGATCTCACTTCCCTTTGCTTTTTCTGTGTAGTTTATGCGAAGAGCAAGACGTCAGCCAGTGGTTCCTATTGATCATGAGATTGAGAGAACCGCTAGACAACTTAACAGAGAGAGAAGAGAAAGAGGGGATACAGTGGTTGAATCGGAAGAAATAGCTGTTGAAATGGCAAAACCAGAAAATAGGACACTAAGGGAATTCTCAGTTCCTATGGTTAATGGCAGTGGTTTGAGCATTACGAGACCAACGGTCCAAGCCAACACATTTGAGATAAAGCCGGCAATCATCCAGATGATCCAGCAGTCGGTAAGGTTTAATGGTGATTTGAAGGAAGATCTGAATCAGCATATTGCGAACTTCTTGGAAATTTGTGACACCTTCAAGTCTAACAGAGTGTCAGATGACGCCATTAGGTTGAGGTTATTCCCATTCTCATTGGGGGATAAAGCTAAGGGGTGGTTAATGGCACTACCATTGGGAACTATCACAACATGGAATGATCTAGCATAGAAGTTCCTGACCAAATTCTTTCCTCCAGCAAAATCAGCAAAACTGAGAAATGATATCACATCATTTCTACAAGATGAATCCGAGTCATTGTATGAGGCTTGGGAGAGGTACAAGGAATTGATGAGGAAATGTCCACACCATGGGTTGCCAGTTTGGCTTCAAGTCCAAACATTCTACAATGGGCTGATGGGTAATGTGCAAACCATGGTGGATGCAGCATCAGAAGAAGCCTTGCAGAATAAGACACCAGAGGAGGCTTATGAGTTGCTTGAGGTTTTGGCTAGCAACAACTATCAAAGACCAAATGAGAGAGTAATATCAAGAAAATCTATGGGTCTTCATGAAGTTGATGCCTTCACAGCCATCTTAGCCCAACTCACGGCACTTTAGAAACAGTTGGGAAGTATGCAGGTAAACTCTATTCAAGCACCTCAACTAACTTATGATTTTTGTGCAGGAAACCATGTGAGCAGCGAGTGTCAAGTGGGGAACACATTTGCTTCATCATCGGAGCAAGTGAACTACTTGGCAGGAAATCAGAGGCAACCAAACAACTCGTACTCTAACACATACAATCTGGGGTGGAGAAATCATCCAAATCTGGCTTGGGGCAATCAGAATCAGCAAAATAATCAATGGAACCAAAGGACATTGCCAAACAACCAACCAAGGGTGAGTAATCAACCGGGAGATCCAAGAGTGTCAAAGTTGGAGGACATGTTTGGGAAATTCATGCAGGAGACCACAGGTTTTATGAATGAGACGAGGACAAATTTCAAAAATCAAGGGGCGTCCATTCGAAATCTTGAGGTACAGATGGGCCAATTGGTCGAGAAGCTAAATGAGAGACCGTAGGGTTCTTTACCAAGCAACACAATAACCAACCCACGTGAGCAAGCAAATGCAATAATTTTGAGGAGTGGGACAGTTTTGGAAGAAGTGGGACAAGCAAGGAAAGAAGAAGAGTCACCAACAAGAAGGGAAGAGTCGGATGATGAAGTTGATGAAGAGATCGTAGTTGATGAGAAACCAAGGGGTTTGGAGGAAGAGAACAAGAAGAAGGAAGAAAGGCAAAAGAAGAAGGAGAAATTGCCATTCCCCAAGATACCACCAGAGTTGGCACATCACACTCCATCCGTGCCTTTTCCTTAGAGACTGAAGAAAAAGAATCAGCATAAGCAGTTTTCAAAATTTATTGAAATATTTAAAAAATTGCATATTAACATTCCTTTTGCAGATGCATTGCAGCAGATGCCGAGCTACGCAAAGTTCCTTAAGGAAATCCTATCAAACAAAAGGAAGCTAGAAGATGAGGAAACGATGATGCTTACGGAGGAGTGGAGCGCCATTCTCCAGAAGAAGTTACCCCCGAAGCTCAAAGATCCAAGGAGTTTTACTATTCCTTGCATTATAGGAGATATTACTTTTGATCGTGTTTTATGTGATTTAGGTGCTAGTATTAATTTAATGCCCTTTTCTGTTTTTAGGAGATTGGGAATTGGTGAAGTGAAGCCAACGACCATGTCGTTGCAACTCGCGGATAGGTTCATAAAACATCCGAGGGGGATAGTGGAAGATGTGTTGGTGAAGGTGGATAAGATAATTTTTTTGGCAGATTTTGTTGTTCTGGATATGGAAGAGGATACGAAAATTCCTCTTATTTTGGGCCGACCATTCTTGGCCACGGGGAGATCACTTATAGATGTGCAAGAAGGAAATTTATTGTTGAGAGTTAAAGATGAAACAGTAACTTTCAATGTCTTTGAGGCGATGAAGTTTCCATCCGAATCAGATTCGTGCTTTAGTGTCGATGTGGTGGATAAATTGGTTGTAGAATCTATTGAAGAAAACACCCCACAATTACCTCTAGAAGCGTGTATAGCCAAATCAAAAACAGTAGAGCTAGATGAGTCGGCGAGTAATGAATGTGTTAGGTTGTTAGAAGCACTTCAACGATTGATGAGAGTCAAGATCTTGAATTTGAGGAGTTTGATTTTGAAAAAAAGAAGGAAAAGGAAAAAACTGAAGAACCTCCAAAGCTTGAGTTGAAACCTTTACCTTCCCACCTCAAATATGTATATCTTGGGGACTCAGAAACCTTCCTAGTGATCATTAGTTCAGGTTTGAGTAAATTGGAGGAAGAGCAGTTGATTAGGGTGTTGAGGGAACATAGACTAGCAATTGGATGGACTATTTCGGACATTAGAGGCATCTCGCCATCATTTTGCATGCATAAGATACTCATGGAGGATGATATTAAGCCTAGGGTGCAACCACGGAGAAGGAAGTGGTGAGAAAGGAGGTGGTGAAACTCCTAGATGCGGGGATTATTTATCCTATTTCTGACAGTCCATGGGTAAGCCCAGTACAAGTGGTTCCGAAGAAGGGAGATATCACGGTAGTAAGGAATGAGAGTAACAAATTGATACCAACTAGGACGGTGACGGGCTGGAGAGTGTGCATTAATTACCGAAAATTGAATGAGACAACGAGGAAGGATCATTTTCCACTACCTTTCATTGATCAGATGTTGGAAAGGTTGGCAGGACATGCCTATTACTGTTTCCAAGATGGGTATTCAGGATACAACCAGATTGCCTTCGCTCCTGAGGATCAAGAGAAGACGACTTTCACTTGTCCCTATGGCACCTTTACTTACCGAAGGATGCCATTTGGGTTATGCAATACACCAACAACATTTCAGAGATGCATGATGTCGATCTTTGGAGACATGGTGGAACGGTTTATAGAAGTCTTCATGGATGACTTCTCAGTTTTTGGTTCGTCTTTTGATAGTTGTCTAACTAATCTTTCTCTTGTTTTGCAGCGATGTAAGGAGACGAACTTGGTGCTCAATTGGGAGAAGTGTCACTTCATGGTCTATGAGGGAATAGTGCTCGGCCATAGGATTTCAAAGGACGGAATAGAAGTTGATCGAGCAAAGACAGAAGTGATAGAAGCTGCCACCACCATCAAATGTTAAAGCAGTCCGAGGTTTCTTGGGGCATACGGGGTTTTACAGACGATTCATCAAGGATTTTTCTAAGATTTCTAAACCCCTTTGCAATTTGTTGAATAAAGATGTTGTGTTTGATTTTAATGATGAATGCATGCATGCCTTTCTAACTCTTAAAAAATTATTAGTTTCTGCACCCATTGTTGTAGTTCCCGATTGGGGAATGCCATTTGAATTGATGTGTGATGCTAGTGATTTTGCTTTACGGGTGGTGTTAGGATAGCGGAAAAACAAAGTGTTGCATGTAATTCAATATGCTAGCAAAACACTCACTGATGCACAATTGAATTACAATACCACTGAAAAAGAATTGTTGGCTGTGGTTTTTGCTTTTGACAAATTTCGTTCATATTTATTAGGTGCAAAGGTGATCGTCTACACAGACCATTCAGCACTTAGGCACTTATTGGCAAAGCAAGAAGCGAAACCTCAACTGATAAGATGGACCCTATTGCTTCAAGAATTTGAGTTAGAAATTCGAGATAAGAAGGGGTCGAAAAATGTGGTGGCAGATCACTTGTCAAGGATTGAGAGACCAATCCAGGAAATGAAGAGGAAAGTCCAATTACAGAAACATTTTCGGATGAGAAGTTGATGAAAGTGGATGAAGCACCATGGTATGCAGATTTTGCGAATTATTTGTCATCAAGGGTACTCCCTATTAGTATGACTTTCTAACAAAAGAGAAAATTCTTCTCAGATTTGAAGTACTACTTTTGGGAAGAGCCATTTCTGTACAGACACTGTGCTGATCAAGTGATACAGAGATGTGTCCCGGAGGAAGAGATGGAAAGCATTCTACGGCATTGTCACGAGAGGGAAGTGGGCCATTTTGGAGGAGCTAGGACAGCAGCCAAGGTTCTTCAATCGGGGTTTTATTGGCTAACCCTCTTTAAAGATTCTTTTCGGATGATTCAGGAGTGCGACTAGTGTCAACGAAGTGGTAATATTTCAAAAAGAGATGAGATGCCGTTGAACAACATCCTGGTGGTTGAGCTTTTTGATGTGTGGGGGATTGATTTCATGGGTCCCTTCCCAAATTCTTTTGGGAACACATATATCTTGGTAACGGTGGATTACATGTCGAAGTGGGTAGAAGCAGTTGCATTGCCGACTAATGATGCTAGGGTAGTGATTAAGTTTGTGAGAAAGCATATTTTCTCAAGGTTTGGGGTACCACGGGCAATTATTAGTGGTGGAGGATCCCACTTTTGCAATAGGTAATTGGATGCACTGTTGGGTAAGTATGGAGTGACACATAGAGTTGCAACACCTTACCATCCACAAACGAGTGGGCAAGTGGGACTGTCTAATAGAGAACTTAAGGGCATTTTAGAAAAGACAATTAATGCATCTAGGAAGGATTGGTCACGAAAATTGGATGATGCATTATGGGCTTGCCGAACTGCATTTAAGAATCCAATTGGTATGTCCCCATTTAGGATGGTTTATGGGAAAGCATGTCACTTACCGGTGGAACTCGAGCATAAAGCATACTGGGCAGTCAAGCAACTAAATATGGATTTAAGAGCTGCTGGGGAGGAAAGGATGCTGACTTTGAACGAACTCGATGAGTTCCGTCTCGAAGCATATGAAAATGCTCGAATTTACAAGGAGAAGACAAAAAGGTGGCATGACAAGCATATCAGGAAGAAGAATTTTGAAGTGGGGCAAAGAGTGTTGTTGTTCAATTCTAGACTTAGGCTATTCCCCGGAAAACTTAAGTCTAGATGGTCCGGACCATTCATAGTTACAAGAATTCACTCATCCGGAGCAGTGAAAGTTACACATGAAGAAAATGGCACTTTTACAGTCAATGGACAGAGATTGAAGCCATACATTGATGGGGTGATGAGTTGCAAGTCCATCCCGATCCGGCTTGACATTCCGACTTGAGGAATTGAGAGAGTCGAGCTTTCGACTATAAACAAACGCTCCTTGGGAGGCAACCCAAGTGTTATTATTTATTTTTCTTTATTGATTTGTTTGTAGTTGTTTAGTTTTGTTTGATGTTGTGATTGAATTTTAATCGATGTGTTTTTGGTTGTGTTTCAGGTGAAATTGAGAATCAAGGAAGAAAACTGAAAATTCCAGTGTTCGCCGCGCCGAAGCAATTTTTGACAATTTAGAAGGCGAAGAGTTCTAGACTTCACCGTGGCGATGCTTGTTCTTCGCCGCGGCGTTGTACTCCTGGTAAGTTTTCGCCGCGGAGACAAATTTGTCTTCGCCACGGCGAATGAATTTGGTGAAATTTGATTAAGGGAACTTTGCCGCAGCGAAGATAGTTTATCGCCGCGGCAAAGTATTTTTCTTCACCGCGACGAGACCTGGGTTTTGAAATTAGGGTTTTTGAACGAAGAACTTCGCCGCAGAGAAGACGGTTTTTTATAAATACCCACTTTCGTTTTTCATTTTTCACGCAACTGTTCAAACCCAATTCAGAGAAAAAAATTTCAAACTTCAATCCAGAGCCTCCCCAACGATTTCTAAACAAAATTTCTCACTCCTTAACCTTCCTAAACACCAACCCAACGCATTTCAACACCAATTTTTGCGAAAAGTTCACGAATTTTTTTGAGTTCAACGAATTTGGGGGTTTTGTATTGTAGGCTGATTTTGGCTCAATTGGTGACAAATACTCCTTACTTTGGGTAAGATTTCACATTCTCTAAGATTGTTTCTAAAAAATTTCGAGTTTTAATTTGTGGATCTGAAATTTGTGGATTGTTGGTGGATGTGCAAATTTTTGGTGATTGTGCCCTTGATTTTGTTTGAGGAAGGATTATGTGTGTGTTGTGGGATATTGAGGAGTGTGGGCTTTCAATTTTGAAGTGTTTGGGTGATTGTGGAAAAATTGTAGTTTGGGGCTTGAAGTGCAACTTTTTGGAAGTGTTGTCAATTTTCTTTTTCAGGTTTGAATTGGTTGGCGTAGGACATTTAGGTTTGAATTTTTGAGTGCATTATTGAGTTGAAATATAGTTTTAGAGAAAATGCCACTCAAAGTCAAGGTACCATCCAAGGGCAAAGAGAAAGGAAAGAAAGTTGACGATCGGTTTGTAAGTGACAAAGCTCAGCAAAACTATGAGATAGCAGCCAAAAGGAAAGACAAGGGATTTATCCCTGAACGTGGGCTGACTACCACCGAGGCTGATGAGTGGAGTCAAAGGAGAAGTTGGAAGAACTTTATGAATGAACCCAAACATGCGGCTGTGGAACCACTGGTGAGAGAGTTTTATGCCAATCTCCCTAAATATGATGAGGGGGTTGTCTTTGTGAGGGGTATTGATGTGATTTTCACGGCAAAGGTCATCAATGATTTCTATGGCCTACTTCAGATTGACAAGGACGAATATGAGGAGTTTAGGAGGACACAGAAAAATGATGAGGTGATTTTTAGGACCATAGCGAAACCAGATGCCTCTTGGGATATTTCAAAGAAGGGCAAGAAAACCATTAAGGGTACTAGTTTAACACCAATGGCTCGGTTGTGGCAGTATTTTCTTTCAGCTAGGATGATGCCAGAGACGCACTACAGCACAGTGACGTATGATAAGGCAATCTTGTTATATTCTATTGCCACAGGAAAGAGAATGGACGTCAGGAACATCATTCTGACGAGTATTCAACTTGCAGCCAAACCAGGGCGTGGCAGTTTTTCGTTCCCACAACTCATTACAGAGTTGTGCACTAAAACACAAATCGAGGTACAAGCTGATGAGCCACTGTTCCATGCTGCCCCAGTTCTTGACATAACCTACTTCCGTAAACATCTTGTGCATTAACCAGAAGCAAGGCCCAGATCAGGCACCAAGAGAAGGAGAACCACAGAAGTGGCCACCGCATCAGGTTCAACAGTCCCAATGAGAGAAATGATGCAAAAAATGATGGGTCTGATGAAAAGAATGGATCGACGTCAGGATTGGCTGGCAGAGCAGGCTAGGAAGACACATGAGCTACAAATTTGCTACTGCGACAACGTCGGGATTAATACTTCAGAACATCAGTGGGCTGAATGGGACTCAGATGAGTGGATGGGCTCGAAATAGAAGAAGATGACGCTGAGGAAGAAGAGGAAGCCGAAGAATGAGCACCCGAGCACCTGTTTTAGTTTCGTTATGTTTAATTGTTTTAGTTGTTTATGTTTTTCTTCTTTTTTTTCGAACATTGAACTCAGTTGCTAATTTTGTTGGGCTTGTGTTAGTTGTTTTAGTTGTTTCAATTTTTGTTTTAAATTCTAGTTGATGTAAAGACGAGATTAGGGTTGTAATACTTTCATATTAGTCAGTGGATTTTTCTAACATAGTGGACACCACAGTTTTCATTGTTTTTACAGAAGTTGAATGATGAAAAAGCTGAGGACCGAGTGTGCACAATGTTGAGCGAAACTTCAAAGTCACGGATTAATCAGGGAACTATCTTGCACCTTTTTCAATTTTGTTTTCTATTCCTAATTTATGCATAATGTGACATTGGGGACAATGTCATCTTTAGTTTGCGGGTAGGGGAAAAATTTGAAAAATTTTTGATTTTGTTTTAGTTAAGTTTGTGTTTTTATTGTGATTGCCAATGATGAATTGCGTAAGTCCATGATGAGACTAGGATTGTTGGGATTGTATTGTTGAAAAATGTTAAGCATTGCTTCAAGTTTTTGTTTATTGTGGATTTTGATTGAGGTTTGTTGAGTGGTTCAGCCACCATTTCCAATTATTTTGACATGCTTAGATTCTTTTTATGTGGTTAGATAAAGTTTGAAAATGTTAGTGGATTCTAGAACCTAGTAGAGAAGTGCTTGAGGCGAAATTCTAGGATTAGACATTATTGAGGAAATGATTTAGGCATTTTTCGGAACGTTTAAGCCTTTTGAAGCCGACCCATGAATGAAATTGTCCCTAGTCACCCATTTGAGCCTTATGAATTATCATTGCTTTATTTTTCTTTGCAAACCAAAAATTGTCCGATCCTTATACCCTAAGCACATAATCGTGCCTTTAGGAGAATTTTGGCCCTAATGCAAACACTAAGAAAGTGAAGAGTGGTGCGAGTTAAAAGAACAGTTTGGGGGTTGTGAGAAGGGCGATACGAATAAGAGAGGTAATTAACCTCAATTCGATTTTATTTTCAAAAAAAAAAAAAAAAAAAAAAATTATGTTCTTTAGTTCAATTCAAAATCAAAATAAGGAATGCATAAGTTTAAGGGGTGTAAAATGGTTGATACTTTGATTGGTGGTTGAGAAGAAGTGGAGTTTGATGTGAGTGTTTGCATGAGGAAAACCGAGTTCTCTTACTTTGTTATTCTTATCCTTTTTCTTGGAACCCACTACCCAAGCCTAACGTTACAAACTTATAAAGACCTTTTGATTCTTATCGATGTCTAGTCTACATTAGTGGAGAGCAATTCGATATTTAGGCTTATGGAGTCTGCCACCATTTGATAAACTTTGCATTTCCGCATAAAATAATCCGGGAAGTTGGAATGTGGATTGAAGTGGGGATCACCTACTCGGTGGACCGATAGAGGAAGACAGTCAATGTAGCTTATAACTTCTTGGAGTGTTGAATACTTTTTGATAATAAATTTTCAACGACCTTTGAGACTTGTGTAATTTCTAGGCAATTTGTATGTTGAGTTTGAGTCTAATTAGTGTTTGTTCATTTTTCAGTTTTATGGTGTTTGTGTTTTGTGTTTGCGGGTTTCTGTTGTTTTTCTTTCTGTGAGTTTGTACCTGATGCTCGGGGACGAGCATGTCTTTAGTTTGGGGGTATTTGATAATCCGAGGATTATACTGTTTTTACTAGGCTTTTTAGTTGGATTTTAGATACTTCTTAGTTCATTTTGACCTGAATTGTTACTTAATTTTTTATATTTTGAGTTTCAGGCAAAAATGGGCATTTTGAACAAATAATGAGCGATTTGGAGTTTCTAGACTCAAAAGTAAGCGGATCTCAGATTTTGGAAGAGTTATGAAGTAGAATGGAACACTAGGAAGCT
This sequence comes from Pistacia integerrima, assembly GCA_026225825.1. Lineage (NCBI taxonomy): Eukaryota > Viridiplantae > Streptophyta > Magnoliopsida > Sapindales > Anacardiaceae > Pistacia > Pistacia integerrima. The sequence goes on along the minus strand of CM047743.1, from coordinate 14,384,900 downwards.
TGTTTCCATAGGAGAGCATCGAGGATCAAAGATTCAAGCAAAAAGGCAAGCGGAGGGCAATTCTGGAATTTCATAATTCCACATGGAGCTTCGCCGCGGCAAAGCTTGTTCTACGCCGCAGCAAAGAAAGTTAACGCACGAGATCTGTTTTTACTTCGTCGCCGCGGCAAGAAATCTTCTTCGCCGTGGCGACGTCTGCGAATTTCAAAACGCATAGTTTTACTTTTCAAGAATTTCTTAGGTTTTTGGGTGAGGTATAAAAGGAAAAAACTTAGTCTTTTTGTGGGGTCGTTCGTTTTTAGATAGACAGCAGTTTTTACATATTCTTAAATTGAATTTGAGTGAATTTGGATTAAACAAAGTGTGAAGATTCGAGGTGAAACCAATGAATTCGTCAATTGGGGAGATTCTTTTCCTTTTCTTTTGTTTCCATGATGTTGAACTTGGAATTTTTTGTTTCTTTTAATTGTATTATTGATTTAGACATGAACTAACCTAATTTGGGTTAGGGTTTTGATTGTAGTTCGGAATTTCATGGGTTAATTGATTGAATGATTTTATTTTCATATGAACTTTCTTGATTGTGTGAATACTCTGAATTTACTGTTTATATGTGATGAACATGATGAGATTGAGAAATGAATCATGTTAAGGCTTCGGGTATTCACCATTGTAGTATTGGATGCTAGAGATAGATTCAAGAACCAATGAAATCAATCTAGGATTCTTGTGCTTAATGAGCTTAGTTTTATTAACTTTTAAATTGTTGGGTGCGGAAGGTTAATAGGGAAGAGTAGGAAAACATAGCCTGAGAAGGTATGTTGGACACTTTAGAGAGTTCGATTTACAATCAATGCATGTGAATATGAATTTAGTTTAATTCTTTAGGTTTAACCCATAGACTCCGAATGAAGTCAAAACCCTACCCGTTTGTTTGAATTGATTTTATCCATATTTTAAATCTTGCTTTCATAGTTTACTTTTATTTTAGTAAATTTTGTTTTAGTTATAGTTTAAATTGTTCCCTTTAATCCAAAAGAATTCGATTGCTTCAACTTGAAAACGGTAGAAAACTTAGTGCTTAGCAACAATCCTCGTGGGAACAATACTCACTCATCACTCTATTACTTGTGCGACTAGTATACTTGCTACGTTTGCATGTTGTAGGAAACACGCATCATCCACAAAGGATGAGATTCAGTTAGAAAAATTGAACTAGAAACATTTATAGAACTTACTTGTGCAAACAAGTAATTTACCTTTTTGCGCTCGCTACAATTGCGAGCAAAATGTCCTTATTGCCACAGTTATATCATTTCACCTTTTCCATGTTTTTCTTTTTGGCAAGATGCTTTCCTTTTCCATTTTTATAAAGCTTTCTTTTGTTTCCTTGAGCCTTACCATTATTGCCTCTTCTTTGGGATCCACGTTGGAATTTACGCTTAAATCCCTTTCCACCATTTGAATTGGAACCAGTCACATACACATCAGTATTTGCCTTACTAGTATTAAGGCGATCTTCTTCTAGTTCCAAATTTCATGTTGCATCTTCTAAATTTTTTATGCCCTCATTATGGGTAAGGTGTGTCTTCATGTGTTCCCAATTTTGAGCCAATGACCTTATGACATGTTGAACCTGTTGTTCATCAGTTAGGACATGACTTGCATCTCTCAACTCGCTAATCATGTTTGATAAGTGCCTTAAGTGTACTCTCATAGTATGTTCAGGTTTTTTCTTATATGTGTCAAACTTGATTGTAAGTAACCAGAGTTTAGTAATGGACGTACCTCCAAACTTTGTAGCAAGAGCAGACCACATGTCCTTTGCTAATTCATATTCTCGGTACTTTTTCATGAGATCATTGTCCATGCTGCTCAACAAAGTGATGTGAGTAGTGGAATTCTTTTTCTTCCACATGTCATAAGTCGCACAGTCTTTTTTATGTTGAGTCATGGCTCCTTCTTCAGGCTCTTCCATGGTCTTGGTAAGAGCTTCAATAACCTCCTGTTCTTCCAAGACATATTGGATTTTCATGCTCCATATCTTATAATTTTCGTCGTTAAAATTTTCTCCTTCATTGAGTTCGGCGACAATGTTCTTAGATGCAGATGTCATTTCTAAAATACATATATATACACATAGGATAATGTACGTTATTTAATGCTCAGAACATACACATATTTCCTTAACATCAATTAATTATAACAACAATAATCTAATATTAGATTTAGAATCAACTATTCACTTTTTGTCAACAATCATCATCTAAAATACTAATATTTAACTATCATTAATATATTTAGTTGTGTAAGGAATTCTTATAAAGTTACGAAAAAACTTAAAAAAAAAAAAAAAAAAACGTACTTAATGAACATGCGATTCTCATTCAAATGATTATTCAAAATATTTCTAAAAAATGTAAATAAAACTAATTTTAATGCCACATCCCACAAACTAGAAAGATCTAATAAGCCTCATTTTAAGGTCTTTATCTAACTTGTAATCTATCTTAGGCAAGGGAACTCCTAATCTCTTGTGATGTCTTTTATGAGTTGAGACTCCAATAGATGCACCAGTCGTCTTTTTGGCACCCCTAGTCTATGTACTCCTTGAAGAAATTGTTAACTAAATGTCTATAACCTTTATTAACATCTTTAGGGTTTTGATCTTCTAGCTTGTTCCAAACCAGATCAAGGAGACCAACAAGACTAGGATAATTACGAGTCTCCTTAAGGATATTGTATTTCATCTCATCTCTCATTAATCCTCTTTGCCAAACAATATCCTGCATCATTTCACTCACATGAATAAAATGACTCACTATTTGCACCAGCTTAGTAAACCGTGTGCTGTCTAAATTAGTGGATAAGACTCCATATGAACTATGGAATGGGTGAAAGCCCAAGTTGTCTTATGAGAGAATTTGGAGTTGTATAGCTTATGTCAAGAAATTGACACCAAATAAGCTTGCCCCAAAATTTGGCAAATGTATCTTTGTGGGATATCCCAGGAATCCATGGGATACTATTTTTACCAGCCAAAAGAGTGAAAGGTTTTTTTAGCTTGATTTGTGGTATTTTTGGAAAAGGAATCCAAAATAGTACAGGAGGTAAAAAGGTCGAACTTGGCGAAGTTCTATCTCCACAAGATATGGTTGATGAGGAACATACAGATGTACAACTAGAAAGTGAGGAACAACAAGAGGACGTCACTCCATAAATTATGGAAGAAAGTGAACCAACTTAGACATAGGAGCTACGTATGTCTGGTAGAGTACGTCGTAAGCCAGAGAGGTATGGATTTCTCGTGACTTAGCATGGCGACGTACTGGTTTATCAAGACGATGAACCTCAAACATACGGTGGCACTGTATCAGTTATAGACTCTGATAAATGGCTTGAGGTCATGAAATCTGAAATGGACTCCATGTACTAGAACTGAGTATGGACACTGGTGGATTTACTCGATGGGATAAAACACATAGGATGTAAATAGGTCTTCAAGAAAAAGGCAGACATGGAAGGTAACGTGCATACCTATAAAGCACGGCTGGTTACCAAAGGTTTTAAGCAAAAGCATGGCATAGACTATGATGAAACCTTTTCACCAGTAGCAATGTTAAAGTCTATTCGGATGATGCTTGCAATAACTGCATACCAAGATTATGAAATTTGGCAAATGGATGTCAAAACTGCTTTTCTGAATAAAAACCTTGAAGAGGATGTCTATATGACACAACTTGATGGTTTCGTTCTTAAAGGTCAACTAAGGAAGGTATGCAAGTTGCAAAGGTCCATTTATGGACTTAAGCAAGCATCAAGGAGTTGGAATATTCGTTTTGACAAAGCCGCCAAGGAATTTGATTTCATCTAAAACGAAGATAAGCCTTGTCTATATAAGAAGTTCAGTAGGAATGCATTGGCATTCTAGTATTGTCTGTCGATGACATTTTTCTTATTGGGAATGATATCCAAACTTGCAGACAATAAAGACTTGGTTATCCAAGTGCTACTCTATGAAGGACTTAGGAGAAGCAACCTACATCCTCAGTATCAAGATCTATCGTGATAGATCTCGTAGATTACTTGGCCTAAGTCAGAGTACATACATTGACAGGATACTGAAAAGATTCAGTATAGAAGAATCCAAGAAGCGATCCCTTCTAATGTCACATAATGTTTATCTCTCTAATGACATGTGTCCGAAATCACCTGATGAGAGAGATAAGAAGAACAGGATACCATATGCATCCGCTATTAGATCCATTATGTATGCCATGTTATGTACTCAGATTGATCCAGTACTTTGTGATAACAATTGGGCCATTGCTCAAGCTAAGGAACTACGGTCTCATCAGAGATCCAAACATATTCTCAGACATTTTCACCTTATTACGGAAATCGTTGAGAGGGGAGATGTGCAAACAAGCAGAGTACCTACCAACGATAGCATCTCGGATCCGCTTACTAAAGCTCTGTCGTAGCAGAAGCATGATAGGCACTTGGCATCATTTGGTATTAAATACGTAAACGATTGGCTATAGGTGCAAGTGAGAGATTGTTAATGCAGGTGCCCTTGAGCCAATCATATTGTTGTATGCTGACCCTATTGATCATGAATATTCAATTTATGAAAGGCATTGATTATATTATATAAAGCATATTTCATATGTATGTATTAATATATGCCCTTAGAGTGGTTGAATCGTGACGAAGGAATCAAGCAGTGATAAGTCATGATTGTGACATCCTTATGATCACTTATGTAGTCGGAGTATTATCTTGACCTAGGGCACTGATAATACGGTAAGGTTATCATAGCATTGAACGAACCTATCAGAAGGTAGTAACTAATCTCACATGTTAAGGTTGTTTGGCGACAACTTGGTGTGGCGCATGTGTGCTTGTTATTCACGAGTTCACCGGACTAACCCATTAGAGGATTCTATATAGATGGTAACACCAATGTCCATGGAATACATCCTCTAATAGATGGTGGTGCATGTAGTCCTTAGACTTGAAATCATCGGAGTGCTGTGTGTACCTATTGGTGTAGTTGACACAGACCAAACATAATCCTGATTGGGTTATCAATGCAGGAGTGATTGGCTACATCGAGAAGTGTAAGGAATCGATCTACCCAACGCAGTGGAAAAATAAAAATTAAAGGATAGATCAATTGCTTATTTGCCAAGATCCGGGTATTGATTATACATGTTAAAAACAAAAATTATGTACAAAATAAAATTAATCCATTCAAGGATAAGAAATCTTATGCACGTTTGAAGGCTCCTTACAGTGTCACTGATTTTAGAATCACACGATCGTTGATCTACACAAAGATAATCTGAAGAACCAAGGGCCGATTTGCTAAAGCGACGCAATGGCTTCAAGAATCCAAGAGGGTAGAATTTTGGTTCACGAAAATTGATGAACACGTTTGGGGTGGCTAGGGTTTTGTTTTTTTCTTTGTTCCAATACTTTAACAATATTGTTATGTTGTTTTAATTTAAGTTGCACTTATATTGTGCAACAATTAAAACCCTATTTCAATAAGGAATAGCCATGAGCTCCAACCCTAATCCACCCTTGCAAGCAAACACCCTTTAATTGGTATTTTAAATTTTATATAATTATTATTATAATTAAAAATCAATTAATATATACACACACACACACACATTAACATTTAATTAATAATAATTCATTTAAATATATGTGAACACATATTTAAATATAATCTCACTAATTTTAATTTTAATATTAAAATTAAATATAGGCAACAACCTCAGTAAATTTAATTGCACTTGAGATTACCAAAATACCTTCTCGTCCTAAAAGACGAAAATACCCTTTTCACAAACTAATCCTTAAATTATCTTTTAAGTGTGTGACCTATAGATTCCTTATCATATCGGTAGTGAATAGTATCGCGATTAACACCAATTAATCGTCTCACTACACACAGACCAAGATTGGCCCCTAGCAAGGCATCATGGCCACTCAATAGAATCAGATTCAGCAAAATAGTTACCTATCAATGATATGGTTACCGTGCAATCAAATCCTTTCATCATACGTTATCTCATTGAGGCTGGGGTATAGAAATAGTGTCAACCTCAATTATTCTTGATATCTTTGTATTCAATTACTAGACCAATGACCGGATTAACAAATTGAATTGAGCAATAGCTCAATCCCACTATGGCCACATATTTGGTATCGTTAGAGGATTCATTCCATAGACACTAGGGTTACCATCCATATGGAATCCTCTGGTGGGTTTATCCAGTGAACTTGCCTCCAGCAAGCACCTATGTGTTGCACCAGGTTGTCGGCAAATAACCTTGACAAGTGAGATGAATCACTGTCTTTCGACAAGGTCATTCAATACTATGATAGTCTTAACGTATTATTTGTGTCCTTGGTTAGAGTAATATTGGGGCTATAGACATTTCTAGAATGACCACCATATGTGATTATGGGGTTCTCACTATCATGATTTGAAACACTTGATACCCTCGTCATGGTTCTACCATCCTAAGGACATATATCAATACATACAGTTATGAATTATAGAATAAAATGCCTTTTATTGATTAATAAACATTATTGCAAAGAGTCAATCTACAATAATTAATTGGCTCTAGGGCATATACTCTAACAATCTCCCACTTGCACTATAGTCAATCATTCATGCATTTAATACCAAATGACCTTAAGTGTTTTTCATGCTTTTGCTGCGATAGAGGCTTCGCCAGTGGATCCGCGAGGTTGTCATCAGTATACACATTACTGATCTGCACATCTTTCCTCTCAATCATTTCTCTAATGAGATGAAATTGTCTAAGTATGTGTCTAGACTTCTGGTGAGATTGTGGCTCCTTTGCTTGAGCTATTGCTTCATTGTTGTCACAATAGACATATATTGGATCAACAATCATGGAGACCACACCAAGTTCGGTGACGAACTTCTTAATCCAGACTGCCTCCTTGGCCACATCAGATAATGTGATATACTCAGCCTCCATTGTAGGGTTTGCTACAGTGCTTTGCTTGGAGCTCTTCCAGCTCACCACGCCCCTATTAAGACAAACTACAAACCCAGATTGTGAATGATAATCATCTTTATCCGTTTGGAAACTAGCATCAATGTATCCTCTTACAACGAGCTCATCTTCCCCTCCATAAATCAAGAACATGTCCTTTAGTCCTTTTTAGGTATCTAAAGATGTTCTTGACAGCTATCCAGTGACGCTCACCTAGATCTGATTGATATCTATTACAAGTGCTTAATGCATATGAGACATCAATCTGATATACAACATGGCATACATGATGGATCTAATTGCTGACGCATATGGGATCCTCTTCATTCTATCTCTTTCATTGTATGTTTTATGACACATATCCTTAGAGAGATAGACACCATGTGACATCGAAAGAAATCCCTTCTTGGATTCTTTCATACTGAATCTTTTTAGTACTTTGTCTATGTATGTACTCTGACTTAGGCCAAGCAACCTATGCGATCTATCTTAGTAGATCTTTATTCCGAGGATGTAGGTTACTTCTCCTAAGTCCTTCATGGAGAAGCACTTGGATAACCAAGTCTTTACCAATCGTAAGTTCGGTATGTCATTCCCGATCAGAAGTATGTCATCGATATACAATACCAAGAATGTCACTATGCTCCCACTTACTTTTTGTAAACACATGGCTCATCTTCATTCTTGATAAAACTAAATTCTTTTACAGCTTCATCAAAATAAATGTTCCAGCTCCTTGAAACTTGCTTGAGTCCATACATAGACCTCTGCAACTTGTATATCTTATTGGCTTGTCTATGAATAACGAAACCATTAGGTTGTGTCATATACACATCCTCTTCAAGGTTTCCATTCAGGAAATCCGTTTTGACATCTATTTGCCAAATCTCATAGTCATGATATACAGCAATCGCAAGCATAATCCAAGTGGATTTTATCATGGCACTGGCGAAAAGGTTTCTTCATAGTCAATACCATGAATTTGTTTGAAACCTTTGGCAACCAATCGTGCCGTATAGGTTTGCACCTTGCCATCCATGTCATTCTTCTTCTTGAAGATCTATTTACACCTATGGGTTTTACCCCTTCAGATGGATCCAACAGAGACCATACTTGGTTCTAGTACATGGAGTCCATCTAAGATTTCATGGCTTCAAGCCATTTAATGGAATCTGGATCTGATATAACGTTTTCGTAGGTTATGGGTTCATTGTCTTGATAGACCAGTACGTCACCATGTTGAGTCATGAGAAAACCACATCTCTCAGGCTCATGGCGTACTCTTCCAGACCTACGCAGCTCATATGCTACTTGAGGCAGTTCACTAATATCCACAGATTGTGGAATAACCTCCTTATGATGTTCAACCACGTCCTATGGCACATCTTCCTGTACTTCGTCTAATGTATCTTATGGTTCTAGAACTTCATCGAGTTCTATTTTTGTCCCACTAGTACTTCTTAGAAATAATTCATTTTCTAAGAAGACACCAGTACGAGCGACAAAAATTTTGTGCTTTTCTAGATAGTAGAAATAGTATCCTTTGGTCTCCTAAGGATAACCCATAAATATACATCTGTAAGGTTTCTAGCCTAGCTTGTTCGAAGTCAATTTCTTAACATAAGTTTCACAACCCCAAATCCTTAGATAAGACAAGTTGGGCTTTCGCGCACTCTATAGTTCATATGGAGTCTTATCTATAGACTTTGATGACACATGGTTTAGTACGTGAGTCACAGTCTCCAGGGCATAACCCCAGAATGATGCAAGTGTATCACTAAAACTCATCATGGACCTAACCATGTCAAATAAGGTCACATTCCTTCTCTCAGACACTCTATTATGTTGGGGTGAGTTGTGATACTATCCCACATTCCTTCAAGTATTCAAAAAACCTTGAGCTCAAGTATTCACCTTCTCGATCCGATTGAAGAGCTTTAATACTTTTGCCCAACATATTATGTACTTCATTCTTGAATTCTTTCAATTTATCAAAGGCTTCAAATTTACGTCTCATAAGGTAGACATAACCATATCTACTAAAATCATCAATAAATGTGATGAAGTATGAATATTCACCTCTAGCTTCAACTGTTAGTGGACCGCATACATCACTATGGATAATGCCTAACAATTTAGTAGCCTTTTCACTTTGTCTTCTGAAAGGTGACTTAGTCATCTTGCCTAAAAGGCATGACTCGCATACCTCAGATGACTGGAAGTCAAAAGGGTCCAAAACTCCATCCCTTTGAAGTTTTGCAATGCTGGTCTGATTACCATGACCCAATCTACAATGCCAGAGGTATGTATGGTTTTCATTGCCATGTTTAGCTTTCTTAGTTTCAATGTTGAGAATATCCTTATTGTTTAAATCAAGAACATATAATCCGTTATATAACCTTGCAATTCCAAATAGAATACCATGCAAACTAAAGGATAACAATCCATTAGAAATTTCAAAACAATATCCTATATTATCCAAAGCAGATTCTGAAATAATGTTTCTAGAAATCGCAGGTACAAAAAAATAGTCTTTGAGTTCTAATAATAAGCTCGTAGGCAAAGACAAACAATAAGTCCCTACAACTAATGCAGCCACATGTGCTCCATTTCCAACTTGTAGGTCCACTTCTCCCTTGGTGAGCAATCTACTCTGCCTTAATCCCTGCACATCAGTATAAATATGAGTACCAAATCCTGTGTCAATGACCCAAGATGTTGAAGGAGAGAAGTTAATCTCAATCATGTACATACCTGAAGTCGAAGCATCTGACTTCTTCTTGTTTGCGAGGAAAGCCTTGTAGTGTTTCCTCTAGTGGTCAGGCTTGCCATAATAGAAGTAGACTACCTTCATAACTTTCCCAACGCCATCCTCGGGCTTGAGAGCATCCTGTCCTTTGGGCTTAGGCTTGGGATTGGCCTTGGCCTTGGCCTTTCCCTTGCCCTTACCCTTTCCTTTACTGGAAACCAGTAAAACAGGCTTGGACTTTTTCATGTCCTACTCCGCAGTCTTCAGCATATTAAGAAGTTCTGACAGGGATTTCACCATTGTGTTCATATTGAAGTTCATTATGAACGATGAAAAAGAATCAGGTAGTGACTGTAGAGTTAAATCCACTTATAAGTCTGCATCCACACTAAACCCCAAAGTCTCAAGCCTCTCTATGTACCTAATCATCTTGAGCACATGAGGACTAACTTCAACTCCCTCAGCCATACGACTCCTAAACAATGCACTCGACACCTTATACCTCTCCTATTGAGCATTTCCTTCGAAAAGCTCCTTGAGGTGCAGAATCATGGCAACAACGTCCATATTCTCATGCTGCTTTTGTAGCTCAAGCGTCATCAATGCTAACATAATGCATTGAACATTATCAGCATCATCAATGAACTTTTGGTAAGTGTCCTTTACTTCCTGAGTGGCATCACGATCAGGCTTAACTATATAAGGCTTGTCAAGGATATACAATTTCTTTTCGGACTTTAGTACAATCTAAAGATTTCGATACCAATCCAAGAAATTGGATCCATCCAGCCTGTTTTCCTTTTCAATTATTGATCGCAAGTTGGTATTGCTCATTTTGGTGAATCTACAAAAGCATAAAAGTAAATGTTATGTAATACTTTCTTTCTAGCTAGTATACTCGTAAAATAATTAGTAAAACTCATTAAAAATATATATCTGAAAATACATATATAAACGAGTAATAAAGTATGGGCCCCTATTAAATTTTTCTTTATATACAAATATTTACAAAATATACTCAAAAATAGCAACTTGACAGTGTAGCCTAACCCTTCCACTATGTGCCGTTCTGAGCGACCGCAACTCGCTTATTACCTGCAAAAACATTGAAAACAATGAAGTGAGCACTAATTGCTCAGTAAGTAAACCCGCTATGCTACCCTTCTCTCTCCGTTGCTTAACTCCTGAATTTTCTTTCCTTACAACTCATTTCTCGAGTATTCTCTAATCTTTCTCTGTTATTCTTTTTGTTCTTTCTCTATTCTTTCTCATTCTTTCTCTGTTTTGCTCACTACTTTTCTCTCAATTTTTTAATTGTTCACTACTCATGATAATGAGCATGGTATTATGCATATTCATGATGCAAATGCACAAATGCATAGATTATGCATTTTCTTTTCTATTTTTCTTATTCTGTTTTCTTTTTGTTTTTCTTTATTTCTTTCTTTCTTTTCTAGTCTTTGTTTTCTTTCTTTCTATTCTTTCTTTCTTTCTTTTCCTGCCAATCGGACTCGGTTGAGGCATGGATTTGGAGCCTTGGCCGTGTGAGTGAATTCTCTAATTCTGGGTACAGTCCTCATCCACACGCACTTCTAACGGATTGTATAACTCTTCTTTCTGAATTCTAAGGCGGCGTGCATATGGGACTATGTCACTCACGGGCTCTCCATCGCAACAACCTTCTCTTCTTTTTATCTTTTTACACTTCTTTAACTAAAATTTCAGATTTGAATATCTTAATATTCTCATTTCTTTCTATTTTCTCTTTAATATATTTTAGTGCTTTATCATGCTCTTATGAAGATGTACATATGTAGATGGTTTCATGCTTATAATTCTTTCTAAATGCAAATGCTTAAATGCAAGGATGCTATGTAGCATAAAAATAAGTTTCTCTCTACCATCTACAAACTCATATAAATGAATAAATGAATAAAACTCATGCATACACTTCTCTTGGACATTTCATCAAACATATTGCATGCATAATCAAACTCTAATTTGACTACAATTCTATCTCTTTCTCAAGCCACCAATATTTGGAGTAAAACTCCCTTAAACAATTACTAAACCTGTCCAAAACAATACACTCCCAAAAATTCTACTCAACTCTTTCTAACTTCAACCAAACTTCAATTAATCATCATACAACCAAAACCACTTCTCATGGCTAAATTCCACTCATCAATAATTCATCAATTTCATCAACAATTCTCAAATCATAAGCATATACATGTATGTAAAATCTCTACACACTTGATTTCTCAAATCATAACTTGGGTGGGATTTACTTACCTTTGATATGAGCAATCCAACCTCTTTTAGAATCTTCTTTGATCAAACTCTCTTCTTCTTAAATCCTATGAGCACAAACCATCAAAATTCAACACTTTAAAAATGAAAAACAACTTCTTAGTGCAAGGATCTTACCTAAAATTGCTTAGATTGAAAATCCACTCAAAAATACCCAAAATCTATGAATTTCTTTTGAAAAAGAAGTAAAGAAATTGAGAGGATTTGGAGGAGAAGTGGCATGAAAATGGGTTGAAGAGTGGCTAGGGTTTCACTCTTCAATCCTTGATATAACGTAAAATTATATATAGTTTCCCATTTTGCCCTTGCACTTTCTTTAAAATTCCATCTATGTCCCTTAGTCAATTACCATAATGCCCTCATTTTTATTGCATTCTCCATGAAATTCTATCTCTTTTCACTCAGCACTTTTTTAACTAATTTTGAGTGAAAAGACCATTTTACCCTTAATGCAAGTTTAAGGCATTTTCTTCACATTTTCTCAAAATAACTTTAGCAAAAATCAACTAAAGGTATAAGAGCATAAAATTAAATTACGTACCTCCATGTAGGTGTTACATGTTATTACAATGTTTATTATTATTTAATAAGGTCTTTTATTAAAAACTCTCCCACTATTTTCCTCAAGCCAATAGCCCTCACTATTAACTTGGGAAAGTCCGTTGGCTTTCCTAGTGGACTGAGATCTCATCTAGCCCATTTCAAACATTCGCTTTGGCGAACAAGCCAAAATGGGTTGATTAGGTAGGCCAGCAAACTTAATAGCTAAAACAAACAATTTGGCGAAGCCATCGACCTGAAGTGTGATTCTCAATATCAGTAGAGTGGACACTATATGTTGCCACGTATACACAACAAGTGTATTTCTCTACTATGCCTATGATGTGCTTATCAACCTTCACTTTGGCGAACAAGCAAAACACATCATTTTAAGTCGACCCATCACCATTAAGGAAAACTCCAATGAACTTTAACCTCCCACTGGTAGAAGTGTACCCTTCACTTTGGTGAACAAGGTTCCAACAAAGAGTGGTTTGATTAAAGACATAGTGATGGAAGGCATTTTAATCACTTAAGTATCCTTTATTTGAGGTGTTTTTATTTTACATCTCACAAATTTATTATCTTTGTTAGAATGACATTGATCGGCATGTTATTAAACATTCAACCTTATCATGCATTCTAAGCAAAATATAAATGTGTCGGAACATGGCCTAACTAAAATTGATTTTCTCAATCTAGAGGAATTGGTAGGTCAACCTAGGGTCAAAACAAGCCTTAGGTCTTCAAGTTTGCCTCTTCATCGCTCTTCCATTTCTTCATCGCAATCGTTACAAAAAGAATTTATAATAAAGTAAATCCTATTCAAATTTAAATTAATTAATTAGAAACCTCACGTTACATACGAGGGGAGTAAGATGAGAGAAAGAAGTACATAAAGAATTTAGAGGGAGGCAGGATACGCAGGTCCTATTTGTTTAGAAATTTAAAAACAAACCCAAAAATAAATAAACAAACCATAGGTCTGAAGCTCACGTTCCGGGCACCATGCAATTTTCAAATAAGAACATTGCATACATTCAAAAATAAACATTTTGAATGGGTGGGTGAAATTATTTATTACCCTCTGATAATTTGCAGATCTTCATTTTGGTCCAAATGTATTGAAACAATTCATTTAGGTGTGCTCATCGCAGCAATGGTTTATATCGCTGTGGCAAGCGCTGATTTTCAGTTAGCACATACATAGGTGCGATCGCCGCAATGATGGTTTATATCGTTGCGGCGTGCACTGATCTTCAATCAATGCACATGTACAAGTACAATCGTCACGACAATGTTTTTTATCGCCGCGGCGTCAGCTGATTTTTCAATCAGCGTGCATGCGGAAGTGCGATCGTCGTGGTGATGGTTTATATCGCTGCAACGAGCACTACTGATCTATAGTAGATCAGTGTAATCAGCAACAAAAACGTCGAAGGATTTTTGGCAATCAACTTAGCTTATGATATCAACAAAAAATCTTTATCACATTATACCAATTTGCAGATCATCAACAAATTGAAGATTATCAGGTGTAATGAATCAATTGATTATTCAAAACTTGCATCAAACACATAATTTTACTGATTTAAAAATAAAATCGGTTTATAATATAACATGTTATCAATCAAATACAAGTTATCAAAGATAGATTAAACAATATAATCTGGTACCCGATGCTTTGATACCATTGTAAGGAATCGATCTACCCAACACAGCAAAAAAATAAAAATTAAATGATAGATCAATTGCTTATTTGCAAAGATCCGGGTATTGATTACATTGTTTACATGTTAAAAAAAAAAATTCTGTACAAAATAAAATTAATCCATTCAAGGATTAGAAATCTTACGCACGTTTGGAGGCTCTTCAAGTGTCTTTGATTTTAATTCGCTACTAATTCAAGAATCCAAAAGGACAGAATTTTGGTTCACCAAAATTGATGAACACATTTGGGGTGGCTAGGGTTTTGTTTTTCTTGTTTTTTTTCAATATTTTAACAATATTATTATGTTGTTTTAATTTAAGTTGCACTTATATAGTGCAACAATTAAAACCCTATTCTAATAAGGAATAGTCATGGGCTCCAACCCTATTCCACCCTTGCAACCAAACACCCTTTAATTGGTATTTTAAATTTTATATAATTATTATTATAATTAAAATCAATTAATACACACACACACACACACACACACACACACACACACATTAACATTTAATTAATAATAATTCATTTAAATATATGCGAACACATATTTAAATATAATCTCACTAATTTTAATTTTAATATTAAAATTAAATATAGGCAACAACCTCAGCAAATTTAATTGCACTGTGAGATTACCAAAATACTTTTTCGTCCTAAAAGGCAAAAATACCCCTTTCCAAAATTGATCCTTAAATTATCTTCTAAGTATGTGACCCGTAGGCTGTTAGAGTAGGTGCCCTAGAGCCAATCAATTATTGTAAGATTGACTCTGTAATAAATGTTTATTTATCAATAAAAGGCATATTCTTCTATATCGTGTAAATCATAGTTATATGTAATGATATATGTCCTTAGGATGGTAGAACAGTGACAAGGGTATCAAGTGTTTCAAATCTTGATAGTGAAAACCCTATGATCATATATGGTGGTAATTCTAGAAATGTCTGTAGCCCCAATATTATTCTGACCAAAGATACATATAATACAGTAAGACTATCATAGCGTTGAACGACCCTATCAAAAGGCAATGACTGATCTCACTTGTCAAGGTTGTTTGCCAACAACCTGGTGCAACGCATGGGTGCTTGCTAAAGGCAACTTCACTGGACAGACCCACCAAAGGATTTCATATGGATGCTAACCCCAGTGTCTATGGAATAAATCCTCTAACCGATGGTGGTGCATGTGATCCTTAGACTTAAGATCACCAAAGCGCCTTGTGCACCAATTGGTGTAGTTTGACACTAGCCTAATGTAGTTCTATTCAGAGCTATCAATACGGTAGTGATTGGCTACATTGAGAAGTGTATCGAGACTATGGTGGATCGATAAAGGATTTATCACTCTTGGGTACATGAGAAGTTATCTCACTGGGTAATTCAGTAAATGGCAATGACACTAAATCTATGGCCACAGTGGGATTGAGTTGATGCTCAATCCAATTTATTATCCCGGTCATTGGTCCATTAACTGAACACAAACATGTCGAGGATATCTGAGGTTGACACTATTTCTGTACCTTGGTCTCGATGAGATAACGGATGATGAAAGGATTGGATTGCATGGAAACCATACCGTTGATAGGCTATAGTTTTGCTGAATCTGAATCTATCGGGTGGTCATGATGCCTTGCTAAGGGCCAATCTTGGTCTGTATGTAGTGAGACGATTAATTGGTGTTAATCGCGATACTACACACTACCGATATGATGAGAAGTCTACAGGTCACACACTTAGAAGATAATTGAAGAATCAATTTGTCAAAAGGGTATTTTCGTCTTTCAAGATGAAAGGGTATTTTGGTAATCTGACAGTGCAATTAAATTTGTTGAGGTTGTTGCTTGTATTTAATTTTAATATTAAAATTAAATTAGTGAGATATTATTTAAATATACCTATGTATATATTTAAATGAATTATTATTATTAATAAAATGTTAATATATTATTATATATTAATTGATTTTAATTATAATAATAATTAATTAATTAAAATACCATAAAGGGGGTGTTTGGTTGCAAGGGTGAATTAGGGTTGGAGCCCATGTATATTCCTAAGTGGAGTAGGGTTTTAATTGTTGCACTATATAAGTGCAACTTAAAATTAAAACAATATAAGAGTTATTCAATAATCAAAAACCCTAGCCACCCTATCTCTCTTTCTCTCATGTTGCACTTTTGTGTGAAGAAGAAATTTTTTTTTGTTCTTCTTTCTTGATTCTTGAAGCCCTTGATTGTTCTAGCAAAATAATCAAGCGTTCTGCGGATTATCTTCGTGTGGACTTCTGTGAGTGCGATCCTACATTGGATCGATTAGCGAAGAATCACGTGAACAGTGTTGGTGAACAGTATCCCGGTGAACAGTGTCGGTGAATAGTGTTCGTGTTCGAAGTCAGAGGTATTCGGAGGAGCCTCCAAACGTTGGTATGAACTAAATCCTTGTATGGATTTGTGTTTATACATTTTTAGTTTGCGTTTCAATTTACGCATGAAAACATTATAATCAGTACTCAGATCTTGGTTCATGTAATTGATCGATTCGTTTTAAATATTATTTTTTTCAACTGCGCGAATTCGATCAATTTCTAACAGTGGTATCAGAGCCTCGGGTACCAGATTATAATGTTTAATCGTTGATTGATAACATTTATATTTGATTGATAACATGTTGATGCATAAATTGATTGTTTTTAAATATGTAAAATTTTGTTTAATTGATCAATTGACTAATGATGTGTTGATGAGTGACTTATTTTTGTTGATGTCTTGGTCGAATGCTTGATTCGATTTGATTTGGATCCATATCGTTATGTGAAAAACTGCAAAAGGGTTACTATGCGATTCACTGTTTTGCGGCGTTAGCTGCGGCAAAACACTCCGCCGTGGTGAGAGGCAAAAAGTGAATCTGGCTGCGGCGAAATAAACCTTCGCCTCGGCAACCTGTCGGAAAAGTAGATCTAGCCATGGCGAAATAAAACTTCACCGCGGCATGAAACTCTCTGGAACGTTTTGTGTTTTCTGGAAGTTTATGACGTTTGCCGTGGCAAAATCAAACTTCGCTGTAGCAACCATGTGTGTATGAACTTCGCCGCGGCAAGAAAGCTGCTGTTCCATTTTGCTTTTCTATTTTCTGTACAGGGGGCCAAATTGCAGTTTTTTAACCTATAAAGCCAATAATAATTCTACACATATAAAAAGGGTAATTTAATAATCCCACCCACCCAAATTCAAAATGTTAATTTTGGATGTATACAATGTTCTTGTTTGAAATTGCATGGTGTACATGAGCCTTAGACCTTTGGTTTGTTTTTCTAATTTTGGGTTTGTTTGTAATTTTATAAAGAAATAAGACCTGCGTGTCTTGCCTCTCTCTCTTATATCTTCATGTATTTCTTCTTCTCATCTTACTTCCCTCGTATGTAACGTGAGGTTTCTATTTTATTGATGTAAATTAGAATAGGGTTTTTACTATAAACTACTTTGTAATGATCGTGAAGAAGAAATGAAAGAGCTATGATGAGGAATAACTTGAAGACTCAAGATTTACTTTTAAACCCCTAGGTTGACCCACCAATTCCACTAGGCTCAAGGAAATCGGCTGTAGTGGGCCATGTACCGGCATGTTTTATTTTGTTTAGAATGCATGTTAAGGTTGAATGTTCAATAACATGTCAAACAATGACATTCTAACAAAGATAATAATCTGGTGAGACATTAAATAAAAACCCTCAACTTAAGTATATTAAGTCACGTATGCCTTCCATCACCATGGTTTTAATTAAACCACCGCTCGTCGAAACCTTGTTCGCCAAAGCGAAAGGTACACTTCTACAAGTGGGAGGTTAAAATTCATTGGAGTTTTCCTTAATGGTGATGGGTCGACTTAAAATGACAGTTTTGCTTGTTCGCCAAAGCGAAGGTTGATAAACACGTCATAGGCACAATAGAGAAGTACACTCATTATGTGTACGTGGCGACAAGTAATGTCCACTCTACTAATACTGAGAATCGCACTTGAGGACAATGGCTTTGGTCATCGTATTGTGTGATTGGCTTATTGACTTACTCCATATTTGAGGTTGGTAGTGGGAGCTATCAACTGGTGTGAATTAAGTTTGTTGGCCTACCTAATCAACCCATTTTGGCTTGTTCACCAAAGCGAAGGTTTGAAATGAGCTAGATGGGATCTCGGTCCACTAGGAAAGCCAACGGGCTTTCCCAAGTTAATAGTAAAGGCTATTGGCTTGAGGAAAATAGCAGGAGCGATTATTTAATAGAAGGCCTTATTAAATAATGAAAATAAATATTATAATAACTTTACTTTTTTGTATTGTAGATTCATTTAAAAATGAGCAATACCAACCTACGATCGATAATCGAGAAAGAAAACAGGCTGGATGGATCTAATTTCTCGGACTGGTATCGAAATCTTCAAATTGTACTGAAGTCCGAAAAGAAATTATATATCCTTGACAAGCCTTATTTGGCTGAGCCTGATCTTGATGTCACTCAGGAAGTAAAGGAAACTTACCAAAGGTTCCTTGACGATGCTGACACTGTTCAATGCCTTATGTTAGCATCGATGACACCAGAGCTGCAAAAGTAGCATGAGAATATGGAAGCTGCTACCATAATTCTGCACCTCAATGAGCTTTTCGAAGGAAACGCTTGACATGAGAGAGACAAGGTGTCTAGTACGTTGTTTAGAAGTCGTATGACTAAGGGAGCCCAAGTTGGTCCTCATGTGCTTATGATTGGGTACATAGAGAAGTTTGAGATTTTGGGATTTGGGTTGGATGCGGAATTACAAGTGGATTTAATTTTACAATCCTTACCTGATACTTTTTCATCGTTCATAATGAACTTCAATATGGACACCATGATGAAATCTTTGTCAGAGCTTCTGAACATCCTAAGGACTGCAGAGTAGGACATGAAAAATTCCAAGCCTATTTTATTGGTTGCTGCCAGTAAAGGAAATGGTAAGGGCAAGGAAAAGGCCAAGGCCAATCCCAAGCCCAAGCCCAAGCCCAAGCCTAGAGGACATGATGCTCTCAAGGCTGAGGGTGGCGTTGGGAAAGTTGGGAAGGTAGTCTACTTCTATTGCGGCAAGCCCGGCTACTAGAGGAAACAATGCAAGGCTTTTCTCGCGAACAAGAAGAAGTCAGATGCTTCGACTTCAGGTATGTACATGATTGAGATTAACTTCTCTCCTTCAACATCTTGGGCCATTGACACAGGATGTGATACTCACATTTGTACGAATGTGCAGGGATAAAGGCAGAGTAGATTGCTTGCTAAGGGAGAAGTGGACCTACGAGTTGGAAATGGAGCACATGTGGCTGCATTAGCTGTAGGGACTTATTGTTTGTCTTTGCCTACAGGCTTATTGTTAGAACTCAAAGACTATTATTTTGTACCTGTGATTTCTAGAAACATTATTTCAGTATCCGCTTTGGATAATATAGGATATTGTTTTGAAATTTTTAATGGATTGTTATCCTTTAGTTTGAATGGTATTCTATTTGGAATTGCAAGGTTATATAACAAATTATATGTTCTTGATTTAAACAATAAGGATATTCTCAACATTGAAACTAAGAAAGCTAAACATAGCGATCAAAACCATACATACCTCTAGCATTGTAAATTGGGTCATATTAATCGAACCAGCATTGCAAAACTTCAAAGGGATGGAGTTTTGGATCCTTTTGACTTTTAGTCATTTGAGGTATGCGAGTCATGCCTTTTAGGCAAGATGACCAAGTCGCTTTTCACAGGACAAAGTGAAAGGGCTACTGAACTGTTAGGCATTATCCATAGTGATGTATGTGGTCCACTAACAATTGAAGCCAGAGGTGGATATTCCTACTTCATCACATTTACTGATGATTTCAGTAGATAAGGTTATGTCTACCTCATGAGACATAAATTTGAAGTCTTTGATAAGTTCAAAGAATTCAGGAATGAAGTACAGAATATGTTGGGCAAAAGTATTAAGGCTCTTCGTTCGGATCGAGGAGGTGAATACTTCAGCTTCGGGTTTTCTGAGTACTTGAAGGAATGTGGGATAGTATCACAACTCACCCCTTCGTATACACCCCAGCACAATGGAGTGTCTGAGAGGAGGAATAGGACCTTACTTGACATGGTTAGGTCCATGATGAGTTTTAGTGATCTACCTGTATCATTCTGGGGTTATGCCCTAGAGACTGCGACTCACGTATTGAACCATATGCCGTTAAAGTCTGTAGATAACACTCCATATGAACTATGGAGTGGGTGAAAGCCCAACTTGTCTTATCTAAGGATTTGGGGTTGTGAAGCTTATGTCAAGAAATTGACTTCGAACAAGTTGGACCCAAAATCTGAGAGATGCATTTTTGTGGGGTATTATTTCTACCACCCAGAAGAGTGCAAAATTTTTGTCACTCGTATTGGTGTCTTCTTAGAAAAAGAATTTTTCTTAAGAAGTATTAGTGGGAGAAAAGTATAACTCAATGAAGTTCTAGAACCACAAGGTACATTAGACATGGGACGAGAAGATGTGCCACAGGAAGTGGTTGAACATCATGAGGAGGTCACTAAGTGAACTACCTCAAGTAGCATAGGAGCTACATAGGTCTGGGAGAGTATGCCATGAGCTAGAGAGATACGGTTATCTTGTGACTCAACATGGTGACGTACTAGTCTACCAAGACGATGAACCCATAACCTACGAAGACGCTATATCAGACCCAGATTCCGTTAAATGGCTTGAAGCCATAAAATCTGAGATAAACTCCATGTACCAAAACCAAGTATGGTCATTGGTGGAACCACCTGAAGGGGTAAAACCCATAGGGTGAAAATGGGTCTTCAAGAAGAAAACTGACATGAATGGCAAGGTGCATACTTATAAGGCACGATTGGTTGTCAAAGGTTTCAAAAAAATTCATGGTATTGACTACGAGGAAACCTTTTTGCCAGTTGCCATGATCAAATCCATCCGAATTATGCTTGCGATTGCTGCATATCATGACTATGAAATTTGGAAAATGGATGTCAAAACGACTTTCTTGAACGAAAACCTTGAAGAAGATGTATATATGACACAACCCGATGATTTCATTCTTCATGGTCAAGCTGATAAGGTATGCAAGTTGCAGAGATCCATTTATGGACTTAAGTAAGCTTCAAGGAGTTGGAACATTCGTTTCGATGAAGCTGTAAAAGAATTCGGTTTTATCAAGAATGAAGATAAGCCCTGTGTTTACAAGAAAGTGAGTGGGAGCGCAGTGGCATTCCCAGTGTTGTATGTCGATGACATACTTCTGATTGGGAATGATATATCGAACTTGCAATCGATCAAGACTTGGTTATCCAAGTGCTGTTAGGAAACGATCCATTGAGGCAGCGGAAAACAAAAACAATAATAACAAGGATCGTTCCATAGAACCAAGATCAGGGTACAATTTTACAGTTTATACCAAATAAGAATCTGCATAAAATTAATCTAGAGTTTAAGAAATCATACGCACGTTTGGAGGCTCCTCCAAGTTGTCTCTGAATGTATTTTGCTACCGACCCAAGTGTAGGATCGAACCGACGTAGTCCACACGAAGACAATCACAAGGAACTAAGGAAGGATTTGCTAGATCCTCTTTAACCTTAAGAAACAAGAAGAAATGAAGAGTATTTTGATTTTCAATCAAAACTGAAACTGGCGTGGGAGAGAGTCTGGGGGCTGTGTGTTTTTCTCTCTTAATGAAAAGTAATGAATGAATAACTCTCTTGCTTTTTCAATTAATCTTTTTCTTTTATAGTAAAGTTAAATTGCCCTATTCCTATATGGAATAGGCTTGACCTCCAACCCAAACACCTCATGTTTTCAAACACTCCCAATTAGATATTTATTTTAATTCATCATTATCTCAATTAAAATCAATTAATATATATATATATATATATATATATATATATATATATATATATATATATATATATATATATATATATATATACACATTAACATTTAACAATAATGATAATTTATTTAAGTATATGCTCACACATATTTAAATGTAATTTCACTTATTTAATTTTTCTAACAAATTAAATAAAAGGCTACGACCTCAGCAAATTTAATTGCACTGTGAAATTACCAAAATACCCTTTCGCCCAAAAAGACGAAAACGCCCTTCTTACTTCCTGAGTCTTAAATTATCTTCTATGTGTGTAACTCATAGACTCCTCATCATACCAGTAGTGTATAGTATCGCGATTAACACCAATTAATCGTCTCACTAATACACAGACCAAGATTGGCCCCTAGCAAGGCATCATGGCCACCCGATAGATTCGGATTCAGCAAATTAGCTACCTGTCAACGATATGGTTACCGTACAATTCGATCCTTTCATCATACGTTATCTTGACGAGACGAAGGCATAGAAATAGTGTCAACCTTCGGTTACTCTAGATATTATGTATTCAGTTTCTAGACCAATGACCTGTATTATAATCTGGATAGGGCAACAACTCAATCCCACTGTGGCCACAGTTTTAGTGTCATTGCCATATACTGAATTGCGTCATGAGATAACTTCTCTCGTACCCGAGAGTGATGAATACTCTGTCTATCCACCATAGTCTTGATACACTCCTTGATGCAGCCAATCACCACTATATTGACACAATATAAGCTGCGTTAGGCTAGTGTCAAACTGCACCAATCGGTGCAAAAGGTGCTCCGGTGATCTCAAGTCTAAGGATCACATGCACCACCATTCATTAGAGGATTTGTTCCACAGACACTGGAGTTACCATCCATATGGAATCCTCTGGTGGGTCAATCTAGTGAACTTGCTGCGGTGTATTCGCCTACAGCAAGCACCTATGTGTTGCACCAGGTTGTCACCAAATAACCTGGACAAGTGAGATCACTCACTGCCTTTCGACAGGGTCGTTCAACACTATGATAGCCTTACCGTATTATTTGTGCCCTTACTTCAGAATAATACTGGGGCTACGGACGTTTTTAGAATGGCCACCATATATGCTCATAGGGTTGTCACTATCAAGATTTGAAACACTTGATACCCTCATCACGGTTCTACCATTCTAAGGACATATATCAATACATATTGCAATAATAATGATTTACGCGATATAGAATAAAATGCCTTTTATTATTGATTAATGAACATTATTACAAAGAGTCAATTCTACAATAATTGATTGGCTCTAGGGCATCTACTCTAACAATACACTGTTAGGAAACGATCCATTGAGGCAGCAGAAAACAAAAATAGTAATAACAAGGATCGTTCCATAGAACCAAGATCAGGGTACAATTTTACAGTTTATACCAAATAAGAATCTACAGAAAATTAATCTAGAGTTTAAGAAATCATATGCACGTTTGGAGGCTCCTCCAAGTTGTCTCTGAATGTATTTTGCTACCGACCCAAGTGTAAGATCGAAACGACGTAGTTCACACGAAGACAATCGCAAGGAACTAAGGAGGGATTTGCTAGATCCCTCTTTAGCCTTAAGAAACAAGAAGAAATGACAAGTATTTTGATTTTCAATCAAACCAAGTCTGGCGTGGGAGAGAAGAAAAGGGGCTGTGTGTTTTCTCTTTTACAATGAAAATGAGTTGAATGAATTCCTCTACCCTTTTACAAATAACCTTTTTCTTTATAGTTAAATTTAATTGCCTTATTCCCTTATGGAATAGGCTTGGGCTCCAACCCAAACACCCCTTGTTTCCAAACACTCCCAATTAGATATTTATCTTAATTCATCATTATCTCAATTAAAATCAATTAATATATATATATATATATATATATATATATATATATATATATATATATATATATATATATATATATATATATATTAACATTTTAACAATAATGATAATTTATTTAAATATATGCTAACACATATTTAAATGTAATTTCACTTATTTAATTTTTCTAACAAATTAAATAAAAGGCTACGACCTTAGCAAATTTAATTGCATATTTAAGAAAGTGAGTGGGAGCGCAGTGGCATTCCTAGTGTTATATGTCGATGACATACTTATGATTGAGAATGATATATCGAACTTGCAATCAGTAAAGACTTGGTTATCCAAATGCTTCTCCATGAAGGACTTAGGAGAAGCAGCCTATATCCTCGAAATAAAGATCTACCGAGATAGATCACGTAGGTTGCTTGGCCTAAGTCAGAGTACATACATTGACAAGGTACTGAAGAGATTCAATATGGAAGAATCCAAGAAGGGATTTCTTCCGATGTCATATGGTGTCCATCTTTCTAAGGATATGTGTCCTAAAACACACGATGAGAGAGATAGAATGAAGACGATCCTATATGTGTCAGCAATTAGATCCACCATGTATGCCATGTTATGTACTCGGATTGATGTCTCATGTGTGTTAAGCACTTGTAGTAGATATCAATCGGATTCAGGTGAGCGTCACTGGATAGCTGTCAAGAACATCCTTAAGTACCTGAAGAGGACTAAGGACATGTTCTTGGTTTATGGAGGGGAAGATGAGCTCACTGTAAGAGGATACAATGATGCTAGTTTCCAAACGGATAAAGATGATTATCGATCGCAATCAGGGTTTGTATTTTGTCTCAATGGGGGTGTATTGAGCTGGAAGAGCTCCAACCAAAGCACTGTAGCGGACTCTACAATAGAGGCTGAGTATATTGCATTATCCGATGTGGCCAAAGAGGTAGTCTAGACTAAAAAGTTCGTCACCGAACTTGGTGTGCTTTCCATGATTGTTGATCCGATAGATGTCTATTATGACAACAATGGAGCAATTGCTCAAGCAAAGGAACCAAGATCTCACCAGAAGTCCAGACACATACTCAGACGTTTTCATCTTATCAAAGAAATGGTTGAGAGGAAAGATGTACAGATTACTAAAGTGCATATTGATGACAATCTCGCCGATCCACTGACAAAGCCTCTGTCGTAGCAGAAGCATGAAAAACACTTAAGGTCATTCGGTATTAAATACATGAATGATTGGCCATAGTGCAAGTGGGAGATTGTTAGAGTAGGTGCCCTAGAGCTAATCAATTATTGTAAGATTGACTCTGTAATAAATATTTATTTATCAATAAAAGGCATATTCTTCTATATCGTATAAATCATAGTTATATGTAATGATATATGTCCTTAGGATAGTAGAACCGTGATGAGGGTATCAAGTGTTTAAAATCTTGATAGTGAGAACCCTATGATCACATATGGTGGCCATTCTAGAAACATCCGTAGCCCTAGTATTATTCTGACCAAGGACACAGATAATACGGTAAGGCTATCATAGCGTTGAACGACCCTATCGAAAGGCAATGACTGATCTCACTTGTCAAGGTTGTTTGCCAACAACCTGGTGCAACGCATGGGTGCTTGCTGAAGGCAAGTTCACTGGACAGACCCACTAGAGGATTCCATATGGATGCTAACCCCAGTGTTTATGGAATAAATCCTCTAACGGATGGTGGTGCATGTGATCCTTAGACTTGAGATCACCAGAGTGCCTTGTGCATCCAATTGGTGTAGTTTGACACTAACCCAACATAGTTCTATTCAAAGCTATCAATAAGGTAGTGATTGGCTACATTGAGAAGTGTATCGAGACTATGGTAGATCGATAAAGGATTCATCACTCCTGGGTACGGGAGAAGTTATCTCACTAGGTAATTCAGTAAATGGCAATGACACTAAATCTATGGCCACAGTGGGATTGAGTTTATGCTTAATCCAATTTATTATTCCGATCATTGGTCCATTAACTGAATACAAACATGTCGAGGATATCTGAGGTTGACACTATTTCTGTATCTCGGTCTCGATGAGATAATGGATGATGAAATGATTGGATTGCACGGTAACCATACTGTTGACAGGCTGTGGTTTTGTTGAATCTGAATCTATCGAGTGGCCATGATGCCTTGCTAGGGGCGAATCTTGGTCTGTGTGTAGTGAGACGATTAACTGGTGTTAATCGCGATACTACACACTGCCGATATGATGAGGAGCCTGCGGATCACATACTTAGAAGATAATTTAAGAATCAATTTGTCAAAAGGGTATTTTTGTCTTTCAAGACGAAAGGGTATTTTGGTAATCTCACAGTGCAATTAAATTTGCTGAGGTTGTTGCCTGTATTTAATTTTAATATTAAAATTAAATTAGTGAGATATTATTTAAATATATCTATGTATATATTTAAATGAATTATTATTATTAATTAAATGTTAATATATTATTATATATTAATTGATTTTAATTATAATAATAATTAATTAATTAAAATACCATAAAGGGGGTGTTTGGTTGCAAGGGTGAATTAGGGTTGGAGCCAATGTCTATTCCTAACTGGAATAGGGTTTTAATTGTTGCACTATATAAGTGCAACTTAAAATTAAAACAATATAAGGATTATTCAATAATCAAAAACCCTAGCCACCCTATCTCTCTCTCTCTCTCTCTCTCTCTCTCTCTCACGTTACACTCTTGTGTGAAGAAGAAAATTTTTCTTGTTCTTCTTTCTTGATTCTTGAAGCCCTTGATTATTCTAGCAAAATAATCAAGGGTTCTCTGAATTATCTTCGTGTCGACTTATGTGAGTACGATCCTACATTGGATTGATTAGCGAAGAATCACGTGAACAATTTTAGTGAATAGTATCCCAGTGAACAGTATCCAGTGAACAATCACTGGTGAACAGTGTTCGTGTCCGAAGTCAGAGATATTCGGAGGAGCCTCTAAACATCGGTATGAACTAAATCCTTGTATGGATTTGTTTTTATATAGTTTTATTTTACGTTTCAGTTTATGCATGAAAACGTTATAATCTGTACTCGGATCTTGGTTCATGTAATTGATCAATTCATTTTAAATATTATGTTTTTCTGCTACGTGAATCCGGTCAGTTTCTAACATAGGCTCCTTATCATATCGGTAGTAAGTAGATCGCGATTAACACAAATTAATTGTCTCACTACACACAGACCAAGATTGGCTGCTAGCAAGGCATCATGGCCACCTGATAGATTCGGATTCAGCGAAATAGCTACCTATCAATGATATGGTTACCGTGCAATCAAATCCTTTCATCATATGTTATCTCATCGAGGCTGAGATACAAAAATAGTGTCAACCTTAGTTATTCTCGATATCTTTGTATTCAGTTACCTGGACCAATGACTGGATTAATAAATTGGATTGAGCAACAACTCAATCCCATTGTGGCCACGGATTTGGTATCATTGTCATTTACTGAATTGCGCATTGAGATAACTTCTCTCGTACCCAGGAGTGATGAATCCTTTGTCGATCCACCGTAGTCTTGATACACTCCTCGATGTAGCCAATCATTACCGTATTTATAGCTTTGAATAGAACTACGTTGGGCTAGTGTCAAACTACACCAATCGATGCACAAGGCACTCCGATGATCTCAAGTCTAAAGATCACATGCACCACCATTCGTTGGAGGATTTATTCTATAGACACTAGGGTTACCATCCATATGGAATCCTCTGGTGGGTCTATCCAGTGAACTTGCCTCCAGCAAGCACTTATGTGTTGCACTAGGTTGTCAGCAAACAACCTTGACAAGTGAGATCAATCATTGTCTTTTGACAGGGTCGTTCAACACTATGATAGTCTTAGTATTATCTATGTCCTTGGTCAGAGTAATACTAGGGCTACAGACATTTCTAGAATGTCCACCATATGTGATCATAGGGTTCTCACTATCAAGATTTGAAATACTTGATACCCTCGTCACAGTTCTACCATCCTAAGGACATATATCAATACATACAATTATGAATTATAGAATAAAATACCTTTTATTGATTAATAAACATTATTACAAAGAGTCAATTCTACAATAATTGATTGGCTCTAGGACACCTACTCTAATAAGAAGTACATCATGACTATGGTGGATTGACAAAGGATTCATCACTCATGTGTACTGGAGATATTATCTCAGTGAGATTCTAGTGAAGGACAACGACCTTGAAAGATGTGGCCACAATGGAATCGAGTTGAAGCTCGACTAGTCGATTGATCTAATAACTGAATCTGAATAGGTCAAGGTGGTTTATACTTGAAGCCGACATTACTTCTATGCTTCAAACCTTGATGAGATAATAGATGATGAAATGATTTGATTGTACGGTAACCATATTGTTGACAGGTAGCGAATACGCTAAATTCGAATCTGCTAAGTGGCCATAATGCCTTACTAGGGTCCAATCTCAGTCTGTGTGTAATGAAACGATTGATTGGGTGTTGATCGCGATATTACACACTACCATCATGATAAGGAGCCTTTGGGTCACACACATAGAAGGCAATATAAGACCATCTCCAACCCATTGCACCAATTTGGTGCAAAACACTATTCCATCTCCAACCCACAACACCAAATATTACACCAAAAAGAATATTCCTTAGAATATTCTTTTTTTTCTTTTATTGTAATAATCAACAATTAATCTATTTCACTCATTATTTTTGTATATATTAATTAAATATTGGGAATGATATTTTTATTAAATAATAATTATTTTGAAAATTATACTAATTTAATAAAATTAAGCATTTATTTAATCAAATTTGGTGTGATTTTTGGTATAAAATTTAATACTCAAATTAACTTAACAAAATTAAAAACAAAAAAAAGCAAAATTAAAAAAAAAAAAATTTATTCGCACTACAGTGCCACGCCATTTTGGCGTGGCGCTTTGGCGTGGGTTAGAGATGCCCTAAAGAAGATAA
Source organism: Pistacia integerrima (assembly GCA_026225825.1). NCBI lineage: Eukaryota > Viridiplantae > Streptophyta > Magnoliopsida > Sapindales > Anacardiaceae > Pistacia > Pistacia integerrima. The sequence continues at coordinate 14,355,725 of CM047743.1, read as the reverse complement.
TATGTGAGGGGCATTTTCGTTATTTGTTGATGAAGGGGTATTTTGGTAAATCCTACAAAGCAATTAAATTTGCTAGAAAGGTTGTTGCCTGGATCCAATCCCTTATTGCATTTAATATGTAAGATTAGTTATTTATTTAAGTATATATATTGTAAATATATAAACCGTCAGTATTTAAATGTATATATCGGTGTATATATGTTTTAAATACTGAAAGAATGTTATTAAAGGATAAAAATAATAACGACTCAATACCCAAGATATGATTTTTTTCCAGAATCATGGACACTAATGACTTAATTAGTGGAAGGGTATTATAGTAAATAACCCTTCAAGGAATTTTTAGGGGAACCCTATAAAAGGGAACTTTTCCCTAAAATTCAAATAACACTCTCATTATTCTTCTCTTGGACGTGGAGAGCATAGGTTCATTGAGAGAATTTTTTCTCTCAACCATAATCTCACTCATTTTCTTTAGAGTACACAATCAATCTAGTAAATCTTTTGTGTTGAATCTTGCCTTTGTGTGGATACCATTGGTTTGATCCTACACTTGGATGGTGAGCATTTTTCATCCGGATCCTGAAAAAGAGATGGAGCCTCCAAACATTGGTAAGATTCTAAATCATTCATGGGTGTTGATTGATTTGTAACATATGAAGATTGTTATACTCATATATGGATTTTGGAGCTTATAGTGTTTAATTGGTAAATTTTTGTTTTTCCGCTGCGTTTATCTTTGATTAAAATGCTAACATCCTCATTGGAGTCACACCCTCCGCTCTTGTTGAGACATCCTTGACATCACAAGGAGAGTCCCTCTCGAATTCTGTAGTCTTGAGGATGGCCACCTCCTCGAAACTACTCTTGAGGTCCGCTCTGACTACTTAGTTATCGCTGCTTACCATTTGATAGTCACTTTATGGCAACCCGATGCTATCTTCCAAAAAAACCACTGGAAATCTTCCTACAAATGTAAAGCACACTCTTGACATCAATGACAGACCTTGGCCAGGAGATGCGATGCCAGAGAGTAAAGTAAAGGTTGAAAGAAGAAAAAGGAGAAAGTGACTTACTCTGGTAAATGTTTGGGAAAATATCGAAGGGATCTTCACAAAGCTACTGCACTCTCAAAACCAATAAGGAAACCTAGTTTAGGAAGGAAGCTTTCAAATCTCAAAAGTACAGAGAACTTGAGTGCGACGTGCCTTTTACAGAGAACCTAAGCCAAGGCCGATCTTTCATTAATTCCACGCGTCGTCATCTAGAATGGGAGAAGTATCGACCATCCCAGTAATCAAAGCATCAACTTATCACACAAAGTGATAATAGCCTATCGCTTACGTCAGCGCGTCGATTCGCCTAGCTTCTTATTAAATGTTAAGATAAAAGCGCTCTACTAGCCATAGCTAAAATCTCGCTTATGCCCTCTTGATTTGTTTCTCTTTTCTCATGAAATGTCACTCCCTCAAGCTACAAGGATCAGCAAGCCCTCACCTTGGTAAGTTAAGGTCGCAGCTCACTACAATACTTGAGTAGGAAAGCCTGCCAGGATAGTCCGTGGTGCAACAAAACGAATAAGTAAAAAACGAGAGCCTAGCAAAGGTTAAGCATATGGATTCGTAGAGGATAAAGAAAAGCGTGGAAAGACACAACCAAGATAGAGCAAATGAAGAAGAAAATTGGAGGTCTTTTATTTATTCCAACTCTATACATCTGTGGGGTACATACAAAAAAATATATCCTAGTCTTCACCCGGAAACGACGAGCCATCAAAACCCGTACCTTGAAGCGACGTAAGATGACATTGAAGCTGCACTCTCTCGTTTTCGAGAACAGTCATGTTTTACGCCATTTGTTGTGTTTGCGCACGTAGTTTGACATTCTCTTTCTAAAGAGTGGAGACACACCCATCACTCGACTCCAGGGCTCGGTTTAGCCTATCCATCGCCTCGATATGCTCGTCAGACATATCAGCCAGAGTTGATCTCAATATCATGGATGTATTCTCAAACTCTCGGAGATATTCACAAGCGACTTTCAAGCTCCACAACCTTAGGTAAACCCACTGAAAGAGCATAGTCAAAAGAGAAAAAAGTTGCATAATAAACACGAAGCCAAGTAAGAGCAACAAGTAAGAAGATGTACAAGGATTATGGAGGAATAGATTCAAACTTGAGCGTGGTCTGCGACCCCTCTCTGAAAAAAGGGGAATCAGCTCATGGCCCCTTTTTTCCTCCTAATTAGCCTCTATTGTGGATTCTTGAAGGGCACACAATGGGACTCGAAAATGCTTTGGAAGCTTGCCGATGGCTCAAGCAACAACATCTCCAACATGCCTTTCCCTTTCTCCCTCCTCACTTACCATTGCCGGTAGTAAGTTCACAAGAATCTCCTCCCCAGTCTCCGTAATGGCTCCTGCAAACTGCAGAAATCCAGCTACAGGGATGGGAAGGCCACTTGGTACATAGGTAGTCATCCACCTCCTCCTTTGAGAGGAATGAGCGAATGACAGAACTCCCTTCCAACCTTTGACGTCATCACTTGCATCTCCCATGTAGCAAACATAGGATGAAGATGCTAAACTTGCCTAGGGCCTCCTCACCCATGGCGAACATTTGAATTACTAGCATCGTCATCATGGTGGAGGCCAAAGTGGTACAAGCCAACCCGAAAATCTCCTGATGGTACCGATGACATATTTAGAACGTTATTATCTTGAGGACTAGTGTTTTCGCTAAAATAGCAACAGGTGGACAACATCTCTAGAGAAAGGAAGAAAAAGTACGAGGTAGAGAGACTCTAAAAAGTTGAAATCGCTCAACAGACACAAAGTGAAACTTGACTTGAGTGATGAAGAACAAAACTCCAATAATACTTGTATTTATAAGGGGAAAAGGTACTACAATGTCGCTTTGGTATCCCTAAAACGGTTGCAACCCCTGATGTTTTGAGAAATAGGATGGCAAATCAATTGCATCCCATTAAATACAGTGTTAGACGACACTTGAAACCCATCGAATTTCTGAAAAACTGAAGGCAGATGAAAAGGCTGCAGTGAATGACAAGACCAGGCAGAGCGACATTGGTAGGGTTTGACCACAAAAGACTTAGTTTTCTAGGCTTGCCTCGAACTTAGAAAACTAGGGGGTAGATCTTGTGTCATAAAAATCCATAGCTCGGACTAAGCAGAGAAGCCTAGGGCACATCCTTGTAGGGAGCATCAAGCTCGAGACTAGAAGGGCTTGGCAACAAACGAGAGCAATCGACAACGCACACGAGCATAAGGTGTGACGAGATCAAAAAAAGGGACCTACCATAAGAAAATATCTACTCACTTGGACATATCAGCTCACCATGTATAGGACGTATACCCTGATTGAACAAAACGTGGCCATGCAAGCTCCACGTGCTCTCCATGCTGCCCAACCAATAAGATACATGTAAAGACACCTATTGTTAGAGGGAACATCCATCATTAGCTATGGCGTAAGGGCACATGGGCTTCACATTGGACAATGTGGCTGACGCACTCACCATCATGATCATCTAAAGCTCCCTCTCTCCGTATAAAAATGACAGTAGCCTAGAGAGAGAAGGAGGTGGGTGGAACGAAAAATAGGAGAACAAGGAACCACAAAACCAGACTATAAAAAATCATTAAGGCAAGATTCTTTAACCCTAAATCCCCAGCTAGAAACCTTTTTCCGACCATAGGAAAAACCCATCTCTTGTATCCCAATCTTATGCAAATAAATAAGATATCAATGGACGTAGGCCTTATTCTCTTCCTGGTCAAACCACTTTAAAAACATCTAATTGTCTCATCAATTCTCAGTAGGCACATCACCACCTTGGTCACTGCCGCATGTGACACAAGTCACTTACGCTGATTCCCAGGATCACGCACCCATCTTACTCGATTCTCCTCAGAGTCAACCAAGTACCTTTGGTTGACTTGCATCTTCATCTCAAAAGTATAGCCAATGTGGAAATTCGCATCAACAAGAGTCGAACCTTTTGAGTAGTCTGACTAATAATTGGGCCCAAGTTGTAGGGAAACCCGAATCGTAGAACTGTAGAGTAACTAGCTTATGGAGTGGTCAGATTCGTAAAATGGACCAGCTTATAACTCGTAGAATGCTACAAGATGGGATCTGATATAAGACCAACAAAAGTTAGGCAGCCATGGTTTTAATATAGGACAAACCGGAGTTGGTCATGGCCCTAAGCCGCCTACTGATAGTCTCCAAAGTGAAGTCAAGTGCTATTGGGCTGTCAGGATTCCAATACGGATTTTTGCCCATACAATAGTGAATTTCGCAAATATGATGACGCTTGCACTTTCATATTGAGTGTAAGACAAGGTGTACTTGCATAAAATCGAGTTGGACAAAAATGACAACTTGAACATGATACAAAAGTCTTTTACAGGAACTTTTGTGACATATATATAACGATTTTTACATATACAATAACACTTGCCCTTTCATATTGATTTTAAGACATTGTTTACTAGCATAAATTTGAGTTGTATAACAATCGGCAACTCCAAAACACTACAATAGCCATTTATGATAACTTTTGTGGTGTATATATATATATATATATATATATACACCACAAAAGTGATGATGCTTTCACTTTCGTATTGGGTGTAAAACATGACTTACTAGCTTGGGATAGTCAGGTCCGAGTACCCGCTTGAATCCCATGGAACGGGAATCGACCAATTGATGCGTGCAAAAGCAACACCTAATTTTACCTCACTTAAAATCTATAGCAATGTCGTGTAGCTGTACAAAGCAAGTAAGGGTCTTTCCCGCATAAGACTTTTCTAATTAACTAATTACCTACTTAAACCGGGGGTTTCTATGATTAAACAGAAAATTAAAAAACAACTATTTAAACAAGTAACTAAAAACAAGTAACATAATTATAAAAATGAGAGAGTATGAGACAAATTGGATTGAAGGATCATTCGCCACCACTAAACGCGTTCTTTAACTTTCTACCCTCTTGATTACATCAGCTCAGAAAATACCAAACGTTGATAAGTTCCATCTCTCCTTACTGAGTCGTTGGATTAAACACGGTTGTAACCCAATTCCCTATTTACTATTTATTAAATAACCTATGATACGATCTCTAGATTCAAATTAATAAAACATTAAGATGTGAGAGACCTACTGAATCAAGGCTAAACTCATATAGTTGGTTTAGTTATCTTGAGTGATTACCCCCAATGCATGCAAGCATACACTTTACCACTAGTTATTTAGATTAATAAAGCGATTCTGTACTAAACAGCCTAAATTGGCAATAATAAATTAATCATAACTATTTAATTGCACAGTTAAACACTTAAGACATTCTATATAAATCTTATTATCAGAGAATAAATCACATAATCAACAGGGATCAAAAGATAAAAAGAAGCAGATTTTATTAATCACAAGACATGTCTAGGTTTTGAAATCACCATCAATCACAAAAAAATTAGTTATCAATGAATAAAAAATAAAAAACATCATCATATTATTGATATCAAATAATAAAAAAGGAGAAGAAAAACCTAGTAAAACTTGGATGGATTAATGGAGTTGATGATGATCTCCAATTCTTCTTCTCCAAGCTTCTTTCAATCTCTCTTCCTCTCTACATTACTGTGTATTTTTGTTTCTCTCCATTCTCTCTCTCCTAAAAATACCTAAAGACCTCCATTTATATTGCTAGAGTTGTGGAAAAATTAATGGGAAAGTCTTATACAAAAAAGGAGAATCAAATTCGGATTAGGCTAGAGAGAATCCATGTAGAATTATGATTCCTACACTGACCCTCTAGTACTGAAAATGGAATATCATCTTCCAGAAAACTCAGAATTACAAACCGTAAAATTCTACATAAACTAGACTTCCAGAGCTTCACAAGAATATATGGCACGGCTCCCAATTCGTTCGGACGAATTTATGGCAGCTTCATGAAATTTCTGCCTCCTGGGCACGCCTTTTCCAAACCAGAATCTGAACGCCATGGCGCCGAAAGATCTTCAAATTTGAACATGAAAAATTCATAATCTGAAGAAGTCATAAACATAATAATTGTATCCCTTCAAGTCAGCTTCCAAATGGTCCAAGAATCACCCAAATCAGAAGTCTACAGATCAAGTTATCGTCGAAATACCGAAGCATACTCAAAACTGGAGCATTTTTCAGATTTCATGTTCCATACTAAATACGCCATATCTTCCTCATTTCAACTCCGATTCTTAAACCGTGTTTTTCTAATAATCACAAATTCTCTTGCCAACATCATCTTTTATCCCAATATTATTTTTAAGTTTTTATGCCCTGAAAACACAACAAAAATACCCATGATCCCAAAAAGTGTATTCATTAAACAATTGAGTTAATTCATGAAAATTAACCATAGTTTCCCACAAACGTTACCTATAAATCACTGAGTATAAGTGCATTTTCAAGCACTTATCACCGGTTCTTGGGATTTGGAATCAAAACAGAAATTGGAACCAAAACCAACCGGTTTCAATTCCTAAATGCCTGAAACCGGAACCTGAAAAACAGGTTTCGGTTTCAAGTACCTGGGAAAATTTATAATACCCCTACTATTCACAAAAATGACAAATATACCCTATGAAATTACAAGTAAACCCTCAACTGTTTACAAAAATTACAAATACACTTGGTTCCTACCTGGGTACTGGATCTTGGTTCCGATTTTGATTTCTGGTTCAAGTTCTGGTTCCTATAATGGTGGAACTGGCATTGGAACTGCACAATACTTGTTCTAATTTTTTAGAATCGAAACCAACCCTATGAGGGTCGGTTATGGGTAAGAATCGGAACCAAAACCTCAGGTACTTGTCGATTCCAGTTCTACCCTAAATTCCTACACACCCTTATTACTAGCATAAAATCGATTTTTATCACCATTGGTAACTCGAAAACGTTACAAAAGTCTTTCACGAGTACTTTTGCAACATATATATAGTAAATTTTACAAATACGATGACGCTTGCACTTTTATAGTAAGTGTAAGACACGTGCAACATGTTAAGCTTTATTGCTCTTATGCATCTATTGTTTTTATGTGTGGATGAGCTTTAAATGGTTGCATGTGCATAACAAAAAAAATGCAATTGTTTTCAGACTAAAAATCTAATGGACATTGGAATAAATTATACCACTGAACAAATTTAAGGGTGTCATGTCTAATGATATTAGCAGGACACCTTATTTTGTTGTCATTGGACAGTGAAATGTAAAGTTCGGCAAAAGGGTGGTGTTTTTTGGCATCTCTATTCGTTGATGATTGCATTGAAAGATAAATCGGCATAGCTTGAGTCTCATGGTATCTTTGACAAAGTTAATGCTTTAAGACAATATAGCACATGACTATTCCTTCTATTTTCTTTGTTTTTTTTTAAACTTTAGTTTGCGAATTACCATCCTACCCCTAACTTAGTTCAGCTCAATTTTGCAAAAGATAAGGGGAGGTCAATACCTTTAGGAATGTAAGTAATTTACTGAAATGTTAGGCGGATTATTGTTGGGTTAATATAAGCACCCCCTCAAACTCGCGAAACTAATGGGTAACGAAAAGTTCTGAAACTACCAAACACACCCTTGTCGTTAATTTTGGTTGTCAAGTTGATATTGACTCCATTTGACTTGTAAAATATCTTTGTCCCTAATACTTTCAATTAAATTTAATTAACCCTCTCTGACTTATGAAATGTCTTATTTACCCTAAAGCTTTCAACTAAATTTAAACTAAAAAAAACTCTAAATTGAATACAAAATAATAAATTTTAAATTTTTTTACCCTATCTCTATTTTACAAAGTTATTAAAAATGAAAAATTTAAATATCCAAATAACTTTGTTCATTTTTTTGTTTTTATAAACTAATTTAAGTTCAGTTTATGAAGAAAAGTTAGAAAAGTTTCTAAATTATGTAGAATAATTATTTATTTTAAAATTAAAAAAAGTTGAAGTGATCATATCTGCAATCTTTGTGACTTGGCTTGATCACAATAGCTTCGATTGTGATCCGGCAAGGTCATAGCCTTTTCGATTGTGATCTTTCTGGCAATAGTGGCCTAGCGGCCAAATCTAGTTTCTTCGGTGGTTAACTCTTTTTTCTTCATTTTTTTGTATTATTTAAATTTTTTTTTTTTTTTTTGTAATTTTTAAAGATTTTCTTTGAATATTTTTAATTTTTCAGATTATTGAATATGTAAATGTCACATTACCCTTCATCCTAGTTAGAATTAACTAGTTAGACTTAGAGTTAACTGCCAAAATAGATGGAGGGGGTGTGTTTGGTAGTTTCTGAAATTGTTGTTACTCAATTTAATTTCGCGAGTTTAAGGGGTGTTTTATTGACCCAATTATTATTTGGGTACGTGGCGTGACGAGACGCTGTATCCGTGCTGAAGAAAGAGGCTTTTGAAAAGTCTTTAGCTTTCGACTGAATCTTCAAAGGTAGCCATAACTCCTCCAACTTCGCTCTAAATCTGAAGATCTATTGTGCACCTAATTGAAAAAAATGGCGTACGTAGACCATGCGTTTTCGATATCAGACGAGGACATAATGATGGAGAGTTCGTACACGGTGAATAATCGGCCCCCTATCAAAGAGATCGCTTTGGCTGTTTCTCTTCTCATTTTCGGAACTTTCGGGATCGTTTGTGGAATTTTCATGTCTTACAACAGAGTTGGCGGTGACAGAGCTCATGGTACGTATTCACTTCAATCAATTGTTTTTATGTTTTATTGTATTTGTATTTTTTTTCTGATTTATTATTATATGGATTCATCAGGGCTTTTCTTTGCAATTCTTGGATCGATCTTGTTTATTCCGGGATTTTATTATACAAGAATTGCATATTATGCTTACAAGGGATACAAAGGATTTTCTTTCGCCAATATACCCTCTGTGTAGCCTCAACCTTCACCTTCACCTGCACCTGTACAGATCTTCATGTCATCCAACTTGTACTATTTCTTCTTCTTCCTCCTCTTTATGAAAGATATTTTTTTTTTTTTCAAATCATAGTATGTATTTCGTTTGCTAATGTGATGAACAGTGGACTCTTTATTCGGTTTTGGCTATATAGTGATAACTCGTTTTCTTCATGTACCCTTTTGTGGGTTGTATGATGAGTTACGATTTTTTTTTTTTTTTTTGGTCAATAAAACTTTTTTTAGGTTTCTGATTGAGTTAGAAGAAATATTATTATTTTGAATAAAATAATATGTATGTTAGTTACTGTGTAATGAACAGGGTTTCTCTATTTAGTCGTCGATATCGTGTTTTCTTTATGCACGGTTTTGTGGGTATTGTGATCAGTTCACAGTACAATAGACTCTTTGTTGAACTTTCTTTTAATGTGGCATATAAATTTCTTATTAAAACTCAAAGGCAGATGTGGCACAGCTAATCATTTTCATGATTTGGGAGTCTTGTGATTTTATGTAATATTTTCATAGCAAATCAAGGTCTGAAAGAGTGGAGAGAGATATTACTATGCTTAGTATTTTGAGGAGGCACATGGAATAGGCAAATTAGAGTTCGTGAGGTGGCTAGGAGGTGGTTAGAAATCTTCCTTTTTTGAAATTTATAATTATAAATTGTTGTAATTCTATGAGAACCAGGATTTCGGATACATGAGAAAGAGGTTGAGTGGTTCAGTTTGAGATTGCCTTTATCGTTATTTTAGCCAATTGATACTCTGACATTTGCTATGCATTGGTATGATTAATACCTTTTGTAAATCAGTTAATTTTTTTTTTTTTTGGTTTAATTGGCATTTGGTGTTCTTTAGACCTTGTCGAGAGGGTCAGTGATCATTGTAATTGGTTTTCAAGTAATTCTCTTTTTCGCTGTAAATAGTTCCTCAAGTAATTGACATTTTGCTGTCCTTTGCTATGAAAATAACTGTTGGACCAGAGCATCTTTTTTTTCATGGGTTACCAAGGTTATAGCCTTTGAAGCTAGTTTGGTTTGAAAGAGGACAGGCAAAGTGATGGGATAATTAAATACTAAAATCATGTTTCTTATGGGTCCTTTTATGAAAAACCACATGCTCCGCATGAAACAGGCCTTTTGAGATGTTGTTTGTGTAGCAAAAGGAAAGTATTGCTGTTACAGAGGTAAATTAGAAAGACCTGATATTCATGTAAAATTGGGTGAGGAATTTAGTACAAGGAAGAAAATTGTTCGAAAGTTGTAAAACAAGCGCATTGTCAGGGTTGCAGCTGCTACACACTTTTTGTGCTTGCCTGGTTCTTTAGGGGTATACCTAGTGGGTTTTAGGGAAGTTAATGGAAGGGAGTGTTTCAGGACTACTTTGTTATTAGTGGAAGGTATTTAGGTGGACTCATCTTCCTTGGCACATGTGAAGCTGTAGGATAATCATTTTGGACTGAGAGGTTAGGCTTGTGTGGAGGTCTATCATTATTGAATTAGTGGTCTGATTATGTGCTTCCGGAAATCTTTATTTGGATGCACGAAAGCCTCAATTTGTATGAGGGACATTATTAATCGACTTGCATAAGACTTCCAATGAGTCCTGAAGAATAATCTTTTCATTTGTAAACTTTTCAACTTGTGGCACAATATGAGGTTTCTTATCAAAATAAAAAATAAATAAATTATGATATTTTTTTTTTTTTTGAATCCTTTTTTTTTTCTTACAACACAATATGAAGTTTTCTCTCTAAGACTTGAAAATTGATCATATAACTTACGGTGAAATTTCAGACTGAACATGGATGGTCAAGTTTATTATTAGTTCTTGTCTAGTGAAACCCCTATTGCTTGTCTTGAGTCGATATAGGTGCTATTAGGCTGAAAATTAGGAATTGACTTGTTAATGCCGTGCATTGCTTAGCTAAAGAATATGCTATAGCAGTTGCACTCTTTTGTGTTGCCACATGCATCATAAAGTTAAAACATTTTTTTCTCTAATTGATTTGTGGTGCCAATCCGCAACTGAATAGTCTCTGTTCTGTCCGGCATTACATTCATAGTTGATGGGTTATTGGTCATTTTCTTTATTTCATCAGTATTTGTACATGGATGTTTGGTAACTTTCAGGGTGCATTTGGTTCAGGAAATATTGGATTATTGAGAATATTATATTAATGGAAAGTTAGATTAACTTGAATATTACTGAGAATTTTTAAGGAAATGTGTTTGGTTAGTTAGAATAAATTGGTAGATATGTTATATTAATATGTTTGGTTGGGAGGAATAAATTGGTGGGTGTGTTATTTAAATTTCTAAATTGCCTTCATTTTTAAATATTAATATAATATTATTTTTATTATTAATTTTTGAATAATTTTTTTTAACTCCCAACATTTCAGATTTAGCTAAAACACTCCAGCTTATATAAAACTTTAATTTGGAACAAAATCACCTCTATCCATCCTAAGCCACTGTCGGCCACCAGCCACCACCGTCTGTTGGTCGTCGCCTTTTGCCACCTGGAGTCGTCGAAAGTCGTTGGGAGTCTTCGAGTTATCGATATGGCTGTAGATCTATAGATCTAGCCGTTAATTGTCAGATCTATTCTAGCCATCTGGCCATTTTCGACCAGATCTACGGCTATATTGTCGAAAACATGATATCGGTGACTCTCAGTGACTTCTGGTGGAAGTTGACAGTGGTTGGCCAGCCGTAGGCGATGGTGGTCAGCAATTCGTTTTAAATATAACGACATTATTGTCAAAAAAAACTTAATTAAACAAGGGTTAAATTATAATGGTAGATTATTGTAAATTGATTTTAAAAATTGTCTAAAAAATTTATTAATAAGGGGTAAAATTATAACAAAAATAAGATTATCAAGTAATCTTATATTATCTAAGAAAATGAGGTAATTAAATTATTTCCAATATTACTAATAATTACTATTGGTATTAGAAAGTTATTAGAATTTTATATCACTTAACAACCAAATATAATAAAAGTAAAATAAGATGATATTATCTCAGTAATCCTATATAACTCTCAATCAACCACACTTTCAAGAGGTTATTTCGTTAATGAGAAATATGAGCATCTTGATCCTAAGAATCATTGGCAGCATGAAGGTTTAATGAGTGGTCGGTTTCCAACAGTAGTACGTTGGGCTTCTTTTAAATAGTTGTGGAAGGATGTCAGATGTGTGCTTGTTGGAAAGATCTGTTTACTGGCTCACAGAATTAGTTAGTGGTATTGAAGACTCAAGTGCACTGTGAGCTCTGTAAAGCATGGTCTCTAAGAGTTTAAAAGAACAATTTGTTTTATGCATTAGGAAATACTATAAAGAAGAAGATCAAACTAGTCATTACTAGGGGTGTTCGGTTCCGGGTACCCTACACTTTTGGAAGGAACCGGAACTAGAACCGGAACCGACGGTTCCTTGACTTTGGAATCGGAACCGGAACCGACGGTTCCGGTTCCGGTTCTGGGTACCATGTAAAACTAATTATCCCCCCCCAAAGTTTTTAAAATGACAAAAAAACTCTTAAAAACTTACAAATACCCCCCACTTGGCACTTATTAATAAAATTAAAATTGTAAACTTCATATTTCAAACTCCAAAATTAAAATAATCTATTGAAAATCACAAATTCAAAATTAAAATATTACAATAATCCATTGGAAATCACAAATTCAAAATTATAAACTCCAAAACTAAAACGATGAAATTACATAACATATAAAATTAGTAACATAACAATTAACAACATCCAAATATGAAAAACTAAAAATATCTCATGCTCCATGCTCTGAATTGCTCGCCTCATGTGCATTAATTTCTACAAAACAAGTACAAGAAAATTAATTAGTAAGTTCAAAATATTGAACAAAATAATTTGGGAATAAATTCATTGAATCTTTAAACCTATAGTCAATCTTTTATGGTGAAGTTCCTTTCACAACTAATGTTAATGAGAAGAAAGAAAGCGTTAATCCTAGTGGGAATTGCTTTTAATTTTGGTTCAGTAATCAATGTTTGAAAATGTCCAAAACCCATTTCACTTTCAAATAATGTGGCTACTACTACTACTACTCCCCTTTTCTTTAATTTATTAATGGAGTTTCACGTTGATCACGGCAACTAAACAAACAAGGGCAGGCCTTAGCTTTTTCAGAACCAATACATTTTATCTTCTCATTTACATCTTGTACCATATCCATCCAAGTAGCTAAAAATAATGTTTGTGATTAAAGGCACTGTGGGTTCGGGGCCCTTGATATGATGCACAATAGATGGCAGTTTGACAAAACAAAGACATGAAACATCAATCTTATACACATTTTTGGTACTCTTTTTATTGCCAACATGCATGCTTTTCAGTACAGTTTTTTGGCGTTTTTTTTCTTTTCTCTTCTGTTCTGTTAGGTGATACTAATAATGCACTTGACATTTCATTTTTTAGGCTTAGCAAGATTCATAACATTTATGTAATCAGTTAGTCACCATCATTTATAAACTCAAGAATTGTAGACATGAATGCACTCCACCAATACCTAAAAATTTGAACTAACCCACCTTAGAAAAACAATCCAAAAAGCAAACGGGGACAGAATATAAGCAATCAAAACTCAAAAGGGCAATCCAAAATAAAAAGAGCATATATACTAACAAGAAGAAGCACCGAATGAAATGTTTAGATTTGAAATGGAATAAAGAATGTAACTTTGCAGTAAAGAAATGGAGAAGATAAGAATAACAGGAAATAAAATGGACCCACAAACTCAATTGTGTCTAAACAAAAATCTGCCACCAATCCCACAAACTCTGCATGAAAGACACCTATCTCTTTCTACTCTTCTCCTTCTTTCTTTATAAACACCTACCACTTTTGCATTTCCAGTACAAACACAATCTCATCATCATCAAAATTAAATTGCTAAGCTATGAAGAACACGCAATCTACCTCAGATCTAACCTCTTTTATTATTTAATGTAGTGTCGGCAACTTTTTTATCTTGTGGCATGCTTTTGTAGAATAAAGGGCCAGCTTTCAACTCCATCTTTTTTAAGAACAGTAAATTCATTGATGAATTTTCAATTAATTAATAGCTAAACTCACCCAAATTCAGCATACACTTTCTATTGAATGCACAAAACACAATGGAATAAAGACACGAGTGAGATTAATTAATTTTCTTTTAATCTTCTTTTTTTCGGGTTTTGTCATTGTTCGTAATAACTAATAAGCTTACTTGGGGAGCTAGTTTAACTAGATCTGTAGTTACTCTACAGCAGAAATGAAGATTCAAAAATAAGATAAAAAGAAAGAAATGGAGATTAATTAATTGAATAAATGACTCATTACTATGTCTGACATTGCCTTTGTTTTTGCCTTTATCTTCTTCTTTTTTTTTTTTTTTTTTTTTTTGGTAATCGTGTAATCGTATTGTCCAGACCAGTTTGTGCGCACCTCAATTAATTTTCAAGGTCAATTGAACATCATACAAGCCTAAAGAATTAAGTAAGTTACAATGTTATTGTAATAGGTGCAGACACGTAACCATATAGTGGCTTCTGGGTTCAATTGAATCCACTGAACTTTTTAAAAATTTCAAAAAAGTATTAATAGTTTATAGATTTTATAATTTTAATCCTACTTAACTTCATGTTGACCCCACAAAGTAAATTATTAATTAATACTTTTTAAACTTTTCTCTTTTCTTTATTTCCTCTCTTTTGCTCTCATATTATATTTTTCCTTTGGTTGGATGGCTACTCCTTTGGATTACAAGGTAAGATGATACTAATTTTATTTTTATTTTTTACTTAAAATTAATTCTTTTCTTTTAGCTTTCTTAATTGATAAAAGATCATGAGTTTTTATTGAATTTAATAAATGAGTTTGAAATAATTCCTAGATTTTGATGTGAGTTTTGATTTAATCTTCTTTATGTTGAAGTATGAGTTAATTAATTGCTGTTTTAAGTTAGGTTTGATAAATTGTGGTTAGTTATTGAGTTAATTTTGAATATGATTTAAAGAATTGATGAAACCCTAAGTTGTAGAGATTTGGGGATTTGATTTAATTTCGATATATTGGGTAGTTGTTTGATATTTAGAATTAGATTTGATGAGTTTTGATGGGTTTATGAGTTGAATTTTATTGGGTTAGTAGAAATTGTTTGAAAAACCTAAGTTATGAGTTGAATTTTGATAAATTTGTGTTGTTTTTTTAATTATAATTGCAAATAAATTATATTTTTGATAATAAAAATTCTTTTATTTTTTTTTTAGTTATAGACAAGTTTTTTTTCAAAAGAAAGTTTTATAACGAAGAACCACCATCAATTGAACAAAACATAAGGCGTCACGATAGTGTTCACAATGAGCCTATGGAATCTAGTTCAAGACAAACATATGTTAAGCTTAACTCGAATAGTCTTCCTGTAGATCCTGGATTGAGGATTAAAATTTTGGAATATCATCTAATGATAGAGACAAAGTGAGAAATGCATACTTACAAAAAGGACATTGCCAACCACACAATCATAATTTTAAAAAGCGAGCAATTAAGAATTTAATGCGTCGTTTTAATCCCATTTGGTTTAGAGAATATGCAAATTGTAAGAGTATAGTGTAGAAAAGGAGGGTGTTTTTGTTTGTGTTGTTATCTTTTTAGACATGAAATTAGCATTGATATTACATGTTGCAACTGTAAGTGTTGAAAGAGTATTTTCTGCGATGAAGATTGTGAAAAATCGACTACGGAATCGAATAGGAGATCAATTGTTAAATGATTGTCTTATTAGATATATTGAGAGAGATAGATTTGATTGAATTGTCAATAAAACAATTATACAATAATTTTAGAATATAAAAAATCGTTGAGGACAATTGTAGAATTGATAATTTGGTATATATAACTTTTAAAAATCGTTGACGCCGATGGTAGTGAGATCTAGCCGAAATCAATCGACGTCGGTGTTGGTGAGATTTAGCGAAATCGATCGATTTCGACTAGATCTTGGGTAGATTTTTTAGGAAGGGCGCTCAAGGGATGATTGTGATTGCATTTGATGCGTCACAGCCGCCAACCAATCGACTGCCAATTTGTATTAGGGGTGTGTTTGCTAAATTTCAAGCCTGTAGGGACTTGAAAATTTTTGAGGGTGTATTTGCTGAATTTTAAATTGTTTGACACCCGATCGGTTAAACCGGTCAACCCGAGACCCCACAATTTTGTCGGGTTTCACCCTCGGTTGGTTATTAAAACATTGCTTATCTTTGCTCTTTCAAGGAGTACATTTGCGCAAGCTCGAGCACCGTGAGATTGCCCAGATCATTCTCCTAAAAGGCGATGTACATTCCGACAATGCACCTATAGGAGTCCAGGGTTAGTTGAAATGGAGCCACCGCGAAGTGATCGAGCACTCTGTGTATATATGGATAAAAAGGGATAGACACCTCGCACTTGAGAATTTCCTCCGAAAATGCAGTATGACCAGGAGGGGGTTGTTGCACATAATATATCTCTAGACCACTCAAGGGCAGGGAGATCGCATATTGATTCCTAATGAGATTTAACTTTCCCGGGTTATTGCTGAAGAGGTAAAGGAACCTCATGTAAGAGGATTGCTTGTGCTTGAGGGTAAACTTTCTTCGCCTATCTTGGTATACTCCTTATTGCCATAAGGTTCTCTAGTTGCGTGCCCGAGTTTGTAGCGGGGTCACAAATGTGGTAGAATCGTTGTTCGGTGGACCCGAAAAAGAAAAGGGTGTGTCATTTGCGTATCCACGAACTCTGAAGAAGAGCCAGTATTCTTAGCCATTTGAAAACATGAAGACAAGCATCAGTTATAAGCCCTAGAGTAACACTCCTCAACTGTGTGTATAAAGTGCCTTAGGTATTGGCCTTCAAATCGTACTTGCCTTTGGTCTCAAACAGCGGAAATCTTTCCTTACGAGCCACCTAGCCACTAGTTCGTGCCTAAGTGAGAATCTAGCCTAAAATCGTCCTAGCAGCCTTATAGATGCCAATGGCAGAAACAATCGACGATGTAAGTAAAAGAAAATATGCAAGAAAGAAAAGGAAAACAAACCTTGCAATAGATCAACAAAAGATCACCAAGAAGAAATTGCCGAAAAGGTCGTAGAAACGCTGTGAAAGCTTTGCTTGAAAGGACGAAGTGAAAGCAAAATGCTAGGTTTGTTTCGAACAACTTGCTAGGGTTTTGCACAAAAGACTTGCAGAATAAGCCAAAGATGGTGAACGACTGTTCAAGTTTCAATTTATAGCAAATTACTTTTGGGTGGGAGTCAACTCCAACCATTCATCATTTCAACGTGGTCGTAATCGAAGGGAAAAGAGAATAATTGCCAAACAAAACATGGGTAATTGCATTGCTAATGTGTTAGCATTTAATGTGCAAAAAAGGAATGTCATCTCAACATGCCTGCATTAAATGCAAAGCCTAGAAAAGACAAAACCCCATTCCTGAATGGTAAGAATTTCCAATAAGCAGATCGTGTTGTTAAAACACTCAACCCTTAGTTAACAAGAGTTCACCATGCAAGAGGTTGCGTTGCCACACTCATGGCACAACACGGCAGCTCATGCTCACATCAGAAAATAGCAGCTCGTGATCGCAGCTCACGGTGTGACATCCATCCAAGTAGAAGGCATGAGTTTTTTAAGTCCGAACTCGAACTCCAAAAACTAGGGGACAAATGTTGTGCGGGATATCCCCTAAGTATAGATTCACGCCATGTGTTATTCTTTTAGATTAATTTTATTTACAAATTTACTATTGTAATAGTATATAAGCTTATTTTTCACTCAAATTAGAGATCGAGTTTTGATTCATACTTGGTAAGATGTACTTGTGCGCAGAGAAAAAACTTAAAGCAATTCAAGAACAATAGACGTAGGAATTTGCATTAAGCATTCGAACCACTTTAAAAATATTTTCTTTATGTCATTGTTTGATTTCTTATTCATCCATTGATCCAGCATCAAAATCACGGGTTTTATACAAACTTCTATGTGGATTCTAAGTACTTCTCGTTGGTGTAAATCTCAATATCAACAAAATTAATTGTAAATAATAAAATTATTGTACAATTATGCAATAAAATAAACCTTTTTTTTTTTTTTTTATGTATGTATGTAATATGAATTAATGCTTATTGCATTATAGTTGGTATAATAGAATTAAATTAATGGATAACTGATAAAATAAAAATAAACTAGTGAAATATTTGCATTAGTTTGCCTAAAAAAAGAAATAAAATAAACTTTTATTGCATAGATTGGCTAAAGTGACGAAAATCATTTTGAGAAAACATCTTTTAGTTGTTTTATGAAAATTAGGATATCAAACCAAAATAGTAACCAATCAAACCCTCCAACTTTAATTTTATAAAAACAAATTTGCTTTGTGAACAGGTATTTCACATTATACGAGAAAAAGTTGCAGAAAACGGAAATGGATTTGAAAATGAACGGGCCGTACTGTTTTGAGCGTTTGCATATATGTAAGAGACTGGATTACCAGAGAAAATGTTTACAATTTTCCACTGGGTTTTGGATAATTTCCAAAGATTTTCCCATGCAATTGTCTATTTGAATCAAACCCAGAAGTTCCATAAAATAGCAAATGCATCCAAAATATTGATACATGTCAGGAAAGGTTACTGCTAAAGCCTTTATAATCATGTTCCATTAGTGAAGAGCATGACAGGAAAAAATGGAGAGCAAGAAGAGAAAGACATGGTCTGAAATTAGCAAGAGAAAGACGGAAACTGAGATGAACTCTCACACTCTCTTCCCTATCTTAGTGGCAGCTCTATCCAATAACTCCAAATCCCTAATTAAAAAATGCTTAAACAAACTTCTTCGTCTCTCCCAACCAACTCTTCTCATTCCCATTCTCTCTTTGCTGCCGATTCTCCTCAAATCCAAGTAATCAAAATACAAACCCTCACCGATTTTTTATTATATTTCTTCTATTTCAATTTAATTGAGAATTATTATTCTTGCAGATATGGTACGATTGTGCGTCTTACGGCAGAGGTTGTAGGGAAGGCTTCACTTTTGTCTCTGGAAAGTAATGAGCGAATTGCTTTGGACGATGAGATTGTCAAGGCTTTAATTTGTTTGTTAGGGAATTCTAACAGGAGAGTTTGGATTGCTGCGTGTAATGCTGTTTTGGATTTATCCACAGCTTCACTTGCAAGACAACGATTATTGAAATTCTCTGCTCTCTATCGCCTTCTGTGAGTATTATTATAAACTATGCTTTCTATGCATTTAATTATATTATCAATTGATAGAGCTTTCTGATTTGGGCTACAAAGACAAATACAAAGGGGGTATACAAAGACAATCTTCATCTTTGATTTTCATGATTTTTCTCTATCTTTTTTTATTTTTTCTTTGTTTTTTTCTTCTGGATGATGTTATTTTGTAACTCTTTTTGTATGCGTCTTTATAAGGATAACATTTTTCTTCTGATTTTCTAGTTCTCTAAAAGTAATAAAACAAGCCTAGCCTATACATAATCAAATCAAAGCAATTATAGCTCTTATAAAGAAAGAAAATAGAGAGATTTTAATACAGAAAAGAGCTAACTTATATTTTATAAAAGATTAAAGCCACTTTCACCCAAAAAAAAAAAAAAAATATTAAAGCTACTTGGGCTACGGCCTGGGTTACGCACTTGGTCCATAACTTGAGTTCGTGTATTGTAATATGTCTGACTATATACTGTTTAATTTTCGTATATTTTTCTCTGTTAGATTTATTCATTTCTTGAATTCATTAGTGTTTATGATGAATGGTAAAAGTAATTTTGGAATTCAGTTGGAGTTCCCAATGTCATCTGTGAATCATTGATAAAGCAATCTTATTTCTTGTTCAGCACTGTGAAGTTCATCTCAACAGAGATATATAAATTTGACTGAATTGTCTATAAAAGCTTTTTATGGTTTTTTATTTTATTTTTGAACAATTCTGAGAAAATTGAATTTTGTATATTTGATAGGATTACAAGTTATTTATACAGAAACCTAGGTTGACTTATGCTCTAGAAAAGGAAAGAAATAATACAGATTAAGGTAAATAGCTGTGTAATCTAAAACTTTGCATAAATCTTAAACTTTTAAATCTGCAAAGCTGTCAATCAAATTTCCAACTCTCAATTAAATCTCCTTTGATTCTAAAATAAAGGCTGTCAACACTCCCCCTCAAGCTGGTGCTAGGATATTCTGCATTCCCAGCTTGCCTAGGATTTGATGAAATGTAGACCCTATCAATCCTTTAGTAAGCACGTCTACCAGCTGATTTGAGGAAGTAACATAAGGAGTACATATCATCCTTAGAGTCTAGTTTCTCCTTGATAAAATGACTACCAATCTCCACATGTTTGGAAATGGATAATGCTCTCTTCTTTATGTGCATGTTCATAACACCCCTTATGCATTGAGTCTCACCACTGCTTGATGTGTGTTGAACTCATATGCAAATCTCTGGTAATATCCTTAAATTGAAAAATTTCATTCTCAAAGGAGCAGTGGAAGGGCTTCAGATGCATTTTTTGATGGCATGAGAATAATGTGCAATCACCATTTTAAGCATGCATTTCTTCTGTTGCTAATTATAACCTATATCCCTCAAAAGTATTGCCTCCAACTCATTTTTGGACAAACAACAACTTATTTTTGCTCTGAGAGATTGACAGGTGTATCTGAATTAATTATATGCCATAGTAGATCCTTGATTTTATTGATTTTATTTTTTCTGTTTAATCTCACATGTAAGATTTTCCGCTTCGCTGGGTGTCGGAAACAAGCTTGAAATTAACCTTTGCTTCTTTTTTTCCTCAAGAACTTTGTTTTCTTATACCAATTGAATTTACTTGAATAATGGAAAATTGAGGATGAAATTGACTCAGAATCATGGATTTGAACAAATAGATGCTTTTACTGACAATGATGTTTAAAATATGTTTATTTGAAGGGTAAATACGTTTGTCTTTCATTCTGCTTAGAGCAATTATGCATATGGTTTTGGTATAACATTATCTCAGATTTGTTGCGCTTTCTGTTGTAAACTGTAATGAAGCTGTGGATTATATACAGGCTGGCTTAACATCCATCAGATTTGAATTTCTTCAGGTTCATAAATCATCAACTATGGTTTCTTTATACACTGGAGAAAATGGCAGTATCACCTCTCTCAGGATCGGGTTTAAAGAAGATGCTATTCCAGCAGTACATTTTGATGCCACTATAAATCTTGTTAATGCATGCAACATTGAACAATTGGACAAGATCCCAAGGAGACTATCTGAATGCTTTTTTGTCTTTTTAAAAGAGCTGTGGTTAAAAGTTCGCTATCAAATGTTATGTTCCAATATTATTAGATCCACTGAAGAGAGGCAGTTTTGTGTAAGCAATATTACCATTAATAATCTGGCAGAAAGCACTTTCAGGCTTGCCCTAAATGCTAAAAGTCTCACAAAACTTTCAGGGCATCAGATGGTCAAAAGATGCATTTTTGGTTCCAGCGAGGCTACTTTTGAAAATTTCATGCTAAATTACTGGGAGATCTCACCTTTGCTTATAAAAAGGATCCCAAATACTTTGATTGAGGAAAATGACCTTTTCAGCTCATTTTCACAATCTATAAATTTCAATGAATCATTTCATTCCTTTCTGTCTTCTACCATTCAATCTCTGATTTCTTGTCTGCCTATTGCTTCAGATGAACTAGACATCCTTAGTTTCTTGAAGGAGGGGAGAAATAGATTGGGTTGCCCTCTCATCTATGACCAGGACATACGAGTTTTAAGAACAGAGAAGCACTCAAGAAGTGAGGTGCATTTCTTTCCAGGATGTTTAGATATTTGCAGCATCAAGACTCCTTATTTTATTTATGGTGATGATTTTTCAAAATGTGAAGAAGCATGTAAAGAGGGTTACACAATTGCTATGAGAGGCATGGAGTTCCGCTTCGAGAGTGTCGCTGCAATTTCAGATGGTTTTGCTTCATTGTTTGGTCAACCATCAGTAGGTGCCAATATGTACATGACACCTCCTAATTCTCAGGGTTTGGCACGTCACTATGATGATCACTGTGTTTTTGTGGTTCAAATTTTTGGATCTAAACAATGGAAGGTTTTTTCTCAGCCCTGTGTGCAGTTACCTCGTTTGTATTATCCCCGTGCTATTGTAAATGTTGAGGTTGAGAGTTCAAAGAATGAATACAGGCAATTTTCGCTGATGGAAGGGGACATCTTATACATTCCAAGAGGTTTTCTTCATGAGGCATGTACAGATAATGGTGAACTCTCTGAGTCTGCTGGGTATTCCTTGCACCTGACCCTTGGTGTTGAGGTTGAACCTCCATTTGAGTAAGTAATACTTAAACCCAATTAATTTTTAGTCTGAAAGGGAAATATTTTTGAATATTTAATTGATTAAATTTCTTATTTTCAGCCATGTCTGTCTTACATCATCAAAGCTTATGTTCTACTGTGAATTTTTAGTTTCATGTGTCGTGTACTTTTACTAGATACAGTGTGGTTACTTTAGGTTGACAATTGTCTTTGAGATTTCTGATATATATTTTCTTGTGCAACTAAATGTGGAAAACAGTACGAGATATTTAAATGTTTAGGCCCTGACTTTATGAAATGTAAGATATTTATTATATACCTCGTTCAGGCCCTAATGTTTGCAAAAATTGAATTTTGTATATAAACATTAACCTTTTAATATATATATATATATATATATATATATATATATATATATATATATATATATTACACCATTAATTCATCATAGATTAACTATATCTTGTGGTAAATTGTTTGATATTATATCCACACCTAACTTAGGAATTTGAATGGTAATGAGTGTGATCAAGGAGTGTCTATATGTGTTAATAATTTTTAGTGACATTTTCACTCTCAATTCTTGTGTAACCTCAAATGCTTTTTTTTTTTTTTCTTTTATTATGATTATATAAGATGTGTGAAAATCCTTAGAAATTAGTTTGATGCGGGGTGAATTCAAAGTTCTTGGTATAAGTTTAAAAGGTATTGAATGAAACGTGGGTAAGATATGTTAGGTTTTGAGGGAAAAAGATTGATTAGCAGCTTGCTACCTCATATAATGGACAACAACAAAGATTAAAGGTTTTTTGGCATTGTTGTTCAATCATTTGGTGGCTATACTAGTGGAGAAAGAGTGAATCCAGGAATGGCTAGAATTTAAAGGTTTATTGATGGAAGGGTTTGCCTTTTTTGTTAAAAAAGAAGTTCAGGGACAGGAAATATAAGGTATTCTGTGTGAAGTTCAAACTATTTGTTTGGTGATAGTATTTATGTTAGAGTGAAAACGGTGTACACAGAAATGGGGCTTGATTTTATTAATTCGAGAGAAGATTGAAAACAAAAGAGGAATCAAAGAATTAAAACAACTGTTCCAGGATTAACCCGACTACAATTCTTAGAGAGCCAAAATGAAAATTATACTCATGATGCCATGTTGTCTGCTGGTGGCCGTATATACTACCAATGTAATCTCTTTTATTCTGATAATAATCCTCCGCCTTTATTCCCTTGAAATCAACTCCTTAATTTATGTAGATTGATTGCCCTTAATTTGAGTTCTTGAATTATCTCTTGCCATATCTTTTTCTTCTTCTGGAATGTGACTGAGAAAATGTGACTGAGAATGATTGAAAGAAGAAAAATGCAGTAAAAAACTGCTACGTGTCAAAGTTTAGCATAAGTGTCATAAATCTTATTAAGTTTGTTGGGTTTGGAAGTAAGCCTAGATTAGAATTAACATGTACGAAAGATCAAGTGGTTTTTGGTATTAAAAAAAAAAAAGTTATTATAAAATCATAAGATTTAGCATTATGAACCTTGACAAATAAATCTAAACCTAGATTATGTTGTAGCTCAACTTAGATCAACAATTAGTTTGCATTTTGTATGGTTTATGTACTAGTCAAAATATTTTCTTTTCATATTTTAGTTTATTTTAAATGGAAAAAGTTCTTTATTTTTTGTTGGTTGTGAT
The DNA here is from genome assembly GCA_026225825.1 of Pistacia integerrima. NCBI lineage: Eukaryota > Viridiplantae > Streptophyta > Magnoliopsida > Sapindales > Anacardiaceae > Pistacia > Pistacia integerrima. The sequence continues at coordinate 14,331,635 of CM047743.1, read as the reverse complement.
TCTAGAAGAGAATGTGGAAGATTAATAAAAGTCTTTTGTGTATTGGGAGAAGTCCAAAATTTATGCTTTTAAAAATAAGTTCTTTTTGAGCTTTTTTAAAGTTGTGAGATGTTAAACATATCCTATGGTATTTTAGAAATTTACCTTATCCTTCTATTATTTTTTTATTTTTATTTTTTTTAATTATAAAACCTTTTTGGTAGTTTCGGTAGCCTTTGTTTTTCTATTTGAAATTTGAATAAAGCTAAATAGGTTTGTATTCAATATATATATTTGTTTTTGCGAATTTTGAATATAAATCTTTTTAAATTTAATTCTGCTTTATCTACTAAAAATAATAATAAGAGAAAACCACAACTTTGAAATATAATTTTATTCTTAGGAATTGTTTGAAATCATACTAAACCATAGGTTTAACTATTGTCTAAATAATTTTTGGAAAGAAAAAAAAAAACAGAAAGGATATGTGATGGAGGAGCAAAAGTTTAACCAGATAGATAAGGAAGATAGACTAGGGAGGATAACAAGAAAGTGGACAAAATCTAGAAGAATTAAGGGAGAAAGAAATAATCAGTATGGGGAGAACCATTATCTTTATTCAATAAAAAATCAAGCAACGAAAAAATAATGAAAGAAGCCTTTATTTATTGGCTTAAAAAAAAAATTAAAATCCTAATCAAAATATAATTTTAATAATCCTAATTCTAATAAAACAATGAAACAGAAGTTTAATTTAATTAATACAACTAATTCCTAGAAACTATTCCATTCTTCCTACATCAATATGTTAATATAAATTTCATTTGATTGAAATAATATTTTAAAGTTTTTGTTTTATATGGGTAGGGGTGCATATATTGAATTGTATAAAGGGTATTTTAGAGAATGAAGAATTAAAGAAACTATTAAACTAAAAGATTTGGTCTTTTCTATTTAGATAAAAATATAGGAATTATTACCATTAATTAAAAAAAATAAAAAATAAAGAAAATCTAAATGACTTAGATTAAGTTGTACTCAGGCTTTGGATTAAAAAACAAACAACCCCGAAATACGCTTTTGACATTTACGCAACAAATAATTGACAATTTTCTTATAAAATTTCTTTTTATACTCTGCTCCTATAAACTCTACTTAAAGCCAAGACCCAATGTTATTCTACCAACAACAAAATCCAACAAAACTCAAATTACCAAAAGAGTCTGAACTATAAAGCTCAATATAATTGCTAAGTTGGAGTCTATGGACTTGGTAACTAAAATGGATACTTGCCTTTGGACCAAAAAGATTTCTTTAAAGTCACGGGATTCATATTTTAGCCTTCGCTTTCAGAGGGAGAGCGTTTTCTCTGACAACTCAGTATGCTGCATCAAATTTTTAGTGTTAAACTCCTTGTAAAGCATGTGCTTGGGTCCAAAATTTAATTGTAAGTATAAGATCCATTGCTCCATAGATAATAACATATTATTTGAATTATTGTGGTGGGTAATGATATTTTTGTTTAGATCATTTAGTGTTAGGTAGTTTTGTCTTTCTAGCATGTGGGTTGGCCCTTGGATTACAACCTAAACTGGGAAACTTATGAAAAGCTAATATTGTCATAAAATCTTGAATTACTGGATTTCAAAACCCTTGAATGATAGTTAGGAGAAGTTTCTTGTCCTCCTTGCATGTTCATGTTGATTTTGGAGTAAATTTATTTCTTTAATCTTGAGGCTTGTATATTGGTGTGTGGTATGATTATCATATAAAAGGCTCACATTTGTTTTATTTTATTTTATTTTTGTAGCATGTTATGCTCTTCTCCTAAGATCAATACTTCTTTCTTGCTATAAATTTTTCTTTTGATTTTTAATTTGTCTAGTTTTTTTTTTTTTTTTTTTGGTGCAGATGCTCACCCTTTCTACTTTAAATATAGTATACATGTGAACTGGCCCATGTTCTTGACAGAATAATAGATATAGACAGTTTTATTTGAGGGACACAGAGACAATGTCTTTGGCCATTGTCTTTGTAAAAGTTGTCGAGTAGGCATATCTTTCATATACTACATATTCCTGAAAAAAAATATATTGATTATTAACTAGATAATAAAAGTCTGTATCACCCTATTCTAATAAATTTGGGTATATATATTGTATAAATGGCGAATATGTTGTAAAATATCTTCACTTAAGCATGTTTTAGTTTTACACATTTGCTTTTGATGTCAATTTAAACACGGTTTAAATTAAAACAGAATCTTGAATACATCTGAAACATTTATTTTAATGAAATTGTCGAATGTGCTTAAAAAATTAACAATTGTATTGTTTTAAAATAATATGTCTGAAAATGTGTTAAGAAGGCAATGATGAAGTGATAAATATAGAAATTTAAGTGAAATAGTCAGCTTAAAGATTTTCTGTTTCTGATATTCTTATTTCTGCTTTTTACTTTAAACACAGGTGGGAGGGATTTGCGCATGTTGCACTTTGTTGTTGGAGCGAAGTCCAAAAACATCATGATTCTCTTGAATCTTCATCTGAAATTCTGAAACTCATTTCTGTGAATCTGTTGCATCTTGTCATTTTACAAATTGGAGATTCTGATCCTACCTTTCGAAAGGCATGCTTGGTTGCAGCTGTTTCTCCACCATTGGAAACTGATGACTGGCTTTATCTGAACCAGAAAACTATCTTCACCCACTTGATTGATAAAATTCGCACCGAATCAAGGTTCTTGGAAGTACTTAGTAGTGTTGCCATGGATATACAAGAAAATGTAGATCCCTTTCGACGGATTAGGTGGCTTCAGTTTCTTGACTGGAAAAAAGAATCATTTGGCGGACTTGATGGGAATTTACCTTTTACGATAGTTGAAACTATGCTCCCTTCATATGTTCAGAACAAGTGTGTGGCAGAAGCAGCATTCATGCAGGTTAAATCTAAATTTTGTAGTGAGATTTCATATGAGGATGTTATCAAGAACTATTTGGTGCTACTTGATAAGTACAGGAACACCAGAAAACAATACATGAATGGAATGCTAGCACTGCATTGTAATTGACTGTACTCATAACTTCTTACCTTTAAACTAATATAAAAGAGAAGAAAGCATATAAATGATCAAAAATTTTATTCCTTTGCTTGTTTATTTTACATGTATTATTATAGTTACATCTAAAGGTGGAAAATTAACCTGCTCGGCCTGACCTATAGCAGGTTAGATTCGGCCCAGTGGCTCGCCTCTTCGGCCAAAAGGATTGGCCTAGCCCGGCCCGCCAACCCTAATCCGACGGGTTTTTGTGTGGGTCGGGTTGGCCTGAATTTTTTTATAAAAATTTTTTTCTTTTCTATAATTTTTTTTAGCCAACTTTTCAAATATCAATTCAATTCAATTAATTTTTTTTTATTTAACATTTCAATTTTAATACAATTAAATTGTAATATAAGAAAATTTTGATTTATTCATTTATCAGAAAATAAAATAAGAAATAAGAAATTACAACAATTATTGCTTCGTTAAAAACCTTACCAAGAAAAACTTAATTGGGATAAAAACTTGGTAAGGAAAAAAGAGTACAATAATTAACAGTTAATTTGCAAATTATAAAGTTATAATTTACAAAACAACTAATTTTAGGGTTGATTAGGATATTAGAACCTCTTTCATCTGTATCATCTAAATTATAAAATTGTATGATTCTATTAAAGTATCATCGACAACTTCTTATTGATCCTGATAACACGATCGTTTTCAATCTCGAAAATATGTGAGGACTTTAATCATTTTTTGTGAAAGTTTAGTCCTCCTTTTGATTTAAAATTCTTCCACTTGCACTAAATATTTGTTCGGATAAGACGGTTGAGACAAGAACAAAGAAAACATCCAGGGCAAGTCTTGATAATACGGGAAAAATATATTTTCTGGTTTTCTAATATTCTAAGACATCAAAGTTGACTCTTTGTTGTGGATCTGCTGGTAGCAAGTCAGATGTTCCCAAATATTGGTGAAGCTCATTACTCTACAACTGCATGGAGGATAGTATATTTGTTGTTGATGCTTCTGAAGATGAGGCTATGCTTCGAGTTCAGGTCTTCTTCGGCCTATTAAGTGCACTCCAGGAGTTAAAGTCTTCATTTATGTCTTCTTATGCTACTTCCTAAGGTATTATGCCTATTTGCTGGTTCACATACCTGTTTTCATATTGCAAATATACATCTGCAAAACACTGTCTTATCTCTCCTAGTTGATTGGCATATGCTTCGTCTCGTAAATTTTCACTTAACGTGTCTAAATCATTTTTTAAACCCGCTAATTTAATTATAAGATCAAATATGACAGCTACACAAAAAAGAAAAGGAATGGGTTTCAAATATTTTTTTAATTTTAATTATATTATCTCTATTGGTCCCGCTAAAATTTCAGTGTTTTTGTTTTTTTTTAAATAAATTTAAAATTTTTATAATTGTATGTATTACTAATGGACTAGTAGGATAATACACACAAGAAAGTTTTAAAGTGGAAATATAAGAGATTTTAAGAAAATAATGAAATTTTTTAGCTATATGTCAATCACTGTCTACCAAATAATGAGGACCCCTATTATTTGCTACAAAATAACTAATTAAATTTGTATAATATAAACATGAATCAAGCATTAAATAAGTATTATTCCATCTAACAGGTATGTCTAATGCAAAAGTTCTAGGAGACAAATTTGATTTTATACAAGCATCTTGAAATTTACCATTTTTTTTTATTAATTACTACTAGTAATCCAAGCTAAAAAATCTCTAATTCTATCAATATTATTTCTAATTTTTTTCATACTATTTTTCACAATTAAATTAATAATGTGACATATACAACATTGTTGAAAAAATTTCAAATTGTCATAAAAATGAAAATTTATTTTAAAAAAAAATCTATAACTATACTGTTAGCACTTGCATTATCTAAAGTTAAACTTATCACTTTGTGAACAATATCATAATATTCTAAAACTTCAACAATTTTATTATAAATGTGTTGACTACTATGATCTACATCCATTAATCTAAATCTCAATAAAGATTTATTTAATTTACATTCGTTATCAAAATAATGACTAGTCATACAAATATAATCTTATTTAGCTCTACCACTTCAAATATCGGTGGTTAGAGTCACACTAACATGACAACTATGTATTTTATTTCTTAATTCTAATTTCATTTTCTAAAAAAATTTATTAAACCATTTCTAGTTGCAATTTTACAATAAGTTTTAAATTCTAGAAAAAATGAATTTTTAATAAATCTTTCAAAATATTTATCTTCAGTCATATTAATAGGTTGATCAGTTGCAATAATATATAAAGCTAATTGTTCCCTATATACATCAGAATTATAACGCTAAGTAATATCCATTCTAGTTATTTGAGTTTGATTGGTTTCTCTATTTCAGTGATGATTTATATGTTTACTATCATGCCTTTTTAAAGTACTAGTTCCATTACCTGCATCAGTTTTATTGCTTCTTGCTTTCTTCACTTGAACTCCATTTTCTGTCTTGTAAAACTTTTTAAAATGCACCAAATCGTTTGATGTGTGCCTATCGTTGGTTCCGACTACAATTGATGAACCCACTTCTACTTCAGATGGAGTTGGACAAGGACGACGATTACGAGAACGACCTTTAGAACCACCGGGAGTTGTAGCAGCATGGGGGGGGGGATATTATGAGGTGTATCGGATTCTAAGAATGAGAAAGTGGAACTGTTTCAATCTACTGCATTTACGTTAGGATAATTTTCTTCATCATCGAAATTGATGGGATGGATATATCTATCCATTCTAGTTAAAAAAAAAAAAAAAAAAAAAGGATATAAATGAATTAAAGAAGGAGAATTGAAATTTGGAAATATGAATTGAAAATTGCAAAAACTAATACAAATTAAAATGAGAGCAAATTAACAACAAAGAGATTGAGAGATTTCAATAGAGAGAATGAGAGAATTTGGGATGTGAGGAGATATGAGAAGTTTATGCCTTATTTATTGAAAAAATGGGAAAAGAAAATGACAAAAAAGACTATTCCAACTGTTATATTTAAAGAGTAAAATAAGTTTTTTGCAAAAAAAAAATAAAAAATAAAAAATAAAAAATAAAAATATTTTTTAATTTATTTTTGTTCAACCCACCAAGTTTTCAAAAATAAAAAATATAAACAACCTGTCGGGTTGGCTTATGAAGGCCCAGCAAGGGATGCCTGTGTTGGGTTGAACTTGGCCTGCCCTTCAAGCAGTCTGGGTCGGTCCTGGGTTGAGGCAGGCCGGGTTAGAGTTGACCCGCCTAACCTGGCCTATTTGTTCCACCTATAATTATACCTTTGATAATTATGTGTCTAACCTGGCTCATTTGTTTCACCTATAGTTATATCTTTGATAATTATGTGTTTGCTAGTATCTCATTAGGTTAAGTTTGTTAGGCCTCAGCGTATACTGAAAACTAGTTTTTATCTTATTAGGTTTCACTGTATTAAAATGAAACATGTATTTGGGTAATATAATTAAAAGATAATACACACTACATTCCAGAGGAATCAACATGATCACATAGTAAGTACCGGTCTGCATAAAGCAAACCCAGAAGGAAAAATATATTTGAACAGGAAAAAAAAAATTGCAACGATCGTAGGAAGAAAACTATTATCATTCTGGTTATACATTCCTCATCTGTTGAATCACAATCATTCTATGGTTTTGGATGTTTTGGAGTTGGAGTAGGATGAGTTGTTACTCCATGATAGTCGATGTGGTAAACAATATCTTCTAGGTGATTGGCAGTGGTTTCATACTCCATTGCCGTTGAGCAACCATCCTGATCTTTGGATTGCTTAGCCTCATCATCAATCACCTGGATGTTAGACAACAGTAGTTATGGGAATTTTCTTATAACAAAGTTAAGAAAGTTGTGTTCAAGACCTTTACAGATACCTTGTGACAGTTTGGTGATGACATCTTCATTTCTTTCATATTTCTCCTTCTTGTGTAGAAAGTTGTAGAAGCTGATGAACCAATGTTTTGGGAAACAAAATACATAGCAATTGTAAGCAGACAGAAGCAAATGCAGTGTAGAGATTTCATTATTTATAGTTGACAGAAAAACTTCTTGTATCCTTTGAATGGAAATTGATTAGAAGACCAAATATATATACACCAAAGCTTTGAATGCAATATTGAGAGAGAGGGTGTGTTTGTCTATGTCAATTATTGAGGGACCAGGGGAACATGTCTCGGCCCATGATTATGATAGTATGATTCATTGATTCTGTTGTTTACAGGAATGAAAGAATAACTCATTCGCATTATCTCTCTTCTACTTTTTCTGCTTTTCAAAGATGTTTTTACTTTATAGGGGGACAAGTTTTGACATAGGGGAACGGTGGTTTATCTCTTTGCTTATGTTTTTTGATTCACGTGAGTGTTCCATGCCAAGCATGACCACTCACAAATGAATCATTAATCCATGTTTTGTCTTTGCCAATAATGAGAAATGTGGTTTGTTCCTCCTCTCTTCTTTTTGTACCTTAAAATAATTTTACGTGATGTTTTTTTGGTCTCGTATTTCTTTTTAAAAATCTCATCTCAGTGTTTAACTTATTGATGTGAATCCTACTCCAATCCAATGCTGGTTGTATCTTATTTTAGCCAGGTTTCATCACCTTGCGAATTTAAGGACAAATCATCTCCAACACGAGGAAAGTGATGCGGATCCACCATTAAGACAAGTCATTAACCCTCACAATCCTCCATTGGAGATCGTGGGAGGAGTTATTCATGGCATTGATACAAATTCAGCAACTAGTCTCCTCATGGCCCAAGAGAAAACCAAAGGAAAGTCCATTCATACCCATGTAGCCAATTCGGCCCAAGAAGAGAAAAGGAAGCATTGGTTTTCTAATAACTCGGCCCAATGAGAATTATTTTCACAAGATGAAGATGAGAAGCCCAATCCCAGCCCAATCTGCCCCACGTCCTCATTTGAAGAATTAATGGGTCCAAATCCAACTTTGCGATATAACATGATAAAAAAAGATTCAAAAGAATTAATTCAGAGGGAAGCTTCAAGGGAAGGTCAACCCTTGCACATGGGTTCACAAATCCAAGGAGACAAAGCATGACAAGGGTGGCCCACGTTTTCTATTTTTGGCAAAAACAAGTTGTGACAATGTTGGGCGGCTCCTTGTCCCTTTCTCTTTTGGGAAAGTCACATGTTTTGCTAAATTCCAAGTTGCCTAGAATTGAAGACCTAATAGCATAGCCTTTTTATATTTCCTATGTATTGTTTAATGTAATTTCTTTTGTATTGACTTGTGCTAATCTTGAGTGCCACTTGTATAGTTTAGGATTTAGGATATTTTTTATACATTTTGGGTCATAATTGATACTTGATTCGATTAAGTGTGTTTTGCAAGTCTAAACGATGATTTTGAGCATAAATGATAGTTTTGAACGCAAATGACGTAATTTGAGCTTGTTAAGTCAGAAAATTTTGAATCAAGGATCTTTAGAAATCTAAAAGGCAGACATACAACTTGCATGATCTGGGATTTTCCTAATTTTGATTAGAAGAGGGTGAAAACTTGGCTTGAAGTTGTGAACGGTATATTTGCGAACTAAATAACACATTTTTTTTTTTTTTTTTGGAACGTACTTCAGTAGTGTAGCTATAACTTGAGATGTAGACCTCGGATTGGGGTGATTTTTAAAGGACTACAATTCTTATGTTTACTACATTTCCAGATTCAAACGCTATCATGCTCCATTTTGACCATTTAAGCTTTGTTATGGCAAAGAAAAAGTTTCGTCGCGGTGAAATTGCATCAGATGCGAAAAAAAATAAAACGATGCATTTTGACTTGCTAGGGCTTTGTCCTTAAATGAGAGGGGTATGAATTAAAGCAAAATGAAGGGAAAAAGAGGCTGGAGGTCTCTGGTTCGTTCAAGGAGGAAGAAGACACTTGGAGAAGAAGAGAAGTGATGATTCAAGCCAAATCTTAGAGAAGATTCTCCAAACATGTTTAGTTTTCCATGATGAACTTTGATTCCTTTTGTTCCTCTTGTTTTATTTCAATTTTGACCATGAGCTAAACTATTGAGTTAGGGTTTTGAGGTAACCTTTGATACAATAGTTCAATTTATATGATTTGAGTTGCTTTTAGTTCTAATTTCATGTTCTAAGTGTTTATTTTATGCTTGTTAGGGCCAAAAAATTTCATGGACCTTAGCAGGCCCAAATACGAAACATCTTCTATGTGGACCAAAACCACAGCCCAATCCAGTTGGGCCCACGGTAAGATTCACATAATAGGCCAGCCCATTACATTGACCGGGTTGTCCATAGAACAAATCCAATCACCAAGGCCCTAATTTGGTTAGGCGTCATCACCAGCTTATTCGAGTCTAGGCCCATCGATCCAAATCATTCCCAAAATCTAGAGTTTACTCTGACTCTAAAGCCATCTACTTCCTATTTTGGTACAATCTTGATCTTTCTAAAAGATCCATGAATATCCTAGTTCCTCTAAGATCCTGGATCTTACATTGAATGGGATTCCAACTCCTTCAAAGGAATGAAATCAAAGACTTTCCTATTCACTAAATCTCTACTACTATAGACTCATAGTTCTAGTAGGATTCGGAGACCCTATGACTAATATACAAACAGAGGCCTGTCCTCTCATAAGGCATTCCACTTTTACACTTTCAAGCTCCCTAGTTCTCACCCTTGAGAGCTATACATCACCACCGTAGTTCTAGTCTTCGACTAAACTTCTGGTAACCCTCTCTTTCCCTTACCCTCACTAAATTAGCCTTATTCAGTCTTGCTGACTTGAGTATCGAAGTGTCTACGACAAACACCACTTTGGTGTTTCCCGTTCGCTTCATGCTTGTTTCCTTGTGTGTGTAGATTGTTAGTTGCTGATGGGGTTTACACAGCGGAAAACAAAAATAAAATCCCCAACAACAACATTGAATTCAAAAACCTTATACCTGATTTACGTTATTTCCATATGAAATGATATTGTATATAAAATTTTCAGATTTCATACCAGTGTTTGGAGGCTCCTTCAATCGATATGAATCCGTCCCACTCTAAGATAAGAGTGAACTCTTGGTATCCACACGAAGACAAGATGGCAATCGACTTGCGGTCTCAAGTGCTGGCAAGACACACAAGCAAAAGGATGCATAATTTTTCTTCAAGAAAAATTCTTGTCTTCTCCAAGTGAAAAACGTGGGAGAGAGTGAGGTGAGTGGCTTGGATTTAATTAATGTGTTCTCTCATTTTATTTTAATTTTAAGTTACCTTTGATATGCAGCAAAAATTAAAACCCTAATCTAGTTAGGAATAAATTTATTCCATGACTAGAATAGTAAATCCTCATTACCAAACAAGGTAATAATCCACATGGCATCTTATTCAAATTCAAATATGATTTTCATATTCATATATTATCTTTATTAATATCATCAAATATTAATATTGAATATATATTTAAATTCAAATATGAATTTCATATTTCATATATATATTATCTTGTCTAATATTAATATCATCAAATATTAATATTAAATAATATATATATAATATATAAATATATTTAAATACATAATCTCAGTACTTTTAATTTCAATATGAAATTAAATATAGGCAACGACCTCAGCAAATTTAATTACACTGTGAGATTACCAAAATACCTTTTCATCTCAAAAGACGAAAATATCATTTCCATCATAAATGTCAAAAATACCCTTTCATCACAAATGACGAAAATACCCTTTCTCACCAATTCATCATTAATCTGTCTTCTATGTGTATGACCCGAAGGCTCCTCATCATATCGATAGTGAGTAGTCTTGCGATTGACACCAATTAATCGTCTCACTAAACATAGAGCAAGATTGGCTTCTAGCAAGGCATCATGGCCACCCCATAGATTCGGATTCAGTGAAACAGCTTGCCTATCAAGATATGGTTACCGTACAAACCGATCATTTCATCATCTATTATCTCATCAAGGCTGAGGTACAGAAATAGTTTCAACCTCAGTTATCTTTGATATCTTTGTATTCAGTTACTGGACCAATGATCGGAATAATAAATTGAATTGAGCAACAACTCAATCTCACTATGGCCATAACTTTAATTTTATTGCCATTCACTGAATTGCGCCGTGAGATAACTTCTCTCATACTCGAGAGTGATGAATCCTTTGTTGATCCACCATAGTCTTGATACACTTCTCAATGCAGCCAATCACTACCGTATTGATAGCTCTGAATAGAACTATGTTATGCTGGTGTCAAACTACACCAATCGGTGCACAAGGCGCTCTGGTGATCTCAAGTCTAAGGATCACATGCACCACCATTCGTTAGAGGATTTATTCCATAGACACTAGGGTTACCATCTATATGGAATCCTCTGGTGGGTCTGTCCAGTGAACTTGCCTACAGCAAGCACCCATGTGTCGCACCAGGTTGTCAGCAAACAACCTTGACAAGTGAGATCAGTCACTGTCTTTCAATAGGGTCGTTCAATACTATGATAGCCTTACCATATTATATGTGTCCTTGGTCCGAATAATACTAGGGCTACGGACATTTCTAGAATGACCACCATATGTGATCATAGGGTTCTCATTATCAAGATTTGAAACATTTGATACCCTCGTCACGGTTCTACCATCCTAAGGACATATATCAATACACGCAATTATGATTTACATGATATAGAAGAAAGTTGCCTTCTATTGATTAACAAACATTATTACAAAGAGTCAATTTTATAATAATTAATTGGCTCTAGGGCAACAACTCTAACAATCTCCCACTTGCACTATAGCCAATCATTCATGTACTTAACACCGAATGACCCTAAGTGCCTATCAAGCTTCTCCTGCAACAGAAACTTTAACTGTGGGTAAGTAGGTATTTTGCAAATCCGCACATCCCCTTTTCTAATCGATTTCTTAGATCAGATTGAATCAACTAAGTAAGTGTTTGGATCACTAGTGAGACCATGGTTCCTTAGCCACAATAATGGCTCCATTGTTGTCGTAGTAGAACTTTACTGGATTAGCAATGCTTGGAACCATATCAAGTTTAGTAATGAACTTCTTGATCCAAACCGCCTACACGGCTGCATTAGATAATTTGATATACTTAGCATCAGTTGTAGAATCTACTACAGTACTTTGCTTCGAGCTATTCTAGCTCACTGCAGCTCTATTGAGACAAAATATAAACCCCGATTGCAAGCAAAAATCATCTTTATCCATTTGGAAACTAGCATCACTGTATCCTCTTAAAGTGAGCTCATCTTCCCCTCTATAAACCAAGAATATGTCCTTAGTCCTCTTCAGGTACTTAAAGATGTTCTTGATAGCTATCTAGTGATGCTCACTTGGATCTGATTGATATATATCTACTACAAGTGCTCAATGCATATGAGACATCAATCCAAGTACACAACATGACATACATATGGATCCAATTACTGACGCATATGGGATCCTTTTCATTCTATCTCTTTCATCGTGTGTTTTAGGACACATATCCTTAGAGAGATAGACACCATGTGACATCGGAAGAAATCACTTCTTGGATTCTTCCATACTGAATCTCTTTAGTACTTTATCAATGTATGTACTCTGACTTAGGCTAAGCAACCTATGTGATCTATCACGGTAGATCTTTATTCTAAGGATGTAGGCCGTTTCTCCTAAATCCTTCATGGAGAAGCACTTGGATAACCAAGTCTTTATTGACTACAAGTTCGGTATATCATTCCTGATCATAAGTATGTCGTCGACATACAACACCAGGAATGCCACTGCGTTCCCACTTACCTTTTTGTAAACACAGGGCTCATCTTCTTTCTTAATAAAACCGAATTCCTTTATGGCTTTAACAAAATGAATGTTCCAACTTCTTGAAGCTTGCTTGAGTCCATAAATGGACATTTGCAACTTGCATACTTTATTAGCTTGTCTATCAGAACGAAGCCATCAGATTGTGTCATATACACACTCTCTTCAAGGTTTTCGTTCAGGAAAGCTGTTTTGACATCCATTTGCCAAATTTCATAGTCATGATATGTAGCAATCGCAAGCATAATCCGAATGGACTTGATCATGGCAACTGGTGAGAAGGTTTCTTCGTAGTCAATACCATGAATTTGTTTGAAACTTTTGGCAACCAATCGTGCCTTATAAGTATACACCTTGCCATCCATGTCAGTCTTCTTTTTGAAGACCTATTTACACCCTAAGGGTTTTACCCCTTCAGGTGGATCCACCAAAGACCACACTTGGTTCTGGTACATGGAGTCCATCTTAGATTTCATGGCTTCAAGCCATTTAACGGAATCTAGATCCGATATAACGTTTTTGTAGGTTCTTAGCTCCTTGTCTTGGTAGACCAGTACATCACCATATTGAGTAACGAGAAAACCATATCTCTCAGGCTCATGACGTACTCTTCTAAATCTACGCAGCTCCTGTGCTACTTGAGGTGGTTCACTTTGATCCACATATTATGAAGTAACCTCCTCACGATGTTTAACCACCTCTTGTGGCACATCTTCTCGTCCTTGGTCTAATGTATCTTGTGGTTCTAGAACTTCATCGAGTTATACTTTTCTCCCATTAATACTTCTTAGGAAAAATTCATTTTCTAGGAAGACACTAGTATGAGTGACAAAAATTTTGCGCTCTTCTGGGTGGTAGAAATAGTATCATTTGGTCTCCTTCGGATACCCTACAAATACACACTTACAAGATTTTAGACCCAGCTTGTTCGAAGTCAATTTCTTGACATAAGCTTCACAACCCCAAATCCTTAGATAAGACAAGTTGGGCTTTCGCCCACTCCATAGTTCAAATTGAGTCTTATCGACAGACTTTGATGGCACACGGTTCAATACGTGAGTCGTAATCTTTAGGGCATAGCCCCAAAATGATGCGGGTAGATCACTAAAACTCATCATGGACCTAACCATATTAAGCAAGGTCTTATTCCTCATTTCAAACACTCCATTGTGCTGGGGTGTATACGGAGGGGTAAGTTGTGATATTATCCCACACTCTTTCAGGTATTTAGAAAACCCTGAGCTCAAGTATTCACCTTCTCGATCCGACCAAAGAGCCTTAATACTTCTGCCCAATATATTCTGTACTTCATTCCTGAATTCTTTGAACTTATCAAAGGCTTTAGATTTATGTCTCATAAGGTAGACATAACCATATCTACTAAAATCATCAGTAAATGTGATGAAGTAGGAATATCCACCTCTGGCTTCAACTATTAGTGGACCACATACATCACTATGGATGATGCCTAACAGTTTAGTAGCCCTTTCACTTTGTCTTGTGAAAGGTGACTTGGTCATCTTGCCTAAAAGGCATGACTCGCTTACCTCAAATGACTAGAAGTAAAAAAGGTCCAAAACTTCATCCCTTTGAAGTTTTGCAATGCGGGTTTGATTAACATGACCCAATCTACAATGCCAGATGTATGTATGGTTTTGATCGCTATGTTTAACTTTCTTAGTTTTAACGTTGAGAATATTCTTATTGTTTAAATCAAGAACATATAATCTGTTATATAACTTTGCAATTCCAAATAGAATACCATTCAAACTAAAGGACAACAATCCATTAGAAATCTCAAAATGATATCTTATATTATCCAAAGCAGATACTGAAATAATGTTTCTAGAAATTGCAGGTACAAAATAACAATCTTTGAGTTCCAATAATAAGCCTATAGGCACAATAAACAATAAGTCCCTACAACTAATGCAGCAACACGTGCTCAATTTCCAACTCGTAGATCCACTTCTCCCTTGGTGAGCAATCTACTCTGCCTTAGTCCCTACACATTAGTACAAATGTGAGTACCACACCCTATGTCTATGACCTAAGATGTTGAAAGAGAGAAGTTAATCTCAATCATGTACATACATGAAGTCGAAGCATCTAACTTTTTCTTGTTTGCGAGGAAAACCTTGCAGTGTTTCCTCTAGTGGCCAGGCTTGCCACAATAGAAGCAGACTACCTTCCCACATTTCCCAATGCCACCCTTAGGCTTGAGAGCATCCTATCCTTTGGGCTTGGGCTTGGGATTGGCCTTGGCTTTTCCCTTGCCCTTACCCTTTCCTTTACTGGCAACAACCAGTAAAACAGGCTTGGACTTTTTTCATGTCCTGCTCTGTAGTCCTTAGCATGTTTAGAAGCTCTGACAAGGATTTCACCATCGTGTTCATATTGAAATTCATAATGAATGGTGCAAAAGAATTAGGTAAGGATTGCAGAAGTAAATCCATTTGTAATTCTGCATCCAACCCAAATCCCAAAGTCTCAAGCCTCTCTATGTACCCAATCATCTTGAGCACATAAGGACCAACTTGGGCTCCCTTAGTCATACGACTTCTAAACAACATACTTGACACCTTGTACCTCTCATGTAGAGAATTTCCTTCGAAAAGCTCCTTAAGGTGTAGAATTATGGCAATTACGTCCATATTCTCATGCTACTTTTGCTGCTCAGGTGTCATCGATGCTAATATAAGGCATTGAACAGTATCAGCATCGTCAAGGAACCTTTGGTAAGTTTCCTTTACTTCTTGAGTTGCATCAGGATCAGGCTCAACCAAATAAGGCTCGTCAAGGATATACAATTTCTTTTTGGACTTCAGTACAATCTAAAGATTTCGATACGAGTCCGAGAAATTAGATCCATCAAGTCTGTTTTCTTTCTTGATTATCAATCGTAGGTTGATATTGCTCATTTTTAAATGAATCTACAATACATAAAAGTAAAGTCAATATAATGTTTATTATTATTTTGATATGGTAGAAGTATACCCTTTGCTTTGGTGAACAAGGTTCAAATGAACAGTGGTTTGACTAAAGACATGATGATGGAAGCCATTTCAATTTTGACTTAATATACTTTACTTGAGGGGTTTTTTTATTTTATGTCTCACCAATTTTATCTTTCTTAGCATGTTATAGTCATAACATACACGCATACTAAGCATAAAATAAATGTTTTGGTACATAGCCTTAACTAAAACCGATTTCCTCAAGTCAAGAGGAATTGGTAGGTCAACCTAGGTTTGAAAGGAAATGGATTCTTCAAGTAATTTCGCCTCCTTCCTTTTCATCGCTTCTTCTTCTCGAACATTACACAACTTTCAAAAATAAAATTACATTTTACATTATTGAAAAGAAACCTCGAGTTACATTCGAGGGGAGTGAGATGAGAGAAAGAAGTTACATTGGAGGTTTAGAGAAAGGCAGGGCACGTAGGCCCTATTTTAAATTACATAACCCAAAACAATTAAACTAGGTTCGTTGGCTTATGCACCAAGCACCATGCATATTCACAAACAAGAATCATGCATAAACAATCAAAATTTAATTTTGATTAGGTTGATCAATTACAGTTACCCCTTGAATTTTGGCAGTGTTACATTTAAGTCCAACAAGTTTTAAAAATCTCATTTTAGTCCCTTGTTATCGGGCCTCACTCAATTGGGCCTCTAGAATGTTTCTAACATGCATCAACATTTTTTAGAAAATTATAGATTAAAAATATCACACAACAATGCAATCACGACCCAAAATTCAGCCTATTGCATCTTTACGTGGGCTGCCCAAAAAAATCCAAATTTGGTGCACGTTTTAACGCGCACTAAATCATGCCCTTGGCTGAAAAACCAAGTGCCAACCGAGGCCAAGGGAGCACTTAGCCTCCACGGGGCAGCCCCAAAACAACAGCCAATCAAGAGGACAGTAGTAGTGCATTCGCATGCGCCACCGCTGCATGCGGCAGCAGCCTTGGTGTAGTCGCACAAGGCTGTTGCTATGCTGTTTGCGGTGGCACAGCCCAAGGCCACATGCTGGAACATGTGTCCAGCACTCCTCCCCGTGCGGTAGCGCGCAACAGTCGCATGTAATCTGTGAAGCAGCAGCGTGTAACCTGCTTCTTGTTGCTGCCATGGCAGCACACAACAACAACATGCCACCCTACAAGGCAACATCCTCCTCAGATTAGAATCAAGTTTTATTTGATTTCGATCCCCCAAAAGCAGAAGCCAAAAAAAGAAAAAAAAAACCAGATTAGTAGCACGTCAACCGCAGCAGATTTTTAACACAAAAAAAATTAGTTTTTACACATCGTGCAATAACATAATCGATACATATCAAAATCAATTCAACCAAACTTTGAATAACAACGTAAAAGGTATAAGGAAGACTCTGATACCACTGTTAGTCACTGATGGGGTTTACGCAGTGGAAAACAAAAATAAAATCCCCAACAACAACATTGAACCCAAGAACCTTATACCCGATTTACGTTATTTACATATCAAATGATGTTGAATATAAAATTTCCAGATTTCATACCAGCGTTTGGAGGCTCCTTCAATCGATACAAATCACTCATACTCTAAGATAAGAGTGAATTCTCGGTATCCACAAGAAGACAGTATAGTGATCGACTTGTGGTCTCAAGTGCTAGCAAGACACACAAGCAAAAGGATGCAGAATTTTTCTTCAAGAAAAATTCTCGTCTCCACCAAGTGAAAAACGTGAGAGAGTAAGGTGAGTGGCTTGGATTTAATTAGTGTGTTCTCCCATTTTATTTTAATTTTAAGTTGCCTTTTATATGTAACAAAAATTAAAACCCTAATCTAGTTAGGAATAAATTTATTCTATGACTAGAATAGTAAATCTTCATTACCAAACAGGGTAATAATCCGCATGGCATCTTATTCAAATTCAAATATGATTTTCATATTCATATATTATCTTTATTAATATCAACAACTATTAATATTGAATATATATTTAAATTCAAATATGAATTTCATATTTCATATATATATCATCTTCACTAATATTAATATCATCAAATATTAATATTAAATAATATATATAATATTTAAATATATGAATATATTTAAATACATAATCTCACTAATTTTAATTTCAATATGAAATTAAATATAGGCAACGACCTCAGCAAATTTAATTGCACTGTGACATTACCAATATGCCATTTCATCTCAAAAGACGAAAATATCCTTTCCATCATAAATGACGAAAATACTATTTCATCACAAATGACGAAAATACCCTTTCTCACTAATTCATCCTTAATATGTCTTCTATGTGTGTGACCCGAAGGCTCCTTATCATATCGGCAGTGAGTAGTCTCGTGATTGACACCAATCAATCGTTTCACTAAACACAGACCAAGATTGGCCCCTAACAAGGCATCATGGCCACTCGATAGATTCGGATTCAGCGAAATAGTTTGCCTATCAATGATATGGTTACCGTGCAAACCGATCCTTTCATCATCTGTTATCTCATCGAGGCTCAGGTACAAAAATAGTGTCAACTTTAGTTATCTTCGATATCTTTGTGTTCAGTTATTGGACCAACGATCGGAATAATAAATTGGATTGAGCAACAACTCAATCCCATTATGACCACATCTTTAGTGTCATTGTCATTCACTGAATTGCGCCGTGAGATAACTTCTCCTATACCAAGGAGTGATGAATCCTTTGTTGATCCACCATAGTCTTGATACACTTCTCAATGCAGCCAATCACTGCCGTATTGATAGCTCTGAATAGAACTACATTAGGCTAGTGTCAAACTACCTCAATTGATGCATAAGACACTCCGGAGATCTCAAGTCTAAGGATCACATGTACCACCATTCATTAAAGGATTTATTCCATAGACACTAGGGTTACCATTTATATGGAATTCTCTGGTGGGTCTATCCAATGGACTTACCTACAGCAAGCACCCATGTGTCGCAACAGGTTGTTGGCAAACAACCTTGACAAGTGAGATCAATCACTATCGTTCGATAGGGTCGTTCAACACTATGATAGCCTTACCGTATTATCTGTGTCCTTGGTCAGAATAATACTGGGGCTACAGACATTTCTAGAATGGCCACCATATGTGATCATAGGGTTCTCACTATCAAGATTCGAAACACTTGATACCCTCATCATAGTTCTACCATCCTAAGGACATATATCAATACACGCAATTATGATTTACATGATATAGAAGAAAATTGTCTTGTATTGATTAATAAACATTATTACAAAGAGTCAATTTTACAATAATTGAGCTCTAGGGCACTAATTGGTGTAGTTTGACACTAGCCCAACGTAGTTCTATTCAGAGCTATCAATACGGTAGTGATTGACTACATTGAGAAGTGTATCGAGACTATGGTGGATCGACAAAGGATTCATCACTCCTGGGTACGGGAGAAGTTATCTCATTGGGTAATTCAGTAAATGACAATGATACTAAATCTATGGCCACAGTGGGATTGAGTTGATGCTCAATCCAATTTAATATTCCTATTATTGGTCCAGTAACTGAATACAAACATGTCGAGGATATCTGAGGTTGATACTATTTTTGTACCTCAGTCTCGATGAGATAACAATTGATGAAAGGATTTGATTGCACGGTAACCATATCGTTGACAGGCTGCGGTTTTGCTGAATCCGAATCTATCGGGTGGCCATGATGCCTTGCTAGGGGCCAATCTTGGTCTGTGTGTAGTGAGACGATTAATTGGTGTTAATCGCGATACTACTCATTGCCGATATAATAAGAAGCCTACGGGTCACACACTTAGAAGATAATTTAAGAATCAATTTGTGAGAAGGGTATTTTTGTCTTTCAGGAAGAAAGGGTATTTTGGTAATCTTACAATACAATTAAATTTGTTGAGGTTGTTGCCTGTATTTAATTTTAATATTAAATTAAATTTGTGAGATTAAATTTAAATATATCTACGTATATATTTAAATGAATCATTATTATTAATTAAATATTAATATATTAATATATATTATATTAATTGATTTTAATTATAATAATAATTAATTAATTAAAATACCATAAAGGGTGTGTTTGGTTGCAAGGGTAAACTAGGGTTGGAACCCATGGCTATTCCGAAGTGGAATAGGGTTTTAATTGTTACACTATATAAGTGCAACTTAAAATTAAAACATAGAGGAATTATTCATTCAATTAAAAAACCCTAGCCACCCTATCTCTCTCTCTTTCTCAAGAAGAAAACTTTTCTTGTTCTTCTTTCTTGATTCTTGAAGTGCTTGATTGTTCTAGCAAAATAATCAAGGGTTCTTCGGATTATCTTCGTGTGGACTTCCGTGAGTGCGATCCGAAATCAGAGACATTCGAAGGAGCCTCCAAACGTATGTAAGTATTATAATCCTTGGATGGATTTACTTTATACAAATTTTTGTTATAAACATGTAAACGGTATAATCTATACTCGGATCTAGGCAAAGAAAGGTAATTGATTTACCGATTGAATTTTTGTTTTCCGCTGCGTATGGTAGATCAATTACTTATACTATGGTTACAACACCACCGATTGCATCACCCAAAGATTAGAGGTAGTAGCTCTATTAAAGAAGGGACACCTCCGGGATTTATTGACAAACAAGGGAAAGAATACAGTAAGCTAGAGAAACAAGAAAGAACTGTCTCCTCCTCCTCGAGAACCTACACCAAAGGGATTTTGCACCATCATCTCTGGAGGTTCAGAAGTCAGTGGGGTTATTGATGCGTTGTAATTACAACATGCAATGTGTAGCAAGTGCACTAGTCGCAAAAAGTAATAAAGTGATAAGTAAAGTATTGTTCCCACAAGGATTGTTTGTTAAGCACTGATTTTCCTAATTGTTTGACAAGTTGGAGAAAACGAAAAATGTTTGGATTTGCGGGATGAATTTAAGCTAAAATGAAAACAAAATTTACTACGTACTTAAAAGGCTAATTAATGACAGTAAAACTAATTCACGAGAAATATCAATTAAAGCAAATGGTTAGGGTTTTGACTTCACTAGGATTTAATGAAATAATCTACGAATTATGCTACTTCTACACTCACATGCACGGATTATAAATCGGACTCCCTACTGTGTAAAACATACCTTCTCAGGCTATGTTTTCCTACTTTTCCCAATTAAGCCTCCACACCCAACAAATTGAAGATTAATAGATCCAAGTTCATTAAGCTAATGAAATCCTAAATTGATTTCATTGATTCTCAAGCCTATCTCTAGCGTTCAATACAACAATGGCTATTACCCTAAGAAGCTCATACATGATTCATTTCTCAATCTCATCATGTTCAACAAATAAATTCAATAAAAACAAGAACAATCACACAATCCATGCAATAGAATGTAAAAGCAACAATAATCTATTGATTAAACATAAAAATCCTAATTACATCAAAACCCTAACCCAAAGTGAGTTAGTTCATATTGAAATTAATACAAATAGAAATAAAAACAGTAAACAAAGCATTCAACATGTTGGAATCAAGAAAAGAGAACAAAAATCTTCCCTATTTGATGAATCCAAAGAGTTGATCTCCAATCTTCTCTCATTTTCTCCCAAAAATGTCGAACTCCTAATAAAATGGCTAAGTTTTTCTTATATAGTCGGTCCAAAAACCTAAAACTCGCCTAAAACAAAACTGTGCGTTTTAATAAAAACTAGAACTTGCAGACTTTGCTTCGCCGCGACAAACTATTCTGAACAATTCTGAAATTACAGAATTACCCTCCACTTGCTTCCTTGCTTGAATCTTTAATCTTTGGTACTCTCCAATAGGAACAAGCTTCATAGTGCTTCAAATCCACTTCAGAACTTCCCCGAATTGTGAGATTTGCTTGCTTCTGGGTCTAAAAACTCAATTCCGCTCTTTATTTGCTCAAAGTGCATGTTTCGGCTTGAAACATAAAACATATGAAATTAAGTTGTAATTCAGGCAAAAACGACATAAGAAGTATCCAAAATCCGGCCAAAAAGCCTAGATAAAACAGTATAATCCTAGGATTATCAGTTATTTACTCTTCAGCCAGGCGGCATGCCTGAGCAAGCCATCACCTAGAAGTCCGCTCTACCCATCCACCCTCCCAAGCACCTACTAAGCAGGTCATCCAATTTGAGGACGACGAGCCAACCATCTTAGCCGCCCATACAATGACGCCTTAGTCATTTCCCTCCAAATAGCCAACATCCTAGTCAAAAGAGTGTTTGTAGATGGGGGATCCTTGGCCAATATCATCTTCCTGGAAGTTGTGAAAACTATGGGACTAGATGAGTCAAATCTCAACAAGCGCCCAACCATCCTGATCGGGTTTAGTTCCAAACAGAAGTACACTATCGGTGAAATTGCATTACTCATTAATGCTAGTGCAGTAAACCGACAAACCATATTCTTGGTGCTCGACTGCCCTTCCCCCTATAACGTCATCTTGGGTTAACAAAATGTTCGCTGAACACCGAGAGATACCATGGAAGTATGTATTGACGACATGCTCGTCAAATCCCTCTATAACGCCCACTTTGAGGTACATAGCTTATTCATGTTTACTTGCCTTTAAATGTTGTTGGTTAGCCTTTAGTTAAGTTGGTAGGGTGATATTGT
Organism: Pistacia integerrima; assembly: GCA_026225825.1. Classification (NCBI taxonomy): domain Eukaryota; kingdom Viridiplantae; phylum Streptophyta; class Magnoliopsida; order Sapindales; family Anacardiaceae; genus Pistacia; species Pistacia integerrima. The sequence continues at coordinate 14,309,074 of CM047743.1, read as the reverse complement.
AGTGTGGTTGCCCTGAATTTGGTGAAGAGTTGGCGAAGTAGAGAATTACAGACTTCGTCGGGGCAAAGAATAAGCTTCGCCGCGGCGACGTACACTCTGTATTTTTTCACCGAGGTGAAGAAAAATCTTCGCCGAGGCGAAGAGTCGGCTGAATTTCATGTGAAGTTTCTAGAGGAATTTTCTATAAGGGTAAAGTGACCATTCTACCCCTCATTAGCAGGAAAAGTGGGGAGTGAAATGTAAGAAAATTTCATGGAGAATGTATTGGGATAGGGTTGTATTTGTAAAGAATTAAAGGGTAAAGATGGAATTTCCAAGAAAGTGTAAGGGCAAAATGGGAAGGAGTGCTTATTTATATGAGCTAGTAAGGGTTTAGCGTTACAAACCCTCCCATTCTCTACACCCCATACACCACTTCCACTCTCCATTCCTCTTATCTCTTCACCAATTTTCTAAGGGAAAATTGAGGGCTTTTGGTTGGATTTTGGTAAGGATTTGATCCTAAGCATTTCGTGGAACTATTAAAGCATAAGGTAAGTAAATCCAACCTAAGATAAGATTTAAGTAATCAAATGATTTGATATGCATGTATATGCTTATGAGTTTGAGATTGATTGTTGAGAATGATGCTATTGTTAAGTATATGGCTTTTGATGAGTAGATTTAAGCCATGAGAAGTGGAGTTGGTATGATGGTGACCAAGTGAAACTTGGTTGAATTTAGAAAGAATTTCAGTAGAATATTTGAAGTGTATTTTCCTGGCGAGGATTTGTGATGATTCAAGGGAGTTTTACTCCAATTATGGATGGTTTAAGAAAGAAGGATAATTATAGTTAAAGTAGAATTTAAGTATGCATGCTTGATGTTTGATGAAATGCCTAAGAGAAATATATGCATGAATAGAGAAAACTTAATTTTGTGCAACACTGCATATTTGCATTACATGGTTGCACTTAAGAAAGAATTATGAGCATGAGCCATCTGCATGCATGTATTTGCATATGCATAAGAATTTAAAGAAAGAATAAAGACCTTTAAGAATAAAGAGAAAGAAAGAAAAACATTAAAGAATTAAAGAAAGAAAAGTGCTAAAGAAGAGAAAAGAATAGGTTGTTGCGATGGGGAACCCGTGGGTGATAAGAAGAAAAATTCCCACATACACGCCACCTTAATTGAGTGGCCTAAGAAGAAGAAGAAGAATTTGTACGGCTTGTAAGAGTGTATGTGGATGAGGGCTGTACCAAGAAGAATTTCCTACATGCACGCCACGTTAATTGAGTGGCCTAAGAAGAAGAAAGAATTTCTACAGTCCGCAAGAGTGCATGTAGATGAGGATTATACTCACTCACATGGCCAGGGTTCCGAATCCATTCATCAACCGAGTCCGATCGGCAAAGAATAAGAAAGAAAAATAAGAAGAATAAGAATAATAAAGAATGAGAAAGTTTGAGCAACAAAGAAAAGAAAGGAAGAGCTTGAACAAGCAAGAAAAGAAAAAGAAAGAAAAGAATAGAAAGAAAAGAAAAGAAACAGAATAAGAAATAGAAAAGAAGAAAGAAAATGCATTACTGCATATGCATTTCATTCATGCATGTTACCATGATTTCCATCATGGTTAGTGAGAATAAGAAAGAAAGAAAGAACAGCGAGAACTAGAAACAGTGAAAGAAAAGAGAAAGAACAAAGAGAGAATGATGAAGAGAAAGAATAGAGTAAGGAAAGAATTCAAGAGAAAGTCACGGGGATGGAAGAGTAGAGGATTTACTTACTGAGCAATTTTGTGCTCATCCCATTATTTTTCCATGTTTTGCAGGAAATAGGTGAGAAGCGGTTGGATGGACGTCGAGAAGCGAAGAGAAATGGTACCACTATCCACCGTTGCTAAAGCTTTTATATATGCTATTTTGTATTATGTAAAGAGAAAATTTTGGGCCCATCTACTTTTCATTCAATAAATATGTATGTTTTCATAGTATATTTTCTAAGTATACTAGTAGAAAAGAAGCTATCACACCCTCATAGCCGAGCAACACCTTGACCACCTCAGCTAAGCCTTCGCTGTCCTCAGAAAGTACAACATGAAGCTCAACCCAGCCAAGTGTTCATTCGGGGTCTCATCCAATAAATTTTTGGGATACATGTCACTCAACGCGGGATAGAGCCAATCCTGATCAAATCTGGACGGTCCTGAATATACCATCACCCACATGCATCAAAGACGTCGAGCGCCTTACTGGGCGAGTGGCTGCCCTAAGTCGTTTCATCTCCCGGTCCGCTGACAAGTGTCATCACTTCTTCGCCACGCTTAGAAAATCCAAGAAGTTTGAGTGGACCCTAGCCTGCGAAGAAGCCCTACAGCAACTAAAGAAGTACTTAACATATCCCCTACTCCTTTCCAAGACTTTAATAGGAGAAAAACTTTACACCTACTTGGCAGTCTCAAAGACATCCATCTCATCAATACTAGTTCGAGAAGACAATACGAAGCAGCTACCAGTATACTATGTTAATAAGTCTCTCTTTGATGCTAAGACTACAGTCAACTAGAGAAACTGGCACTCGCACTCATCCATGCATCTAAAAAGCTCCGGCCCTATTTCCAGTGCCACTCCATAGTCGTCCTCACCTTTTTCTTACTCAAAAAGATACTTCATAAGCCAGAGTTATCAACTTAACTCACCCAATCGACCGTGGAACTCAGTGAATTCGACGTATCCTTCCAACCATGCATCACCATCAAGTCGCAAGTGTTAGCAGATTTCATTGCAGACTTCACTCCCAGCACTTTCATTCAGGTGGAGAGAGAGAGCTACTATGCATGACTAGTGAGACACATTCGAAGTGGGCTGTCTCGGTGGATGGATCAAGCAATGTGAACGGAAGTGGGTTAGGCATCGTACTGATCACACCAAAGGGAGACATCATCCAGCAGGCCATTCAGTGTGGGTTTAAGTGTACAAAAAATGAAGCTAAATATGAAACTTTGATAGCCGATCTCTCACTTGCCAAGGAGACCAGAGTAACAAAGTTGGAGGTAAAATCTGATTCCCAACTCGTAGTCAACCAGTTGCAAGGCACCTACCAGGCTCGAGACTAAAAAATGACAACTTATATGAACCTGGTCAAAGAGCTCTAGTCGGCTTTCAAAGAATTCACAATCACCTAAGTCCCAAGAACTGAAAACACCCATGTTGACGCACTTGCCAACCTTGGCTCGGCTCTTCAAGGCTCCTCCGAGTCATCCAACCCACTCATGTTCCTCCAATGGCCAGCCGACTGGAAAGAACCCCAAACCAACAAGTCGCTCACACCTCAAGAGCCTACAGAAGTAATGGGTGTTGAACCAACAGATTCATGGATGACCTTTAAACCAGGTACTTAGAAAAAGATGAGCGCCCAGCTGACAAAAATGAAGCACGCCACCGGAGAGCCAAAGCTACAAGATTCACCATCTATGAGGGCCAACTCCTAAAGAAGTCCTTCTCCGGCCCTTACCTCAAGTGCATAACTCCAGAGGAAAATAAGTATGTCCTTGTTGAACTCCATGAAGGCGAGTGTGGAAACCATGCAGGGGACGCAACCCACCATGTGCTCTGACTTAACATCCTATGTAAAGAAATGTGACAGCTATCAAAGGTTCGCTCATGTCTCACACCTCCCGCTAGAGCGACTCAATTATATCCTCATACCTTGGCCATTCATGAAGTGGGGGATGGATATAGTTGGAAAACTCCTAACCACACCCGAGTAACGAGTCTACATGTTAGCAGTCATTGATTATTTTACCAAGTGGATTGAAGCTGAAGCGCTCGCCCAAGTCAGAGATAGAGAGGTAAAAGTTTTCATATGGAAACATGTCATCTATCAATTCGGTATACTAAAAGAAATAGTTACGGACAACAGGTCTTAGTTCATCAGGTGAGGCTTCAGAGACTTCTATGACATGTGGGGAATCAAGCTCGGCTTCTCAACCCCTCGCAGTCCCCAATCAAACGGCTAGGCTAAATCATCCAACAAAACAATCATGCATACCTTAAAGAAACGCCTCTAGAAAGCTAAAGGCGTATGGGCATAAGAACTACTAGGGGTCAAAGTCTTATAGAACAACAGCCCACTCGTCCACTAGTGAAACTCCTTTCTTTCTTACATACGGATTTGAGGTAGTCATCCCAGCCAAAGTATCAATTCCTTCAACAAGACTCTAATGGGTAAATGAAGAAGCCAACAGCCAGATTCTTTGCCACAACCTAGACATAGTTGATGAACTCTGTGAACAAGCCAACAAATGCAACCATCTACAAACAACAGGCCGCTTGACACTATAATCGTAATGTCAGAGTGAGAACCTTCAAAGAGGGCAACTGGATTCTCCACAAAGTCTTCCAAAACACTAAGGTGATCAACTCTAGCAAATTCGGCCCAACCTGAGAGGGACCTTACAAGATCACAAAGCAAGTAGGAAATGGCGCCTACAGATTCCAGTCTCTTGAAGGCAAAGACATCAGCAACAGTTGGAATGCAATCCACCTCAAATGCTACTACTTCTAGTAAGATTTTTCTCAGCATCATTTTTTATTTTTTTCCATTAAAAAGGATGAGTGGGTGACAGGTTATTTGCAATATTCGCAAGTGTACGAAATCACGCAAGTAATAAAGCTTGAGTAAACGAGTGTCGAATCCCAAGAGAGCTACCTACCAAGTACCAAACTAGTCTATTTTGTTACTATTTGATGAAACAGAATTTTAAGAATGAATTTAATGAAAACGAAAACAAACCAAAAACTAAACAAAAGCACAATTTTATTAATACTTTGGTAAATAGATCAATATGACTAAACCTAGGGCACATATTTCACACCAATTTATTCTTATGCATTGACAATTATTGCTAACCTAATTAAACTCATTCTAAAGGCCAAACTCCTTGATATTTCACTAACTTTCTCTCAAACAGTTAGTGAATTAACCCAAAAGAAACAACCCAAAATATCTCTAAGTTGGATTTAGTAGTTAAGAGATCATTACGTTATATGGAATTTAACAGAGCCTCATAAATCGTGGTAACCTATCTCTAGCGTTCGCTCAATCTATGGTTTTATTACCTTAGACAAATCAGGTTTCATCTCTTGATCTCAACCCAACCCATGATATCATTTAACCCGCGGATCCTTAAGAATTGAAAGCATTACACAAAATAATAAAACTTAGAATTAATGCTCAATAAGAATTAACAACAATAAAGTCAACACATATTCATAAATAGGGCTACATCTTTAGCCCTAGAAAAGGGATTTAGCTCATAATCGCAGTAATAAAAATAACCATTATATTCAATAACATGAGTTCAAGAAATAAAAATATAAAAACTTCTCTAATTGGCGAACGAGAACTGTAAGAATTCCGATCTCCAAAATAGTAGCCGTCATTTCTCCTTCTCTCCTCTCCTTAAAAATTGATTAAAGACTCTTATTTATATTGCTAGGGCTTGGGGGTTACTTAGGAAATAATTAAATGCCTTCACCTATTCATTCAGACTAGGAGAATGTAATAACGCAAACAGGCCCGTGACCCATAGCTGCGGCGATAATAAATGGTCGCTGTGGTGATCGTACTTTCTGTCCCACAAGTTAGTGATCTTCCGAATTTGGTAAAGTCATCAACATAAACTTTATAGCTATCTGAATAAGATTTCCAACGCCACAAGAATCGTCAAATTCCAATTTTTACAGCTCAAGTTATGATAGAAACATCGAAGCATGCTCATCTTGAAGGATTTCCAGATTTTACGTTGTATCGTCGACGCGTCACAACTTTCTCGTTTCAGCTTCGATTCTTGCACCGTTTGTTCCTACTTGTCATGAATTCCATCGACATCATTCTTTTACCTTCAGATATTGGTTTGAACCTGAAAATACTCAAAATACACCCGTGATCCCGTAAAAGGTATTTATGAAATAATTAATTCAAATTCCATAATTTAAACACATTTTTCCACAAATAATTCAGTTAAATCACTAACAAAATATATACTTTCAAGCTCTTATCACAACCCCCAACCAGCTTTTTGCTAGTCCCTAGCAAACTAAGCAATAAAATAAGTCTCTAAGCTTTAAAATAAAACAACCAATTAAAACCTATATCTAAACTATCCTAAATCACTTTCGTAGATTGACACGATTGCATTTAGCTTATGTAACAAACCTTTAAACCCCTAGGCGGCCCTAGTTGGACGAGTTGTAGTCTCGTGAGGGTTTTTAGCGATGATACCCACAAACATCCACACTAAACTTAACCTAAACTCCAAAAATAAAAATACACATAAAAAGAACAAAAACTAACAAAAATTCTTGGATCAATTCATAAAGGTGTCTCAAAAATAGCATACACACAAAACAAATAGAATAATTAAGAATCACCTAAACTCACAGACAATGCAAACATTAATTCCAATTTCGTTATAGACCCTAGAACATCCATATAACAACAAACCATTAGTCTACAAACTCGGATGGTTTTATGCATAACATTCACGAACAAAATTTCGATCTCAGTATTCGAGTTATGACTATATGTGAATCATGGAATCAAACTCCATATGCTTACTTTTCAAACCACTCTCCACTAATGTAGAAGTTCACATTACCTTAGATCAATAAGTCTTTGTAAAGGTTGTAACGTGAGGGTAGAGTATGAGTTCATGAAGGAACGAAAAGGGAAATTAACAAAAATCAAATTAAGAGACTTAATTTTAATTCATCTTATTACTATCATACAAAAACACTTCCCTTTTTCACTCAGTAGCTCCCCAACCTTAATCGAGCTTTTTCTTTTAGACAGTAATATAAACTTATTTGGATAATTTCAAATCTTCATAATGCTTTCCAATGCCCACTTTTCTTTTCTTTCTCTCTCTCTCTCTCTTTTTTTTTTTTTTTTTTTTTTTTAAAAAAAACTTAACAATGAGAAGAAAGTAGAAAGATACACACAACCCCACTGATCTTACAAGCACTCCACAACCCCCAACCAATTTCTTTGCATAAACTTGGGTTGTGGCAAAACACTTCCTCACCACTACTTGTACTAAGCTTGAATAACAATTAAGTCTCTTAAAGATAAAATTGGTAGGATTGTGTTTTAGGCTCATAATCAGGGTAGGGTAAAAATTAAGATCAAATAAAGAAAAACAAGGCTAAATTGTGTTTAAAAGGCTCAAAGGGTTAACTAACAATGATGATAAAAAGGGTCGGCTTGAAAGGCTCAATCGATCCGAAAACAGCCTAAATCATTTCCTAAGTGATGTGAACTCTAGGATTTCACCTCAAGTGGTTGTCAAATGAGTTCTAGAGTTTGTTGAGATTGCAAAAAGAAAAAAAAAATGTTTATGGAAAATTCACACATAAAACGTCTCTAAGTAGGTAAACTTAACCACTTTCAATCCACAAACCACTAGGGTCTCAAATTAAATATCATTAACAATTACAATCATCCGTAATTAAAGGAAAAAATTTATGTCCTCTACTTGTTAAATGTTATTGCAATCACATTCCTATCATAGACATATAAATTAATCCAAGAGAAAAACTCACAACATAAAACAAATAAAAAAAAACTGCTCCCTAAATCCATATCCATAAAGAAAAATTCTACTGAAATGAAATTCCTACCCCCAACCATAAAATCAACATTGTCCTCAATGTTAAGAATAGGAAAAAGGAAAGAAAACGTTACCACATTCCTCAACATTATAAAGTTGTCTAGTTCGTGGTGTCATATGCACCAAATTTGTTCTATAAAAAAAAAAAAAAAACACTCTAAATAGACCTTGTTGGCCATCATTGTTATGCAAAAAGAAAAAAAAAATAAACGGATATAGAGAGCGTCAACAAACCAGAAATAAAGCTGAAATAATAGTTCACAAGAACTTAATGAACAAACAGCAACAAAATTCAAGTGCGTAAAAAGAAATAAACTACACTGACAATAGCAAACAAAAACATAACATAAATCTCCAGGTCTCCATCAGTGTCACACTCCCTACTACTCCATACTCTCCTCATAATCATCATCAGAAGCATCAGCATCGTCCTCGTCTGAGGGGTACACAAAATCAGTCCATTCACACCTTGGCGCTACCATTCCAACATGAGCAAGTTGCAATTTTTGCATCTCATATTGCACCCTCATTTGCCCACTCATCCAAGTCATCTAGGCTTCTTGACAATGCTATTGCTTTCTCAACTTATCTATATCTTCATTCATCTTCGTCAATTGATCTTTTTTTTATGGCTTCTTCGACGAACATGCTTTTGTCTTGGATACTTCCACTCTGCCCCCACTAGTGAGATTTTGTAGAAATTGCGTTGTAAGACATACTCCTTGCAGGATTAATATTTCTTCAGAATTCAAAGGCACCAGAGCTCGCTTACATAATTCAATAATCAGTTGAGGGAAGTAAAAAACTAGTCTTGTTACGCTTTGCCGAATGGAGAATCTCATAAAAAATATTCTCACCCACATTCATCCTCATCTTGTGGTGGATAGCATACATCCAAATCGCCCTAGCTTTGCTAACAGAGGTCATGTGCTTTGAGGGAATCAATCTAGAGCAGAAAAATATAACCAAATGCACGAAATTGAGTCCAAAGACTTACTTTCAAAGCGGATGTGTTCACCAGCCGCAATAAACCACGTAGCTTTCCCTTCCGTCAGCAAATTAATCATGGCATCATAATTCACTTCTTGCTTGTATGTTGCATAGGCATCCTCATCTATCTCAACTTGCAACAGCCCATAAAACTCATTAATAGCGGCTACAGTAAATACCACTTCCTTGACTCTTACCATTGTCCTTCCGTCAACTCTATCAGGAACGTTGGCATAAAACTCTTTCACTATAGAGGCAACAACAGGAGCCGTAGGTTCTTAGCAAAATGTCTTTCAACCCAAAGCTTGAATTACATCAATGATCCCCCTAACATTCTCTTTAAACACCAGCCCTCTTTCTTCAATAAATCCACCAGGTTTCTTTGCAAAATTTTCATGTCTCTCCTTGGCAGCCTGACTAACAAACCGGACATCATTAGAGGCCTGGCCTTTTCCTTTTTCTCACCTATCGCCTCCTAGCTTTCTCTTGGGTGCCATTGTAACAATTTCCCACTCAACCAATACAATCAATTAAATCTACAGCTTCAACACCCACGTAAATCACCACAAACTCCCTGTGCTAATTACAATTTCTCCACCCAATCAATGCAACCAATTAAATCTATAGCACCCAACTTCAATCACAAAGCTCTTCAAGCATAACACAAAGCTCCTACAAAAATTCCAATCAAGTGCTCCCAATCTTCAATAACCAATAACACAATGCAAAATGGGTGAGAATTACTTGTGTGAACCAGATTCTATGCAAATTTTGCCTTGAATTGTTCTGGATTGGCGCAATTTTGAAAACCCCCAATCTTTGAAACCCTAACTTTGATTTTGTGAGAATCTCAAATTGCTTCCTTAATCTGCAAAATGTGAGTTGAAATTGAGTGTGTTAGTGAACAATTAAGGAAAAAAAATGAAGATGGGTTGAAGGAATGATGAATGGCAATGGTGTTTTGAGATTTTTAAAGAGAGGAAGAGAAAATGGCGTCTGTGGGATAATGGCTTTTGAATGTGGGAAATGGCTGATATAAATGCTAATTCACATTTGCTTTGTTCGCTTGTTGTGGCAACTGGACTTTTCGCCGCGGCGAGCGTGCTTCTCGTCGTGTGGGTGCGCGATGGTAACGCTCGCTGCAGCGATGATATGTGTCGCTGCGGCGAGGCGTGATGATCTTTCTTTTTGTGCGCTAAAATGACGCTCACTACAGCGATGGTGAGCATGATGTTGAAGTGGCTAGGTAACCACCGAATGTGTTTTGCTAATGACTTGACAAGAATAAAACCAAAACATCTAAATTAATGAAATGAAAAAAATAAAAATAAAAACAAAAACGTAATCAAAATCTTGGGTTGCCTCCCAAAGAGTGCTTGTTTAAAGTCTTAAGCTCGACTCCTTTCTGTCGTCAATGAGGATTTTGAAGAAAGATTGAAACCCTCTCGTCTTCATTCGCATTCTCAATATAAGGTTTCAATCTTTGGTCGTTGACTTTGAATGTTCCCTTTGTCGGGTGGTGAACCTTTATCGCCCCATGCGGAAACACACTATGAATTATGAACGGGCCAGACCATCTTGAGCGCAATTTCTTGGGAAAAGTCATAGTCTTGAGTTAAACAACAGCACTTTGTCGCCCTCCTTGAATTCCTTATTCACGATATGTTTGTCTTGCCACTGCTTAGTATTTTCTTTGTAGATTCGGGCATTCTCATATGCATTATTTCAGAATTCTTCCATCTCATTGAGTTGCAGTAATCGTTTTGCTCCTGCTGCTTGTAGATTGAAGTTCAAAAACTTCACTGCCCAATATGACCTGTGTTCTAACTCTACTAGTAAGTGACAAGCTTTTCCATAAACCATCCTATAGGGCGACATTCCTATGGGTGTTTTGAATGTCGTCCTATACGCCCATAATGCATCATCAAGCTTGGTTGCCCAATCCTTTCGACAGGTGCTTACCGTCTTTTCCAAGATTCGTTTCAACTCCCTATTGGACACTTCTACTTGGCCATTAGTTTGAGGGTGATATAGAGTAGCAACACGATATGTAACCCCATACTTGCTTATAAATGTTTCGAACTGGCGATTGCAGAAGTGAGAACCACCATCACTAATCCCTTGGTGTGCGAGACCTTGAGAAAATATTATTCTTTATGAACTTGACAATCACACGAGCATCGTTTATGGGTAACGTTGCAACTTCCACCCATTTCGAAACATAATCTATAGCAACCAAAATAAAACGGTTAGAAAATGAGGAAGGGAAAGGTCCCATAAAATCTATTCCCCACACGTCAAACAATTCTACTTCTAGGATATTATTTAGAGGCATGGCATTTCTCCTAGATATGTTCCCAACCCGTTGACATTCATCACAACTCTTAACAAAACTAAAAACATCTTTAAAAAGAGTGGGCCAGAAAAATCCTGATTGAAGAATTTTAGCGGCGGTATTTGTCGAACCAAAATGGCCACCAACTTCCATTGAATGACAATGACAAATAATATTCATCATCTCTTCGTCTGACACACATCTTCTTATCATTTAATCAGCGCAATGCTTGTACAAAAACGGATCCTCCCAAAAGTAGTACTTTAAATCTGCAAAAAAATTTCTTCCGTCTTTGGGAGTTCATTCCAAGGGTCATAACTTTCTGTGCCAAATAGTTGGCAATATCTGCAAACCATGACCCTTCTTGAATAGCAAACAATTGCTCATCTGGGAAGTATTCGTTGATTAGCTTGTCTTCCTCTTGAACTTCATCATTGGACTCTAATCGGGATAGATGATCAACTACTTGATTTTTCGTTCCTTTCTTGTCCTTAATTTCCAAGTCGAATTCCTGTAGGAGCAATACCCATCGCAATAATCTTGGCTTGGAATCCCGTTTTGCTAGGAGGTACTTCAATGCAGCATGGTCAGTGTACACAATAACCTTGGTACCTAGCAAATAAGAACGAAATTTATCAATAGAGAATACTACTGCTAAAAATTCTTTTTCGGTAATGGCGTAATTTAACTGTGGTCCCGTTAAAGTCTTGCTGGCATAATAAATCACATGCAAAATCTTACCTTTTTGCTATCCTAAAACAGCCCCTATAACATAATCACTTGCGTCACACATGAGTTCAAAAGGTAATTCCCAATCGGGCGCAACAATAATAGGAGCAGAAATAAATTTTGCTTTTAAACACTTAAATGCATCTAAACACTCTTGACTAAAATTAAAAGGAACATCCTTAGCTAATAAATCACAGAGAGGTTTAGAGATTTTAGAGAAATCCTGTATGAATCTCCTATAAAAACCCGCATGTCCAAGGAAACTTCTGACAGCCTTCTCTGAATTGGGAGGTGGTAGTTTCTCAATGACTTCAATCTTCGCTCAATCCACCTCAATTCCATTTGCGGATATTCGATGACCTAACACAATCCCATCTCGTACCATAAAATGGCATTTTTCCCAATTTAACACCAGGTTAGTGTCAACACATCTCTGCAAAATATTAGATAGGTTAGTCAAACAATCATAAAAAGAATCACCAAAAACAGAAAAATCATCTATGAAAACTTCAATGGACTTCTCAACCATATCAAGGAAAATTGAAACCATGCAACGTTGGAAAGTTGCAGGAGCGTTGCACAAGCCAAAAGGCATTCTTCGATTGGCAAATTTTTCGTATGGGCATGTGAAAGTTGTTTTCTCTTGATCTTTTGGCGCTATAGCAATTTGATTGTAGCCTGAATATCCATCTAGGAAACAATAAAACTCATGGCCAGCTAACCTCTTTAACATTTGATTGATGAATGGCAATGGAAAATGGTCCTTACGAGTCGCGGAATTTAGTTTTCCATAGTCGATACATACTCTCCATCCCGTGACTGTTCGTGTTGGAATCAGCTCGTTGTGATCATTGCGGACCACTGTCATTCCTCCTTTCTTTGGCACCACTTGGACTGGACTTACCCATGCACTATCCGAAATTGGATATATAATTCCTGTATCTAAGAGCTTCAATACCTCATTCTTGACCACTTCTTGCATTGATGGGTTCAATCTTCTTTGTGGTTGGACAGTAGGCTTATAGCTCTCCTCCATTAGGATCTTGTGTGTGCAAATTGAGAGACTAATACCTATATCCGTAATTGTCCATCCAATGGCCTTCTTGTATTTCCTCAATATGCGTAGCAAATTTTCTTCCCCTACAGCATTAAAAGAAGCATTAATAATGACTGGAAAAAATTTACCCTCTTCTAAGAATGCATACCTTAAATGAGATGGTAGTTGCTTCAGCCCAAGTGTAGGTAGCTTCTTGATTGGTGAAGTGGACTGAGACACCATGGCTCCAATTTCTCCGATCGATTTAGCTTCAGGACGAACTAAGGGTGGTAGAGCATTTAAGTACCTTAAACACTCTCTTATCTCTTCACTAACAACTTCATCCTCATGATCTCTAGAATTCATCAAACAATTCTCTAAGGGGGAAATGGGGTAGCTTTCTCCAAAATTCTACTCCACTATGGTGTCGGGGACATTAATCTTAAAACATGTGTCTAATTCAGATGGACGCTTCATGTATTCAAAAACATCAAACTCTACTTGCTCATCTTCTACCCTTAAGATTAATTTCCCTTGGTGGACATCTATCAATATTCTACCCGTGGCTAGAAAAGGTCGTCCTAAAATTAAAGGTATTTCCCTATCTTCCTCCATGTCTAACACTATGAAATCTATTGGGAAAAGTAGTTTGTCTACCTTAATCAAGACGTCTTCTACCATCCCCCTAGGATATGTTATTGATTAATCAGCTAATTGGAGAGGCACGGTGGTTGGCTTCATTTCTCCTATTCCAAGTTTCCTGTAAATGGAAAATGACATTAAATTTATACTTGCCCCTAAATCACATAAAACCTTATCAAAATAACAACCACCAATAATACAAGGGATAGTAAAACTCCCTAGATCTCGTAGTTTAGGTGGTAGTTTCTTTTGAATCTGCGTGCTGCATTCCTCCGTTAACATAACTTTCTCGTGTTCCTCGAATTTTCTCTTGTGTGTGAGGATCTCCTTCAGAAACTTTGCATATTTCGGTATCTGTTCTAACATATCAACAAAAGGAATATTAATATGCAAACTTCGAAACATATCAATAAACTTACTGAATTGCTTATCAAGCTTTTTATTCTTCAAACGTTGTGGGTACGGAAGGTTTGCATGGCTCAAAGGAAGTTTCTACTTAGATTCACGCTCGCTGCGGCCACCAAATTTATCGCCGCGGTGACTAGTTGAAAATTATGACGATTCGAGAGCTGCTTCATGATCGCTGCGACCACCGGTATCATCACCATGGCGATCGTCTTTCAATTAAATTGTATGCTTTCTCTGGTGTTTTATTGTTCAATGCTCCTCCACTTGCAGCATCAATCATGGCTTGAATAGTTGGTAGCAACCCTTGGTAAAACGTTTACACTTGTGACTAGATTGGTAAACCATGGTGAGGGCACCTCTGTAAGAGATCCTTATACCTTTCCCATGCTTCATACAATGACTCCAAATCTTGTTGGTAGAAGTTGGTAATCTCACTCCTCAGCTTGGTAGGTGGAAAATATTTAGTGAGGAATGTTTGAGCTAACTCATTCCATGTCGTGATACTCCCAGGTGGTAGAGAAATCAACCAAGCCTTAGCTTTATCCCGAAGAGAAAATGGGAAAAGCCTTAGCCTAATTGCGTCATCGGATACTCCATTATGCCTAAATGTGTCGCATAACTCCAGAAAATTGGCGATATGCAGGTTGGGATCATCATTAGGTAACCCAGGGAATTGGACCAACTGCTGAATCATTTGAATAATTGCTGGCTTAATCTCAAAATTATTCACTTGAACTGGTGGTCTCCTGATGCTAGAATAGCACATATCAACAATAGGACTAGAGTAGTCCTTCAATGCTCTTCGACCCACTCCTGTTCCACCAATTGCATTTCCTCCTATGGTATCCTTATTCTCATTCTCTTGATTTTCCACATTGGGATTTATAATTCCTGTGTTAGCCATTGATTTTTCAAAGTTAGCTTGCCTCTTTTCTTTCCTCAACTATTTAGCCGTTCTCTCGATCTCAGAACGTAAGCTCTCCAAGTTCTAACTAAAAGAAACAAACAAAACAAAAAGAATGAAAATTAATTTCTAAGCAAAATTAAAACACATCAAATTAGCAACTAAATACTTCGTGTTGATATTGGTAAAACAAAATAGTTCCCCAGCAACAGCACCAAAAACTTGACAGGCTATTCGCAAGTGTATGAAATTGCATAAGTAATAAAGCTTGAGTAAACGAGTGTTGAATCCCAAGAGAACTACCTACCAAGTACCAAACTAGTCTATTTTGTTACTATTTGATGAAACATAATTTCAAGAATGAATTTAATGGAAAAGAAAACAAACTAAAAACTAAACAAAAGCAGAATTTTATTAATACTTTGGTAAACATATCAATATGACTAAACCTAGGGCATAGATTTCACACCAATTTATTCCTATGCATTGACAATTATTGCTAACCTAATTAAACTCATTCTAAAGACCAAACTCCCTGATATTTCACTAACTTTCTCTCAAACAGTTAGCGAATTAACCCTTAAGCAATAACCCAAAATATTTCTAAGTTGGATTTAGGAGCTATGAGATCATTACGTTCTATGGAATTTATCAGAGCCTCATAAATTGCGGTAACCTATCTCTAGCGTTCGCTTAATCTATGGTTTTATTACCTTAGACAAATCAGGTTTCATCTCTCGATCTCAACCTAACCCATGATATCATTCAACCCTCGGATCCTTAAGAATTGAAAGCATTACACACAATAATAAAACTTAGAATTAATGTTCAATAAGAATTAACAACAATAAAGTCAACACATATTCATAAATAGGGCTACATCTTTAGCCCTAGAAAAGGGATTTAGTTCACAATTGCAATAGTAAAAACAACCATTGTATTCAATAACATGAGTTCAAGAAATAAAAATATAAAAACTTCTCTAATTGGCGAATGAGAACTACAAGAATTCCGATTTCCAAAGTAGTAGCCGTCCTTTCTCCTTCTCTCCTCTCCTTAGAAATTGATTAAAGACTCTTATTTATAGTGCTAGGGCTTGAGGGTTACTGAGGAAAGAATTAAATGCCTTCACCCATTCAGATTTGGACTAGGAGAATGTAATAACCCAAACAGGCCCGTGACCCATCGCTGCGGCGATAATAAATGGTCGCTATGGTGATAGTTCTTTCTGTCCCACGAGTCTGTGATCTTCAGAATTTGGTAAAGTCATCAACACAAAATTTGTAGCTCTCTGAATAAGATTTCTAACGCCACAAGAATCGTAAAATTCTGATTTATACAGCTCAAGTTATGATAGAAACATCGAAGCATGTTCATCTTGAAGGATTTACAGATTTTACGTTGTATCTTCGACATGTCACAACTTTCTCGTTTCAACTCCGATTCTTGCACCGTTTGTTCCTACTTGTCATGAATTCCATCGACATCATTCTTTTTCCTTCAAATATCGGTTTGAAACTAAAAATACTCAAATTACACCCGTGATCCCGTAAAAGGTATTTATGAAATAATTAATTCAAATTCCACAATTTAAACACATTTTTCTACAAATAATCCAATTAAATCACTAACAAAATATATAATTTCAAGCTCTTCTCAGTGGGCCTGTCCACCTCCTTCACCTTCAGTTGGCCTTATGGCCTGGATTCAATAAAAGTACTATTCAACTAACATTTTACATTCACCTCCTGTTTATATCGACTCGGCCACACAACCATTCAATGAAATTCACCTTCAGTCGGCTTATGGCTTGGATTCAATAAAAGTACTATTTGGCTAAAAGGTTACATTCACCTTTTTGTTTACATTGACTCGGCCACACAACCATTCAACGAAATTCACCTTTAGTCGGCCTCATGGCTTGGGTTCAATAAAATTACTATTCAACTAAAGGATTACATTCACTTTCTGTTTACACCAACTCGGCCACACAGCCATTCAACAAAAATTATCACCCTCAAATGAATCACACCAACTCAGTCACTAGACCTCAACATTCTAATGTTGACAGACAAAGTACCAAGTAGAAAACGTCAAGGCACATAGGCCATGTACAGACAAAGGCGACTCAGGCCTCAAAATACAAAAAAAAGGAAAACAAACACAAGTCTAAGGAACATCATGCCTTGTATCATCAATGTGAGTCGACTCATCCATAACCGACTCGATCCGCGTATCACCTCCCTCAATAGTCGGCCCTCCAACCTGGTTGCCAGCATTAGCTCTATCCCTCGACTCTGCAAGTGTCCACTCTAACTAACCAGCAAAATTGAGGATCTGGTCCTTAACCTGTCCCTCCGTATGATCGTCTCGCCCAACAGCCTCCTCCTCATCCTCCATCTCTTGCCATAGTTGGATGTCCTCGTCCGAGTTTCAATGGGCAGTGTTTCCAGACTTGTAATCTAGCATCAGCTCCCCTCTAGCCCTAATGATTGTGTCATCAGCAATGGTGAGGCACTAACCCCTCAGTGACTCAATCTCTACATCTTTCTCGACCAACTTCTTCTTTAGATGCTCCAGCTGAGCTTCAACTTCCTTCACCCGTTGCTTGTTCTGCCTTTCGGCCTTTTGGGCAACTGCCTCCCTTGTATGCAGGTTAGTATTAGACTTGGAGATTTCTTGAAGCTTTTTCTCATGCGCCAAGGCGGACTTCCTGAGGAACATACTACTTGTGAAAGCCTGCATAAAATCACTCGATCAGTGCCAAGCCACACAACAAATACAATGAAATAAAAGTCTAATTCATACCTAAAAAGCACGAGAAATCCCCCAATCAGAAGCTGTGGGCACTCCCATCTGACTCAACCGGCTCTCATCTGCAAGAAATAGGAATGAGTTAGCCAACTTGTTCAAGGAAGCCGTATCCAAATAAGTCAACGTCGAAGCTGGGACACTAAAGATCTATTTCTCGCTCTCATCATCCAAGACAACCATCTTGGACGACTCAACCTTAATCGCAATAGGCTGGTTGGGAGGAGTCACAACAACATCCTTCACCCTTCTCTCTTCCCTAGACAAAGAATCCCTCTTCCTCTTTTCGTTGCGCCTCACAATGGACTCACTCATGCTCGAGATAGTTAATTCCTCAATAGTTAGTGGGTTCAGGCATGACTTACCAAAAAAAATATGATTGCTGTAGTGAATGAGCAGCATGTGCCACGTCTGCTTCAACGAAGAGAAGGGGATACCTCGCTAAATTGCCCTGACTCCAGCCCACAAGTGACTCGCCCTTAAATTAGCTTCCTACAACACCACTCACCAATCCCTCAGCTCATTCGGTATGGTGAGAACTTCACCACTTGACAAATCCAAGCTGTCTTCACTTTGCCCCGCTCAATTGTAATCAGGATCTGCAAAGGAAAAACAGAATAAGCCTTTAGTAATCAAAGAATAAAAGCAAGAATAAGTTTCTCACCAATTGCTCGCCAAGTATGGGGGATCTCGACCCGACCTCTCTCTCCAAAAACTGCTTTGCCTCTTAAAAAAAAGAAGTGTTCCTTCCAATTCTTCTCTGGCACACCAAGTGAGTCACCTTCATACGAGGAACTTTACCAAGGACTCGGCTCCATAAACTGAAAGCTGCCACCTACATACATACATGTTCACCCAGTCGATTAGGTAGGACGACTGAGTGTACCCTCACGTAGCGCTAACTACTCTCTAAGCTAACTATTCTTTAACTTAGAGGGTAAAGGGAAAACTGTTGGGGCCAAAAAATGTCATGGACCTTAGCAGGCCCAAATACGATGCACCTTCTATGTGGACCAAAACCACAGCCAAACCTAGGTTGGACCTACGGTAAGATTCACATAATGGGCCAGCCCATTACATCAACCAGGTTGTCCACATAACAAACCCAATCACCAAGGCCCTAATTTGGTTAGGCCTCATCACCAGCTAATTTGAGTCCAAGCCCATCGATCCAAATCATTCTCATAATCCAGAGTTTACTCCGACTCTAAAGCCATCTAATTCCTATTTTGGTACAATCCTGATCTTCCTAGAAGATCCATGAATATCCTAATTCCTCTAAGATCCTAGATCTTACATTGAATGGGATTCCAACTCCTTCAAATGAAGGAAATCAAAGACTTTCCTATTCACTAAATCTCTACTACTATAGACTCATAGTCTTATTAGGATTCGAAGATCCTACGACTATTATATAAACAGAGGCATGTCCTCTCATAAGGCATTCCACTTTTACACCTTCAAGCCCCCTAGTTCTCACCCTTGACAGCTATACATCACCGCCATAGTTCTAGTCTGTGTCTAAACTTCTGGTAACCCATTTTTTCCCTTACCCTCACTAAATTAGCCTCATTTAGTCTTGCTGACTTGAGCGTCGAAGTGCCTACGGAAAACACCACCCTCATGTTTCTCGTTTGCTTCATACTTATTTCTTTGTGTGTGCAGGTACAGTGAATTGCTAGTGGCCTCAATCTCATAGGATCAAACCCTTTTTCTGTAACCGTAGATTTTACCATCTACAATGCTTATTGTCTTTGGATGCTTGATCACCATTCAAATGATGTGTTGTTCATGATGAGACTAAGAAGTGATTCATGATATGTGCTTCTTGGAATAAACACCATAGATTGAGTGAAAACTAGAGATAGATAACACGATCTATGAAATCTAGATAGAATTCCACAAAGCTTAAGAGACCTGTTACTAATAGACTTCAATTCTTGGTTTGGAAGGTTAATAGGAATGGGTATGGTGGTATAACCTGAGAATGAGTATCAAACATCTTAGGGAATTCGGTTTTTAGTCAAGAAATTAGAGCTGGCGTAATATAATATATAACTAAAATAGCGTAACTAGGAGAAATCAAATACCCTAACCTTTTTTTATCATTTTTTTGTTGATTACGATATTAGGTTTGCTTTACTTTTGTTTATTTTTATTAATTGTGAATTTTTCTTTAATTCGGTTTTCATGATTTGATTGTTTTATTCTTCAATTAACCTTAAAGCCAGGGAATTCAATATTTAGTAACTCTATCCTCGTAGGAACGATACTCTATTTATCACTTTATTGCTTCTTGCAACTATTGCACTTGCTAAACATGCATTTTAGAATCATCACCTGTAGTAACTAAAGCTACTACTTTGCACAACCAAGGGCTTCTTGTTCACAATGCAAGCACACTACAACAGCCAGGCTACTTTGTGTGTTGCGCATGTGGGATAACTTAGTGATTTGTGTGTATATGCAAACATAATATCTCGGTTGTTACACAACTAAGGCATCACAAGGATAGCTCAAGGCTGCCACGCCTGTTTTTCACTCACAATTTACGGAACCACTCATAATTGTGTTTAATAATTAATCCTAAAATTTATTAATTAATTCATTATCAACCCATGTTTAGTTATTAATTATCCTTTCCAAGATTAATCTAATCAAACAAATAACACTACATAAACATCAAAAGCATGAATTCACAAAACATGGCAATTTTTTTTTTCTTTTCGTAGAAAACTAAAATAGGGAAAAACCAATTGAACTTAGTCACCATAAAGAAAAGATCAAATCTATTTTGGCGTTAATTTATAAAACACTCACAAGATGACTTACTCATAACTAACGCAACCACTCATAGTTCTAGGTGTTGGACTCACAAAATTAGGGGTGTAATCGAACCGAGTATTGGGAAGCTTGAGCTCGACTCGACTTGAACAGTTGGAGCTCGACTGAGCTTCAAATGTTGAGCTTGATAAATTTCAAGGGGCTCAAGCTCAACTCGATTACCTATACAGATCGAGCTCGAGCTCAAGCCGAGTCTAGAGTTCGAACTCGAGACCTACACAAGCCAAACTTCAATTTTCTTTATATTTTTTAACTAAAACCATCGCAACAACCCAAAAACAAATTTATTCATACTATGTGCTGGGTCTGCAACCCTCCTCTACTCCACCACCTCACTGCCCAACTACTACCCCATCATCTCACCCATGCTGCCATCACTTGCACCACCATCCACTTGCCCAATTGCTTAATGGCATCAACCACATCTACCACTACCAAACCCAAGATTGCCTCCAAAAACACAGTAGTCCACACACCCAAATCAGTTACTACAACAAGAAATGCAATAGCCCACACACCCAAATCAGTCATTACATCAACCAATATAGCAGCCCACACACCTACCACCATAACCACAACCCACACAACCAAATCTATATGCTACTTGGTCACCATGTGAGGGCCTTGTAGCAGCCAAATCATGTTGCCACAAGGCCCACACGCGACAACCAATTGTGATCAATTGTCGTTCGACAAGAAATGCAAAAAGAGAGGAGTGGAGAGAAGTGAAGAGAAGAGGAACAAAATAGGCGTAACTGAAGACAAAAGAGAAAAAGGAAGAGGAGATAATAGAGAAAAGAGATGAAGATTTAAGGAGGAAGTGGAGACAAAAGAGAAAAAGAAAGTGGAGATAGAATTTAGAGGTTTCAGTTCTCGATTTAAGGAGGAAGTGAAGACAAAATGGTAAGTTACATATACCCCTTGACAGTTGCAAAAGTTGCATATATCACTTGTTGAGCTCGAGTAAGCTCGCCAGTTGCTTGAGTATTGGGAAGCTCAAACTCCACTAAACTCAACTCAGCATGTGAGCCATTCGAGCTCGAGTTTTTTTTGTGGAGCCGACTCCGAGTTACTCGCATGTGGCTCAGCTCGCCTAACATCCTTACACATAATAGGTTATTTGGAGTACTTGTCTCTTACTTTCCACACCCATAATTCTTGACTCTTCTCCATTAAGAGAGGTTTCATAGATTTACCAACTTTTAGTGTAGGAAAAACTTGATAGATACAAAGTTTAATCCTTTGCAAGTGCACGAGTCGCAATCGTAACATAGTGCACAAGTAAGGGTCGATCCCATAGAGCCTGTAAGTGCTCTCATGATCCTAGAAACTATGCCTTGATGAAAACAACAAGAATTGAAATAAAGAAAACATATAAACGACAGTAAAGTAAATATAAATCTAACTATCTACAAAGAATCCTAATGCTCTAATTCCATAATAATAATCAGCCTACATGTTCACCGTTAAACTATCGTTCTCCCCACTCTACTCTAGGGTTCGTACATCATCGGGTTCAACCTAGTACTTTTGTCATCTAAATTAGCTAGTGATGTATAGTCTAGTCTAAATAACGAAGGAACCAATTCACATAGACACAAATCATTCATTCACAGAGCTAATCAACATAGTGCGACGTCTCTCGTTTTTAAGGTATTACCGTGGCCATTCAAATTAACCTAGTGTTTCTATCAACTAAACTAGCTAGTGGCGTATAGCCTAATCTAGTAACAAAAACCCATTAAGCATAAGACAATCTTAAAGACAATAACCAACATATACCCGGGTAGGGCTACAAATCAGTCATTCCACACACAATCTTGCTCATGCAATCAGTTAACTAGCGTCAAGATTGTTCAGGCCCTAATATCAACTAAAGATTGAATTAAATGAAATGAATGAATCTATATTATAATAGAATGGATCAAACAAATAAAATAACAATAAAACACAAGCCTTCAATTAGATTACATCAAATCCCTAGAAAACAAACTACAACATAAAGGAAAAGAAACAACAACACCTGAAACCATAAACTGAAGAACAAAGGAGGAGGGGAGGAAAAGAACCTCCTCTTCTCTCCTCTTTAAGCTCCACCTTTCCAAGAGCCCAAAATGTATTCCAATCCCAAATGTGTTTGTAAAACCTCAAAACTTGCTAAAAACGGACTAAAGCTACCTTTATATAGTTTTTAGACAAAATGGAGAACTTGCAAATATTAGTCGTTGAAATTAGGGTTGGAAATGTAACATTTTTATATTTTGCACGATTTGTGCCACGACGTGGTTGAATTGCGCTGCGGTGCCTTTCCAGGTGATATCTTTTTCGACAAAAACCATATCACACCATGGCATAGTTTAATTGCACTGTAGTGCCATTTGGATTTCGCTGACATTGTGTTGCAGCGCCATATTTCTTCGCGAGGGCGCAATTTGGATTGAGCCGATTTGTGCCACGCACAAGAAATCATGCTGCAGTATGATTTGCAATTTACTTTTTTTCTTCATGCCTTAATTTATCCGCACTTGAACGGGTCCAGGATGTTCGAACACCAATAGAAGCATGAACAATCAATCTTTTTGCACCTGAACACTTGAAAAAACACACAACACCCGTGATTCTGAAAGATAACAAAACATGCATGAAATCACATCATAAATCATGCATTAAACCTTAAATTCCTTACAGTTTCACCCCAAATCACTAAATAAATCTGCATTTCCAACACTCAACACAGATGCCCTAGAGCCTATCCGATTGTAGCTATTGACTCTTGTAAAAGATATGTTAATATTAACAAAGGAAAATTCTCTATATCATTGTTCTTATATTATTTAATATATTGATATATGCCCTTAGAGTGCTAGAATCGTGATGAGAGTATCAAGTGTTTTAAATCTTGATTATGAGGACCCTATGATCACATATAATGGTCACTTTAGAACCGTCTGTAGCCTTAGTATTATTCTGAACTAGGGCACAGGTAATATAGTAAGGCTATCATAGCATTGGACGATCCTACTGAAAGATAGTGATAGATCTCGCATATCAAAGTTGTTTGGTGACAACTTGGTGCAATGCATAGGTGCTTGTATTTGGCAAGTTCACTAGACTAACCCATCAAAGGATTCCATATATATGGTAAACCTAGTGTCTATAGAATATATTCTCTAACAGATAGTGGTGCATGTGGTCCTTAGACTTGAGATCACCAGAGCACCGGGTGTAAATATTGGTGTAGTTTAACACTAGCCTAACGTAATCCTATTAAGAATTATCAGTACAGTAGTGGTTGGCTACATTGAGAAGTACACCATGGATATGGTGGATCAACATAGGATTCATCAAACCTAGGTACAGGAGAATTTATCTTGCTGAGTAATTCGGTAAATGACAATGACTGCAAAACTGTGGCCACAGTGGAATTGAATTGGTGGTCAAGTCCAATTTTATTTAGTCATTGGTTTGGTGACCGAATAAGAACATATCAAGGTAATTGATTTGAAGTACTTCAAATTAATTACCTTGATTTGAAGTACTTTAAGGAAAAGTGCTATTGTCCAGTGTTACTGTAGCCCATTTTTGTTGCAACCAGTTGACACTATTTTCGTACTTCAAACCTTGATGAGATAATAGATGATGAAATGATTAGATTGCACGACAACCATATCGTTGATAGGAAGTTGTATTGTTGAATCCAAATCTATCAGGTGTTTATGATGCCTTACTAAAGGCCAATATTGGTCTGTATTTAGTGAGACAATTAATTTAGTGTTAATCGTGATACTACTCACTGTCAATATGATGAGGAGTATACGAGTCACACATAGACAGTAGATATCGTGATACTACTGTATCAATATGATGAGGAGTATACGAGTCACACACATAGAAGACAGTTTAAGAATTAATAAGTGAGAGGGG
Source organism: Pistacia integerrima (assembly GCA_026225825.1). Lineage (NCBI taxonomy): Eukaryota > Viridiplantae > Streptophyta > Magnoliopsida > Sapindales > Anacardiaceae > Pistacia > Pistacia integerrima. The sequence goes on along the minus strand of CM047743.1, from coordinate 14,284,797 downwards.
GTTTTTTCGTCTTTTAAGATAAAAATGTATTTTGGTAATCTCACAGTACAATTAAATTTGTTGAGGTTGTTGCCTGTATTTAGTTTCATATGGAAATTAAAATTAGTGAAATTACATGTTTATTTAAATATATGTGTTTATCTATTTAAATGTAATATTATTATTTAATATTAATATATATTTAGAATATATTAATATTTAGGGATAATAATAATATTAATTAAAATACCATATTTACCTTGTTTGGTTGTGCGGTTAATTCCATTCTCATAAAGGAATGGGATTAGTGCTATTCCAATTATAGAATAAGGTTTTATTTGTTGCATTATATAAGTGCAACTTAAAATAAAACATATATCACTTTTATAATATTCAAAAACCCTAGCCACCCTTTCTATCAAAAACGTGTTCACCTTGGGAGAGTGAATTTTCTCTTTGAAAATTCTGCACTTCTTTATTCTTAAAAATAATTGATTATTCTAGCAAATAAATCGATTAGAAATTTGTCTTGTCTTTGCATGGATACCATTCGTGCTTTTTTTTTTCTTGGAGTGAAAGCAAATCTGCAAAAATCAAGTGAAGGAACCTCCAAATGCCGGTATGAAATCGAATAAATACTTTTATTAGTTGTTTCATGTTGAAAACAATGCAAATCGATATAAGGATCGCGAGGTTTTGTTTTATGAATTGAAAATTTTAAAATTCTGATACGTTACAAATGATTCAATAAACTAACACCAACAACGTTTGAAATCTAGTACTTATTTAGAAGTTAAGTCTTACCGCACTCACAAGCACACAACTCACAAAACACAACTTTTCGGAAGCTCTAAGAAGACTTCTTTATACGATAGAAACTTTAACAAAGAACCTCTTAGGTTTCATTTTGTCTATGTGCTCACAACGCTTAGGCCAAAATCAACCTTCAGCACTCACACAAGCATAACCTCATAAACAAAGCTTTTTCAAAGCTTTCTCACTAACTATGTGTGTTGTGTCTTGGTACTTCTTTGTATACTCTAGTACTCTAAAGTCACACTTTCAAAACACACAACTAAACTCTTTATGTAGTGCTTCAAAACCTTCACTGAAATACTCCCAAGCAGTACGGGATATACCTTTCTAAAGATCTTTCCAAAAAATTTCAATATATTGTTTAATTTGTTTCCTTTATTGTTTTACCATATCTATAATGGAAATCATTATATGCATTTTTGTTACAGTAAATTTCTTCTTGTTATTGCTAAGGTGCATGATACCCTACTTTTGCTACAATAAACACATTTTCACTATTGCGAAATTACTTTCGATATAGCAAATTTATTTTTACTATGACAAATTTGCTTCTTGAATTTAGCAATAGAGTTAATTTTGTGTTTGATATCGTTGGCGGCATGCAGTATCTTGAGGCGTTATACTCCCTCTTGTAATGTTGCACACACGAAATCTGAATGAAAATCACTAATTTGTCTCTCAAAATTCTTCCATTCTTTTTTATCTTTATTCATACAACATAAAAAAAGTTTTTAAATCTTCTCAATACAATCTTTCGAACCATTTGGCTTTCTAATAATTTTCCATCACACTTTCTAATTAAAAAAAAGTAGTAACTTCAATGACACTGCAGCTCTCAAACACATTATAAAGAGAGAACAAATACTGGGAAAACATAAAATTAAAGTACATTCTATCTAGAAATTAAATAGATGGACTTATATATATTTTAAAAATCTTGCACTCCGAAGAAATATGGTACATAAAACAATGTTGATGATGAGTAATCTTTTACAAACTAACTGCAAAAACCTCTATCATGTGTATTACCTATACACATATGAAGAAAAAGGATGTAAAAATAAAACCAACACACATTAATTAAACTTACACAAATAATTTATGTATCACAAGTCACCTTGTAAAATAATTGCGAGGAGAGAAGAGACGGCGGGGTGAGAACATTCCCATATACCTTGGTGAAGCAAGGCCATCAATGGAGCGATATTCAGGCATAATGAAACCCTCACTCTCCTCACGGTTGGAGATATTATTACTTCTCATGTGAGCATTGAAGGTTCCATATTTCACCAACTTCCCAACCCATGATTTCTTCTTAGATGGAGTTTTGTGTTCTGCATTCATCTTCTCACTCAAGTACTCTTTAACTGCGTGTAAACTTTGTTCAACCACCTCCATTGGAGGCGAAACAAGAGGGTTTCCTTCTACACAAAGCTTCTGGAGCTTCTTGAGGCATCCAATGGAATCAGGCAAAACTGTAATCTTGTTATAACTCACGTCCAATTCCACAAGCGACAGGAGGAGGCCAACTGAATAAGGTAGGTTGTCAAGGTATTGGAAATTTTGGCTCACGTTCAGAACTTCAAGATTGATTAAATTCTCCAGGTCTTCGGGAAGAGACCTGAGGCAGTTAAGACGTGCGTCTAATATGCGTAGAGATGTCAGGTGAGTAGTGGATTGTGGAAGGAAAACCAATTTATTCGAGTTGATTGAGAGCTTTTTCAGGTTCAACAGCTCAAATCCAATGCTTTCCGGTAGCACTCGCAGCTTATTAAAGTTGGCATTCAATTCTTCCAGTGACCTGCACAATACCAAAAAAACCTTAATCTTGCTAATTTAATAAGGGGAAAATTTATCCCTACGAAAGTGAAAGTACAAAACAAAAGTTACTCAAGTACCTCAATTATCAGAAGTGTGTTAATGATTTTGTTAGTATGATCCTCTTTTGTTATGTATTTTCAATGTCTTAAGGTGTATTAGCTTTTTTTTTTTAAAAAAAACAAAAAAATTACTTTTCATATTAATATTTTTCTAACAAAAAAATAACTTTTCATATTAATATTTTTCTTTTTCATATGCTTGCTCAACCATCCCTCGATTCCATGCGCGATTCTTCATTCCAAAGCTATTATTATAAATAATATCATTTTTCAATGTGAATAACTTATACACTAACGAAATAGAGGTAGAGAATTAAAGTAGGAGCGCAACTTCCGTTAAAACATGTTCACATCCATTCATTATTATATTGCTTAACTTATATATGTATTCGTTTAATGTCGCTTTGAGGTGCCAAAGGCCAATTGGCTGAATCAATTTTATTTATTTTTTTTGTTAAATTGATTTGACCTCCGTTCATTATTCTATGCTGGTTACGTTGTTGCAAGTTCTGTGAAAATTTTATTACACTTTTGAATTTTAGATAAATTGCCCCTCACCGTCCGTTGATGTTCTACTAGAGTCAAAGATCTCAATTATCGTGCCTACGACTATTATATATGGATCAGTGTCACTATTTCTGGTTCCAATCCAATATATAATAAAGAAAGTGTTAAGTAATTAGGTTATTCTATGGAGAATTCTTTCATATGGGATAGAATTTGTATACAAAAGGATTTGGAAGATAAGGAGAAAACAAACCTGCAATTATCAATAGATTTAGGGAGAGATTCAAGAAGATTGCCAGAAACATTTAGAACCTTGAGCTTGGACAGACAGCCAATGGAGTTGGGTAGGGATTTTAGCTGATTAGAGTGCACGTCAAACACCACCACATTTAGCAACCTTGCGGTTAAGGACTCTGGAATATTCTGTCAAGTTTAAACAATAGCACATGGATGAATTATCTTTTTGTGGAAAACTGAAATGTTAAAAATAAATTCCTTTTTTTATCTTAATTTTCTTCATTGATGTGGAGAAATTCAATGTTAATGTTCTATCTTATAATAATAAAAAAGCGACACAATACTATGTAGGATAACAAATCATTTAAATTAACTACTAATTCCACAAGGAAGCAGAATATAATGCACGGAACTTGATGGTCAATAAAATATCCTTATCACCAAAGTGTAATTGTGGATGAAAGCAAAGGAAAGGTACAAGTAAAATTTGATTAGAAACAGTGAGTTCTTATCACAGATTCACAAGACGTTATATAATATATATTGCAAAAAGTCAAAGCCGACTGCAATAACATATATATCTGTGTCAGCTGATGACCTGTTTTGTATTAATTTTACAATAAAATTTCAAAAACCAATGAAACAAAGTCATATATATCTATATTTTTTAGACTTTCTGTCAGCGTTCAAATTCCTTTTATTTTCCCATTATATTGAGTTGAAGGCTATATTCAAATTCTTGTGAACACAAGATATCTCTGCAAAAGCATATCATACCACTAAAAGCCTTTCCTACTGTTTTTGGTGGCACTTAGCTTATCATAAAAGCAATTTTTTTCTTTGAAAAAAAATATATATTCAGAATTAATCAAACAATTTTTATTTTTTGCATCAAATAAAGAATATTTAAAGTGCTACGCGGAGAAGAGGTCAACATGTATGTTTTCTCATGAGAAGTTTTACGACAAAAAAGTATTTAGAGAAATACTGAATCCTTTTTTTTTCCAACGTATACTTTCAAGCTTATTCTTGAAAAATACTAATAACTTGATAGTAATCTAATAGAAAAGGCATCAATTAATTAAGAGGACTCTCTTTTTCTCCTAATGTTTGTGTTTGCCTGCGTTTGTGAAAAGAAAAAAAATATTTGTAAAGCTTCTTGAATGTGTCAATTATTTAGATAAACTGCACCAGAAGAAAAACAGCAAAATTTTAGTCTGAACAAGAAATTAAAATAGTGCAGATGAAGCTGGCTTGAATGGATTCTTATAACCCAAAATTAAGTGAAGAAATTACGCTTAATCTGTTTGCTATTTGACATGTTATAACTTTGAGTACTTCATCAGGCATACTAATAAAAAAAAAAAAAAAAAAAAAAACTCTCAAAATCCATGGTAAAATAACTCTTGTACCATAATGAGAGAAAGAGAATTAAGTATTTGACTAACTATAAATATTCAAGTAAATTATTATTTTGTTATATATTGATAATATATAACAAAATAATTTACCAAAAAAAATAAATAATAGAAAACTACAAAGCAATACCTTTATATATATAGATATATACCTGAAGATTGTTATTGGAGAGGTCTAGTTTGCAAATAGTTGCCAGATTGAGAGAGGGGTTAGGGAGAGAATCCAAAGACATCCCACTCAAATCAATAATCTCAAGCCTTTCTTCTTCAATGGACCTTCTTCTCTCTGCAGCTGTTTTCTTGGCATCCACTCTCATTTGGAGATGTTGCTGTTCATACATCATGTTTACAAAGAAAAGTAAAAGAGAAAACCAAGTAATTAGCACAACAGAGAAACGGAAAGAAAGATGTGGTGTTAAATTAGGCTTAGAGCAGAATAAATATATAAATAATAAATGAATGTAAGGCTGGTACGGATGAGGTACACAAAACATATGCATGACGTTTGTTAGAAAGTAGTACAACACTCCGTATAGTGAGGGGCTTGCGTGGCCATCTTCACAACTTGATAAAGTCAACTTCTCCTTCTCTTTCGCTCCCTGCTTTCCCAAGGCTAACCGCGAATCTCGGCTCATTAATTTTCTTTTTAGATTAAATGGAGTTTGGTTTATTTTATTTATATTTTTTAAGAAAATGAGTTTCGACGGATGTACAACAAAGCATGGCATCTGTATGAGATATTTTTGGCAAATTCGAATTAAGAAGTAATTGGCTATCATAATTTTTAAGTGTAAACAACATGTGCTTACGGTGTAGCAAAATTCTAAGTTACTATCATATTTTTATAAATTCTAAATTTTCGCTAAGCAACATTTTCAGTGACAGTTAGATTCTAACACAAATACAAAGTATATTATTATCAAACTGTCCTTCTATCTTCTTTTTCCTTCCCCTCCTCCGCTATTACCAAACTACCCTCCCATCTTCTTCTTCTTCTTCTTCATCTTCATCTCCCCCTCCTCCTATCTTCATCTTCTTCATCTCCCCCTCCTCATCCGGCTATGTCGCATCCTACCGGGTGCGATTTCAGCCTAAATGAAAAAATATATATATAGTTGATTTTGATTGCAATCTCCAGCATTCTCACTAAAAATCATCACAACCAAACTTCTCACAGCCTCATAAAAAATTATCACAACCAACCTTCTGATAGCCTCCATCATTGTTACCAAAAATATCACAACCAAGCATAACATAAATCCTATTATAAAATCAATAAACTTCTGGCAACTTTCTCATTTTCATTTGTTATCTTAAAATGTTTGTCCAAATAAGCAAATATCCAAGGAGATGATTTAAAATTTTTTAATTAATAGGAAAGCAACATGGATTCAGTGCTAACGCAGAAAAAAAAAAATTAAGGTTGATTTATGAAATTTTAAAAACTTATTTCACTTAAGCTTTGAATTTCTTTTACTTTCCACATCTCCCATCCAAAAGCTTCCTTGTTTTTTTTTTTTTTTTTAGAAAGAGAAAGAAACTTGGCAGGAAGCATTAAACTTAAACAACCAGATTAAATTGTCGGATCTAATCTGGTCGGCCCGATTTAGCCATCGCTCAGCCAGATTGTGGTGGCCAAGGCCTTCTTTGGCCATCAAGTAAAGAAAATAGAAGGGGAGGAGGAAAGAGAGGAGGAGAAAATAAGGAATATGAGGAAGTGAGAAGAAAGGGCAAAAGAATGAGAAAAAGAAAAAGGCTAAGAAAAGAGGAGGAAAAGTGAAGTAGCAAGAGACGAAGAATTGAGGAAGAAGTAAAGAAGAAAATTTAAAAAAAGAAAGGGGTGAGAAGAAAGAGATGAAGTAAAGAGAAAGGGAGACAGTGAAGTTGTAGAAGAACTGATAGAGAGAAAGAAAAATGAAAGAGAGAAGGAATGATCGAAGAAAGAGAAAAAATGAGTTATGATTTTTATATTTTATAATTATTTTATCTGAAGTTTTTTTTTTAGATGAAAATATTAAAGTAGTAAATGACCATTCTAACCGTTAACTTTTAAAAGAAATAAAACAGTGTTAATATAAAGATAAGAATCTAGAATTTATGAAACTAAGGGGTGAAAACTTGCTATTTTACTCTAATTTTAAATCTAACACTTATTTATATAACACTGCTGGTTCTTGAAATTAGGAAAAGATCTTTCCTGAATTTTCTCATTGTGATCACAAACTCTCTTTTGATAATTTTTTTTTTTTTATCCTTTATAAATTACAGAAAGAAGAAAAGAATGGCTACAATATTGGGAAAACAGCATGCCACGACACAGACCTAGTGTTGAGAAACAAATTTCTTACTTTGGGGTCGCCCTTCTTAGATACCAAAATACTTTGCACCAATGAGCATCAGAGTCGCCCTTGATCTAACTAGAACATTATCTATTTTTGGGTCAGTAAAGATTCATTGAAAAGGGAATGAATTTACAAAGGCCATGCAAAAAAAGGAGCAACCTACTATAGGACAAGCCCTAGGTTAGGCACAAAAAGAATCAAATAATCTCTAAGACTACTATCTAATTGCTATACAAAGCAACTAACCACGAACCAACAAGGAAAGCCCACCTCAAACGAGGCTGCCAAAGAAAACGACAACAAAATAAACTACACAAAAACCAATACCACCTCTTGTTTGTCTATCTTATCCAATTAAACAAGATAGGAGACGAGAGAGAACACAAGGAGTGACCCTAGAACGTACAAAACACCACCACAAGACTAGCCCAACACCAAACAAGACTCAAAACGTCAAGCCTTCAGCAAACAACAAAAGGCCAAAGAACACCCACACACCACCACAACAAACCAACACCTATTTGAAGATGGACCAAGGAAGACCCAAATCTTGTGCAAGCCAAACATTACAAGGGGATTTCTTCACATTAGAAAAGTCTGAAGCTCTTTCCCGCTCCACATTCTTAATCAATTTGAAAATGGTCATGGCGTCTTGACAATCCCTACCAAAAACCCTATTATTCCTTTCCCTCCATATGTGATAAACAGATGCACCTAAACTGTAATACCCACATTCAGAAATATGGTAAGGATTATTTTATAGTCATAGTGAATATATCTAACTAGTTTTATAGAGGAATTTCATAGAGGTTTCAATAGGAGCAAAATGGTCATTTCACATAGAACCACGTGTTCAAGTGAAAAGTAAGTATGATAAATATAATATATTAAGTATGCTAGCCATGAGAATAGAGTGGTAGAAATATTATGGAAAATACACGTGATGTGATACCGAGATAAATACGTATTTGTAAAGTAATAGGAAAAAATTAAAGAATAGGGTAAAATAATCTTTTCACTCACAACTAGATGAAAAAGTGGTGAGTGTAAGGAAGCAAAATAATGTGAAGACAATGATACAAATGAGGGTAATTAGGTAAATGACTAAAGGACATAGATGAAATTTCTTAGAAAGTGCAAGGGCAAAATGGGAATATATATATATATATATATATATATATATATATATATATATATATATATATATATATATATATATATATATATATATATATATATATATATATATATATATATATATTATTAGTTATAAGGCTTCAATTGACAAAACCCTAGCCATTCTCATCCCTTGAGCACGCCACCTCTCATCTATTTTCTCTCAAGCTTCTTCATCAAATTTCAAAGAGAATTCATAGGGTTTAGCTTAATTTTTTGTAGATTTTCAATCCTAAAGCATCCAAAGGTCCAAAAGGAAAAGAATTTTAGCAAAGGAAGGTTGAATTATTAGTGTTGTACAAATTCAAGGTAAGTAAACCCAATCTAAGCTTTAATTTGAGTAGTATATGTGTAAGTTGACTCTTGAGTGTTTGTGTATGATGTATGATAAGAAATATTGGCTGTTTAGATGCTTGTTTGATGAAGAATAATGAGTAGAAGTTCAGCCAAGATGAGTAGTTATATTGATGTGATGTTTTGGTTGAACCTTGAAGAGTTGATGTTGGAATTTGGAAGTGTTTAATTCGGCCAGAATAGGGGCTGAGTTTTTGTTGAATTTTCTTCCAACTTTGAGGTATTTGGAGAGATGTGGAGGTGTGGCCAGCCATGTATTTATATGTGCATGTAAAGTGTTTGGTGAAATTTCAAAAAGAAATTCATGCATGAATTGATCAAATATTGTTAAAGATATTGTTTGAGAAAGGAAAGAATTGATGTTAAAAGGTGGTATTAGACTTGATCAAGTATAAGTTTAAGTGTTTAAGAGTGCATTTTGTTATGCCAAAATTTAGAATAACACTTGGTTATGTTAGTTAATGAAATGAATGGCCTTTAGTGCATGATTCAAGTTGCTTGAACTTTTAGCATTAGTTTGAATGGCATATTGTATTTAGTCATTGAATTATGAGTTTTGAAACTTATGACTTTAGAAAAGTGATGGCAAGAATTGCATATTAAATTGTTGCAATAGTGTAGTATTGATGATAGTAAAAGATGAGTGATTATATTATAATATTACAATATGCCACAATAAATTGTCAAGCTTATATGCTTGATTTTAGAAAGATCATCCAAAGACTGGCTTGGCCAAATGAGTATATTATTGTTTCTTGTTTTGAGATTAGTTATAAACAATATGTAATATAAGTGATTTTATTATATAAATAATAGAAAAGCTTTCCCAAGTATAGATATTAAAAAAAACATCAAAGAAATAGAAGTTGGGTTTATGTATTAAATACATGACCATTTTAGAAATTGATGGGTATGAGTATAGTTTTCATACCTTATTATATATTACAAGCTATAGAATTGTGCTAGAAGATCTTGAGAATGTGTTTTATTGGCCAAAAGTTTAGTTAAGAATATTAGAAAGAAATTAGAATTTAGCCAAAGTATATATGTTGTGTCATATGTTAGATTGTATTTACAATTATTAATATGGCAATATAGATTAATGTATAGAATGTAGCCAAAAAAAAAAAAAAAAAAGAAGAAAGAAGGGCATGTATAACAATTGAAGTTGATGGTCATTTTAAGATAATGCAAATTTTTGGCATTAAAATTTGTATTTAGAAAGTTGCACAAGACATGTTTTAACATTAGAAAATATTAGAGAGTAGTCTAATGAAGGGCCTTTAGTGCATGATTCAAGTTACTTGAACTTTAGCATTAGTTTGAATGGCATATTGTATTTAGTCATTGAATTATGAGTTTTAAAACTTATGACTTTAGAAAAGTAACGGTAAAAATTGCATATTAAATTGTTGCAATAGTGTGGTATTGATGATAGAAAAGATGAGTGATTATATTATAATAGTACAATATGCCACAATAAATTGTCAAGCTTGTATGCTTGAAATTAGAAATATCATCCAAAGATTGGCTTGGCCAAATGAGTATATTATTGTTTCTTGTTTTGAGATTAGTTAAAAACAATATGTAATAAGTGATTTTATTGTATAAAGAATAGAAAAGTTTTCCCAAGTATAGATATCAAAAGAAACATCAAAGAAATAGAAGTTGGGTTTATGTATTAAATACATAACCATTTTAGAAATTGATGGGTATAAGTATAGTTTTCATGTCTGATTATATATTACAAGCTATAGAATTGTGCCAGAAGATCTTGAGAATGTGTTGTATTGGCCAAAAGTTTAGTTAAGAATGTTAGAAAGAAATTAGAATTTAACCAAAGTATATATGTTGTGTCATATGTTAGATTGTATTTACAATTATTAATATGGCAATATAGATTAATGTATAGAATGTAGCCAAAAAAAAAAAAAAAAGAAGAAGAAGAAAGAAGGGCATGTATAACAATTGAAGTCGATGGTCATGTTAAGAGAATGCAAATTTATGGCATTAAAATTTGTATTTAGAAAGTTGTACTAGGCATGTTTTAACATTAGAAAATATTAGAGAGTAGTCTAATGAATGGCCTTTAGTGCATGATTTAAGTTGCTTGAACTTTTAGCATTAGTTTGAATGGCATATTGCATTTAGTCATTGAATTATGAGTTTTGAAACTTATGACTTTAGAAAAGCGATGCCAAGAATTGCATATTAAATTGTTGCAATAGTGTAGTATTGATGATAGTAAAAGACGAGTGATTATATTATAATAGTACAATATGCCACAATAAATTGTCAAGCTTGTATGCTTGAAATTAGAAAGATCATCTAAAGATTGGCTTGGCCAAATGAGTATATTGTTGTTTCTTGTTTTGAGATTAGTTATAAACAATATATAATGCGTGATTTTATTGTATAAAGAATAGAAAAGTTTTCTCAAGTATAGATATAAAAAGAAACATCAAAGAAATAGAAGTTGGGTTTATGTATTAAATACATGACCATTTTAGAAATTGATGGGTATGAGTATAGTTTTCATACCTTATTATATATTACAAGCTATAGAATTGTGCTAGAAGATCTTGAGAATGTGTTGTATTGGCCAAAAGTTTAGTTAAGAATGTTAGAAAGAAATTAGAATTTAACCAAAGTATATATGTTGTGTCATATGTTAGATTGTATTTACAATTATTAATATGGCAATATAGATTAATGTATAGAATGTAGCCAAAAGAAAAGAAGAAAGAAGGGCATGTATAACAATTGAAAGTGATGGTCATGTTAAGAGAATACAAATTTATGGCATTAAAATTTGTATTTAGAAAGTTGTACTAGGCATGTTTTAACATTAGAAAATATTAGAGAGTAGTCTAATGAATGGCCTTTAGTGCATGATTTAAGTTGCTTGAACTTTTAGCATTAGTTTGAATGGCATATTGCATTTAGTCATTGAATTATGAGTTTTGAAACTTATGACTTTAGAAAAGCGATGCCAAGAATTGCATATTAAATTGTTGCAATAGTGTGGTATTGATGATAGAAAAGATGAGTGATTATATTATAATATTACAATATGCCACAATAAATTGTCAAGCTTGTATGCTTGAAATTAGAAAGATTATCCAAAGATTGGCTTGGCCAAATGAGTATATTATTGTTTCTTGTTTTGAGATTAGTTAAAAACAATATGTAATAAGTGATTTTATTGTATAAAGAATAGAAAAGTTTTCCCAAGTATAGATATCAAAAGAAACATCAAAGAAATAGAAGTTGGGTTTATGTATTAAATACATAACCATTTTAAAAATTGATGGGTATAAGTATAGTTTTCATGTCTGATTATATATTACAAGCTATAGAATTATGGTAGAAAATCTTGAGAATATATTGTATTGGCCAAAAGTTTAGTTAAGAATGTTAAAAAGAAATTAGAATTTAGCCAAAGTATATATGTTGTGCCATATGTTAGATTGTATTTACAATTATTAATATGGCAATATAGATTAATGTATAGAATGTAGCCAAAAGAAAAGAAGAAAGAAGGGCATGTATAACAATTGAAATTGATGGTCAAATTAAGAGAATGCAAATTTATGGCATTAAAATTTTTATTTAAAAAGTTGTATAAGGCATACTTGTAACATTAGAAAATATTAGACTACTCTCTAATATTTTCTAATGTTAAAACATGTCTTGTACAACTTTCTAATATTTTCTATCCATGCTTCCTAATTTTATAGTTTCAATTCAATTCAATTAAGAGAGAGAGAGAGAGAGAGAGAGAGAGAGATGGAAAGTGTGTAAATTTAAATATGGTTGGGAAGAGATACGTAACAAAGGTTTGGGAAATTTACAGAGAATGTGATATTCTTTGAGCGATTTTGGTAAGATTATTCCTCTTATTTTGTTTTATTCATTTCCATTCTTTCATAACCCAATACCTTAGCCTAAACATAAAAAGCTCAATAAAATCCTAATGATCTAAAGTTGTGTGATTGTTCTACATTAGTGGAGGGTACCGGTTTGAAAGATAGTCCTGTGGAGTTTGTCTTTATAAAGTTTTACTTTTATTTCATAATTAATGGGATCAAGTTTATGTCTATGGATGTTGCACATGGAATTATTTCTAGTGGTAGGATTGATAGAATTTGGATTGATGGATTATTAGAGAGTTAAGAATGAAGGTGAAATTGATGTTTAGGATGTTCTTAGAATTGAAGTGATGTTTGATTGTTCTCTTTGTTATGTGTATAAGCAATTTCTAAGATGTTTCAATGGATTAATCTGGAAATTGTTGTTTTAATTTTATGTGTGAATGTTTGTGTGTTAGTTAGGATTTGTTGGATGTTTGTGGGTAACATCGCTGTACACCCTAATAAGACTATAACTCGTCCACTAGGGGGACCCAGGGGTTCAAAGACTTATTGCATACGTTAAATACAATCGTGTTAACCTATGGAAGTGGTTTAGGTTAGGTCAATTAGAGCTAGATTATATTTAGATCGCTTAGGTTGTTAGGGACTAACAAGAAGTTGACTCGTCCTTGTGCATGTGTGGGTCGAGGGTGTCCCTGGTTGATTCGGGTCACAATATAGAGCTGGTAGCCATTGTGATCAAGAGTTACTGTCGCTATGTAGGCAAACCGCTGATAGCGGTCATGGCTAGTACTAAGACAGGCTCATACAGGGTAGGTAGCTTATATGTGGCATGGTGATCTGTCTAAATGAAAAGATATTTTCACATGGTGGGCCCCTTTTCTTGTCTCGTCGCATGTCGTGCTCACACATATGTGCTTATTATTTGTGCTTTTCATTGATCATCTTTGCTCTCGGACTTGATGTTTGCTCCGAACAGAGATTGGGCTTCCTTACTGTTTCCGAGCTGGAGATTTTTACCACACAACAGTTTTGAAAATTGCAAATATAAAGTTTTAAAGTAAAAGTGTGTAAGAAGAAGATTTTTTTTTTTTTCATTACAGTTATGTCCCCTCTTAAACTTGAACATAGGGGCTAAAGACAAAAATAGTGGGGGCTTCACACACTGCCCTTTTTCTATAGTATTAAATGACTTTGACGCTTCTTGTCTTGAAGTTTTTTTTGAGCTGATTCTTTGATTGGATCTATTTGAGCCTTATTGGGCTTCCTTAATAAAAGTTGACATTAAGAGTTGTTTTTTTAAAACAATAATATTACACATCTTAAACATTATCCCAAAATTCTCATCTCAAATTATATGTAATCTTATTTGGTAATGAGATGTAAATGAAATAGCGATTTAGTTAATGAGGGATAACCATTAGAGGCTTACGTGACCGTTAACTTCAGGGCTACGGGAGAATAGTTGAGGTACGCACAAGTTAGTCCGGACGCCCTCGGATACCCAAAAAAAAGGGGGGGGGGGGTGGGGGGAGGAGGGGGCGGGGCCAATACCAAACAACATTACACATCATTTAGAATGTAAATTTTGGATCATATTTTGGGATGTTTAGTATTACCCTTTTTAAGAATATACTTAAACTTAATTTCTCATGGATAATTTCCGAAACCTCAATAATAATTTTTTAAATTAACCCTTAATTTATTGTTAAGGGTAATTTATAATTAAATGCTATCCATTCAACTATTCCTTGTTAATAAAATCAAAACTACAATATATTTGTCAAAAATCTTTACCACTTGGATTCTAAACATCACAAACTATGATATGTGTAAGGAGAATTTGTAACAGAAAAGAAATTTAAGCTTCGGTCAAAATTTTGATATTTTATATGATTTGAATCTTCTATTAAAAAAAGGTAATAGAAATAGACTCCTTAAGTTTATGAATGGCTGTACTGATAATATAATCAAAGGAAGGGAGAAGAATAATTCAACGTTACTAGTTAACTGTTACTTTCAAAGAATGAAAGAAGCTCTTTGAAGTTTACTAACGAAGACGTTTGGATCTTTGTCTTTGTCGCTTGCGTTCTATTGCCTCCCTTATTAACTCGTAATGTCCGAAATTCCATTCCCTCGATTATACCTATGTTATTCATTTTTTCTCTATCTCTCCTCCTTCAACCTTCTGATTTTTCAAAGAAGAAAATTAATAAAAGAGAAGATGTTTTGTTCTCGTTGGCTGAAACTACAATAACTTTATTGTCATTCGCTGCTGCGAATGGCTCGCCGTACAATTGAAGGTATGTTATCCGAAATTTTTTGTTTTCTAAATAATTAGCCTGAATTTTCTTTAGGAAATTATGCTTTTACAATTATTTATTTTTAATCCGAATAAATTAGGATTTGCATTTAGACTTTGTGAAAGACATGGTGTTATAGAGCATATACTTGGTGGATAAAAATTTTTAGGAACTTTTTCTATTGAGATATTGAAGTATTGCCAATAACCATTTGAGATTACTGCGTTTGTGCTTTAATCTAAATTATCTCTCAATAATATAAAAACTTTCATTACTTCAATAAATGAGAATTTTTGCATTTCAACATTTGCAGTGATTTCTCCTGCACCATCAAAATTAAACATCCAAGGCTCGTCAGCTAAAATGAGTTCTGGATCTTCTGGAGCCTTGTTTTTCTTCCTTGGAGCAGTAGTTTTGTTCGCAATATTGATAATTCTCATATTCATCTTTTGGAAGTATATCAAGCCAAGTGAAATAAGGAAGTTCATATTTCCAACTAGTACAAGGAAAGGTAAGGATTTTGGTGAGAAATTAACTTGGCTTTAGTATTATATTTTCAAGACATTGATATCCTATTGTTTAATTTGTGTGCAGCCTCCAAGGACTTGTTTAGTGGTAACATCCCAACAGTAAGCAATTTTGACTTCCAAACATTGAAGAAGGCAACCAAAAATTTTCACCCATCTAATCTCCTTGGAAGAGGTGGATTCGGGCCAGTCTACCGGGTATTAACGCTAATCTATGAGACTCTGTTTTGGTTTTTGAATTCAATTTTATTCTCTTGTCGTATGTGAATCTAATTTTGTATTGGTTAATTGATTAATTACCATGTTCTAACGACAATTGAGAAAAATTATTAGGCATATTTAAGCATTTGATGATCATCATATACAAATTATTAATTGCCATATTTTTGTCTTGAAAGTATATTTCTTTCATTAAATTTCTTATTGGGATGTCGATTTTTGAATGTACATTGTCTCTTGAAAGGGGAAGTTAGCAGATGGGAGGTTAGTTGCTGTGAAAAAATTGTCTCTTGAAAAATCCCAACAAGGAGAATCAGAATTTCTTTCTGAGGTGAGGATGATTACCAGCATCCAACATAAAAACCTGGTTCGCCTGCTCGGATGTTGCTCTGATGGCTCCCAACGGCTACTTGTATATGAATACATGAAAAATAGGAGCTTGGACTTCATGATATATGGTCTCACTTTCTCCTCTGGTTTTTTCTTTCTTTATCTTTTATTAATTTAATTAATTAAGGTTGATGCTATACTAGTTACATAACAGTAAGAAACTTAAAACGAAAGAAGAATTTTGTCCAGTCTTGAAGAAATTATCAAATCTAGATGATTAGGAGAGTGTCCAGATCAAATGAACAAATTATCCACCAACAGGTTCACAGTCACTTTTAGAGGTCTAAGATCTACCATTTATTGATATCAAATGTAACCTACTGGTACATAAATTAATTAAACAAATAAATATTTATCTAAATTCTTAATGCCTTCTGTTGTAGGAAAAGTTGACCAGTTCCTGGATTGGAACACTCGGTCCCAGATAATCACCGGCATTGCTCGAGGGCTGCAGTATCTACATGAAGATTCACATTTAAGGATTGTTCACAGAGATATAAAAGCAAGCAACATTCTTCTTGATGAAAAATTTCAACCAAGGATTGGAGATTTTGGGTTGGCTCGGTTCTTCCCTGAAGACCAAGCTTATCTGAGCACTACATTTGCTGGAACTCTGTAAGTCTTTCTACTATGTTAAATCCATAAAGATTTTTAACTTTTCAGTAACTGATTAGTAGGATTGTCGTTTTTTATGGAAAAATATGAGATAAAATACAAAATTTCAAAATTACGAGGGTTGGTTTTCTTCTAATATTTTTGTTGCCAAACTTTTCCGTAACCGCTATGACAGGGAATGCATTTATGGAAACAAGTCTAATTTCCCATAAATAGAAAAATTCAGTTTCATGATTTGGTCTGCCAATTTTGTACAATTTCATGTTTTATCATTATGATGACGTGTCTAACTCCCTGTTTTTTTTATTCCCCTTCAACAGAGGTTACACGGCACCCGAATACGCAATTAGAGGAGAATTATCTGAAAAGGCTGATATATATAGTTTTGGAGTTCTGGTACTTGAAATCATTAGCTGCAGGAAAAACACGGATCTTAGTTTACCATCAGAAATGCAGTATCTTCCTGAATATGTAGGCATTTTAGTCCTGAAGAAATGCCAATTAATTATATTGTAGTTTAGAATTTCTCCACTTGACTTGGACCTTTCTCGTCATTTTTTATTTCTGAATAATAGGCATGGAAGTTATACGAGAGATCAAGAGTGATTGATCTAGTAGATCCAAGAATGCGAGAAGACGGGATTGTGGAGAAAGATGTTTTGCGAGCAATCAATGTCGCCTTCTTATGCCTTCAGCCACATGCAAACCTGAGGCCTCCAATGTCAGATATTGTTGCAATGTTGACCTGCAAAACTGGAATGGCTGGAACACCAATGAAACCAGCATTCTTGGACAGGAGGCGCAAAAAGGTTGAGATGCTTTCTTGGGATACTATATCAGAGCCTTTTCCTTCTCCTATGCAAAGTGAATCTCCTTCTTTACCTCCTCAAATAGTCAACTGATTAGCAAAGGAGAGTAGCAACACAACTGAGATTTTATGAACCATCCAAGGTTTATTTATTCTAATAGTTTACATGGAAATATACAAATTTATAGAATAGGAGTTGTAGGTAAGCATATTATTTGGCATCTGAGTTAGAAGATTATGTACGAAACATTTACATTCATTTTATGTCTTCATATAGCCAAGCTTGATATGATATTTAAAATCATGATTGAATCCAGTGTTTTATACAATGTTTTTTAGATTAAAGGTTTGATATGTTTTTGCAAAATAGTCTAGTGATGTCACTATTTCTCTAAGGCATTCGCCATATATAGAAAACTTTGACTCAATGAAAGTATGAGTGAAATTGAAGAAAATCTAGATAAATTTGTCATAGTTAAACCCATGTTTATCTGAACGTTTTAATCTCAGGTTTTAAAACGAACTAGACAGAGTGGTATTGGTCATAACAAGTTGATTATCCACCGAAAGGGACATCATCACATATAGAGGTGGGCATTTGAGCCTGGGCCCAAAAGCCCAGTCCTAAAAGCCGGTCCTAGAACCGGTCCTTAAGAGGACCAGGCCTAAGGAGGAGGGCCCGGACCCTCCACTGGGCCCTCTTCCAAGTCCGAGGCCTGGGCTCAATTTTTTTTATTTCTCAATATAGTCCTTGTCAAATTACCTAAAACCCCTTATCATTTAAATAAACAAAAATACAAGGGCTAAAATGAAATTTGACAAAATTTATTTAAAAAAAAAAAATA
This sequence comes from Pistacia integerrima, assembly GCA_026225825.1. Taxonomy (NCBI): domain Eukaryota; kingdom Viridiplantae; phylum Streptophyta; class Magnoliopsida; order Sapindales; family Anacardiaceae; genus Pistacia; species Pistacia integerrima. The sequence continues at coordinate 14,266,506 of CM047743.1, read as the reverse complement.
AAAGTTTTAAAATAACCGTTGGCTACTGCAGGTTATGTTTTAGTTTTAACCGTTGGCTGGCAACGGTCACAACCAACGGTTATAAGTTATAATATAAATTATAACTTTTTTTTATTCATTCCCCCCCTCCCCAACTACACAATAAATAACCCTAAAATCTTTCATTTTTTCCACACCAGTCAATCTCTCATTCTCTCATTCTCTCAATCTCTCTACTCCAAATCTCCAATCAATTTCTCATTTTAATTCTTTCTCATTCAATTTATATTTATATTTATAATTTATTCATATTATTTAATTTTTTTCTATTTTTCAATATCATCATAATTTCATATTATTATTTAATTTCTTTTCATTTTAATTATTTATTATTTTATCATAAATTTATAATGGCTTCCCCAAATCAATTTTACGTTCCATCCATCGAAGAAATGGAAGGCTTTTAATCCATTTTCACCATTTCCTCCAGAGGAAGCAACTGCAATTCCACAACCACATTCGGTTGGGACGAGGTGTAGCCAAACACATGCGAGCTGCGAGTCAACGGGCACGGGCATAATCCAACCCCCTCGACCGTCAAAGAGGGTCGTGTCCGATATATGGTGATACTTCACCAAATCAAAACGGTCAAAGACAAATGGGGAGGGTGAAGAATCGTGTGGGATATGTAATTTTTGTGGAACCATTATTGGCGTTGAGAAGGGGACTTTGACGATGCGACGACACGTAGAGAAGAAGCACCCCCAAATAATGCAGTTGCCCGATGCATCTTCAAGCAGATCAGGTAGACAAATTCAAACTCAACTTAATTTTAATCCACAATCCTCAACTCTCTCAACATGGCAATACAATGCGCATGTTGCACGAGAGGAAATAGCAAGATATATAGTTGCTACGGACTCCCCCATTTGTTTATCTGAAAATCTTTTTTTTATTCATATGGTTAAAACTGCATTTTGTCTAGCATATACCGCTGTTAGTAGAAGTACAAGTAGAAGAGATATACTAAAACTTTATAACAAAATAAATAATAAACTTAAAAACGAATTTCAAAATTTTAGGAATATATCTATTGCACTTACATCAGACACATGGGCTTGTAGATCAAAAACCGATTTTTTAACTGTCACAGTACATTTCTTAGATCATAATTGGGGTTTAAAACAAAAATTGATAGGTTTTAAACCATTATATGAAAAATGTAGTGCTGAAACTATTTATTTTACAATTCTTGAAGTTTTGCAAGAATATTTATTAACTGATAGAGTTGTAGCGCTAACGCTTAATAATGCAGTTACTAACACCGCGACAATTTCTTTATTTGAAAAGAAATTGGATTTGCGTGGTGAAGGCAAATTTTTTCACCAGAGATGTGCTTGCCACATCATCAATTTGATAGTTAAAGCAGGTTTAGATGCTATACATTCGAAGATGGAGAGGGTGCGCAGAGCTATCGGATTTATCGTCAGCAGTAGCAATAAAAGATGGCATGAGTACGTCAAATATTGTAAGCAAGAGGACCCACCGATTCGACCTTTGAAGTTATGTACAGACATGCCTATCCGTTGGAACTCCACCTACCTGATGTTGGAAAGAGTTTTGCCAACCGCGAAACAAATTACAGATTTCGTCAACCGGAAGAACCATCCAGAGGAAGTTGTTAGCTATGATGATTGGGCGGTTTGTGAACTTTTTTATTCATTTCTTCAAATTTTTTATAATGCTACTAATACATTAAGTGGTATTTATTATTCAACTACTAATTTAGTGTTAGATATTTTACTTCAAATTTCTAAAACTTTTGCTCAATATAGATATAATAACATTTTAAGTGAAATTGTTTCAAAGATGGAAGAAAATTATGAGAGATATTGGTTAGATATTCCATTCTTATATGGATTAGGCCTTGTTCTAGATCCTAGGTTTAAATTACACGTAGTTAACTGTATAATTACTGAGATAAGCCATCATTTAGGACATGATTATATATCTTATTTGACTAACTTTAAACAAAAATTGGATAGCCTTTTTTCTTTATATGAGAATAGGTACAGTGGAAGTGGAACGTTCAAGAGAGAGGATCCGAACCTTAATGTAGCCCTCCGTCAAGGATCGAGCAAGTGGACGTATGTGGAACGTGGCATAAGTAGCAGCTCCAACTCATACATATATGGACCAAATGAGCTGAATCGTTACCTACAAGTGGACCTGTCCTATATGACGATGAAAGAGCAACATGATATGGATATTCTTCAGTGGTGGAACCAACATGATGAAAGTTGATTCCCCATTGTAGCCCAAATGGCATGTGACATTTTATCTGTGCTGGTTTCTATAATTGCATCCCAGTCAACATTTTCAATGAGTGGTTGGATTGTTGAAGACAGAAGATGTTCTTTAACCGATGAGATGATTGCAGTGATAACGTATTTACGGGATTGGACTCATGCAGAAAGAAGACTATAACAGCACCCTGAAGATCTTGAACTACTCAAACTCTTTAGGAATACTGATTTGAATGATGTAAATATTATTGATGATGAAAATAAATAATTTAATTAAAAAAAATTATTTAATTGTTTATTTGTGAAGCGTGAATGTGTGAAACGTGAATTTATGTTAAAAATTAAAATTAACTATTAATTAATTTATTATTTTTTAAAATTAATTAAATTTTAAAAACTTACTAATCTACCCTTAAAAAATACTAAAAACCCCCTATAAAATTTCATTTCGCCCCCAAAATATAAAAAAAAGATCAGGGAGGAAAAGAAATTGTCCAAGCCCATAAGACCTGTCCTGGGCCCATAGGACCGGTTCGGGTCCTTATTTTGCTCATGGGCCTGGGCCCAGTCCTCCCTAGGCCCATGAGCTACTGGTCCCATTTGGGACCAATCCCAAGGGACCAATCCCAAACAGGCCCGGGCCTAGGCTTGCTTGGGACTGGTCCCTGCCCAACTCTAGTCAAATATGATAAAGCAATCACGTTCACAGTGATGCCTCTTGAAATTTTCATAGCAAAATTCGGAAAAAAAAAATATATATATGTTTTTAAAACTAGAGAACAAGTGACTCGTAAGAAAATAAAAGTGAAGAAACTTTTTCTACTAGTATGTGAAACAATATTAAGAGGATCTACGGTCTACCCAAGAGGGAGTGAATTGGGTATTTAAAACTAATTCTAAATTTTATATAAATTACCTAATTTTTGTTTACTAAATTACAAATAGGGCTGTGCAAAAAAATCTGATATCCGATATCCGATCCTAATCCGCTTCGAAAAAATCGGATATCCGAAAATTCGGATCGGATGCGGATCGTAATTTAAAAAATTTTGAATATTTAGATCGGATACCGGATCGGGATTGTTAAAAAATCGGATATCCGTATCCGATCTGGATTTTACTAAACTACGTCGTTTTGAGTTTTAAAATAACCCTAACAGTCTAACACAATTAAGTCAACTCTCTCACTCTCTGTCTCTCTCGCTCGAACACGCACAACCTCTCACTCTCTCGACCAGATCTCATCTCAGTCTCTCACTGTGTCTCTCTCGCTCAAGCACGCATAGCCTCTCACTCTCTTAGACCAGATCTCATCTCAGTCTCTCACCCTGTCTCTCTCGCCCAACTCTCTGACTCTCTCGATCTCTCTCGCTCGAACACTCACAGACACAAACACATAGTCACTCAGCCACTCAAACTCTCTCGACTCAGATCTCGGTCTCTCTCGCTCAACTCTGTCGGTCTCTTTCGCTCAAACACGCACAAGCGGCACGCATACGCACACAGCACTCAAAACTCTCTCGCACTCGATCTCTCTCGCTCAACTCGCTGCCTCTCTCGCTCAAACACGCACAACAGCACGCATACATGCACACGTACACACACACTCAAAACTCTCTCGCACTCGATCTCGCCTCTCGCTCAACTCTCTTGGTCTCTCACTCTCTCTCGCTCGAACACTCTCAGATCTTAGTCTCTCTCGCTCAACTCTCTCAGATCTCAGTCTCTTTGACGATTGAAGCCCCAAATCGATTGTTGTCACAGCCTAGTGCGACTACCACCACACCGTAATAGCCTGGTGCGATTTCGTGGTGCGATTTCGTGGTGCTTATTTCTTTATTATTGTTGGTGATGGTTTGTTAATGGTATAATTTGATGGGTGTTTTTGTTTTGATGTTGATTTGAGTTTGATGTTAATGGCACCATAATATGGTGCCTTCTCTCTTTGTCCCGATTACAAACCTTCTATTGTTCATTAGTATTGATTTGCGTTTCGAACCTATTACAAGGTTGATGGAGGCTGGGTTTGATTCAAACTGTGCCGATTGGGTTTGGTTTTATGTGTGTTTCCAAAGATTGTTGGTGGCTGGATTTGATTCAAACTTAGTGACTGGTTTGATTTTGTTTGTTTGATTTGTGTTTCTAATGGCTGCTATGGTTAATTTGGGTTTGATTGTGTAATCTGAACACTACTGTGATGAATATTGTCAATGCATAGCGATGATGAGGAGGGCAGTGGCGAGGTATAATTTATTCCTTATGCAATTAATTTTGTTGTTAATCTTAAAAGTTGTTTATTGAAATGGTTTATTTGTTTTGTTTTGTTTTGTACAGGAGGATGATGACGAGTAGGAATTGGCAATGAAGATAGCATAGTCATTTAGGCTGTGACAGTGTTTGGACAACATAGGTTAAATGTTTTGTGTTTCAAGTTAATTTTTTTAGATACTTTTACCATGTAAGGGAATTATAATTTCAATTTTATTGCTAGAATTATTTGATTTTAATAAGAAAATTTTAAAATTCGGATCAATTTCGGATATCCGATCCGAATAATCGGATATCCGTAAAACCGGATATCCACATAATTCGGATCGGATTCGGATCAATATATAGCCTGATCCGAAAATTCGGATCAGATCAGGAAAAGCCCTATTCGGATCGGATATCCGGATTTGAACAGCCCTAATTACAAAGCCAATTTTCATGCAATTTATGAAAATTAAGCAAATATAAAACAAAACAAGTTAAAGAAATGACATTTTTCCACCCAAGGTTTATCGAAACGGTAATTTCCCACCTGTCAAGTTTCAAAATGACACTTTCCCATCCTACCTTCCGTTAACTTTAACTGAAAGAGGACAAAATGATAAATTCAAGAAACAGTTAAAGGATAATTGTGTCAGTTTATCTCGTGTAGATAAAGTCAGAAAACCCTAGTTCAAACGTTTTCTTCCCCACCCTATTGCCCCAAAGTCCCCCACCCCCACCAATTGGCCGGAATCGCAACCGGCCTAGTGCGATTCGATCAGAATTGCAGCTGTGATTCCGGCTGAAGCGCATCCAGCCAAATTCAAACCCGAATCTCTTTGAGATAAAAAAAAACTGATAGAATTAAAGAGCAACAAGTAGAGAGTTTTGAGATTTAAAAAAGAAAAAAGTTGTTTAACATTGAAGAAAAGAGCTATGTGATGTAACAGATTATTTTGGAGCGTATTTTTAATATTGTCTCTTTGAGTTTCAATGTATAGAGTTAACAAGTGGTTAATTGCTGTAAAAGTTCTTATTTTCTTTTTCTGGGCAAAAATTCTCATCATAGCCAAGACGTGGTTGCATCTGTTTTAGAATTTTCGAAAGGATCTATCCATTCACTTACCTTGGAGTTCCTATCTTCACGAGTAAGAAAAAGAGAGTTTTCTTGAACCCCTTGCAGATAAAATCTGGTCTAAATTATCGGCTTGGAAAGGGAAGATGCTTTCTCTGGCAGGAAGAGCTAAACTAATCCAATCTGTTATCCAGTCCATGTTCCTCCATAGTTTTAAGGTGTATAAATGGCCATTAAGTTTGCTTAAGTTTATCAGTAAGCGAATAAAACTTTTTTGTGGTCAGGAGATGTGGATAAAGGCAAATGTGTTCTTGCTTGGTCCAGAGTTTGTAAGCCAAAAGTGGCAAGCAGTCTTGGTTTGCGGGATCCAAAAAATCTCAATGATACGACAATTCTTAAGTTCTCCTGGGAATCTATGAAGTTGAACACTTGTTAGGGCACTTGTTTCAATCCAGATTTAAAGTCAACAGTTTTCAGTTCACAAGAACTTATTTGAAATCTTCTGTATGGCTGGGCAGAAAGGAGTCTCTACCTATTATTTTCATGCATTGCAGATGGGTTGTTGGCATCGGTAAGCAGATTTTCAATTTTTTAATTTTTTTTTATTTGGATGATGTGTATTGATTTGGTGACATTTGGATGAGGGTGGAGATTTTGTGTGTTGATCTGGTTAAGGGTGTAGATTTTGTATGTTGATTTGGATAAGGGTGGAGATTGTGTGTTGATTTGTATAAGAAGATTGTGGTGAGAAGGCCGACCAGGTGCAAGTCTGGCGAAGGAGGAGAAGAAGATAGAAGGATATTTTCATCTTTGCACTATTTATACATGTTAGAGAACAAATTTTCTTAATGGAACATAATGGTGGGTGGGAAAGTTTCGTTTTGAAACTTAATGGGTGGAAAAGTGTCATTTTGCCAAATCTTGGGTGAGAAAATGTCGTTCTCCCTTAATTGCATGAATTAAAAGAAAAGAGATAAAGAAATCAAACATGGTAATTTATGGTGGTTTGCCAACCCCAACTACGCCCACTACAAGAAAAAAGTACTTTCTGCAACCAATTATTTTTCAACTAGGCAAAAATAGTTGCAGATATCCCACATTTAGTAATTAAATTCCAATCGGTCCGCCAAAGGGGAATAAAATTCAGGGGCTCATCTATTCTAGCCTTTGGCATCTAAAATTAATATTCTGCAACTAATTTGATTTGTTGCCGAAAATATCACATTAGCGACTAATTTATTTTGTTGCCAATTCTTGCGCAATAAATTTTTCCAACATTACAACACAATTGGCAACTACAACAAGAGATTCCACAACTAAGATTATGGTTACAGAAAACAATTATTTGTAAATACTGAATAGTTACTAAATTATTGCAATTATTTATTAATTAATTTGTAACTATTTTTATTAGTTACAAAATGATACAATTACCTAAATATCTAAGCTTCTGACAATAATTACACAGGGCCTAGGGTACATTTGGTAACTAATTATTTTGTGCATATTACAAATAGTTGCAAAAACTTATGTGTAGCAACTAAAATGTATTTAGTCACTAAAAGTTGATAAATTTTTTTGGCTCCCACTTTCCCGGTAAAATGAAAAAATAATATTTTAAATTATGACTAAAATTACTGTTGCGTAACTAATTAATTAGTTACAAATTATCTTCTTTTGGCAACTAAGATTTTAGTTGTCAAATGTATGGTAAATTCTGCAAATCAATTTGGGCACCCATTTTCCCGCTTGAAATAAATTGAAATTTTGGGCATGTTATTTTGGCAACTAAAGTTATAGTTGTTAATAAGATTTTTCCACAACCAAAATGTTAGCCACTAAATATTGTTTATTAAAAATGATATATATTATTGGTAACCAAAATCAATTAGTTACAAAAAGTTTTGATATCAAAATTTGATAGTGGCAACTACAACATTAGTTGAAAAATGTTATTCTGACAACTAATAAAATATTAGCTGCTATTATGGTTTACAAACTATGAAAGTTAGGAATGGTGACTAAAATTGGGGGGGATTTTATTAAAAGACCATTTAGAGTTAAAATTTAATTAAAAGGCTATACAGTTTGTAAAATTTAACTAAATAGCCATGTTTTTTATTAAGCTTAATTAAACTTGATTAGGGGTTAATTACGAATAATGAATAATTGTGTAATCTTTTAAAAATTATGATATGTCCCCAAAGAGTCGAAATTCTTGCAAACAAACCCAAACACCTTATTCTTCCTCCCGCGACATTAACGTATTCCTCCGCCATTGACATCTTCTCCAACATAGATCGTCGTCGTCATCATCGTCCTCTTCCTCCTCCTTGTGACATTTCGTCCAGGTATGTGTATCTCTCCTTTCGATTTTATATTTTGATTTACAAAGATTTAATGATGGATTGGGTTTGGGTTATGATTTTGATTTAGTTGTTTAGGTTGTGTTTGATGTAATGGAAGTTGGAAGAAGTGAAATTTGTTGAAAAATGTCTTGCATTGTCGGTAGCTAGGGGGTGGTAGCACCGATTGTAGGTGGAGATACTAAAAATATGTTCTGGATATGATGGATCGCTTAAGCGATCTGGTGTGTCGCTTACAATCTGGTATGCTGGTAATACAGCAGATAGATCGCTTAAGCGATCAGTAAATGGCATAAGATTGCTTAAGCGATCATGCTTATTTATACTGGATCGCTTAAGCGATCCATGATATCGCTTAAGCGATCTAGTATACGATATACCAGATCGCTTAAGCGATACACCAGATCTGTCAAGCGACTGTGCAGATGTTTTTTAAAATATTTCAACCCTTAGTACATCAGTTAAGAATAGTTTTTTTCTTGCATTTTAGGTAGTTGGCTATTATGAGACATGGGACAAGTTGTTTTGGGTGTTAAATATTTTGGTGAGTGGGTGGAGGAAGAAAGTAGCTGGAAGTGGATTGGGAAGAGCAAAGAAGTTATACAAATTGTTGTGACCATAGAGGTTAGTTTTGATGAGTTGATTGATGAAATAATTAGAAGAGGTAAATTGACTTGCTCACGTAGTGATATAGTTGTGAAGTATGTTTTAAGCAGAGTTCCTCAATATTATAAGATACCTCCTACTATATTAAAGTCGGATGAAAATGTGAAGCTATATATGATTAATGTGGCCGATAATGGTTCGAGGCCGATTTTAAGGGTTTCTTTTGTAGAACAACCGTTGGAAGTTGGTTCAAAGGAAAGGGATAACGAGGAAGTTAGCAGAGATTTGCCTGGTTTTAATTTGAACTACGAGGGCGGCAATGATTTGTTAGTTGAAAAATCAAGAGTAGACGGTGAATTGGGTGGTGATGAGGACATTGTAGAAGAGGTTGGTCATGGGGGCCAGAATGCAAATGTTGAGGAGTAGGACCCCATACATGTTCCCGCGGATGTAGAGATTCCTTTAAATACAGATTATGCAGAAACTGTAGTTTGTGAGGAAGAGAACACATTAGTCGTTTATGTAGGTTCAGAGGGGGCAATTACAGGTAGTAGTGAATCAGCTCATGTTTTTACGGATGGATCGGAGTTGTGCATAGGGTATTTATTTGACAACAAAGATGAAGTGGTGAGGAAGCTAAAACTTGTTTCCGTGAGAGGTAATTTTGAGTTCATCACCAAAAAGTCAAATTCATTGGTTGTGACGGTTGCATGTCGTGATCGAAAGTGCAAGTAGCAAGTTTATTGTAGAAGGTTGGCGGAGTCGGAAAAATTTATTCTTAGCACATATACCCGTGAGCACACATGTGGTTTGGGACATATTTCAGGTGAGCATCGACAAGCCTCCGCTAATGTTATTGGACAACTTGTCAAAAGTCAGTTCGTTGAAGGGAAAGGTCCATCTCCTAAAGACATTCAGAGACTTGTGTGCATAGAGTTGGGATGTGCTATTAGTTACTGGAAATGCTGGAAAGGGAGACAACATGTACAAGATTTTGTGAGGGGCATGCCAGAGCACGGGTATGCAATATTAGAAGCATACCATTATATGCTTGAATTGACAAACCAAGGTAGCAAGACAGCTTTGAAGTGGGACAAGAATATGATGTTTAAATATTTTTTTGTTGCTTACGGTTCTGCTATAAGGGGTTTTGTAAACATGAGAAAAGTGTTGGCTGTTGATGGTTGCTTTTTGACGGGAAAGTATGGAGGTACATTGTTGGTGGCCACTGCATAGGACAACGAGAATCACACATATCCTATTGCATGGTGTGTGGTTGACTCTGAGAATGACATGTCATGGACTTGGTTTTTTTAGAAATTACTTACGATAGTGCCTGACAATGACGAGTTGTGCATAATATCCAATAGGCACAACTCTATAAAGAAGGGGATTACCACTATTTACCGTCAATCACATCACAGATTTTATATGAGGCACCTTGGTGAAACCTAAAACAAAAGTTTAAATGTGCTGGCCTCCTTCAGACATATTACATGGCAACAAAAGTTTATCGAGTTGATGAGTTCGAGGAGCACTTCCAGCAAATCTGAATCAAGGATGATAGAGTTGCTAAGTATCTTGAGCATGATGTTAGTTTCGAGCGATGGAGTAGAGCTTACTTTCCTGGAAGAAGGTTTGATGTCATTACCACGAACATAGCCGAGTCCATAAATTCGAAGTTGTTAATAGAAAGAGAGTTTCCAATAGTTTCACTTTTTGATGCAATCCAGAGGACATTGTCACGATGGTTCCATGAGCGTCGTACGGAGTCAGATAATTTTACTACAACCCTTGTTCCGTCAACTGAAAAATTATTACGAGAACGTATGGAACTGTCAAATGCACTGTTTGCCTATCCTCTTAATGCTCAAGAGTTCACTGTGCGCGGCTATGGTCCAGATGCCCTAGTTAATCTTGTTAGTAAAACTTGCAGTTGTAAAGTGCTTGACATTCAATGTTTACCTTGTCCTCATGCACTAGCAGCACTGAAACACCAACGGAAGCCGGATTTTGGTTCAAGAATTTACATGGAACTTTGCTCCCCTCTCTATATGGCAAATCACTACATGCTAGCTTATTCAGAAACGATATATCCAAAGGCCTCCAAGAGTAAAGGGGTAGTGCCGCTAGAGTTGGCTGACATTATCATCCATCCGCCATTCAAGAAGACAGCAAAGGGGAGAAAAAGAGTTAAGCATATTCCATCAGCCTCTGAGGTCCCCCTGAAGATGAATAAGTGCTCAATTTGCAAGCAACCCGCCACAAGAGTAGTCTTGCGTAGGCGACGTTATCATTCAAGAAGGCGGGACAAAAAGAGTTAAGCATATTCCATCGACCTCGAGGTCCCCGGAAGATGAATAAGTGCTCAATTTGCAAGCAACCTGGCCACAAGAGAAGTAGTTGCCAGAAGTAATCACATACAAATCCAAAAAATTAGGTTCGAAGAACGATGAAATTCAAGGAGTTACCTAGGCCAACCGTTGATGAGTTATTGTTTTCAATTATTCATGTTTTAAATTTTATTGTTACCTTGAATAAATCATTCTTTATATTTATTATTCTTGTTACATGGCCTAAATATTTGTTGGTGATTTTAGTTTGGAATTAGGTTGTCAAATTGAGGAGAAAGTATGGAATTAATATGTGTTGGTAATTTTAGTTTGTCAAAATTCAAGAGAAAAGATGGAAAAGTATGTATTGCCCATGATCGCTTAAGCGACAAAGGGTTTTTCATACAGGATCGCTTAAGCGATATCATGGATCGTTTAGGCGATCGTGCACCTGGGCAGATATTGATTCTCTCCATCACATGATCGCTTAATCAACCAAGTGAAAAAGAGAAGAATCGCTTAAGCAATATGACGGATAGCTTAAGCGATCATGCACCTAGGCAGATATCGATTCTGCCCATCACATGATCGCTTAATCGACCAAGTGAAAAAGAGAGGAATCGCTTAAGCGATATCACAGATCGCTTAAACGATCATGCACCTGGGCAGATATTGATTATGCCCATCACATGATCGCTTAATCGACCAAGTGAAAAAAAGAAGAATCGCTTAAGCGATCATTCACCTGGCCAGATATTAATTCTCCCTCAGACTTGATCGCTTAAGCGACACTTTGTAAAAGCAAAGAATCGTTTAAGCGAGACCCTAAATCGCTTAAGCGATCGTGCATCTAGCAAATTTATTCTGCGTCAGACTTGATTGCTTAAGCGATAGAAAATCGCTTAAGCGACCCTGTGTAAACGAAATTCCTTTGACTATTAAACAGATTGTTTGTGAAAATGGTTTTGCAGAGTTACAACTTCGTACATAAAATTGTTAGTTGTTGGCAATAAAGTATTCTTTATTGAATGAATCGTATGGAGTTGTAATTGTGCAAAACTATCTGCACAAACAATCTGTTGATTAGTCATTCAAACTTCATTTACTCCTTAAAATAATAACTATTTTAAAATCAGACCGAGAAGAATATCAAAAGAGTGTAATATTTATCAATGCTCTAAAAATTTCACCATCTTCTTCTTTATCCATATCTCAACTGTGAAACCATTTTCTTGCTCGAACTCTTAACATATAGGGTTTACGATTCGTTCAGTGGACCATGACCATTATTATATTTTTATTAAACATATAGTTCTTGTATGTCTATATCAAACATATATGGTGTAGAATATTTACGTCTATATTAAATATATAGGGTGTACGATTCGTTCAGTGGAACATGACCGTTATTATATTTTAATTAAACATATAGTTCTTTTACATCTATATTAAACATATATGGTGTATAATGTTTACGTCTATATTAAACATATATGGTGTATAATGTTTACGTCTATATTAAACATATGTCCATAAACTTGGGAGATAAATATTGAAGTAAATTACCCTTAATCAGTTAAGCAATCCCGTCTAATTAGCCTTAGTCGCTTAAGAATGTTACTTCAGCTTGTGGCTTGAAACCCTTATTGTGATAATAGGAGTGGAGAAGCCGCACATCTGAAAAAGCCCTTTCTGAAAAATTCGGCAGTCTGCTCTTGGTCTGCTGAGCTAAAGCATATAGCCGGTTCACAGAGTTCAATTATATATATTGGTTAAGCGATCCTATATACATAAGTCATGATTTGCTTAAGTGATATCTCGCATTGCTTAAGCGATCATGCCTAACTTCCTTTGTTCTGTACAATAATCATTCTCAAATTCAAGGGTCGAGATTTGGGTCAAAGAAAACTAGATAACCATGCAAGCTTAGTGAACATATCTTCTTCTTCTTTCTTCAGAACATAAAGGGTGCGTTTGGTTGAATATTCCGATCCATATTCCCAATCTTATTCCCAAAATATTTGTTTGTTTAATCATTTAGTAAATATTAGTTTATTTTCTTAATTACCTTTAGATAAGTTTATTAATATCATAATACCCCCAGGAAAAATTTTAAAATTTAACAAATACACCCCCACCTACCCACGGTGCCAGATTTCGGCCACCACCGCGAAATCTGCTTGGAAAAGGGCATTACGACGCATACCGATCGGATCTGGCGGGTAGGGTGTCGATATGGCCTTTTCCGGCCACATCGACCATGGATCTTGCTGGAAAAGACCAGATCTACGGCCAGATCTGGCTGTCAACGGCCACAAAAGTCCAGATCTGGCCGTCAACCACGGCTATTTCTTTGGCTATCCATGACGGCCACATCTGGCCTTTTCCGGCGAGATCCACTGTGGATCTGGCCGAAAAAGGCCACATCGGTAAATCACCATCGACGATCGTTTGTAGGTCATTGTGACAGATTCTGGCTACCACCGACGATGGTTGTCGGAATCTGGAAGTATTGGTGGGTGGGGTTGTTTCTGATCATTTTTAAACTTTTTTCTGGGGGTATTTAATGAAATTAATAAACTTAAGGGGTCTTAATTAATTAAAAAAATTAACTAATATTTCCTAAATAATTAAACAAACAAATATTTTGGGAATAGGATTGGGAATATGGATAGGAATATTCAACCAAACGCACCCTTTATGTTCTGAAGAAAGAATAAGAAAATATGTTCACTAAGCTTGCATGGTTATCTAGTTCTCTTCAACCCAAATCTCTACCCTTGAATTTGAGAATGATTATTGTATAGTACAAAGGAAATTAGGCATGATCGCTTAAACGATGCGAGATATCACTTAAGCAAATCATGACTTATCTATATAGGATCGCTTAACCGATATATTGAACTTTGTAACCATATGCTCTGCACTCTGTAGACCAAGAGAGTACCAGAATTTTTCAGAAACTTTTTCACTATGAACAACGCCTCGCTCCTATTATCACAATAAGTGTTTCAGCACAACTGTTGTAACCTTCTTAAGCGACTAAGGCTAAATAGACGGGATCACTTAACTGATTAAGGGTAATTTACTTCAATAGTTATCTCCCAAGTTTATGGACATATGTTTAATATAGACGTAAACATTCTACACCATATATGTTTAATATAGACGTAAAAGAACTATATGTTTAATTAAAATATAATAGCGGTCATGTTCCATTGAATAAATCCTACACCCTATATATTTAATTTAGACGTAAACATTCTACACCATATATGTTTGATATAGACGTACAAGAACTATATGTTTAATAAAAATATAATAACGGTCATAGTCCACTGAATGAATCGTAAACCCTATATGTTAAGAGTTCGAGCAAGAAAATGGCTTCACAGTTGAGATATGGATAAAGAAGAAGATGGTGAAACTTTTAGGGCATTGATAAGTATTACACTCTTTTGAGACTCTTCTCGGTCTGATTTTAAAAGAGTTATTATTTTAAGGAGTAAACAAAGTTTGAGAACGAATCGTACACCTTATATGTTTAAGATAGCGTTAATCGCTTAACCGATCTTCTAAAATACAATAAAAAAAATCCGAATACATAGGATTGCTTAAGCGATTTACCTAATCGCTTAAGCGATCCTGTGTATTTAGACTTAGTCGCTTAAGAGATCCGGTGGTATTTATGATATCGCTTAATCGATTCTAACTTTTTACACTTGATCGCTTAAGAGATCTACGATCACTTAAGTGATCACGAACTAAGAATACATAAGTGCCCACACGAACGATCGCTTAAGAGATCTCTTGGTATCGCTTAAGCGATTTTTCACTTTTACTCTTGGTCGCTTAAGCGATTTCAAATCACTTAAGCGATCATTTCCGAGGCAAAATCAAATCTGCCCAACTCTATGATCGCTTAAGCGATCCTTTTGTATCGCTTAAGCGATCCTTTTGTATTGCTTAAGCAATTTTCGCTTTTAATCTTGGTCGCTTAAGCGATTTTAGATCGCTTAAGCGATTTCTTCCAAGGCAAAACAACATCTGCCCAGATCTATGATCACCAAGGGATCGCTTAAGCGATTTTTTGCTTTTACTTGATCGCTTAAGCGATTTCATATCGCTTAAGCGATCATTTCCGAGGCAGAATCATCTGCCCGAATCTATGATAGCTTAAGCGATCCTTTTGTATCGCTTAAGCGATTTTTTGCTTTTACCCTTGGTTGCTTAAGCGATTTCAGATCGCTTAAGCGATCTGTTTTGATGCAGAATCAACATCTACCCAGATCTATGATCGCTTAAGCGATTTTTCGCTTTTACTCTTGGTCGCTTAAGCGATTTCAGATCGCTTAAGTGATCATTTCTAAGGTAGAATCAACATCTACCCAGATCTATGATCGCTTAAGTGATTCTTCGCTTTTACTCTTCGTCGCTTAAGCGATCATTTGAGGAAAACTCTTGGTCGCTTAAGAGATATATGTGGTCGCTCATATATCGCTTAAGCAATCATGGGCAACATAGATTTTTCCTACATTTCTCCTGAATGATGTAATAATCTGTCTTTATAGAGCTAATTTTGAAATAATTGTGATTGTGACACATTTCGACCTCACTCATTTTCCTCCTAAATCCGAATAGAATAAGCGGCAAAATTAAGTAATTTAAATCAATCTAATTCATCACAAATCAAAATAGACATCAATGTAATTGAAAGTTTAAACTTAAAATCATCCATAATAGTGCCAAAACACAATAAATCCTAAGACATTTAACTCCAGTTCTGATTGTAATAAAATTTCCTCCACCTAGACAATTGCAAAGAAAAACCCAATTCCAAGTACCATTTTTCCTCTCATTTCCCTTCCATACATTCTCATTTCCCTCCTATGACAACCCCCGCCACTTTGAGAAGTTTTCAAATTCTGTATAATCATTGTCTGAGATCATTGTTTCATACCATGCCTTGCCAGAGGCCTTGATTGCAGATGCCACCACTTTGAGAAGTTTTCGAATTCTGTATAATCACCGTCTGATATCATTGTTTGGTATCATGTCTTGCCAGCAGCCTTGATTGTAGATGCTGCCACTTTGAGAAGTTTTCAAATTCTGTATAATCATTGTTTGGTATCATGCCTTGCCAGTAGCCTTGATTGCAGATGCCGCCACTTTGAGAAGTTTTCAAATTTTGTATAATCATTGTCTGATATCATTGTTTGGTACCATGCCTTGCCAGCAACCTTGATTGTAGATGCCTCCTCCTGGACAGAAGTTTTTGAATTCTGTATAATCACCGTCTGATATCATTGTTTGGTACCATGCCTTGCCAGCAGCCTTGATTGCAGATGCCGCCACTTTGAGAAGTTTTCAAATTCTGTATAATTACTATTTGAGATCATTGTTTGGTACCATGCCTTGCCAACAGCCTTGATTGCAGATGCCTTCTCCTGGCCACCAGCCTTGATTGCAGATGCCTTGTCGGCAGCCTACTCTGACAACCCAAGCTAGTTTGAGAAGTTCCCTCTCATTGTTTTCCAGTAACCTGCAAAATTATCTGGCACACCTACAGCCACGTCAGCTTTTCTAAATAAAAAAAAAAAATGAAAAAGTTTTTCAGGGCCAATTTGTTAAATGCAAACTTAGGATGTCCGAGGAGTAAAATTTTCTCTCTTCACGAACCCAAGTTATGGAGTGCAAGATTGAGAAGTTCACTGACTCCGTCTATTTCGGTAAAGCTTTGTATAAGCATGACACCTGGAGCATCAGCACCACAACCTAAGTATCAACATCAACATCACATAAACTACAAAATTCAAAGTCCAAGTTCCATACCTTTTGATTGGGTTGTGGTCACTCAAAACGGATCCATTTCCCCATGGAAGCACTCAACAGCCCAGCGCTCCCGACATCTGCTCATTGTTTCGTCATTCAAGCTGTCCATCGGGGTGTTGGTCATGTCAAACTGAATAAATTTCAGGGCATATGCCCCACAATCAGCAATACAATAGGAAGAAGACATTAGCATTAGAATCATCTTATAGAACAATTGTATTATGTAAGTTAGTTTTATACAAAATTTACCTTAACTCATTTGTTGGGACAAGAATGCGCTTGATTGGCCACTTTCCAGTTAGTACTTGATCACCAAAGTGCTCAAACATCTCGCTGTCGCGTAATAGCCGCGGGAACAACACGGATAGTGGCTCCAACTCGGTCTCCAATTGCTTGTCTCGACAACTAGTTAGGTTGCAGTCAAGGATGTTCAGCAACCCCTCCTCTTGAAGCGCGACGACTACTATCCAATGCATATCCCTGATGTTAATTATGCAGTAGACTCTTATAACCTTTGCCCAACTATGGCCATATTTGGGCCTTTCCCCCCGTACATACTGTATAATCCTGTCATCAAACTTAAAATCATCAGGGACACACTCCAAGTCTTTTGGGCCTAATTTTTTTCGCTTGGCTCCTTTTGCTGCACCTCTACCAATGGCCTTTTTAATTAAATTGCGATATATCGAAACTAGCGTTTGGCCAGACGCCATATCAGTGATGGCATAATTGGGATACAATAGATCACCATTACTAGTTTGTCATAGCCTTATCAGTGCCAATACCTCATTGATGTGCTGCATCAAATAAAAACAACATGATAAGCATACAATAGCTCAGGGAAAACATAAGCAAAAATAAGGAAAATTAAGCGAAAACAATTCACCTGAGTCCTGAAGCCAACTGCCCATCATCAACAACTGTTCAAACCATTCCCGACGATAATCCCCTGTCTTACACTTTACATGGCCATCACTTCCTTATTCATTGTAATAGGCATAGAAGAGTTTTTTCTTTTCCTCCTCTATTGGCTTATACAAATCGACCTTTGACTCCATTTTTGCTGGCCCATTTCCTCCCCTTTCCTCCATTTGTACATCCCCGTTTCCTTCGCCTCCCACTTCACCCTCTTCCATTATCACTGCCCCACTTCCTCCACCAACCTCCTTCATTTTTGCTTCTTCTTCAATTTGTTTCTTCATTTTCCTCTTCTTTCCATGTGTTACTACGGTGTAAGGCGATTTCACAAACGTGCTCTTTCAGCTCTCTCTTTTCAGTCCAGGTTGCACTTCAACCGCCTTTAATACTCCACCAACTTCCTCCTCCACCGTACCAACTTTCTCTGCCACCTTATCCACTTTCTCCTCTACCCTTTTCATCCATTCTTCTATCTTGTCAAACCTCTCATAAACGGTTGTTGTAAAACCCTCAAACAGACCGTTTATGAGGTGAACCACCTCATTCTCCCGACCCCGACGCCTCGGCAAAGTGATACTTGTTGTACCAATTTGCTAAGGCATACGAACCTCTTCCTCCCCCTCCTCCTCCTTCCTCCCGCCGATTGGAGCTTTATCATCCTCGGCGTTAACCACATTCTCAAGCAGTGGCCCTGCAACTTTCGTCACATGCATGACCCTTGCTAGGTCCCTCATCAGGCGGTCTATCCGTTCATCGCTTTCATCCTTTAGTGGTTGAAAAGATATGACATACTCATTTTTTGCTTCACCCCTTGTAGCAGTGAGAAAGGGACAGACGACTCCCTACAATAAGAAACAAAATCAATCAGATTGAAACAACATTTTAAAGCAAGTGCATATTCAAAAGCTTAATCCTTTAATCTTACCCGAGCCGCTTCAATTTCAATGTCTATTTGGTCGTAATCCTAATGGGTACACTTCTCTACATGCCACCGCAACAACCTAGGAAAAGTATGTCGCACATCTGAACTCTTCCTCCTCCCCCCACCCCCCACCTTAGCGAAGACAGGGATGACCTTATACATCCAAGCCTACATTGTAAAAAAATAGTTCATATCATAATTCAAACACATATATTACAAAAAGCTATTAATATTTACCTGCATTGCCCATGGGAAGTCAAACAAATTGTACGTGTTCGGTCTATCCTTCCCGACCTATTGGGAGTGCTTTAACGCCATGTCTTTTGCTTGCAGGGAGTCCATAGTTTGCTTAAATGATACCCGTCCCCAAAGATAAGCATTAAAGAAGTCCAAGTTGCTTGCAAACCTCACTCAATCCATATCAACGGCTTTTGTTAAGTCACCAGCCATTAGGATCGAATGTAAGAACAATACCAAGCACAGTTTGAACTTCTATGAATCGGTTAACAGAACTGCTTCTATCCTTTGCTCTAAATCAGCTCCTGTAATAGACGCTTGCCCCTGCAAAGCCTTGTTAGCCAACCTTATGATTGCGCTACTCTCCTTTCTTGTGTTTACCTCATTCGCATCTGGCAATTTCCTATATCCTAAGCCTGTCGCCAATGCATATTCCATCATCTCAAAACATAGTGGCTTTCCATCCACCACAAACCACATTTCTTGCTTTTTTTTTTTTGCATTTTACTGAGTGCAGCAACATATAATGCACTCCCTGCCCCCAAAATGCCTTTTTCCAATTTGTTCCGATATCAAAAAAATGACCGAAACAAGTCTCTCTGAATCGTTGTCGGCCATTCCTCAATCCCCTTAAAATCACATTTATTCTCTCAAAAACATCCCAACTCGACCTGACTGTCACCCTTATAGGGAAGTACGGTGCCTGATCGCTTACAATGTCTAACCCATAGTCTCTACAGTTTACGGTCCGCAAAATCTACACAATCGATATAAACAAAATATCAGCAAAAAAAAAAAAAAAAACCAAAACAACTAATAGGCTGCCAACATATTTTGTTAACAAAGAAAAAGTATCATACAATCAATTTAGAAATTACCTCTGTAAAGAGAGATTATTACATAATTCAGGAGAAATCACCTCTATGGTCGCTTAAGCAATTTCGGATCGCTTAAGAGATCTTGAATCTGCCTCATACAAGATCTCTTAAGTTATCTCTTGAATCAAGAGAAATCTTGAATCTGCAAATGTTAGATCGGCTTAGCGACTTGAATCGCTTAAGCGACATGCGAATCCGCTTGCGATCTTAGATGCAGCGGATGAATCGACTCATGCGATCTTAGATGCGAAGATGTTGATTAAACGATCCGAATCGCTTAAGCGACTAACGGTAAAGCGATGAATCGCAAGCGATCTTAGATGCGGGCGATGTTGATTACGCCTCCGGACAAGATACAAGCATTTTAATCGCTTAAGCGACCATGAGTAAAAGCGATGAAATTGTTTAAGCGATACAAATGATCGCTTAAGCGACAGTATAGAGCAATACATACCAAAACTCCCAAAACAAATACGTACCCTTTCTTCATTCTCGCCGGCCTCCTCCTCCGATCCTGAATTCTCGCTGGCCTCCTCCTCTTCAGAACCATTTTGAGATTCTTCTCTCTGTTGTTGTGCTGTCGTCATCTCCTCTACCTGTGGACCACCTTCACTGATCAGATGATCCACCGGAGCAGCCATTGAACTGCTTGCGTCACCGGACTTTAGGATTCGAAGTGCATTTGGTTTTCCTCCTCATTGTGAATGTCAGCCATGGTTTTAAGAAAGGAAGCTTTAGGATTGAATTTGGTGTGAAAATTTGCAGTTTCGATAGGAAATCGCAACTATATCGCCTGAAATCGCAAAGATTTCGTTTAGGGTTCAAGAAATTGATTTAAGGATTGAATATGGCGTGAAAATTTGCAGTTTCGATCGAAAATCGCAGAGATTCCGTTTAGGGTTCAAGAAATCGATTTAAGGATTGAATATGGCGTGAAAATTTGCAGTTTCAATCGGAAATTGCAGATTCCATTTAGGGTTCAAGAAATCGATTTTAGGATTGAATATGGTGTGAAAAATTGCAGTTTCGATCAGAAATCGCAGAGATTCCGTTTAGGGTTCAAGACATCGATTTTTGCCCTAATCGTTCGATTAAGCGATTTCAATGGGTGGTGCTCATTTTTAAATTTCAAATTTTAAAAAACTTTCATTAATTATTTTTGCCCACATATGTTTTAATCTTTTCATTTTAACCCATTTGACATGTTTAATGAATCCTAACTGTGCCATGTCAGCTTCTCTAAATTAAAAAAAAATGAAAAACATTTTCAATGCCATTTTGTTAAATGGAAACTTGGGATGGCCGGAGAGTTAAACTTTCTCCTAAAATTGCTTGTCACAAATGACTAATCCGATCAATAAAAGGGCCATCTTATATAAACCCAAACTTATAACCAAATCCCTAATACCCCAATTTCCCTATTCTTATCCGCATCCTCTTCTTCTCCACGCACTCCAATTTCCCTCTTCACTTTACCATCTCCTCGAATCTACTATTCTTGCCCGCGTCCTGTTCTTCTCCACGCACTCCAATTTCCCTCTTCACTTTACATCTCCTTGAATCTACTTTTGTCGCCTACATTACTCCATTGAACGTAACTTCTTTTTATTTTTATGTCAAAGCTCATTCTTTTACAATGTCATCTTTTGTGTTTGTTGTAAGCTAGATTGAATGGTTGAGATGTTAAGTGACAAGGATTACGAACTTTTCTGTACAAATAAGTTCTAGTCCGCCATGGCTTTGAAAAGCTCAAAAAGGCATGTGTTAGCGCAGATTTTCAGCTGCCTCCTTTTCACCTTTTACTCGAGCTTTTTTTCATTCAATCCATAAATAGATTTTAAAGACAACTGAAAAAGAGAAAAATAAAAACAATATATATATATATATATACACGAATAAAGAAATCCTCATTTTAGAACATATTAAAGACCGTTACAAAGTTCACTTGTGTTCGTGTTCGCTTTGGTTTTTATTTCATAGATCTTGTAGTCTGCTACTGGTACAGGGAATCATAACTCTGAGACTGAAACGTAGTCATTTTGGAAAGTTAAATGAACGATGGGGGGGATTAACTTTGTGATGATGAAATGTCGTGTAAATTATTGCCCCCGTCTAGAACTTTTTGGTTAGGTTTACTTGTGAGTTATGCAAGCTGCACTCAAACTCAATCCCAGCAGAAAGTAGTCAAACCTTGCTGCTGAAAAGTTCCAGTTCGCAGTCAACTCTGCTGCTAAAAAGTTCCAGCTCACAGTCAAACTTTGTTGCTAAGATTTGAAAAAGAAAATGGAAAAGATCATCTCTTCTTGGTGTGTTTTTTCTTGTACAAATAAACGACTGAGATAAGCAATCACATGGATTGCCGATTGTAACTATAAAAGGAGTTTGATTAATGAATAAAAAAAAAAAAAAACATTTAACCTTTGTTGATTATATGCTTGCTTAATTGTAGGTAGTGATTTGATTTGGTTAGATTGAATGTATATAGTGTGTTAAATTTAACCTGATGTTGTTTATTTATGCAGATGTTTGCAGATTGTGAAGATGGCTCCTGGAACAAGAAGATCATTAGCTCGAAGGGCAGCTGATGTTGACACCATTCAGCCTTCAGATCTGACTCCCGAAGTTGTTGCAGACACAGGTAAAATAATGATATTTGTTAACTTCATTAGGCTCATAAAAGTACTTAGATTTCAGATCATGTCTCCAATGTTTGCTTATCATTTGAGAAGGTGATAAATAGAAAAGTAACCCAGTTAATTGCCCAGCTTATTCAGTTTCAATAAAGAGTCAACTCCCTCAGTTAGTAGTACTCTGTTCGACTAGTTTTGACAAATGGACCTCAATAATCCTATAGGTGTCAGTCAGCAGATTCTGTGTTATGCAACGGAAACATAAACTCTAACGCTAGCTTATTGAATATAATAATACAAGTAGTAAAGCATAAATAAATTGCCAAAATTAAATGCAAAAATAAAAAATACCAGGAATTAACGAGGTTCGGTATTAAAACCTACGTCCTCGGGCGCTGCAAAGGAAAGCTCCACTATCTCCAAACAATATTACAAATATTTGGGCAATACAACAAATACCCAAAACAAAGGGGAGATACAACAAAACTTGCAAACTAAAGGGTCCTTAAAGAAAGAACCCTAAACAAAAGAAGTATAATGGAATTACAACTTGGGATACAATTAACATTGATTTAGGTCCTTATATATAAGCCCCAAAAGTTTCCCACTTTTCAATCCTAATCAATGTGGGACAAACAACCTTTTCTTGGCCTATTACATATAAGTCCCTAAACCTTTCTCCATTATCATTTCTACCCCATGTGATTTTGCTAAAAGCCATTTTTCAACAAATCTCCACCTTGGCGAATTAGCAAACCTTCAAAGTTTTGTATTCTTCTCACAAATTTTGCAACACCTCCAAATGTGCCAAAAAGCACAATCAAGCTCGCAGGATGTTGATCAAGTTCAAAGTTGATTGAACTTGATCATTGTCACTACTTTTGTTAAGACATCTGAGGGATTCTCAGATCACAATCTTCTAATAAGATTCTTCCTTCGAAATAATTTCCCGCACAAAGTGGTAACGAACATCTATATGCTTGGTGCGAAAGTGGAATACTGGATTCTTTGCTAAGTGAATAGCACTCTAACCGTCATAATAGATAGTGATCTTCTTCTGACTAATTTTCAATTCATCCAATAGCCCTTGTAACCAAATAGCTTCCTTCACACCTCTCAGAATCGCCATGTATTCGCCTCTATAGTAGACAAAGCAATCAGATCGCAAAGAAGATTTCCAACTTACTGGAGCTCTAGCAAGAGTAAATACATATCCAGTAGTTGACCGACGCTTTTCCAAATCACCAGCATAATCAGAATCAACATAGCCAACAGCAAATTGACTAAGATTTTCATCCCGCTCAAAAACCAAACCAATGTTTACGGTACCTATAATATACCGTAAAATCCACTTCATGACTTGCCAATGTCCTTTACAAGGATCATGCATATACACTCACAAAATTCCAAGCCGCATGTGAAATGTCGGGCCTAGTACACACCATTGAATACATCAAGCTACCAACCGCATTTGAATATGAAACTTTTGACATATACTCTCGTTCTTCATGTGTACTTGGAGATAATGACGCACTAAGCTTTATATGAGGAGCAAGTGGAGTACTTACAGGTTTTGTACCTTTAGTTATGCCAAAACGTTGTAAGACCTTCCTTAGATACTGCTTTTGTGTCAAACAAACCTTGCCATTTCCTCTATCTCTAATTATCTCCATACCGAGAATCTTCTTGGCTTCCCCTAAATCCTTCATCTCAAATTCTTGATTTAGTTGAGCCTTTAACTTCTCAATTTCTTCTACATTCTTTGAAGCAATCAACATATCATCAACATATAAGAGTAGATAAATGAGAGTATCACCTTGTAGCCTTTGAAAATACACACAGTTGTCAAATTTGCTTCTTGCGTACTCCTGACCCATCATAAACCTATCAAATCGCTTGTACCACTGCCTCGGAGATTGTTTCAAACCATAAAGCGATCTTTTCAGTTTACAAACCCAATCTTCCGTCCCAATACTCCTAAATCCTTCTGGCTGGGTCATATAGATTTCCTCTTCCAAATCACCGTAGAAACGCGGTTTTCACATCAAGTTGAACAAGTTCAAGATTCATCTGAGCAACCAAGGCCAACAAAATTCTAATGGAAGAATGCTTTACAACTGGAGAAAATACCTCATTGAAATCTATTCCTTCCTTCTGAGCGTAGCCTTTCGCCACCAACCTTGCCTTGTATCGGATGTCTTTCAAATTCGGAAATCCTTCTTTCTTTGCATATACCCATTTGCATCCAATTGCGTTCTTATTCTTTGGTAATTGAACAACCTCCCAAGTTTCATTCTTATGGAGAGCCTGCATCTCTTCTTTCATGGCTTTCCTCCACTTACCATTTTCGAATC
The DNA here is from genome assembly GCA_026225825.1 of Pistacia integerrima. Lineage (NCBI taxonomy): Eukaryota > Viridiplantae > Streptophyta > Magnoliopsida > Sapindales > Anacardiaceae > Pistacia > Pistacia integerrima. The sequence goes on along the minus strand of CM047743.1, from coordinate 14,241,820 downwards.
GCTAGCTACTTCATTATAAGTGGAAGGAACTTCACCATCTTCAATTGGGAGTGCATAGGCCACCGTATCGCAAAACGAGCAGGCTTGCGAATTTCGTCTTGGCCTATTAACAGCAATGGATTCTTGTTGAGGTTCTTGGGAAGAATCCTCTTCTTCATCTCCAATGAACTCCTCTATCATAGGAGTCTCATTTCCAGCTGGGCTAACTGATGTTGTTTCAAACTCCACTGTTGAGTATGCTCCACCTGTTGCGGAGTACTGAAAACCTTCATCGGCTTCTGTTTTCTTTTCTAACATAGAAGACTCATCAAATGTCACATCCCTACTAAACAGTATTTTCTTCGAACTTGGACACCAAAGACGGTATCCTTTCACACCTGAGGTAATCCTCATAAATACTGCTTTCTTTGCTCTAGGATCTAACTTAGACTCTTTCACATGATAATAAGCAGTGGAACCAAAAACATGTAAAGAGTCATAATCAGAAACAGGTTTTCCAGACCATACCTCAATCGGCGTCTTGCCTTCAATTGTAGTTGATGGTAGACGATTGATGAATGACACGCATATATAACTGCCTCAGCCCAAAACTCTTTGCCCAACCCAGAATTGGACAACATACATCGAACTTTCTCCAGTATAGTTCGATTCATGCATTCTACCACCCCATTCTGCTGTGGTGTATTTCTTACTGTAAAGTGACGTACTATTCCTTCATCTTGGCAAACTTTCAAAAACGAATCACTACGATACTCCCCACCATTATCTGTACGTAGTTGCTTGATCTTTCGGCCAGTCTGAGTCTCAATCATCTTTTTCCATTTAAGGAAAACACCAAGTACGTTATCTTTAGTTTTTATTACATACACCTAAACTCTTCTGGAAAAATCATCTACAAAAGTGACAAAATAGTGCATACCTCCCAAAGATGTTGTTTTGGTAGGTCCCCACACATCAGAATGAACATAATCCAAAATACTCTTAGTATTATGGATTGCGGTGCCGAATTTCACTATTGTCTGTTTTCCCTTTCCCGAACACAATGCTCACGAAGTCCACACGAGTCTTTGCACCTTTCAATAAGCCTTGATTCACCAAACTAAGTAAGGCTTTTTCACCTGCATGCCCCAAACGCATATGCCACAACTTGAGCATTTATGAATCTGCATCCTCTTGTACGACTGCAGCTGTCGTTCTAATAACTGTACTACCATTATAGTAATACAAGTTGTTTCTCCTTGTGCCTTTCATTACCACAAGAGCACCTGAAGAAACTTTTAGAATTCCATCTCGCATATTCACCGTAAAGCCTTTAGATTCCAAGGCTCCCAAAGAGATGAGATTCTTTTTCAACTTCGGTAAATACCGAACATTTGTCAGAGTTCTAGTCAAGCCATCATGATTCTTCAACCGAATTGAACCTATCCCAGTTGTTTTACAAGCATCATCATTGCCCATATAAAAACTCCATCACGTTCTTCAAAATTAAAGAACCAGTCCTGGTGAGGACACATATGATAGTTACTACCTGAATCCATAATCCACTCATTTGATCCAGAGGTGGATGGTAAGCTAACTAGACAGAAATCAGACTCATCCTCTTCACGCTCAACAACGCATGCATTAGAAGTAGCTTTGCCCTCTTTCTTTTGCAACTTCGGACAATCTTTCTTCCAATGCCCATTCTCCCGACAAAAGGCACATTGATCCCTATTGAGTTTTCCCTTTGAACGAGATCTTCCCCTTCTCTCCTTCTTACGACTCTGATTTTGACTCCGCCCTCTTGCTACAAGAGCTTCTGCTGACTCATCTCTATTCTCCTTCTGATCCTTCTTCCGAATTTCATGATTGGACAGAGAGAACAAACTTCTTCAAAGGACAATTTTTTCTTTCCCATGAAGAAGTGTAATACTAAGATAGTCCAACTCATCTGGAAGAGATCCAATTAACAACATAGCCTTATGCTCATCTTTGAATGTTTCATCCAAATTTAACAAATCAGCAATTAATCAGTTAAATGTATCAATATGGCTACTGATATTTGTACGTGGTCTCAAGCGAAGGCAAGCTTGATCTTTTCATCAAATAGAGCCGATTCTCATTACTTTTCTTCATGTATTTGTTTTCCAGCGCCTTCCATAACTTATTTGCAGACGTCTCTTTCATGAATGGATATTTCTGCTCTCTACAAAGACATGAGCGAATCATCCCACACGCTTTTACGTTCAACCTCACCCAGTCTTTCTCATAGACATCTTCTAGTTTTTCCTCCTCCAGAATGATATCTAGATCCTGCTGATACAAGCTATCCATTACCTCACTCTGCCACAAGCCAAAATTATTTTGGCCATCAAATTTTTCAACATCAATTTTTTGCATTTGAAACCGTTATCATCTTTACTGGTGCGGATGGTGGTGCCGCAAACGGTGCTGCCTCGAACGATAAATCCTCGGACGGTGATGCCATTTATGCCTTACTCAATTGGCTTGGTAAACAAAATTCCCAATAACCAAGCTCCACAAATTATTATATTCAATAGCTAACCAACAAATTAACAATAGCCCTAGGTAGTAGTAAGTGCTGAAATGATTAAATACGCACCAGGAAAATTCCCAGGAAACAATGGAGGGGTCACAAATGGTCCCACTTAAAATCCAGTCTCCTTAGACTTTTATCGTCTTTTTGACAGAATTTTCCTAGACATGCATATAACCATACAAATAGCTACTCACTGTCCTAAACCTAGGCTCTGATACCAATTGTTATGCAACGGAAACATAAACTCTAACGCTAGCTTATTGAATATAATAATACAAGTAGTAAAGCATAAATAAATTGCCAAAATTAAATGCAAAAATAAAGAATACCAGGAATTAACGAGGTTCGGTATTAAAACCTACGTCCTCGGGCGCTGCAAAAGAAAACTCCACTATCTCCAAACAATATTACAAATATTTAGGCAATACAACAAATACCCAAAACAAAGGGGAGATACAACAAAACTTGCAAACTAAAGGGTCCTTAAAGAAAGAACCCTAAACAAAAGAAGTATAATGGAATTACAACTTGGGATACAATTAACATTGATTTAGGTCCTTATATATAAGCCCCAAAAGTTTCCCACTTTTCAATCCTAATCAATGTGGGACAAACAACCTTTTCTTGGCCTATTACATATAAGTCCCTAAACCTTTCTCCATTATCATTTCTACCCCATGTGATTTTGCTAAAAGCCATTTTTCAACATTCTGGACCACCTCTTAATTTCAACCATTAAGAGTCTACCCCATTTCTATCATGGACATGCTCATTCATTGACATAAATTTAAACAGTTAGAAACTGTTTAAATTTATATGAAAGAAAATAGGATAGTGCCAAGAGTTAATGTGACTGATTTTATGCATGTTTTATTAGATTTTTCATCAGTCAACCGACATTTATATTACTAAGTAAATCATTAACTATGAGAGCATTAAGTTAATTAGCTCTATGTTTGGTAGCTTATATTAATTGTATCGGATTAGTAGCAAATTGGATAATCTAATTAATCAATATCCTCGGTAACTACATTGTCCTCCACAAACCTACCCAATTAACAGTCTACTCCATTATATGCTTTAACTTAATATTAAGTTATTATCTCATATAAGATGCTGGGTTTGTCTTTTATTTACAATGTATGTATATAAGCTTCAGTTTTTGAATATAAGCTTCAGTTTCTGAAACTTGAGGGGTGGTTTTATCTCATATAAGCTTCAATTTTAGTTTCATTAATAGCAACAATGCCATTATATTTAGCACCTTTGCTGCAACTTTAGTTTTTCTTGCTTTATTCTCTGGGATTCCTTTAATTCAAGTTCATTAACTGTTTAATTTATGTTAGCTTGTTTTTAAACTTATGTAAAAATTTAACTTTAAAATTTTAAACTAGGAAATTGAAGTTTAGATTGATAATATGTGAGATACTTGCTTTTCTACTCCATCAATTTGATTTTTGTTTGGTGCTGCAATACATTCTGTGAACTTTGAGTAGTCTTTCTTTTATGTTGCTATTTCATAAGTTTTTGTCACATATTGTACCCCAGAATAATTATAATTTATTTGTAATTATTTAGTTTCTTGCTTAACTTATTGATTATGCGTTGAATTGATAGTAGGAAAAAATGATAAAGCTGCAAGATGAAACACAAGCAGGGGAAAGTGAAAAAACGGAAGCAGAAATATGTGAGGAAGTTCTGGGTAAAGTTTTCGGATTTAACCAAAATTTTGCATTTTCACAGACTCGGCATCATGATACTACAGCAGAAGCAGAGTTAAGGTTCATAGTGCAACAACAAGAAAATAAGATTAAACAGTTGGAGGAGCAGCTCATCTTATTTGATCAACAAAAACAAAAAATAAAAATGCTTGAAGAACAACATTTTCAAATGTTGGAGATGTTGAAGCAGCTCACTATAGCATCTGCACACGCCTAATCTGCTAGAGCTCCAACTCGATTGCCATCACCATCTCCAACTGATGAAGAGTCTTCCTCATCTGCTACAGTTGTTTCAAGAACCTCAACTAGAGACATTTGAGATGCTAACAATATTGATGGTTAGTTTTTTGTTGTATGGGCAGTAGATATTTTGACATGGGGGTAGGACCATCTTTTTGGACATTTTAGGATTGCTTGCATATATGCTTTAGATGGTGTCAGCTCTTATTTGATCAACAAAAATAGAAAATAAAAATGCTTGAAGAACAACATTTTCAAATGTTGGAGATGTTGAAAGCTCACTATAGCAGCTGCACACGCCTAATTTGCTAGAGCTCCAACTCGATTGCCATCACCATCTCCAACTGATGAAGAGTCTTCCTCATCTGCTACAGTTGTTTCAAGAACCTCAACTAGTGACATTTGAGATGCTAACAATATTGATGGTTAGTTTTTTGTTGTATGGGCAGTAGATATTTTGACATGGGGGTAGGATCATCTTTTTGGACATTTTAGGATTGCTTGCATATATGCTTTAGATGGTGTACATGGGGTGGGCTTTTTTTTGTTAGTTATGCACAAATAGATAGCTACTAATGAAAATGTGGGGGCATGCTTTCTTTTTTGGTTATGCACACATGATAGTGCAATTTGGATTTTTATTGCTCATCATGCATGAAAATCCATGTATGGACTATATATATAAAAATATGATATTTGATGTTAGTGATCAGATTTTTATATTGTGTCAATTATTTTGTTGATGTTGAATGTATGAACTAGGTCATTTACGAAGAGCAAAAATAATGCTCTTCAATGTTAACCAATTAACTACTAAATTATTAGTTGTAGAAATAATACAGAAACAAAGACTAATAAATAATATCTGACTAAAATAATTAGTTTTCAAAACTCATACAATCGGTTACTATATTATTTAGATGCAAAAAATTAATTTTAATGACTACACATTAGTTACAAAATGTAAGAAACTAAATTGGGCATATACATTTCCCCACTAAAAATGAAATATTTTTTCCACTAATTATTTTCTCGCAAAAAAACACATTCTAAAACTAATTTCATAGTAGTGAAAAGTAATTTATCATATTTGGATTCTATATTCAATGTCTAAAATTATTTGAATTAACCACCAAATTGTTGTCACCAAAAGATATATTCGTCCACTAATAAAACAGTCACAAAAACTTTTACGAAATTACCCTTACACCTACAGCATCTAATTTTTGTGGCATTCGCAACAAATTATTAGTCACTAAAATGTATATTTTGCAACTAATTGATTAGTCGCGATACAATTTTACCAAATTACCCTTGCATATTTAGCGTCTAAGCGGGAGACTATTTCAACCTGCAATTAGCGACTAATTTGCTAGTCGTCAAAAAAAACTTTCCATGTCTAACCAACTTTTTAGACGCCCATACTTTCTGCGACAACGATTTTGTAACTACGTGGCGACTATGAAATTTAGATGCGCAATGCATTTAGCATCTAAATTTTATTATTGGCATCTAATTTTGCTAGACGCCAAAAGCCATTTTTCTTGTAGTGTCCACTCCTTCAAGATACCCACTTGAAGATTGTCATTATCTCACTTAGCTTTCAACCAAGATGAAGATTTTTCTAAATAAAAGTAAGATTGGTTATTTATGTAAGATTGGTTATTTATTTAAATATGTAATCTTACTATAGTGTTGGAAAGGTTGTTGCCTGGATCCAATCCCGTATTGGAATTAATATATAAGATTGGTTATTTATTTAAATATGTATATTGTCGAATATATAGTGTAAATAAATAAACTGTCAATAATTAAATGTATAGATCGGTGTACAGTAGAACCTCTCTATAGTCATAATGTTGGGACCAATTAAATTTATTACTATAAGGAAGATATAATTTAATAGAGGTGTAGATACAAGAATTATTATTTTGATTTCTTATTTTATAAATCATGTTTTAGTAGTATTAGGATTTAAATTCATTGTTTTAGTAGTATTAGGATAGTAAGGAAATAGATATCAAAAAGTCACTGTAAAATTGAGTGATCAGATTCGACAACTTCACTACACTAATCAAATGGATATTAATGTCTTCCAAATGAGCAACAAATCGTGTATGTTTTAATTGGAGAAGAAATTATTACTTGAATTAGACAAGAAGATGAAGAAGATAATCCTGAGGATGATAGTACGAAAATACCAAAAAATTCATGCCAAGAAGCTCTAAACATGCTTGAGAGCTAGAAATATTTTGGCTTCAACAAGAAGGTGTCTATGTTGGTGGCTTATTACGTACCCACAAGATAAAAAAATATGGTAACAATTTTAAAGCATAAATCATTGTCCCAAACAACTTTAGATAAATATTTTATTCATCTTAAACTTTTAATGTAACATAGCATATATTTTTTTTCAATATATATATAATTATTATTATGTAGAGGCAAGTTCCTTAAGACGGGACCTAGAAAAATTATAACTTATTACATGTGAAATTTATTCTTATTATAACTGACCCAAGTTGAGACCATAATTTTTTATGATTACATGGAGATTATTCCTATATAGAGTATCACTATAGAGAGGTTCTACTGTATATATGTTTTAAATATTGAAAGATCATTATTAAAGGATAAAAATAATAATGGTTCAATACCCAGGATGTGATTTTGTTAGGAAATCATGGATACTAATTATTTAATTAGTGGAATGGTATAATGGTAATATACCTTTCCAGGGATTTTAGGGTAAGCCTATAAAAGGGCACTATCCCTAAAATCAAATATCCAATTCATTCTTTATTTTTGGCTGCCCAAAGAGAGGTTCATTGAGAGAAAAATTTCTCTCAACCTTCTCACTTACCCATCTTCTTTAGACTACACATATCTATATAGTAAATCAGTTTGTGTTGATTCATGCCTTTGTGTGGATATCATCGCATCCAAATCAAAAAGAGGTGGAGCCTCTAAATGTTGGTAAGAATCTGAAACTTTCATGGGTCTTGGCTGATTCTATTAGAGTTGGTACCCTAGAGTCAATCAATAATTGTAAAATTGACTCTTTGTAATAATGTTTATTAATCAATAAAAGGCAATTTTCTTCTATATCATGTAAATCATAATTGCATGTATTCATATATGTCCTTAGGATGGTAGAACCATGACGAGAGTATCAAGTGTTTCAAATCTTGATAGTGAGAACCCTATAATTACATATGGTGGCCATTCTAGAAATGTTCGTAGCCCTAGTATTATTCTGACCAAGGACACAGATAATACGATAAGGCTATCATAATGTTGAATGACCTTGTCAAAAGACAATGACTAATCTCACTTGTCAAAGTTGTTTGCCGACAACCTGGTGTGACACATGGGTGCTTGTTGTAGGCAAGTTCACTAGACAAACCCACCAAAGGATTTCATATAGATGATAACCCTAGTGTCTATGGAATAAATCCTCTAACGAATGGTGGTGCATGTGATCCTTAGACTTGAGATCACCGAAGCGCCTTGTGCATCGATTGGTGTAGTTTGACACCAGCCTAACGTAGTTCTATTCAGAGCTATCAATACGGTAGTGATTTGCTACATTGAGAAGTGTATCAAGACTATGGTGGATCAACAAAGGATTCATCACTCCCGGGTATAAGAGAAGTTATCTCACGACTCAATTCAGTGAATGACAATGACACTAAAGCTGTAACCAGAGTGGGATTGAGTTATTGCTCAATCCAATTTATTATTCCGGTCATTGGTCTAGTAACTGAATACAAAGATATCAAAGATAATTGAGGTTGACACTATTTCTGTACCTCAGCCTCGATGAGATAATAGATGATGAAAGAATCGGTTTGCATGGTAACCATATCATTGATAGGCAAACTGTTTCGCTGAATCCGAATTTATCGGGTGGCCATGATACCTTGCTAGAGGCCAATCTTGGTCTGTGTTTAGTGAGACAATTGATTGGTGTCAATCGCGAGACTACTCACTGCCGATATAATGAGAAGCCTTCAAGTCACACACATAGAAAACAGGTTAAGGATGAATCGGTGAGAAAGAGTATTTTTGTCATTTATGATGAAAGGGTATTTAGGTGAGCACGGGTAGCGAGTAAAACCAGAACCTGTGGATAGAACCGGAACCGGAACCTACCCAGAACCGACACTGTGCGAGTAGGTTCCAGTTCCTTTTTTTTTGGAATCGACACTGTGCGGTTCGGTTCTGGTTCCAATTCCTACATGTGTAAGAACCGAAACCGGAAAAAAAGAACCTGCAGTGGGTACCCTGCTTGGAACCTGCAACGGGTATCCTGTTTTGGAACCTGGGCTAAAATAAAATATCTATGAAGAATGGGGGTCTATTGTTATTTTACATATAAAAAAAATAAAATGGAAAAAGTTAAATTTTTACAATAACCTAATTAAATAAATATACAATTATACTTATTACATATAAACTACACCATATAAAAAGCTTTAATATATTATAATATATTAATATTAAAGTTTTGATTAATTAAGTGTATAATTGGAATTAGGACCAATTAAAAGAATTATTTTTGAATAAAATAGTATATTTGATTGAATAATAATATAATATTTAGTTATTTACTTTAATTATCAAGTTCAAAGTATATCTATAATAAATTAGTAATTAATTAATTATATAAAATAAATTGACAAACATTAATATATTACTAGTTAAATGATTATTTAATCAATTATAATATTACATAATAGTTAAATAATTACTTAATTAATTATAAGTTTATAACATTACATTAGTAATTTAGTACATTACTTAATTAAATAATTAGAAATTTAATTAATTATAACATTACACTATAGATTTATAGTATAATTACTTAATTAATTATAACATTACATTATAAACAAATGATTACTTAATTAAATGATTACTTAATTAATTATAACATTCCATTATAAACATTAGTACAATACTTAATTAAATAATTAAAAATTTAATTAATTATAATATTACATTAAAATTTATAGTATGATTATTTAATTCATTATAACATTACATTATAATATGATCACATAATTAATTATAGCATTACATAATTAAATGATTACTTAATTAATTATGACATTATATTATAAACATTACTAATTTACTACATTAGCACAATACTTAATTAAATGATTAGAAATTTAATTAATTATAACATTACATTATAAATTTATAATATGATTATTTAATTAATTATAATATTATGCTATAAACAAATGATTACTTAATTAAATGATTAGAAATTTAATTAATTATAATATTATATTAAAGATTTATAGTATGATTACTTAATTCATTATAATATTATATTATAATACGATCACATAATTAATTATAACATTATATAATGAAATGATTACTTAATTAATTATGACATTATATTATAAAAATTAGTAATTTACTACATTAGCACAATACCTAATTAAATGACTATAAATATAATTATTTATGGCATTACATTATAAATTTATAGTATGATTACTTAATTAAATGATTACTTAATTAATTATAACATTCTATTATAAACATTAGTACAATACTTAATTAAATGATTAGAAATTTAATTAATTAAAAAATTACATTATAATTAAAAAATTACTTAATTAATAATAACATTACATTATATTATAATCACTTAATTAATTATAACATTATATAGTTAAATGATTACTTAATTAATTATAAATTTATAACATTACATTATAAATATTAGTAATTTACTAGGTTAGTACATTACTTAATTAAATGATTAAAAATTTATTTTATTATAACATTACATTATAGATTTATAGTATGATTACTTAATCAATTATAATATTTCATAATAAACATTAGTACAATATTTAATTAAATGATTAGAAATTTAATTAATTATAATATTAAATTATAAATTTATAGTATGATTGTTTAATTAATTTAATTAATTGTTTGTGTTTTAGGATTTGATTGAGGAATTTTATGTGAATTGTAATGAATTGACTGAATCAAGTGTTGCCTAGAGATTAGAGGATTTATGAGTCACATTGGACACAAATGAATGAGTAATCAAAATTTGTTAGGGGTGTATCTGTAAACTTTTAAGGTATTTTTGTCATTTTTTAAACTAATAGGGGGTAATTAATTTTTTATAGGGTACCCGGGAAATGAATCAAACCTGCATTTTAGGTTATGGTTTCCTTTTTTTGGGAACCTGCACTGTGCGGTTCTGGTTCTCCTGAAAAATGCAAGGTACCCGAACCGCTCATCCCTAGGTATTTTCGTCATTTATGATGGAAATGATATTTTTGTCTTTTGAGATGAAAGGACATTTTGGTAATCTCACAGTGCAATTAAATTTGCTGAGGTCGTTGCCTATATTTAATTTCATTTTGAAATTAAAATTAGTGAGATTATGTATTTATATATATATATATATATATATATATATATATATATATATATATATATATATATATATATATATATATTAATATTAATATTTGATGATATTAATATTAGTGAAGATAATATATATGAAATATGAAATTCATATTTGAATTTAAATATATATTCAATATTAATATTTGATGATATTAATAAAGATAATATATGAATATGAAAATCATATTTAAATTTGAATAAGATGCCATGTGGATTATTACCTTGTTTGGTAATGAGGATTTACTATTCTAGTCATGGGATAAATTTATTCCTAACTAGATTAGGGTTTTAATTTTTGTTGCATATAAAAGGCAACTTAAAATAAAAATAAAATTTGAGAACACATTAATTAAATCCAAGCCACTCACCTCACTCTCTCTCACGTTTTTCACTTGGTGGAGAAGAGAATTTTTCTTGAAGAAAAATTATGCATCCTTTTTGCTTGTGTGTCTTGCTAGCACTTGAGACCGCAAGTCGATCGCCATCTTGTCTTCATGTGGATACCAAGAGTTCACTCTTATCTTAGAGTGGGAGCGATTCGTATCGATTGAAGGAGCCTCCAAACGCTAGTATGAAATCTGGAAATTTTATATTCAATATCATTTCATATGTAAATAACGTAAATCGGGTATAAGGTTCTTGTCAATGTTGTTGTTGGGGATTTTATTTTTGTTTTCCTTTGCATAAACCCCATTAGCGACTAACAGATTCAAGGCATGTAAACATCATAATACTCATATATGGATTTTGGGGCTTCTAGGGTTTTAATTAGTAAATTTTTATTTTTTGCTGCCTTTATCTTTGATTAAATCCTTACAATGGTATCAAGGCCTCTTATATGAGTTTACGGTGTTTAATTTACTGTTGGAAATATGTGATTTGAAGATTGCATGTTTAGGGTTTTGTTTTGATTGATTTTGATTTTGATTAATTGGAATAAAACTTGGTTTGTTGTGTTTGGGAGATTATTGAAATCTATTGTGTTTGATCTGATTTTTGTTGAAATTAGAGAAGATTTGATGGAACCCTAAGCACCACTGCTGACTGTCGTGACCTGAACAACAACTGTGCATTGCTACTATTGCTATTGGTGTAAGGCAGCTCGCGGTAGCTGTCTGCTGTTGTGCGTGATGGAGGGGATGGCTTTGTGTTTCCCCACACAGCCTTGGCCAATAACCTCCAGGGTGTTTTGGGGTTGAGTGCTAAGGCACAAAACTGTTGGTGTATGCCCTAGGAACCAATCGTGTTATCGATTTCAAGACATTATATCTTGTAAATGTATTATGAATAAAAGAAGGTGTTCTTATTTCACATGTTGATTTACTGCTTCATCTATGTTATATTGCATGTGAAATGTGCGAATGACACAGATCTTCAGAAGATCAAATCATCGAAGCATTCTTTACTCAAGTAATGTTAATTGGGCAATAACATTATATAGTAGGCATGTTGAATGTCTCCATTGAGCACCATGTGATGGTATTAGTGTGGGTGACTATAAGAGGTATGTCACTAAGGCATTAGCAAGGATAAACGGTTAGTGAACTGTTTATCGAATATGATCGATTACGATGAATCACATAGATGTGGTCAATGATGCAGCGTAGGATCGTGCTAGTGTACCACTGATCCTTAGACTTGAGACATCACGGTTGGAATCAACATAGGATGCATATGGTTCACATGGTGTATAAGCACGAGACTAGTCATGTCTTGTATAATAAGCCGGTTTGGTCATATGTTATTCATATGCAAGGACAAGTAATAATTAAGATAGGATCTGTTAACTCAAAATAGTCCAATCTTAAGTTCTCAGATGAGTGTCAATAAACATTGGAAAAGGGAAATCTCTAGCCAGAGTATAATGAGTGTCAGATGAAAAGTAATGTTGACGAGTTCCATTGTATCGATTGACAATTCTATTAAAGATTAAGTTAAGGGTTTTGACATACCATGAACAATTCTTAATCGGGATTAGATGACAAAGGGATTTTACTACACGGTACGTACGATCAGAAAAGGTTCATTGGAATTTACATTTCATTGTGGTTTAGGGGTTAAGGAATATTGCTAAACGTCTACCAAAATCAGTGGGAGTTTCGGTTATAAAGAGTTATAATGAAACATATCGGAATCCAATATTGGGCCCACAGCTATATCACAGTGAACCAAAATGGTCACACATAAAACCAAGCTCAAGAAGAGAGAGAGTAATACATATCAATAATCGGATTAATGATGTTCGGACGTAAACGGTTGCATCCAAATTAATGTATTGGTGAGAAATGATTATCCATTGATAGCTAGCACTAACCAAGGGTAATAAGGATTTATTAAATATTATTATTGAATTGGATTCAATCATGGGAGCAAAAGTGCATTGGTTTTATTCTTAAGGGTTAGAATATTTAATGCAATTAAAATTTGGTCTAATTATGAGTTAACCATAAAACCAAGGACTCGAGATAAATGTTTGTTTTCAAGATAATTTTAAATTGTTTGAGGCATTCCCAAAACAATTTAAAATTGCACTTTGTGCCCATGGTATATCAATAAAGTCTTATATCATTTTTCATTATGAAAAACTATCATTTACTCAAAAACTCTCTCACTCATAATCGGCTATCTCTTCCTTGGCTTGTGTGGATCACATTTTAAGTTTCTTCAATCTTGTTTGAAGAATAAAGGCTCCAAGAAAGAAGATCCAAACATTAAATAGCAAAGGAGTAGGTAATATACTATTCTTTTTTCTTTAAAATATGATATTGATGTTATGTTTGTGTTCTACCTTACATCCATCATCTTGTTCATCATTTTTACACCATTTCCATGTCCAAAATGCATGAATCCCAACAATGGTACCAAAGCAAGTTTTGAATTCATGCATGCATTTAACATTTTTAGTGAAAAATGGCTTGGTTTGGACATGGGTGTCTCTCGGTTATGAGTGCATGTTGAGCTTGTGTATTTTGAATACATTTGATGATGGATATATGATATTCATGCTTATTGACATGCTTGTATGAAATTTTGAATACAAAATTTCTTGGTCTTAAAGTCATATGTAACGTGCATGTTGTTTTTGATGCATCTTGATGCAATTTTGATTAAATATGAATATATCTTATTCATATGATACATGCATGTGTAATATAATCATATTTGATGCAAGTTTGATGACTTTGAAAAGGGAAGAATTCTGCCAAACATTATTTGGATGCATAATGTATTTTGAATGCATGTTTGAGATTGTTATATGTGATATAATGGAGTATAAATGCATCTGGCTTGAATTATACTATGAATACAATTTCGATGGTGGATTTATGAACATTTTGGCCATTATTTAACATGTTAAAAATCTGCATTTTGAATGCAAATGTTTGCATGTTGATTAAGGTTAGTATTTAAGCTTGTTCCATGCATAAATTGTATATGTGAAGGAGGCATGTTTTAACGGTGATTAATATGTGTTTTCTTTATGAATTTTGCTTGAAAAATCATGTGAGAATTGAACGCATGATTGATACAAATTGGTATCACATTCGGCCATATCATAGATTGAATGGTGCTTGAATTGTTCATGTTTTGATAATGATCAAATGGTGTATGAATGAAGGTTAAGTGAACGTCCTGTTAATTTGATGAGTTTGTAAATTTGCGTGTATCATTAATAGATATTATAATGCATAGTTGATGTGTTTTGGCATATGCCTTTTAATTTGATAAGACATGATATGAGAGAGTATTTATTATATGATGGTTAATATAATAATATTATAAATTTAAGGACAGTAAAATTATGTCTGTACCCTTGGTTCAATAATGATATATTTTTATGTAATTATTACGTGAAGTCCCTTATTTATAAATATTACAACTTGCATAAATTGAATGGTGCTTGAATTGTTCATGTTTTGATAATGATCAAATGGTGTATGAATGAAGGTTAAGTGAACGTCTTGTTAATTTGATGAGCTCGTAAATTTGTGTGTATCATTAATAAATATTATAATGCATAGTTAATGTGTTTTGTCATATGGCTCTTAATTTGATAAGACATGATGTGAGAGAGTATTTATTATATGATGGTTAATATAGTGATATTATAAGTTTAAGGATAGTAAACTTATGCATGTACTTTGGTTCAATGATGACATATTTTTATGTAATTATTACATGAAGTCTTTTATTTATAAATATTTATTTATATGTCCTTGATTGAATTAATATTTATTAATATGATAGATGAATATACTCCAAAAATATTTGATATTTGGATATGTAATATTCTTTCAATGACTTGTAATAATAATTAATTTTATTATTAGTTTGTTATCTAGGCCTACGTGTCATAAATTGGTTTATGTAATCGTACGACCGAACGGAGGATGGAGATCTGAACAATCACCAGATGAAGATCTGTTAGGAGTATTAGAATTAGGTGAATAGTTTATCTAATTAGAATGTATTTTCAAAAACCCCATAATCATCCCACCATATTTTATATTTATATGGGTGCATTTGAATTAGTGTATGTAATAAATGTAAAACAGTTATTAATCAAAGGTTAAACCTAATAATCTCTCTAACGAACAATATTAGATCCAAGTCTTCCATTATGGGCCAATTAATCCTTTGGCATAAAATTAGAGATCCCAAGATTTCTTTTATGTGAGGGATGCTAATTTTATAACATGGAATTAATTGTCTTAGTTCTTGGATAAAAAATTTCATAATATCCAAGATTTCTATTATGTGAGGGTATAATGAGAATTATATTTTAAGAAAACATAATGGGTTGGATTTAACTAGTCTAGGGTACCAAAATTTCTATTATGTGAGGTATCTAAAACTAGAGGCAAGGAATGAATCATATCTTATATAGTGATATAAAAGGAAATAGTTCCCTACTTGTTAAATTTAATTGACCAATATTTATATTATGTAAGGTTTAATTAAATTTAATAAGAATTTGATTCCTCACTAGAAATTTATTCCAATGAAATTTCCAAATCGTCATTTAAGGGAGTATGAGATTTGAATGCGGGAGCTAATAAGATTAGCATTAAAGGGTTTAAATTTACAAGACACTAATAAAACTTATATTTTTCCTTGCAATCTCTTTTGGTATTTTGTGATATTTAGTTAATGAAAATAAGCAATAACCTGCTTTTGACGATTCTCAATGACAACAAGTTGATCGGACCAAATTTTAATAATTGGTTATGGAATTTGAGAATTGTTCTAAATTCCAAAAAGGTCGGATATGTCTTGAAGCACCCCTTCCACTTTCTTTGCCTCTTGATGCCACACCGCAAGAAAAAAATGTTTTCGAGAAGGGGCAAGAGGATGTTTTTGCAGCTTCTTCTAGTAAGACTAAGAAGAAGCAATGGAAGAAAAAGAAAGGTCCAAAAGTTGGACCACATAAAAAACCTTTTAAGAAAGATGCTTCTAAGACCAAAAAGGGCAAAGAAAAGGTCGATGGTAAAGGAAAGTGTTTCCACTATAAGAAAGATGGACATTGGAAGAGGAATTGTCCTTTTTATCTAGAAAGCTTTTAGAAAGCTCGTAGAAAGCTCGAGTAGGTATGTTTCATTCATATGTTATAAATTTGAATTAATTATTAGTTCAAATGATCATTCCTGGATATTAGATTCAGCTACTACATCTCACATATGTGTTTCATTATAGGCACTGTAGAATAGTTCTGCATTGTCAAAGAATGAAGTGATTCTAAAAATGGCAAATGGAGCAAAAGTTGTGGTCGAGGCAATAGAGACTTGCCACTTATCATTGCCATTGAGACACATTTTGCATTTGTACAAAACTTTGTATTTTGCCAAAGCAACTAGAAATATCATTTTTGTTTCTATTTTATATAAATCTGGTTACAAAATACAGTTTAATCGAAATGAATGTCTAATTTATTTTGGAAATGAATTAGTTGGCAAAGCAATTAATACAAATGGTTTGTATGTTTTGGTAATGAACGATGACGTAATTAATACCATTACAAATAAGAGATCTTGAAATGAAATTAATCCAAAATTACTTTGGCATCATTGATTAGGTCATATAGAAGATAAAAGGATAATCATGTTAGAAGCAAATGGGATTTTAAGCCATTGGGTTCAGAACCCTATCCAACTTGTGAATCTTATCTTCAAGAAAAAATGACCAAATCGCCCTTTAAGAGTAAAAGGGAAAGATCCAAAGAATTATTAGAGGTTGTACATTCAGATGTATGCGGACCATTTAATGAAATGGCTTGAGGAGGTTTTCAATACTTCATTACCTTTACCAACGATTATTCTAGGTATGAGTATTTGTATTTAATGAAATACAAATCTAAATCCTTTGAAAAGTCCAAAGAGTTTAAGAATGAAGTAAACAGACCGGAGAGAGTATTAAGACTCTGCGATCAGATCATGAATACGTAAGTACAGAATATCGAGATTTTCTAAAGGAGAATGGTATAATATCCCAATTGACTCCTCCGTATACGCCGCCACATAACGACGTGTCTGAAAGAAGGAATTGTACTTTATTAGATATGGTACGGTCGATGGTAAGTTTCACAGGCTTGCCAACGTCACTATGGGATTTGCCTTTGAAACCGCTACGAATATTCTGAATAGGGCACCATCTAAATCTATCAAGAAGACACCATATGAGATATGGTATGATAAACCTCCTAGTCTTCAATATATGAGAATTTGGGGTTGTCCAGCTTATGTCAAGATTGTCAAGACAAATAAGGTGGATGCTAGATCTGAGAAATGTCGGTTTATAAGGTATCTCAAAGATAGTTTGGGATATTATTTTTACTTCCACACTGATCAACGAATTTCAATTAGTAAGAATGCACACTTTCTTGAGAAATAGTTCTTAGGAGAAGGTGGTGTAGAAAGAAATATTGTGCTTCAGGAAAAGTCCAAGGAGCCTCACACCAAAAGTACTCATATGGGTGGTCCCTCTTAGGAAACCTTAATACCTAAAACGGTTTCGGTTTGTAAATCATCTAGAGTATCTCGACCTCCAGAAAGATACGGATTACTTCATGAAGAGATTTTTGAATCTATCATGATTGGAGAAGTCAGTCATGGGGATGATTCTAGAAGCTATGAAGAAGCGATATTAGATATCGATTCTGGAAAATGGCTAGAAGCCATGAATTCTGAGATAGAATCCATGCATGCCAATCAAGTATGGACTTTCGTTAATACTCCAGAAGGAATAGTTCTTATTGGATGTAAATGGATCTTCAAGAGAAAAATTGACAAAGATGGAAAGGTAGAGACCTACAAAGCAAGACTAGTTGCAAAAGGTTATACTCATAAACAGGGGTTGGATTATGAGGAAACTTTCTCATCAGTCGCTATGCTTAAATCAATCAAAATTATGCTAGCCATAACTACACACTATAATTATGAGATTTGGCAGATAGATGTCAAAACAACGTTCCTCAATAGATTTATTAAGGAAAATATTTAGATAGAACAACCTGTAGGTTTTGTATCCAGTTTTGAAAGAAATAAAGTGTGCAAGCTGCATAAATCCATTTACGGGTTAAAACAAGCTTCAAGAAGCTAGAACATCTGGTTTGATGAAGCAATAAAAATGTTTAGTTTTATAAAGAATCTGAATGAACCCTATGTTTATAAATGAACAAAGGATCATGCAATCATATTTATCATACTGTATGTAGATGACATACTATTGATGGGAAATGACATTGGGATGATGATTGAAGTTAAGTTATGGCTATCTGGAACTTTCTCCATGAAAGACTTAGGAGAAGCGACCTATATCCTAGGAATTCTTTAGAGATAGAATAAAAGGATTAATAAGCTTATCCCAGAGGATGTACATAGAAAAGATGCTAAAATGATTCGGCATGCAAGACTCCAAAAAGGGAATTTTACCTTGCAGTCACAGAATTCATTTTTCAAAAGATATGAGTCCAAAGACTGATTAAGAGCGCGAGCGGATGCGTGGGATACCCTATGCTTCAGCCGTAGGTAGTCTCATGTATGCTATGTTATGTACTAGGCTTGATATTGTATATGTTGTGAGTGTTACAAGTAGATATCAGTCTAACCCAAGGGAAAAACATTGGTCATCTGTTAAGACGATCCTAAGTACTTAAGAAGAACTAAGTATCTAATACTAATGGAGGTTTAGAGTTGAAAATTGATGGATATTTTAATTCTGATTTTCAATTAGATGTGGATGATAGAAAGTCTACATCTGGGTTCATTTTCACTTGCAATGGAAGTGTAGTCAGTTGCAAGAGTTCCAAATAGTCAACTACTACCGATTCCACTATAGAAGCTGAATGCATTGCTGCTTTAGAAGTAGCAAAAGAAGCTGTCTAGATGTACAAGTTCATGACTTAACTTGGTGTGGTTCCAATGGTTTATCCGATAACCTTGTACTGTGACAATATTGGTGCTATTGCATAGGCAAAGGAGCCAAAGACGCACCAGAAATCAAAACATATTTAGTGTAAATATTACATCTTGAGAGAATTCGTTGGAGTTGGAGAAATTTTGGTATAGAAAACACCTTCAGTAGAGAATGTAGTTGACCTACCTACTAGAGCGATGACACAGAAACAATTGGACTATCATCTTGAGAAGATGGGTATTAGATACCATAAAGATTGGCTCTAGTGCAAGTGGGAGTTTTGTTGGTGTATACCTTAAGAACCAATCGTGTTGTCGATTTCAGGACATTATATCTTGTAAATGTATTATGAATAAAAAAAAAAATGTTCTTATTTCAAATGCTGATTTATTGCTTCAATTATATTATATTGCATGTGAAATGTCTGGATGACATGGATTTTCAGAAGATCAAATCATTAAAGCATTCCCTACGCAAGTAATGTTCATTGGGCAATAACATTGCATAGTAGGCATGCTGGATGTCTCCATTGAATATCATGTGATGATATTAGTATGGGTGATTATAAGAGGTATGTCACTAAGACATTAGCATGGATAAATGGTTAGTGAACTGTTTATCGAATATGACCGATTACGATGAATCACACACGTGGTCAATGATGCATTTTAGGATCATGCTAGTATACCACTAATCCTTAGACCTAAGACATCACTGTTGGAATCAACATAGGATGCATATGGTTCATATGGTGTATAAGCACAAGATTAGTCATATCTCGTGTAATAAGCCAATTTAGTCATATGTTATTCATGTTCGAGGACAAATGATGGTCAAGATAAGATCTGTTAACTCATAATAGTCAAATCTCGAGTTCCCAAACAAATGTCAACAAACACTGGAAAAGGAAAATCTCTGGCTAGAGTATAATGAATGTCAGATGAAAAGTAGTTTCATGTTGACAAGTTCCATTGTATTGATTGAGAATTCGATTAAAACTTAAGTTAAAGGTTTTGACATACCATGAACCATTCTTAATCGAGATTAGATGATAGAGGGATTTTACTACACGGTACGTACGATCAGAAAAGGTTCATTGGAGTTTACAATACATTGTGGTTTAGGGGTTATGGAACATTGCTAGACGTCTACCAAAATCAGTGGGAGTTTCGATTATAAAGAGTTATAACAAAACATATCAGAATTCAATATTGGGCCACGACTAGATCACAATGAACCAAAATAGTCACATATAAAACCAAGCTCAAGGAGAGAAAGTAATAGATATCATTGTTAGTAATTGATCTACCATACGTAGCGGAAAACAAAAATTCAATCGGTAAATCAATTACCTTTCTTTGCCAAGATCCGAGTATAGATTATACAGTTTACATGTTTATAACCAAAATCTGTATAAAGTAAATCCATTCAAGGATTAAAATACTTACACACGTTTGGAGGCTCCTTTAAATATCTCTGATTTCGGACACGAACACTGTTCACTGATACTATTCATCAATTACTATTCACCAGTATTGTTCACGGTTACTGTTCACGTGATTCTTCGCTAATCAATCCAAAGTAGGATCACACTCACGGAAGTCCACATGAAGATAATCCGCAGAATCCTTGATTATTTTGCTAGAACAATCAAGGACTTCAATAATTTAGAAAGAAGAACAAGAAAAGTTTTCTTCTTGAGAGAGAGAGAGAGATAAGGTGGCTAGGGTTTTAATTGAATTAATAATTCCTTTTTTTTATGTTTTAATTTTAAGTTGCACTTATATAGTGCAACAATTAAAACCCTATTCCACTTAGAAATGGCTATGAGCTCCAACCCTAGTTCACCCTGCAACCAAACACACCCTTTATGGTATTTTAATTAATTAATTATTATTATAATTAAAATCAATTAATATATAATAATGTATTAACATTTAATTAATAATAATAATTCATTTAAATATATACAGAGATTACCAAAATACCCTTTTATCCTAAAAGACGAAAATACCCTTCTCACAAATTGATTCTTAAATTATCTTCTAAGTGTGTGACCCGTAGGCTTCTCATCATATCGACAGGGTGTAGTACCGCAATTAACACCAATTAATCGTCTCACTGCACATAGACCAAGATTCGCCCATAGCAAGTAAGGGTGGAAAAAAAAAACCGAAAACCGGACCAAACCAAAAAACTAGACTGAAACTGGTCCAAAAATTTGGTTTTTTTGGGTTTCGGTTCGGTTCGGTTTTGGTTTTTTGAAATAACAGAAACAGTGAACTGAACCGGATTTTTAAACCGGTTTAATGAATAAAAAAATAATTTTATATTTTTCAATTTTTAAAAAATTTATCCCTAGGTCTTCACTAATGCTGCATTTTCAAAAATTCAATTTTTAAAAAAATAATCTTATATTTTGCGCATTTTTAAAAAATTTATCCCTAGGTCTTCACTAATGTAATTTTAAATTATTAATACTTGATATACATTAAAATTATATGAATTCAAATTATTCAATTACAATAAATATAACTTTAATTCAAGTTAAAAAAAAATGGGCCAAAGTGGAGGGTTTGACCGAATTGGGCCGAACAAATGCAGCCCATCATAATGAATCGAACCGAATTTTTGGTTCAGTTTTCAACCGGCTTATAACCAAAACCGGACCGGTTTAGGTTCAATTTTTTTTTTTTGAAACCGAAAACCGGTTTGGTTCAAGATACCAGTTCGGTTACCCGGTTTTTTCCACCCCTACTAGCAAGGCATCATGGCCACCCGATAGATTTGGATTCAGCGAAACCGCAGCGTGTCAATGGTATGGTTACCATGCAATCTAATCCTTTTATCAACTGTTATCTCATCGAGACTGAGGTACAGAAATAATGTCAACCTCAGATATCCTCGACATGTTTGTATTTAGTTACTGGACTAATGACAGGAATATTAAATTGGATTGAGCATCAACTCAATCCCACTATGGCCACAGATTTAGTGTCATTGTCATTTACAATTACCTAGTAAGATAACTTTTCCCATACCCAGGGGTGATAAATCCTTTGTCGATCCACCATAGTCTCGATACACTTCTCAATGTAGCCTATCACTACCGTATTGATAGCTCTGAATAGAACTACGTTGGGCTAGTGTCAAATTACACCAATTGGCGCACAAGATGCTCCGGTGATCTCAAGTCTAAGGATCACATGCATCACCATCCGTTAGAGGATTTATTCCATAGACACTAGGGTTACCATCCATATGGAATCCTCTGGTGGGTCTGTCCAGTGAACTTGGCTCTAGCAAGCACCCATGCATTGCATCAGGTTGTCGGCAAGCAACCTTGACAAGTGAGATCAGTCACTGTCTTTCGATTGGGTCGTTCAATACTATGATAGTCTTACCGTATTATCTATGTCCTTGGTCAGAATAATACTGGGGCTACAGATGTTTCTAGAATGGCCACCATATGTGATCATAGGATTCTCACTATCAAGATTTGAAACACTTGATACCTTCGTCACAGTTCTACCATCCTAAGGACATATATCATTACATACACGATATAGAAGAATATGTCTTTTATTGATAAATAAATATTTATTACAGAGTCAATATTACAATAATTGATTGGCTCTAGGGCATCTACTCTAACAATCTCCCACTTGCACTATAGCCAATCATTCATGTATTTAATACCGAATGACCTTAAGTGTTTTTCATGCTTCTGCTGCGACAGAGGCTTCGTCAATGGATCCGCGAGATTGTCATCAGTATGCACTTTACTGATCTGTACATCTTTCCTCTCAACCATTTCTCTGATGAGATGAAAACGTCTGAGTATGTGTCTGGGCTTCTAGTCAGACCGTGGTTCCTTTGCTTGAGCAATTGCTCCATTGTTGTCACAATAGACATCTATCGGATCAACAATCATGGAAACCACACTAAGTTCGGTGATAAACTTCTTAATCCAGACTGCCTCCTTGCCTGCATTGGATAATGCAATATACTCAGCCTCCATTGTAGAGTCCGCTATAGTGCTTTGCTTAGAGCTATTCTAGCTCACTGCACCCCCATTGAGACAAAATACAAACCTTGATTACGATCGATAATCATCTTTATCCGTTTGGAAACTAGCATCACTGTATCCTCTTACAGTGAGCTCATCTTCCCTTCCATAAACCAAGAACATGTCCTTAGTCCTCTTCAGGTACTTAAGGATGTTCTTGACAACTATCCAGTGACGCTCACCTGAATCCGATTGATATCTACTACAAGTGCTTGACATACATGAGACATCAATTCGAGTACATAACATGGCATACATGATGGATCCAATTGCTGGCACATATGGGATCCTCTTCATTCTATCTCTCTCATCGTGTGTTTTAGGACACATATCCTTAGAGAGACAGACACCACTTGACATCGGAAGAAATCCCTTCTTGGATTTTCCATACTAAATCTCTTCAGTACCTTGTCAATGTATGTATTCTGACTTAGGCCAAGCAACCTATGTGATCTATCTTGGTAGATCTTTATTCTGAGGATGTAGGTTGCTTCTCCTAAGTCTTTCATGGAGAAGCACTTGGATAACCAAGTCTTTACCGACTGCAAGTTCGGTATATCATTCCCGATCAGAAGTATGTCTTTGACATAAAATACTAGGAATGCCACTACGCTCCCACTCACTTTCTTATAAACATAAGGCTCATCTTCGTTCTTTATAAAACTGAATTCTTTTACGGCTTCATCAAAATGAATGTTCCAGCTCCTTGAAGTTTGCTTGAGTCCATAAATGAATCTCTGCAACTTGCATACCTTCTCAGCTTGCCCATCAAGAACGAAACCATCAGGTTGTATCATATACACATCCTCTTCAAGGTTTCCGTTCAGGAAAGCCGTTTTGACATCCATTTGCGAAATCTCATAATCATGATATGCAGTAATCGCAAGCATAATCCGAATGGATTTAATCATGGCAACCGACGAAAAGGTTTCCTCATAGTCAATACCATGAATTTGCTTGAAACCTTTGGCAACCAGTTGTGCTTTATAAGTGTTCACCTTGTCATCCATGTCAGTCTTCTTCTTGAAGACCTATTTACACCCTATGGGTTTTAACCCTTCAAGTGGTTCCATTAGAAACCATACTTGGTTCTGGTACATGGAGTCCATCTCAGATTTCATGGCTTCAAGCCATTAACAGAATCTGGATCCGAGATAGCATCTTTGTTAGTTCTAGGTTCGTCATCTTGGTAGACAAGTACGTCACCATGTTTAGTCACGAGATAACCGTACTCTCAGGCTCATAGCGTACTCCCCGAGATCTACGTAGCTTCTATGCTACTTGAGGTGGTTTACTTTGATCCACAGGTTGTGGAGTAACCTTCTCCTGATATTTAACCATTGCTTGTGGCACATCTTCCCGTCCTTCGTCTAGTATATCTTGTAGCTCTAGAACTTCATTGAGTTCTACTTTTCTCCCACTAATACTTCTTAGAAAAAATTCATTTTCTAAGAAGACACCAGTACGAGCAACAAAAATTTTGCGCTCTTATGGATGGTAGAAATAGTATCTTTTGGTCTCTTTAAGATACCCCACAAATATACATATATAGGATTTTGGGCCCAGCTTATTCGAAGTCAATTTCTTGACATAAGTTTCGCAACCCCAAATCCTTAGATATGACAAATTGGGCTTTTGCCCATTCCATAGTTCAAATGGAGTCTTGTCTATAGACTTTGACGGCACACTGTTCAAAATGTGAGTCGCAATCTCTAGGACATAACCCCAAAATGATGCAGGTAAATCACTAAAACTCATAATGGACCTAACCATGTCAAGTAAAGTCCTATTCCTCCTTTTAGACACTTTATTGTGTTGGGGTGTATACGGAGGGGTGAGTTGTGATACTATCCCACATTCCTTCAGGTATTCAGAAAACCCTGAGCTTAAGTGTTCACCTCCTCAATCCGACCAAAGAGCTTTAATTCTTTTGCCTAATATATTTTGTATTTCATTCCTAAATTCTTTGAACTTATCAAAGACTTCATATTTATGTCTCATGAGGTAGACATAACCATATCTACTGAATTCATTAGTAAATGTAATGAAGTAGGAATATCCACCTTTGGCTTCAACTGTTAGTGGACCACATACATCACTATGGATGATGCCTAACAGTTCAATAGCCCTTTCACTTTGTCCTGTGAAAGGTGACTTGGTCATCTTGGCTAAAAGGCATGACTCGCAAACCTCAAATGACTGGAAGTCAAAAGGGTCCAAAACTCCATCCCTTTGAAGTTTGGCAATGCGGGTCTGATTAACATGACCTAATCTACAATGCTAGAGGTATGCATGGTTTTGTTCGCTATGTTTAGCTTTCTTAATTTCAACATTGAGAATATCCTTATTGTTTAAATCAAGAACATATAATCCGTTATATAACCTTGCAATTCCAAATAGAATACCATTCAAACTAAAGGACAACAATCCATTAGAAATCTCAAAACAATATTCTATATTATCCAAAGCGGATACTGAAATAATGTTTCTAGAAATCGCAGTACAAAATAACAGTCTTTGAGTTCTAATAATAAGCCCAAAGGCAAAGACAAACAATAAGTCCCTACAGCTAATATAGCCACATGTGCTCGATTTCCAACTTGTAGGTCCACTTCTCCCTTGACGAGCAATCTACTTTACCTTAGTCCCTGCACATCAGTACAAATGTGAGTATCACATCTTGTGTCAATAACCCAAGATGTTGAAGGAGAGAAGTTAATCTCAATCATAAATATACCTGAAGTAGAAGTATCTGACTTCTTCTTATTTGCGAGGAAAGCCTTGCAGTGCTTCCTCTAGTGGCCAAGCTTGCCATAATAGAAGCAGACTACCTTCCCACCTTTCCCAATGCCACCCGCAGGCTTGAGAGCATCCTGTTCTTTAGGCTTGGGCTTGGAATTGGCCTTGGCCTTACCCTTTCCTTTACTGGCAGCTACCAGTAAAACAGCTTAGACTTCTTCAAGTCTTGCTCTACAGTCCTTGTTAGGAAACAATCAAGTCATGGCAGTGGAAGACAAAAATTATTTACAACATGGATCGTTCCTTAAAACCAAGATCTGGGCATAAATTTACAGTTTATACATTATCTTAGAATCTGCAGAAAAAATCAGTTTAGAGTTAAGAAATCATACGCACGTTTGGAGGCTCCTCCAACTTGTCTCTAAATGGGTTTCGCTACCGATCCAAGGGCAGGATCGAACCAGCGGTAGTCCGCACGAAGATAACCTTAAGGAACTAAACAGGGATTTGTTAGATCCTCTTTAGCCTTAAAAACCAAGAACAAAATCAATACAATTTTGATTCAACACAAAAAACAATTTGGCGTGGGAAGAGAGAAAAGGGGGTTGGAATTTTTAATCTTAATGATTGAATGAAAATGTTATTTCATTTCACAAAAATTATGCACTTATATAGTGCACACAATGCCTTATTCCCTCATAGAATAGGCTTGGGCACCAACCCAAACAACCCCTATGTCCAAACAGCCCCATTTAGATATTTTAATTATTATTATTATTTCAATTAAATTAAATTAATATATATATTAACATTTAACAATAACAATAATTCATTTAAATATATGAGAATACATATTTAAATATAATCTCACTTATTTAATTTTTAATATCAACTTAAATAAAGGCTATGACCTCAGCAAATTTAATTGCACTATGAGATTACCAAAATACCCTTTTGCCTAAAAAGATGAAAACACCCTTCTTATAAACTGGTTCTTAAATTATCTTCTATGTGTGTGACCCGTAGGCTCCTTATCATACCGGTAGTGTATAGTATCGTGATTAATACCAATTAATCGTCTCACTATACACAGACCAAGATTGGCCCCTAGAAAGGCATCATGGCCACCCGATAGATTGATTCAGCGAAGCAGCTACCAGTCAACGTTATGGTTACCATACAATCCAATATTTTCATAATCTATTATCTCAACGAGACCGAGGCACAGAAATAGTGTCAACCTCAGTTACTCTCGATATGTATATATTTAGTTACTATATCAATGACCTGAATAATAATCTGGATAGAGCAACAACTCAATCCCACTGTGGCCACAGTTTTAGTGTATTGCCATTTACTGAATTGCGCCGTGAGATAACTTCTCCCGTACCCAGGAGTGATGAATCATCTGTCAATCCACCATAGTCTTGATACACTCCTTGATGTAGCCAATCAGTACCGTATTGACAGCTCTAAATAGAACTGCATTGGGCTAGTGTCAAACTGCACCAATCGGTGCACAAGGAGTTCCGGTGATCTCAAGTCTAAGGATCCCATGCACCACCATTCGTTAGAGGATTTGTTTCATAGACACTAGGGTTACCATCCATATGGAATCCTCCGGTGGGTTAGTCCAGTGAACTTGCCTACAGCAAGCACCCATGTGTTACACTAGTTTGTCACTAAACAACCTTGACAAGTGAGATCAGTCACTGCTTTTCGACAGGGTCGTTCAACACTATGATAAACCTTACCGTATTATATGTGCCCTTACTTTAGAATAATACTAGGGCTATGGACGTTTCTAAAATGGCCACCATATAAGCTCATAGGGTTCTCACTATCAAGATTTGAAACACTTGATACCCTCGTCATGGTTCTACCATTCTAAGGACATATATCAATACATATAATAATGATTTACGTGATATAGAATAAAATGTTTTTTTATTGATCAATGAACATTATTACAAAGAGTCAATTCTATAATAATTGATTGGCTTTAGGGCACCTACTCTAACAGTCCTTAGCATATTCAAAAGCTCCAACAGGGTTTTCACCATAGCGTTCATATTAAAGTTCATTATGACAGGTGCATAAGAGTCAAGCAAGGATTGCAGAATTAAATCCACTTCTAATTTTGTATCCAACTCAAACCCCAAAGTCTCAAGCCTCTCCATGTGCTCGATCATTTGGAGCACATGATGGCCAATTTGGGCTCCCTCGGTCAGGCGACTTCCAAATAGTGCTTTTGACACCTTGTACCTCTTATGTCTAGCATTCCCTTCGTAAAACTCCTTGAGGTGTAGAATAATGGCAACAGCGTCCATATTCTCATGCTGCTTTTGTAGCTCTGGTGTCATCGATGCTAACATCAAGCATTAAACGCCATCAACACATCAAGGAACTTTTGATAAGTATCATTTACTTCCAAAGTGGCATCAGGATCAAGCTTAGCCATATATGGCTTATCAAGCATATACAATTTCTTTTCGGACTTAAGTATAATTCGAAGATTACGACACTAGTCCGAGAAATTGGATCCATACAACCTGTTTTCTTTCTAGATTATTGGTCTCAGGTTTATAATGCTCATTTTTTTTAAGTGAATCTACAATTCAGAAAAGTAAAGTCAATATAATGTTTATTATTTCTTAATATGGTCTTTTATTAAAAAACACTCCCACTATTTTCCTCAAGCCAATAGCCCTCACTATTAACTTGGGAAAGCCTGTTGGCTTTCCTAGTGGACTTAGATCCCATCTGGCCCATTTCAAACCTTCGCTATAGCGAACAAGCCAAAATGGGTTAGGTAGGCCAACAAACTTAATCCACACCAATTGATAGCTCCCACTACCAACCTCAAATGTGAAGTAAGCCAACAAGCCAATCACACAATCCAACGGCCTAGTCATTTTCCTCAAGTGTGATTCCCAGTATCAATAGAGTAGACACTACATGTCGCCACGTACACTCAACATGTGTACTTCTCTACTATGCATATGACGTGTTTATCAACCTTCGTTGTGATGAACGAACAAAACTGTCATTTTAAGTCAACCATCATCATTAAGGAAAACTCTAATGAATTTTAACCTCCCACTGGTAGAAGTGTACCCTTCGCTGTGGCAAACAAGGTTCCGACAAATAGTGGTTTGATTAAAACCATGGTGATGGAAGGCATACATGACTTAATATATCTTATTTTAGGGTTTTTATTTAATGTCTCATCAGATTATTATCTTTGTTAGAATGACATTGTTTGGCATGTTATTGAACATTCAACCTAGCATGCATTATAAACAAAAAATTAAACGTGCCAGTACATGGCCCACTAAAACCAATTTCCTCGAGCCTAGAGGAATCGGTAGGTCAACCTAGGGTTTAAAAGTTAGTCTTGGGTCTTCAAGTCATTTCTCTTCATAGCTCATTCGTTTCTTCTTCACGATCATTACAAATAATTTTATAATAAAAAACCTATTCTAATTTACATCAATAAAATAGAAACCTCGCGTTACAAACGAGGGGAGTGAGATGAGGAGAAAAAATACATGGAGATTTAAGAGAGAGAGGCAAAATACGCAGGTCCTATTTGTTTATAAAATTACAAACAAACCCAATAAACTGTTAGGAAACGATCCTACATGGCAGCGAAAAGCAAAAATTATTTACATCATAGATCGTTCCTTAGAACCAAGATCAGGGCACAAATTTACAGTTTATACATTATATTAGAATCTGCATAAAAATCAGTTTAGAGTTTAAGAAATCATACGCACGTTTGGAGGCTCCTCCAACTTGTCTCTGAATGGATTTCGCTACCGACCCAAGAGTAGGATTGAACCAATGAAGTTCACACGAAGATAACCCCTAGGAACTAAAGAGGGATTTGCTAGACCCTATTTAGCCTTAAGAACCAAGAAGAAATCAAAAGATATTTGATTCAAGCAAAAGAGGCAAATTGGCGTGGGAGAGAAGGGGTTGGAATTTTTAGTCTCAATGATTGAATGAAAAAACTTAATTTTAATTCACAAAGTGTTGCACTTATATTCCATCATGGAATGGGCTTGGGCACCAACCCAAACACCCCTTGGATCCAAACAGCCCCATTTAGATATTTTAATTATCATTATCATTATCTTAATTAAATTCAATACATATATATATAACATTTAACAATAATGATAATTTATTTAAATATATGCGAACACATATTTAAACGTAATCTCACTTAGATAATTTTAATATCAAATTAAATAAAGGCTACGACCTCAACAAATTTAATTGCACTGTGGGATTACCAAAATACCATTTTGCCTAAAAAGATGAAAACGCCCTTCTTATAAACTGGTTCTTAAATTATCTTCTATGTGTGTGACCCGTAGGCTCCTTATCATACTGCCAGTGTGTAGTATCGCGATTAACACAAATTAATCGTTTCATTACACACAGACCAAGATTGGCCCCTAGCAAGGCATCATGGCCACCCGATAGATTCGGATTCAGCGAAGCAACTACTTATCAACAATATGGTTATCGTACAATCCAATCATTTCATCATCAATTATCTCAACGAGACCAAGGCATAGAAATAGTGTCAACCTCAGTTACTTTCGATATGTATGTATTCAGTTACTGGATCAATAACTTGAATAATAATCTGGATAGAGCAACAACTCTATCCCACTATGGCCACAGTTTTAGTGTCATTGCCATTTACTGAATTGCACCGTGAGATAACTTCCCCCGTACACGGGGAGTGATGAATCCTCTGTCAATCCACCATAGTCTTGATATACTCCTTGATGCAACCAATCAGTACCGTATTGACAGCTCTGAATAGAACTGCGTTGGGCTAGTGTCAAACTGCACTAATCGGTGCACAAGGCGCTCCGGTGATCTCAAGTCTAAGGATCATATGTACCACCATTCATTAGAGGATTTGTTCCATAGACACTAGGGTTACCATCCATATGGAATCCTCTGGTGGGTTAGTCCAGTGAACTTGCCTACAGCAAGCACCTATGTGTTGCACTAGGTTGTCACCAAACAACCTTGACAAGTGAGATCAGTCACTGCCTTTCGATAGAGTCGTTCAACACTATGATAGCCTTACCGTATTATCTATGCCCTTACTTCATAATAATACTAGGGCTACGGACGTTTCTAGAACGGCCACCATATGTGCTCATAGGCTTCTCACTATCAAGATTTCAAACACTTGATACCCTCGCTACGGTTCTACCATTCTAAGGACATATGTCAATACATACAATGATGATTTACGTGATATAGAATAAAATGTCTTTTATTGATCAATAAACATTATTACAAAGAATCAATTCTACAATAATTGATTGGCTCTAGGGCATCTACTCTAACATAAACAATAAACAATAGGTCTAAGGCTTATGTACTGTGCACCATGCAATTATCAAACAAGAACATTGCATACATTAAAAAACAATCAATTTTTGAATTGGGTCGGTTGAATTATCAAGTTACCACCTGAAACGTGTAGAATGAATATTGGCTTTAAAGGTTCAAAAAACTACAATTTAGCCCCTATGCGAAAAACGAAAAGCAAAAACAAAACAGTAGGTTTCTTTCCGCGGCGAAGAAATTCTTCACCCTAGCAAAGTTCATGCACACATGGTCACTACGGCGAAGTTTTATTTTGCCGCGGCGACCGTGAACTTCTAGAAAACACAAATCGTTCCAGAGAATTTATGTCGCAGCGAAGTTTTATTTTGCCGTGGCTAGATCTACTTTTCTGAAGTTTCGCCGTGGCCAGATTTACTTTTTACATCTCGCTGCGGCGAACATCGCAAAACAGTGAATCAGGCACAGTAACGTCTTTTGCAATTTTTCACATAATGACATGGATCCAAATAAAATCAAATGCTTAAACATTCAACCAAGATACCAACCAACCAATACACATTCAATCAACACATTATTTACTCAATTGATTAATTAAGACATTCAACATAGAAAATTTTTTAGATTTAAAAATACTTCAAATCATGCAATAACATGTTATCAAACAAATATACATGTTATCAAACATCAATTAAAAAATATAATCTAATACCCGAGGCTCTAATACCACTGTTAGTAATTGATCTACCATACATAGCGGAAAATAAAAACTCAATCGGTAAATCAATTACCTTTCTTTGCCAAGATCAGAGTATAAATTATACCATTTACATGTTTATAAACAAAATCTGTAAAAAGTAAATCCATTCAAGGATTAGAATACTTACGTACATTTGGAGGCTCCTTCGAATATCTCTGATTTCGGACATGAACACTGTTCACCGGTACTGTTCACGATTACTTGTTCACGTGATTCTTTGCTAATCGATCCAAAGTAAGATCGCACTCACGGAAGTCCACACAAAGATAATCCGCAAAACCCTTAATTATTTTTGCTAGAACAATCAAGGGCTTCAAGAATCAAGAAAGAAGAACAAGAAAAGTTTTCTTCTTGAGAGAGAGAGAGAGATAGGGTGGCTAAGGTTTTAATTGAATGAATAATTCCTTATTTTTATGTTTTAATTTTAAGTTGCACTTATATAGTGCAACAATTAAAACCCTATTCCACTTAGGAATAGCCATGGACTCCAACCCTAGTTTACCCTTGCAACCAAACACACACTTTATGGTATTTTAATTAATTAATTATTATTATAATTAAAATCAATTAATATATAATAATATATTAACATTCAATTAATAATAATAATTCATTTAAATATATACATAGATATATTTAAATATAATCTCACTAATTTAATTTTAATATTAAAATTAAATACAGACAACAACCTCAGCAAATTTAATTGCACTGTGAGATTACCAAAATACCCTTTCATCCTAAAAGACAAAAATACCCTTTGATTCTTAAATTATCTTCTAAGTGTGTGACCCGTAGGCTCCTCATCATATCTGCAGTGTGTAGTATCGTGATTAACACCAATTAATCGTCTTACTACACACTGACCAAGATTGGCCTCTAGCAAGACATCATGGCCACATGATAGATTCAGATTCAGCGAAACTGCAGGCTGTCAATAGTATGGTTACCGTGCAATCAAATCATTTCATCAACTGTATTCTCATCGAGCCTGAGGTACAGAAATAGTGTCAACCTCAGATATCCTCGACATGTTTGTATTCAATTACTAGACCAATGACAGGAATATTAAATTGGATTGAGCATAAACTCAATCTCACTGTGGCCACAGATTTAGTGTCATTGCCATTTACTGAATTACCCAGTGAGATAACTTCTCCCATACCCAGGAGTGATGAATCCTTTGTCGATCCATCATAGTCTCGATATACTTCTCAATGTAGCCAATCACTACCGCATTGATAGCTTTGAATAGAACTACGTTGGGCTAGTGTCAAACTACACCAATTGGCGTACAAGGCGCTCCGATGATCTCAAGTCTAAGGATCACATGCATCACCATCCATTAGAGGATTTGGTTACCATCCATATGGAATCCTCTAGTGGGTCTATCCAGTGAACTTGCCTCTAGCAAGCACTAATGTGTTGCACCAGGTTGTCGGCAAACAACCTTGACAAGTGAGATCAGTCACTGCCATTTGACAAGGTCGTTCAACACTATCATAGTCTTACCGTATTATCTGTGTCCTTGGTCAGAATAATACTAGGGCTGCAGACATTTCTAGAATGGCCACCATATGTGATCATAGGGTTCTCACTATCAAGATTTGAAACACTTGATACTCTCGTCACAGTTCTACCATCCTAAGAACATATATCATTACATACACGATGTAGAAGAATATGCCTTTTATTGATAAATAAACATTTATTACATAATCAATATTACAATAATTGATTGGCTCTAGGACACCTACTCTAACAATCATTAATTGGATTAATGATTTTCGGATGTGAACGGTTGCATTTGAATTAATGTATTGGTGAGAAATGGTTATCTATGGATAGCTAGCACTAACCAAGGGTAATAAGGATTTATTAAATATTATTATTGAATTGGATTCAATAATGGGGGCAAAAGTACATTGGTTTTATTCTTAAGGTTTAGAATATTTAATGGAATTAAAATTTGGTCTAATTATGAATTAACCATAAAACCAAGGACTTAGACATAAATGTTTATTCTCAAGTTAATTTTAAATTGTTTAAGGCCTTCCCAAAACAATTTAAAATTGCACTTTGTGCCCATGGTATATAAATAAAGTCTTGTTTGAAGAATAACAGCTCCAAGAAAGAAGATCCAAACATTAAATAGCAAAAGAGTAGCTAATATACTATTCTTTTTCTTTAAAACATGATATTGATGTTATGTTTGTGTTCTACCTTGAATTCATCATCTTGTTCATTATTTTTACACCATTTTCATGTCCGAAATGCATGAATTCCAAAAAAAATTCCTGTCCCCAACAGCCCCGATTTAGAAACGTAGGACTATTGTCACGTTCATTGTAACGCCACTCTGTATGGTGGCTGCCCTGGGTTGTTTGCTACTGAAAACGGCCCAGACTTTATGGTTATGTGTTTACCCATGTAGCCTTGTTCTTCACTTTGAGTATTCACTCAAGTGTTTGACACGTTGAGCGTTTTTACTCTCAACTATCCTTTTTCGGCAGCTTGAGATTTTCTTTCGGGGAAATCGCTCTCATTTACACTAAGGTGCTCATTTTTTAGCGACTCCAAATCTCATGTGTTCCAACATATATGAGAATTGTTACGGTGGGCTTACATTAGTTTTTAGACTACTATAGCTGTGGGTTTCAATCTATTCATAGTCACTCAAATTTTGTGTGCGTTAATTCGTAGCATGTTCGTAAATAGGTCATAACGGATTCAATAGTGAGTTAATTGACTCACGGTTTGCACCAGTAGATTGTTAACGTATTTATTAAAATTTACCAAGTCTTTAATGCTACTGCCCATATGTGTCGATGCATGTAAAAACTGTTGTTTCGGGCAGCTTACATGTTGGTGTAGGTAGGCTTCATTTTAGGTTGTTTTAGATGTTGTTGCGCATAGATGTTGGTCCATAATTTTGTATATATTGCTGATGCATGTTATAATCATTCTGGAGGCCTAATTTGGAGAGTCCCAGCAACAAGGGACTAAATTGAAAAGTTTACAACTTGTTGGGTTCAAATAAATAACGTAAAACATTAATGGGTAATTTGTAATTTACCAAATGATAAAAAATTATGTTTTTGATTTATTTTTATATGCATATTATTGAGATAAAATTGCATTGTGATGGTTGCATTTGCCTTTAGACCTAGTTGAATTTGAGGATTGTAAATTCAATTTAAATAAGGTTTGAGTGCCTTGCCTTTCTTCTAATCTCTTGTAATTCTCTCTCTCATCTTACTCTCCTCAAATGTAAACCGAGGTTTCTCTTTATTGATGTAATGTTAAATTTATTTTAATTGGAGTAATGATGGAGAAGAAGGAGCATTGGATTGAAGAATGCGGGTTTTTAAATTGAAAGTCCTCTTATAATTTAATTACCTAGGTTGACATACAAATTCCCCAGGGCTCGAGGAATTTGGTTTAGTTAAGGCAATGCACCAACACTTTTATATTTATTGCTTTAGTTGACATGCTAAGGTTGAAAGTAATGGATATAACATGATTAATAAAGATGATAAAACTGATGAGACCAAAAGAGCAAAAATCCCTCATATATGAATTAAGTCTATAAACGCCTTCCAACATCATGGGCTTAGTCAAACCATAGATCACTGTTACCTTTTCATCAAATGAAAACTAAATTCAATTAAGTGGAAAATTTTGTAGATGGTGGGAGACGAGATAATGGAATATCAATGTTTTCTTAACTTGTATGTACATTTGTTGTACATAGTGAACATATATTTGAAAAATATACTAATTGCGGTATATGTTACCTTGTCGAAAGTAGAGATGAATGGAGGAAAACCCAAAACTTTGGAGTCATTGTACCTAGTGAACATGAAGACAGTGAAATATTGTTTTATTGTAAACTAGTGGAGAAATAAGGTCGTAGTAATATTTAAGTATAAGTGGTTTTACATTGAAACAAAGAAGAAAATAAGACATGACCACAATATTGTTTCGATTAATTGCAACCATACTTGGTACATTGAAGATCCTTACACAATCGGATCGAGTGATATATATGGATGACCCTTCAAATGACAATGGCTGGTTGGTCATGGATAAAATACCTAGAAGAGATGTGTAGGATACTTAAGAGTCGAATGTCAAAAATGACAATATTAGTGGTGATGGTGGTACAAAATATCAGTTAGAAGACACTAAAGATGGAAATATTAAAGTGGTTATGAATGATACATTTGTGGATGTGGATGCAGTTGAACATATAGCAAGAAATCATCTTGATTGGGATGATTATATTTGTGACAATATTTAAGGTTGTGGAGTAGGTGATAAATATATAAATGAAACAAAAGAAGAGAATTTTTTTGAATGAAATAGGTAATTGTTTGTATGCCCTTAGCATGTTGTGGGGTCTAGTAAAATATTTACACTTTAGTGGAAGTTTTTGTGTTTTTCGTTTCTATGTTTAATTTTAAATCGATATCCAACACAGGTTTGCATTGTAAGGTGAGTCCAAATGAAAACGCGCGCTGGTATGTTTGGCATGTTACACAAACTTGAGCGTTACCAATATGCATTAGAATTAGTCAACCAAAGTTTCAGCATTGTGTCATGTAATTATATTTCATGAATTCTGCTAATTGTAGCGAGACAATGAGACATACTCCTTGGATTTACCTATTGTGGTTAGTGGCTAGAAAAACAGAGTAATCAAGTGGCTAAAGAACAAGGAAAGTTAAGTTTCTTTCGTCTGATAGTGGAGACCACAATCACTTAAGCAATTGCTTAAAATTGTGTTATTTTCCTCTCCCTTTATTCACTGCTCACTGCCCTTTAAATAAGCAAGAATTTACAAATGTTTAAACACCCACGTTACAGATTCGTGGCATGAAAATAACAACAATACTAACTGAAAGCAAATAAAAAGGAGCCACCTAAAGACCAAGACTGAGCTATACAATTATTAACTGAAATGAAACAAACAAACAAACAAACCTTATCTCTCTCACCAACGTATACCCATGTGCAATCCTATCATTCCTTTCTACTTAAAAAGCACTCTGTCCTCAAGAGCGAGACAGGGATATTGCTGCTGAAGGATCTCAAGGGCTTTCCATGTCGCCTCTAAAGGTGAACACCTAACCCAATGGACTAGAACTTCCTGCATCTTTCCCTTCATTCTTCGCTCAAGTATGGCAAGCGGATAAGGAAAAGGATCTTCAGCACCAACGTTGGGTAGTTGTTGCCAGAATGTTACCTGAGCACCCAAATGTTTCTTCAACAAAGATACGTGGAAAACTGGATGGATGCGACTTCCAGATGGTAGCTCCAATTTGTAAGTGATAGCTCCGATACATTGAACGACTTGGAAAGGACCGTAAAACTTAGCTGCTAGCTTGTGTGACTATTGTCGAGAGACTGAAGACTGCCTATATGCTTGTAACTTTAAATACACATAATCGCCAACTTGAAATTCTCTCTCCCGATGCTTTGAGTCATAATTTTTTTTCATCCTATTTTGAGCTTTAGCTATTTTGTCCCTGGCTTCTCTCATAATAGAATCTCTTTCAATGAGTTGTTGCTCCACGGAAGGAACCGTAGTAGTGCTTGGAACATATGTCAACAAGTTTGGTGCTTCCCTTCCATAAACCACTTCAAACGGGGTTCTTCCAATTGTAGAATGAAAGCTAGTGTTGTAGCAGAACTCTGCCCAGGACAACCATTTATACCATTTTCATGGTTAAGAACTTGTGAAACAACGAAGATACATCTCCAAGGTTCGATTGACTACTTCAATTTGGCCATCTGTGTGGGGATGATATGTCGAACTGAAGTTAAATGCAGTTCCATTCAACCTAAATAGTTCTTTCCAAAACATGCTGGTGAATGTTGGATCACGATCACATACGGTAGTCTTAGGCAACCTATGTAAACGAAAAACATTATCAAAGAAAGCTTGACCAACTCCATTGGCGGTGCAAGGATGGGTAAGAGCCACGAAGTTGGCATATTTTGATAGTCTATCAACGACTACCAAGATAGTAGTTTTTCCATTCGAATTCAGCAAACCATCGATGAAGTCCATTGAAATGTCCTCCCAAATTTTAGTAGGAATTGGGAGCGGTTGAAGAAGCCCTACTGCCGAAGTTTGTTCTACCTTGTTTTGCTGATAAACCTCACACTCTTGAATAAATCTTCTAACCTTTCCTCTTAACCCATTGAAGTAAAAGTTGCCCTTACTTAATGAACCGTTTTTAAGAAACCTTCATGTGTGCTATTATGAAACTGTTGGATAATCTGATTAATTAACCTAGAGTCTTCATCTAAGTAAATCTTTTCCTTGTAAAATAGGATGCCATTGTGAACTTGTCAAGGTCCCACCGCCTCATCTTCTTGCACCAACCGTATGAGATCTTGAGTTTTTGGGTTGGAAGTATTTTCCTTTTGTATGGTTTTGAGCCAATTAGGTATTAGTTGAGACAATGCAAGAAATGTCACATGATTCTCCCTGTCTTGGTTATTGGTTTTTTCCTCCTTTCGGGAGAGTGCATCTGCCACAATGTTTTCTTTTCCTTTTTTATACTCCATGGTAAAGTCAAAGCCCATGAGTTTAAATAGCCATTTTTGTTGAGCATAAGTGATGATCTTTTGGGACCATAAGTGTTTCAAGCTTTGATGGTCAGTTTGCATAATAAATTGTCTACCAAGGAGGTAGGGTCTCCATTTTTGGACTGCCATGACTAAAGTTAAGAACTCTTTCTCGTAAGTTGAGAGGAGAAGATACCTCCATTGCAAGGCATGACTGAAGAAGGCAATAGGCCTTTCTTGCCTCAAGATTGCACCAACATCGGATCCTGATGCATCGCATTCTACGATGAACTCCTTAGAGAAGTCAGGAGGTGCAAGAACTGGAGCTTGTGTCATAGCCCTCTTAAGAGTGTCAAAAGCTTCCTCGACCACCATAGTCCAAGTGAAATTGTTCTTCTTAAGCATTTTGGTAAGGGGGCTTGCAATTCTACCAAAATCTTTAATGAATTTGCGGTAGTAACCGCATAAGCCAAGGAACCCTCTCATTGCCTTCACAGTTTTCGGCTTGGGCCAATTTAAGATAGCTTCAATTTTTTTTGCATCTACACCAACTCCCACATTAGAAATAATATGGCCAAGGTGCTCTTAATTCCTTGAGGAGTAGCCTCCACCATGTGTAGGAGAACCCAATGTCGCTGTTTCCGTGTGGCTTGTTCAATGTGGTGGCTGTTGAAAAGTTTGTTTTCTGGAAGCAACTCTCCTTGCAATACTACCTCTATTCCCTCAGATCGAAATCTCATTTGCATCTTTGAAAAATCCCATGTTATGGGCCCCAAAGTTTGTAACCATTGGGTGCCAAGAACAACATTATAGCCTTCTAAAGGAAGCAAATACAAGTCAATAGTGAGAGGAATATTTTGTAAAATTACTTGCACTT
Organism: Pistacia integerrima; assembly: GCA_026225825.1. Classification (NCBI taxonomy): domain Eukaryota; kingdom Viridiplantae; phylum Streptophyta; class Magnoliopsida; order Sapindales; family Anacardiaceae; genus Pistacia; species Pistacia integerrima. The sequence continues at coordinate 14,202,046 of CM047743.1, read as the reverse complement.
GATCACACCTCCCGAAACTTGTCAGGCTTTCTTTCGTAACCACTATCACATTAAACTTCCCTTTATGGTTCAGTTGTAACCCCACACTATCTGCAAAATCTTTGTTCACAAAATTATGGGAGCTTCCTGAGTCAATCAAAATGAGTGTAGCTTTATTGTTGATTCGTCCTTTTACTCTTATGGTTTGCGGGTTTGGGAAACCAGTCATAGCATGGAGAGATATGGCTGATGTGTTTGTTCGTGAACGCTCCTTGGTCTCCATATCTACATCATCATCGCTATCGTCAAGGAGAGCCTGAATGGAAAATAACAGCTTACACTGATGTCCTAGCCCAAACTGCTCATTGTATCGAAAACAAAGGCCTAATCTTTTTTGCTTGTTCAGTTTCTCCTAATTTAACTTCTTGACTGGAGGATTGGGGGTTATGATAGCTGGAGGACGTGATACCATTCTAGCAAGTTTGCTAGGTCGAAGAGTTTTTCGTTGGGTTAGAAGCTTGGCCTCATACAAACGCGCTAGACTAATGGTAGAGGATAATGTATGTGGCCGATTTGCTTGGACCTCGGTACGAATACAATACTTAAGTCTGCTTACAAAGTAGTTGACTTGTCATTCAGTTGTAAGGGAACCCACCTTGGCTAACAATCGTTCAACTTGAATCTCATACGCTTGAACCGTCCCTTGTTGTTGTAACTTTGTTAACTCGCCGAAAAAATTGAAAAACTGATTTGGACTGTATCTTGAGTGGAGTCCTTCTTTAAACTCTTCCCAAGTAACAACATGTTTCTCCTGTTTGAAAAGTTGGTACCATAGTTGTGCGTCATCTTCCAAATGAAAAGAAGCTAGCAAAACTTGATCATTGATAGGGGTGTCATGAAACATGAAGAATTGCTCTGCACTAGGGGTGGAAAAAAATCCGAAAAGGGCCGAAGCCGGATTGAAAGCCAGGACCGAAAACCGAGCAGAAAATTCGGTTTTTATTTCAGGTTTCGGATGGATTAAAAAACCGGATATTCGGAATGGTTTGGTTTTTTAAAAAGCCCCGGTTACAGGAACCGGTTTTATGAACCGAAATGTTTAAAAAATTATGGCATTTTTATTTTGCATTTGCATTTGCAATTCCAAACCCTAACACGCTTTTAGTCTTTTACACTCTCAGTCTCTCACACTCACAGTCTCAACTCTCACGATCTCACTGTCTCACTATCTCAGACACTCACTTCACTACCTTCGCCTTCATCGCCTTCGCCTCACTACTCGCCTCTACCATTCTCCAGCTCGGCAGACGGCAGCTCCACTGCTCCAGTACGAGTGTACTCCAATCTTCACTCTCCACTCTCTACTCGGCACTCTCCACTGCAGCGCACTCCAGCTCCACGCTCCACGAGTCTACTCCAATCTCCACTCTCCAGCTCGGCAGACGGCAGCTCTACTCTCCAGCTCGGCAGACGGCAGCTCCACTGCTCCAGTACGGTAGTACTCAGATCTCAGACGCACTAGCGCCGGCGCCGGTACTCAGACAGTCACCTTAGACCCCAGTAACCGTTAGTCTCTCTCTCACACTCTCAGAGTCTCTGTCTCAGTTGTCAGTTCTCACGCCAGAGTCACGCGGTCACGCCGGAGTCTCTCACTCTCAGTTCACAGATCTGTCGCCAGTCGCGGCACCATTCTTCTTCCTTCACCAAGTCTCCACGTCATCGTCTGTCTCCGGTGGGTGACCAATTCTTCTTTGGCTTTTTTTCTTTGTATTTGTTGGTGAGTCGGTGACCATTGACGGGATGAGGCAGGCTGATAATTAATTTTTTTTAAAAGAAAAAAACTCAATTTTAAGGCATCTAGCAATGTTTGATGATGGGAGCTATCCTTTTGTGTCTACTATCTATATGAGTGTTGGAATGATAATGTATATACTTTGACAGTAATATGAAAAATTGAAAATCCCATTCATCTGTTTCCAGATTCTATTTTTTATGCATTTAGAGGTATTATATATTTGAGAAGTGCTTATTTGTGGATAAGTTTAGTAGCTTTTGATGAGTTCTAAAGTTAAAGTGCTTCTTTGGGCTCCAGTATGCCAGTATGGACCGTATGGAAGCTTTTGATGTGTTTTTTTTTAATATTACTCAGTAATCAAAATAATTATGATTTTAGAAGACAGTAACAATATTACTCAGGATGGCAATGCTTGTATCAGGGACGGCTCTGGTGCCAAAACTTCTTTAATTTCTGGTCTTTTGTGTAATAAAGAATAAGAGGCCTTTTGGGTGTTTGATTGTTTGTGGTTGCTGCCTAAGTATTGATTATTTATGTGTTTATTTTTTGTGAATTCTAGTTCTCAAAATGAAACGGTGCAATCCTATTGAAGGACTGAAAGAGTCATACGAGAAGTTGTCCTCCCCTGGGTAATTTAATTACTTCTTTTTTAGTATAATTGTATTTTATTTTGTTCATTATTTTTATTGATTTTTGTGTATAATTAATCGTTTCAGGAATTCAAGTGCGGAAGTCCCAAGTACTGCTGATTTAAATAAGGTTAGTGAGCTTTATTACATTGGTAATTTTGTGTACATGTTGAAATGTTAGTTATTTCCAATTCCAATTCCAATGTCAATTTTCGGTTATATCCCTTTGATTGTTACAAGATTTCGCTTCTTAAACTAATATAAGTGCATGGTGCCTTAGACTATTGGGCATTGACTAACCACAAATAGTTAATGCATCTTCCTTTTTTATGCCATTGTAGATATCTTCGACTAGTGAGAACAACACACCCACTTTTGACACTTCACATCACACTGAAGCACCTACACCAAGACCACCCATCCCTTTAGGTCCCAAACGTGCGAAATCGACTATTAGTAGGAAGAATACATCTGAAATGTGGGATCACTTCACAAAAAATGAGTGTGAGAATAAGGATGATTTGACGGCAACATGTAACTATTGTGGGAATGTTCTTGCTTGTCCAAGTAAAAGTGGTACAAGTTGTCTACGTAACCACTTAAGTAGGTGTAAAAAGTATCCTTTGAATGTGGTGGATAGGAGACAAGAACGTTATTCTTTCAAAGAAGCATCACGTGGCCTCTCAAGTGAGGTTGCCACCTCTACACAATCTGCATTGTTGTCATGGAAATTTGATCAAGATTTTATTAGACAAACTATTGCCCAAATGATCATTATCGATGAGCTACCGTTTAATTTTGTGGAGCGTGAGGGGTTTCGCCGTGTGATGACTGCGGCACAACCTAGGTTTCAAATGCCCTCCCGTAAGACTGTGGCTACAGATTGTTTAAAGATTTATATTGATGAGAGGGAAAAGCTAAAGAAGTTTTTTAGTAAGTTCAATCACACAGTTTGTCTCACTACTGATACGTGGACAAGTTGTCAGAACCTCAACTATATGTGTCTTACGGCTCACTTCATCGATGACGATTGGCAACTACACAAAAGGATTTTGAACTTTTGTCCTATAAGTAGTCATAAAGGTTTAATCATTGGGAAGGCAGTGGAGAGATGCTTGCTTGATTGGGGTATTTCTAAAGTATTAACAGTAACGGTTGACAATGCAAGTTCTAATGATGTGGGTATAAGCTATCTTAGGACTCGGTTATCAAGTTGGCAGGGAAATGTCTTGAGTGGTCAATTTCTTCACATGAGATGTTGTGCACACATACTAATTTTGATTGTAAAAGAGGGGTTAAAAGATATGGATGACTCCATATTTAGAATTCGTGCTGCAGTGAGATATGTGAGGTCTTCTCCAGCAAGGTTAATGAGATTTATGGAGTGTGTGGAGAAAGAAAAAATTGAAAGTAAGAGTCATTTGGTGCTTGATGTAGAAACAAGGTGGAACTCTACTTATTTGATGTTGATATGCGTTAAATTCCGTAAAGCATTTGAATTAATGGAAATAGAAGATAGTAAGTACAAAGATGAGCTTTCTAGTGGGGATAGGTCAAAGGGTTTGCCTACGTCCAGTGATTGGGAATATGCTCAGTACTTGTTACCGTTTCGAAAATTTTCTATGATGCTACCATACGTGTGTCCGGCTCTTTTTATGTAACTGGTAATGAGTACATGCGACAGATATATTGCATTGGGATGAAGATTACAGAATGGTCTTATAGTCATGATCTTAGCTTAAGTTCTATGGCGATAAGGATGAAGGGAAAATTTGACAAATATTGGTCGAATGTTGATAATATCAACATAATGTTATTCATTGCAGTTGTTTTAGACCCTAGGGACAAGTTAGAATATGTTAATTGGGTGATTGGTGAGTCCTATGATGCTTTAACTGCTGATAAGTTGAAGAAAAAAGTGATGGAAACTTTGTTGTCTTTATTTAACCATTATAATTTGTGTAAGGTGGTTGGGGCTCCTACTACGCAATCAAGTCAGCAATCTTCAGGTGCAAGTGCACTTGATAATCGTGATGGTAATATTGATCCTGAAGATTACATGAGGGTTAAGTTTAAAAGGAGAAAGATTGAAAACCAAGCTAATCAGCCTAAATCAGAGTTGGATAAGTATTTAGGTGATGACGTTGAAGATGACACTGACAAGACATTTGATCTCTTGAAATGGTGGAAGATGAATTCAACAAAATATCCAGTTATCTCTTTGATGGCACGAGATGTATTGGCTATTCCCGTTTCAATTGTTGCATCTGAGTCGGCTTTTAGTACGGGGGGTCGTGTATTGGATCCATTTCGTAGCTCTCTTACTACGAAAATGGTGGAAGCTCTTCTCTGCACACAAGATTGGATTCGGACTACGCGTGCACCATTAGCCATTGAGGACACCTTGGATGAGTTGACGAAAATTGAGTCGGGTAAAATTTTTGCTTTACTTTCAATTAATTAATTATGTATGTGTTGGATTTGTTAATTATACTTTCAATTATTTAATTATGTGTTTATCCAACTTTTTGTAGAATTTCCATCTTTCAGAGTAGAAAGTACTCGTTCTCAACTAATTGATTGAAGGGCAATCCAAATTTCCAATAACGAGGTATATACTATAATTTTATTTAGTTTTATTTGTTCTTTTATTTACTAATTTCTAGATTTGATTGGACAAACTTATAAAAAGAAAGAAATTTAAAATGGAAGCTATCTAACAAGTTGTGGAACTTTTTTGTTTTGACAGTTGACATTTGACAATGGATTGGAATGTGCTTGCAGTTGGACAGTTATTGCTTGCTTGGAGGCCTCTTTTGAAATCATTTTTGTGGATTTGTTATATTTAGATTTGTCTTTGTGAACTTTCTTTGTATATCTTCTCAGTTTGCATTTCATTATTTGATTTGGAAATGTGCTTGTTAGTACTTAGGTTTGTTTTGTGGAAATGTGTTTATTATGTTTGTTTTGTGGAAATGTGTTTGCTAGTTTTAATTTTATTATGTTTGTTTTTTTGGAAATGTGTTTGCTAGTTTTAATCATGTGTTTGATTTGGATTTTGTGGAAATATGTTTCTTATTTTATTCATTTCATGTGTTTGATTTGTAATTTTCGGATGTGGAAATGTGTTTATTATGTTTGATTTTGTGGAAACTAAGTTGGCAAATGCACTGGAGGACTATTTTTTTGTTTGTATAGTTTGTATATTTTTTAGTTTGTAATTGAGTTTGTATCATATCTTTGTTTTTGTAATCTTTGATTTGTAATTTAAAATTATTAATATTTGATTTTGATGTACATTCAAATTATATGAATTCAAATTCAATTACAATAAATATAAGTTTATTAATGTAATTGAATTTACAGTAGATATAAGTTTATAACTTTAAGTGTTAAAAAAAAAAATAGAAACCTGGAAAAAAAGTGCAAAGTGGAGTGAGACAATGAGTGTGTGAAATGGGCCGAACCCAATTAATTTTATTAACCGGTTTAAGGTTTAAAAGCAGGTTAATCAGCTAACCGAACCGAATTTTCGGGGCGGTTTATAACCGTTAATAATCAGGGCGAAACCGGACGGTTTCGGTTTAGTTTATTTTGTAAACCGAAAACCGGTTCGGTTCAAGAATCCGGTTAACCGGTTCGTTAACCGGATTTTTCCACCCCTACTCTGCACGACATAACCAGCTCGTGGGATTTTCTTGGCCGTTAAATCAAGGAAAATCCAATTTAACGAATTTTGGTGCATATGTTGTTGAGGAGTGATTGCTGTTATTGTTCCTGTGAGCCACTGTTGAAATTTCTTGGGGAGATGAGGACTCTCCCTCTTTGTGCAAAGACATTTGTTCGAACTTTGTATTCAACTGGATAGAAAACTCATTTAACTGATTAAGAATAGCTTACTGACCTCCTGTTAAGGTTTGGACCATCTTTTCTAGTTGCTCCACTCTCTGGTCCATGCCTGTGCTCTAATACCACTTTGGGACGTACTCCTTGGATTTACCTTGTGGTTAGTGGCTGGAAAAACAGAGAAATCAAATGGCTAAAGAACAAGGAAAGTTAAGTTTCTTTCGTCTGATAGTGGAGACCACGACCACCTAATTGCTTAAAAATGTGTTATTTTCCTCCCCTTTATTCACTGCTCTTTGCCCTTTAAATAAGCAAGAATTAACAAATGTTTAAACACCCACGTTGCAGATTCGTGGCATGAAAATAGCAACAATACTAATTGAAAGCAAATAAAAAGGAGCCACTTGAAGACCAGGACTAGCTCTACAATTATTAACTGAAATGAAACAAACAAACAAATAAACCTTATCTCTCTCACCAACGTATACCCATGTGCAATGATATCAGACAATTACAAGTATAATTATTTCATATTCAATTAATGTAGAATGAATTTTAGAATGACGTTTGTTTGTTGCGTAGGAATATTAGGACTAAAATAGGCCTAATCGGCCAAATTTATTGCGTTGTTCTAATAATAGGGTGATGCGATTTCTACGTTCATGAACGCGTAGAGAGTATGTGAATATTCTAGTAATGAATGAAGAGTACTCATATGAAATAGATTGTTGAAAAACAATAAGTCATAATGACTTGTATGCAAGAGCTGACCATAGTTATGAGTAAGGAGATTTATGAGTTGAAATGTTATTTTGTAGTGAATGGATGTGAAGTTTCAAACACTATGTAGACAATGGAGTTATAATGTTGTGTTGGCTTACCTTTGTGAAGTAAAACATAAGAATGTTAGGTGCATGTATCAAAGAAGCAAACCATCAGTATGTTAGATGTAACAAGAGCATATCAAAGCAAAACATTAACATTCGGTAATGAATTTCGTTTACACTTTTCCTTTCTTACAAAAATAAGTCCTCTTATCTTACAAAAATGATATATTTGATTTAAATCAATGTTTCTTTCATTACATTTAGTTTGAGTTTCAGCGAAGGAAAGATTCAACATAAGCTCCTCAAGACAAACAATTTGAATACAAATTTATGATGTGTTTCTTGTGTTGTGCGATTGTGGTAAGGTGGCCTGATAAATGTTGCAAATAGGTAACAGTGTAACCAAGGGAAGGCTACCAAGATAGCCATAGCGCAGCCACTGTAGGCCACTATAAAACCACGACGTGGCCATGCATGGCAGCCACACCCCATAAATGTTGGCAACCAGCAAGGCTACTTATGGCCACGCTCTAGCAAGGTGGTGTCGTTACTTCCATCTTATGTGTTGCCAATTTGTTTCCTGGATCTACGGATTGTGGGTGCTGCAAGTTGATTTTAGCTTTAAGGTTTTGTTTTAAGAAAAAAATGAAGTGGTGGAAACGTGGAGTTGAGGAAGAAGAAGAAAAAATATAATTGTATTGTAAAATTCTACTTCGATTATAAATACATTTTAACATTATTAATTTATATTTATTGTGCAATAAATTCTCAAGGTTCTTCGTGACTGTCACATGTCACATCATTCTGGGGTAACGTGTAAATTGGGGTTAACTTGGCAAGCCCTTCACATGCAGACTTACTTTTTAGCATATTTGGTGGATCTGTCTCCACGTCTCTCATGCAAGCTGCACATATATGCAGAGGCAGTACATAAACTGATTTTTCTTTACCCAATTTTATTTATTTATTTATTTTTTAATGATTCATGGAAGACCTCCGGTTCGGACACTAAAAAATCTCTCCTCTTCTACACATGTATCTCATTAAAAGAGGAAAGCAACTCTTTATAATCCATAATCAAAGAGTAAAACACCCCCAAAAAATAACACAACCTTGGATGTGGGCTCGATTACATATCGTCGAACTACTTAAAAAATCATCTCTTATATTATTTTTATGATCTTTCTTTCGAATTATATGTAATTGCGTAATTATTTGACTTGATCCCATCTAGATCTATCTTTTTTTACTTTCGTTTTCATATATTTATTGCTACTAATCCCAATTATTTTGGCTTTCATTAATCACTTGCTGATTGTTACTAATCATGCTATTGTCTTACTCAATTTCATTGAGGTTAATTGAGTATCGCAAGTTGGTCTCTTGCTGATTGTTACTAATCACGCTCTTGTCTTACTCAATTTCACCGAGGTTAATTGAATATTGCAAGTTGGTATGGATTTTCGCATCAACATATTATATATTTTACTTTTAAAAATTATACAATCATTTTCAAACGCAAAAGTCGATCCTACCAATTTTAGATTGCGTATTAATAAAATAAAAAATATAACTAAAAAGTTTCAAATAATTAACAAAATTTAGTATGGGGAAGGTAATTTTATTGCTGATTGACTTACTAATATTGGTCTTTGAATGTAGTTTTTTTTACTTGTGGGATTCTAATTAAATTATTTCGCTATTAATCTAATAACTATTAAAAAGTAATAAAATTTTATTTAAAGTTTTTAGTCTATAATTGTTGCTTTTCGACAAACATACCAAACATGTTTTTATTTTTACTTTTTAAAATACTGTTAAGTATGTAGAACATGTTTTTCAACCATTTTCAATACTTAAAAAAATGATGTAAGTAAGAAAGATATGAAGAAATTGAAAACTGGAATAGAAGGAATTTGTAATAGCGAATGAACAAGCTATTCAAAATAGAACCAAATTCCCCTATAACAAAAATACATTCGCTGTAGTGGAAGCCTAGTTAGTAAATACGGGTACGGCAAAAAACCGGTACAGGAATTTTACGGGTATAATACGGCAAATGGTAAAAAATACGTTTATAAAAATTCGGCTATAAAATTCGGATACGGAAAAAATACGGTACGGGTATATACGGGTTTAATACGATATACTATCAATAATACGTTTTGAAAAATACGGCAATATCAATTATAGTTTTTAACACTTTTATAGACTATCTAATTAAAATTAATTAATACTTTTATAGAGTATCTAATTAAAATTAATATAACATTTCAAAAGGGGAGTATTCAATTAACTAACATTAATCTTTTATTTTCTTTGCGTTAACAAATTCCCAGCCCATGTCTTGTTTTGAAAAGATATTTATTTATTTATTAGTTTGTGCAATAGAAACATAATTGCAGTGTTGAGTCATGAGTGTTGAGATTGACAGGTAGACTGAAATCCACCACAAACACAAAACACCTATCACCCATCTTAAAACCCCCATCCCTCTCTCTTCTTCAATCAAATAATCATCTCTCAGTGTCTCTGTCGCACGACTCTCACCCACAAGGCCAGCTGTTTCTTTCAGAGCTCCAAAAATGACATCTACGCTATTCTTTTTGCCAATGCTTTCCTTCCTCAAACTTATTCTTCTCCCCCAAACACAAACACAAACCCGTTAAAAATCTCAACTAGTTCGCCGTCGCCGTCCGAGCTTCCTCTGATGACTCTGCTGGTTCCTGAGATGAAGACCCGAGAGATGAAGAAAAGCTGAAAACATGGAAGAACTGAGGAAGAAAAGCTGAAAATGTCGTCCGTCGAAGAACTGAGGATTGACGAAGAAGAAGAACCGAAGAAGAGGAGATTTTGTTTCATTTTGAATTAAACCCCACTAAAACGACGTCGTTTTGGGGTGAGCAATGAGTTTTTTTTTTTTTTTTGCAATAATACGCGAATAATTCGCGAATTATACGGGTATTCATATTATACGTGTATAATTCGGCAGTTTTTATAACATTCGTTAAAACAAAACAGCCCCGTACGCTGAATTATATGGCCAGTCAGCACCTGCGTATAAAACGCGTATTTACTAACTAGGAGTGGGAGTGAATTCTCTACAGTATTATAGCGAAAGGAAACACGTTCATAATTGAAAAACACAAAACAATGCATAATCAAAATTAATAAAAAAGGCTAAAGATTTGATGATAGCAAAATCTTTTACTCGTCCATTTCGAAAGTAGAAGACAAGCATCAATTTTCCAAAGTTTATGTAAAATGTGAGATTGAATTTTATATAAATTTTTGGAAGGAATTTAACTCAATATTTCTACTCAAATTTATAATTAGGAAGATTGTAAGAATGGGGCTAGGAAATGTAAGGCCCGAAGTCTAATAAAAGCTAAGTTTTGAGAGAGAAGCCCGAAGAAGAAATGAGATAAAAGCCCATTGAAAGAGAGAATTGAGGGCCACTTAAGAGAAGTAAATAAAGCTTCAATAACACTACACAAACATCACTCTCTTACAACATCCCCTTACAACAGAACATGACAACTGACATGACAGATGCAATCTCATCTGATATGTCATCCAGATGCCAAGTCACTCCCCCAAAAAAAAAAAAAAAAATTTCCCTAACCCTAAATTTCAAAATTTAGCGTTACCCATTAATCAAATCTTATTCCTAAAATTCATTTGCAAACCCTAAAGTTCAAATCTCCTTTCCTCTCTCTCTCACGGCCTCTCCTGCCACCACTTGAGCCCTCTTTCCCCTCCAGCTCGTCCTCTCTCCCTTATCTTCATGGACTCTCGAAATGTTGTTCAGTGTCAAGATAAGATTTCAAAAAAATCTCCAAATTTACACCCGAAAACCTTAAGATCTCCGAGCTTTTCAATGTTGCTTCAATCCAACTAAAGCTTCTAGTTTTTCAATTAGAAACATGAATTTCACAACAAGTTTTCACGGGAACTTGAGTTTACTGCCAGTGTGGTTCTTGCTGCCATGTTTGTCTTCAGCCATTTTTAGCTTCTTTACATGTTCCTCGTGTGGAACGCTGTCGTTTTGCAAGTTTTTTTCAGGGTAACATTTTTAGTTTGTTTTGTTTCTTAATTTATTTATTTTTTTGGTTCCCCAAGTAATGAAGTACTGTGTTTAATGTATATTTTGCAGGAAGAAGAAAGAGATTGTTTGTAGAGTAACTGGGATAGATAGAAAACCAGATAGCAATAATGATAAGGTGATTTTTTCTTTGAATGTTCAAATTTTTTTGTTAAGATTCGATGCAGATGAAATGCATTTGTATGGTTATTGTTTTTTTAAGCAACTATTTTGAATTTGGTCTTGGGGCTTGGTTTTGGCCCTACAAAGCATACTCCTTTATCAAATGTTTGTGTTTCGTAAATTGATACTGAAGTTTATATGAATGTATACAGGAAAAGAAAATAAATGAAGATGGGGAAAACCCACCTGCCACTGATACCCATCAGAAAAATGATAAACGTGAGCTTGATTCGAAGCTTGATGATGTGAATCAGATAACCAGCAATGATGTAGAAACAAATGGTCTAGGTGGTGGTGTGCAGGTATTTATTTCTGATTTTTTATTGAATTATTGCTAACCTAAATGTTAGTCAACGGATATGTTTTTTGCTGCATGCTGATTGGTTTAGTTACTGGTTAGTTGGTGCTAACTGATGAATTCAACTTTCCATGATTTGCCTCAATAGTTGAACTTATGGGGATGTGATTTGCTTCATATTTATTTTCTTATGTTGTCATAGACTTCTTGATATGCTTAGAAAGTCGAAGGGTAAAATCTTGTTCAATATTATGGCTTCGGGTAATCTCATTAAAGAATGCGATATTGACTTTTGCTTGAAGCATTCAAGTCTATCAAGGAGATGGAAACAAATGTATGGAATTAGTGAAGCAGCAAAATGCTTGACTAATTATGATTAATTGTGATCTAAGAAAATCACAGTACATCATAATGATGGATTTGAGCTAGAAGGCTAAGCTAAGGTGGGGGCTGTTTATTAAATATATAAATCTCTATACTGCAGCATTTATTTTTTATTTTTCATTTTTAAACTGTATATTGTTATTGTTTTTAAACCACATGACTTGTTTATTGAGACTTTATCCCAGTAAAAAAATGCATCATTATGTTTCTTTTGCTTTAAATTTGCAACTGGTATGTCTGTCAACATTTTTTTGAACATTTGCGTGGAGCTTAGATTTTAGAATTGTTACCTTAAAGCTTGTGATAGTTCTTAATATAATTGGTTTGGTCTCAATAGGTAATGGAGGCAGCCCAAGCTTCAGCTAGATTGTCAGGTAGTTACTGTGGCTATGCATTGTTGCTTTAGATTTCTGCATTATATGTGAGGCCATGATTTCTGTGTAGCTGGTGTAGATTGGTGGGTGCTGGATAAGAAGCTTGGGCATGTTGTAGTTTTTGCACTATGTAGATTGAGCAGGTGTATAGGTTGCAGTTTGTTTATGCAGTTTCCAGGAGTCTTGGGCAATATGTGCAGGGTGGTGTGTGCTTGAATTGAAGTAGTGATCTGGACAGTGGTATGTATGGAGGTGCAGCGTGATTGCTGCATTTTCTGCAATTTCTGGGTGAAGGCTTCAGTTTGGTTGTCTTGTGTAGTCTTACTGTTTGTGTATAAGGATTGTATGTACTTGGTTGCTCTTGTTTCTTTTTGTGTAGTTTGGTCCATTGGGCATGTCCAAGGTCCTCGCCTGTGTAAAAGGGATTGTTTATGTAGTTTCCAGGAGTGTTGGGCAGTATGTGCAGGGTGGTGTGTGCTTGAATTGAAGTAGTGATCTGGACAGTGGTATGTATGGAGGTGCAACGTGATTGCTGCATTTTCTGCAGTTTCTGGGCGAAGGCTTCAGTTTGGTTGTCTTGTGTAGTCTTACTGTTTGTGTATAAGGATTGTATATACTTGGTTGCTCTTGTTTCTTTTTGTGTAGTTTGGTCCCTTGGGCATGTCCAAGGTCCTTGCCTGTGTAAAAGGGAGTGCCATTTTTAGGATGTAATTCTTTTATTTTTTAATAAAATTAGCAGGTTTACCTAAAAAAAAAAAAAAGAAACCTGGATTTTTAATGTTTGCAATTAACTAAAAGCAGATGATACATTATTTCTACCATCACAGTTTCAAGAGGAAGAGCTGGCTTATCTCTGGCACCAAAAAGAACAAATAGAAAAAATAAATGTGAATTGTATTACTGATCATGTGCAAATACAAAACCATATTTATTCACATGAAAGAAAATAAAAGTTCATGATATCTCCACAACTGATTTTTTCTCCAGTTTCATTCTAAATAGCCTGTTCCATCCTAACATCCTAAACAATAAGTCCAATTTAACAAGCTCCGTCCTAACATCCTAAACAACAACTTTTCTGCAGCTTCTCAAATTCACAAAGTGGAGAACGACTGCACAAATTCTGATTTTTTCAAATTTTGCACAAACTGGAGAAAGATTGCAACTTCTCAAATTCTGCAGCTGTAGTAGAAGCTGCCCAAGCTTCCCATCCAGCAAACTAAGAAAGACTGCAACAGAAAAAAGACAAGCATCAGATTATAAACAGAAAAAAAAGACAAGCATCAGATTATAAACAGAAAAAAAGACATGCATCAGATTATAAATAGAAAGGAAAATACGTGGAAAACTAAAATTCCTTCTCAACACTGAACATATATGCATCAGATTATAAATAAAAAGACATGCATCAGATTTATGAGCATTTGAACATATATGCATGAACATCACATACCATGTAAACAAGGCCACCATAGACTTGTGCCACTCGATCTTGAAGATCAGCAATGATACCAAGTTCTTTCTCAGCATTAAGGACAAAATTTGGCTTGATTTCCACTTTGACCAAATGTCTGACTTTGTAAACCTAGGAATGCACATACAAAGGCATTGGAACATGAAAGTCTTGTCCGAAATGTCAAAATTATGAAGAACAATGAAACATCAACTTAAGCATCAACACAGTAATAAATAACTTACCTACCCCATAAGATCACTACTTGAACATTTAACATTTAACAAAATCCAAGATCAGTCAACTCCAAAAGATCAAGCAATTGCAGGCCATAAACCCATAATTACAGCATCACAAATCAAAGAAAAAAAAAACAAAATAAGAATCAAGATCCACATTGAACATTTAACAAAATCCAATACATTGCTTAACTTTTTTTGTTTTTTTGTTTTGGTAATCCTAGTAATTTTATAAGGAATAAAAGAATAATAGTCAACAAAGGGGGCTCCCCTTAAGAGCAATCACCTTAGGCATACCCAAGGAGAATGAAACAAAAAAGAAAAGGGCAAGGAAGGATAAACAATCCTTATACACAATAGATATGCCCACAAAGACTGAAACAATAAAGAAAAGGGCAAGGAAGGATAAACAATTCCTGTACACAATAGACCCTATCAACTCTATACAAAAGGAGCCAACAAAAGCCATCAAAAAATAGGCTCATGCATCCTGCCTACAAAGCAAAAACACTACACAAAGACCAAAGACCACCATAATCCAGCAATCCTACAATCATATAACACAAGTTGTGTTAGTTATCAATAAATAGAAAAAAAGAATAATAAAATAGTCAACAAAATTGATAATTACTAAATTTTCACCTTCAAGCTTTTTTAATCAATTTATTGCTTTCGCAATTTCTTCTCTTTTACTTTACGAACAATTTGTTCAAGCTTTGATTGCTTTCTTTTGAATGGAGGATGACCTTTGCTTCGCACAGCCCGTGGAGTAAGAATGTTACTGCTCCCTTCTTTAGTAGTATCATCAACACCTTCACAATTCGTTCTACTACTAGTTGACACATTTAGTCTTTTACCAATCCCACCAACACTTTCATTCGACATCAATTTGTTCTTCATATCGTTGATCATTTCTATCACCATATTACAATCATCCTCATTGCTTGATGCCAAATCTGCTACCGTAGAGAATAAATTACACATCTGATCAAATCGTTGTCCTTCAAGGGTGGTGCTCCAATTATTGTAACTTAGCCTAACCTTGGTATGACATCTGTT
Source organism: Pistacia integerrima (assembly GCA_026225825.1). Classification (NCBI taxonomy): domain Eukaryota; kingdom Viridiplantae; phylum Streptophyta; class Magnoliopsida; order Sapindales; family Anacardiaceae; genus Pistacia; species Pistacia integerrima. The sequence continues at coordinate 14,186,896 of CM047743.1, read as the reverse complement.
TATATTTTTACTCCACCACCTTAATATGTACTTTTCTGGTACATTATAAATTTGCCTACGAATCAACACCATAATTGCATGCCGACATAAATTCCTCTAAACTCAAACAATCGACAATTGCATCGAACGTCATAAGTTGCTTCATCAAAGCAAACCACAAAAGGAACACGACCGTGAGTCTCTCCAACCACAACATCTTCTTCTATTATAAATTCCATACAGGAATCAGTCTCTTTGAAAGAAGATAAATCACAATAGATCTTAGCCACTAGCTCTCGTTGAAACTCTTTGAATTTCGCAGTGGTATACGAATCTTGAAATTGTTTCTCAATAGCATAAGTCGTTATGCAAGGGATCCATGATCTAAAAGATTTAAAATTAGCCTCCCTTTCTTTTTCTACTTTATCCCATAATGCATTCTCATATTGCTCCACAAACTGTTTTAAAGTGGTTTTTGAATTAACATATCCATCAAAGAATGCATGCATACTTTCACTGGTTTGAGTAGTAGATATACCGGCCCAGAAAGTGTCTTTTACAAAAGCCGATACCCAACGTCGTCTTTCATTATACAATCCGAGTAACCAACCATTATCATGAAGGTTGTATTTATCAATGAACATATTCCACCGTTCTTAAAACTCCTCACATGTCAATGAATCATACACGACATTTTACAAAGAAAATTTAATACATTCATATTGACTATAACCTCTTAACTTTTCGGACAATTTTTTCATTATATGCCATAAACACCATCTATGTCGTGTGCCAGGGAACACAATCTCGATTGCATTTTGCATTGCCTTATCTTGATCAGTGATTATTGCCTTAGGAGCACAATTCAACATACATACAAGCCAAGATTGAAATAGCCAAACAAACGTCTCTGTGTCCTCATTGGATATTAACCCACAACCTAACAGTATCGAATGGCCATGATGATCACCACCCACAAAAGCACCAAACAGCATATCATACTTGTTAGTCAAATATGTAGTGTCGAATGTCACAACGTCACCGAATTCTTTAAATGCGGCCCTACTTCTTACGTCCACCCATAAAACATTCTTTAATCGACCATCTTCATCTAAATCCACTATGTAGAAGAAATTTAAATTCTCATTTTGCATTTTCAGAAAATATTTTTGGATTGCAGAAGCATCTCCAACACCAAGTCGTAGTCTCCTAACTTTTTCAATGTAGTTTCTACAATCTTTTTGTAGGAAAGGAAAATTCTCACCACTACCAGCTTCAACTAGCAAGGAATTGAAGTTCTTGTTTGGTCTAATCCCAGCCTTGTCATTCAATTCAATCTTCCTTTTCACATACAGTTGTATAATTTGATTGCTCTTAAAATATCTTGTTTTTCCAGGACTACTAAGTTCATGGTTATGATCAATGACAATTGACAATATTTGCCACAATTGCACCTCAGGAGGTCGTTATGATCATTCATTTTAAAGGCATTTCTAGAGTTACTGTTCCACTTCCCGCTACAAGAACAAGCCAAGGTTGCATATCTCAACTCTCCATCATCTCCTTTCCTTGAAGATCTTATAATAGCTTCAAAACCTCTTTTGTTCCCATAGCTTTTGTAGTATTGTAAAAGCTCATGAAATGAATCAAAAACCATTCCAAGCTTAGGCTCCCAATCCTCTTCTGCGTTTCTTATATCTTCTATTTCTTGAAAGTGATTATCCTAATTTATTGATATTATAATAACCAGAATTAGAATATAATCATACTTAAAAAAGGGTATAAATAATATTAAATTAAATTAAATTCATATTAACGAATAAAAAGAGATTGCAAAGACTAAATTACCTCTACGACATTGAATTGAGCAAAATAGTTCTCTGAATTTTTTTGACTACACTCTTCCATCTTTGAAAGTGGTGGTGGAAGAGGAAGATCAAATGACGACAGTTTACGATGGTGGTGTGGTTGGGAGTGGTCGTGGTGTGGTTAACGTTGGTGGTGGTGGCAGAGTTAATAAAAAATTTTTGTTAGTACTAAAAATCTACTTCAAAAAATAAAACCTATAATTAGCTAAATAAATAAAAATAGTTCACTCAATATGTTCGTGCTTTCCTGTTTTCATATATGTCACAAACATGCATGCATGCTATCTACCGTACCCATCATCAACTTACTCTAATTAGCTCCCATTCATTCATTGCAAGAGTAATTCAAATCACAAGAAAAAGTAGCATAAAATTGCATATTAATATCAATGGTCCAAATGCATTATCATATCATAAATTTCGTTAAACTCTTAAGGGAATGAAGTTCAATTTGAAAAAAAGGAGTAATGAAAACAGGAAAGCGCGAACATGTTGCCATCCATTCCAAACTCCAAACGAATCAATAAGCATGTCATTCCTGTATTCCATCCAATGGCGTAAGACTGCACAAATTAGCTCCATCCTAAACAACAACTTTTCTACAGCTTCTCAAATTCACAAAGTGGAGAAAGACTGCACAAATTCATTTCAAAATTTGTCCCCACCTAATTTTTTACTGTGAGAAAGACTGCACAAATTCTGATTTGTGCAGTCTTTCTCACAGTAAAAAATTAGGTGGGGACAAATTTTGAAATTCACAATTAAGAAAATAAAAGAGATAGAGATAGACTGTGAGTGGCGAAAGACTGCAGCAGTGAGAGGAAAGGGAGAAAGTCTTTCTCCACTTTGTGAATTTGAGAAGCTGCAGTCTTTCGCCACTCATTTTTTATTGTCTCTTTTATTTTCTTAATCCTATCAGAATTAAGAAAATAAAAGAGACAGAGACAGAAGAGAAATAAGGGATATGATGGACATATGGATGAAAGGGAGCAGTGAGAGGAAAGGGAGAAGACCAGAATTGCACCTCAGGAGGTCGTTGATGGAAGAGTAGAGAAGGTGATGGAGGAAACCAGAGTGGTCAACACAATCAAGGTGGTCGAAATTCTGTAGACCTGGCAGATGAGTACCCAATGGAGCTGGTGCAAAGGTTGACCTGGTGCGACTGTGGTTGCGACTGCGTTTCACTTGAGATTGGGGAATGTGGTGGCTAGGGTTCTAAAAATTGAAAGGAAATCTGGGAAAAACTTTAGGTTTCGAATTTGAGTGAAAATAAAATTTGGAATTTGTGATTGTAAGAAATTTTGTTTTTTTAATTTTTGGAGGGAAGTGACATAACATATGGCTGATGTGGCAGATGAGGTGGCATCTGTCATGTCAGCTGCCATGTCATGTTGTAAGGGGATGTTGTAAGGGAGTGATGTTTGTGTAGTGTTATTGATAAAACTTATAGGTAAAGAGTAATTTGCACCTATCTCCCTAAGAAAAGTAGTGGACCATGAGAGTGAAGGTAATGGGGAAAAGTTAGAATCCACCCCTAAATTTTATATCGAATTGGATATCAATTGGTGTTAAACATCAAAATAATATCCAAATGTTACTTCAATCCAATTTTAAAAGTCATGTCAAATTTGGTGTGATGCTATTTATCCACACCAATTTGGTGTGATTTTTAGAGTTAAATTGGAGCAACATTTAGACACCATTTTAGTGTTTTATACCAATTTAGTGTCTTATTGGAGAAAAAAAAGAAAAAGTATTATAAGGAATATATATATATATATTTATTATGTAATGGGTTGGAGATGCAATAGTAAAATTGTGTGAAAGTTGTATCGTTTTGACGTGAAAGTTGTACCAATTTGGTGTTTGTGGTTGAAGATATTCATAGTTATGATGGGAAAGAGGGAATTCCAACAAATTTGGGTTGGAAATAGGTTATCCTAAAAGAGTAGGGCTGGCGGTTTAGCTAGAGAAGTAACCACCTGTTAGTGAGGAGCTCTATATAAAGGGGCAGAATCAAGAATTTGCAGATCAATAAAAAGAATAAGAAATTACTTTTAATGCAATTGAATCAGTCATTTAACTTAGGCTCCCATTTTTGGGTATTGTATCAGTAGTGACTAGAAGGGGAATAAAACTAAATCTCTCCGGGCAACTTAATTTTTGACTCAAACAATTAGTATTTGAATTCCATTACGTCACAGTAATATTATTGATAATTTATGTTGATAGTGAGAGGTTTTAGTAATTTCAATTTGATATTTAATTTTAAAAAATTGATTTAAGTTTTTTTAATTACATCTATCAAATGTAACAAATCTTTATGCGTTGAATTCGATTGTGATTTAAAGCATAAAAAACCAAATACTAATAACTAACAAATCTTGAGAGATAAGATACGGATTTTGTAATTTTCTTTTAGATTCAAGTCATTAATGATTTTGAGACTGGGAGTGCGCGATTTCCTGACACTTACAGGGGTATTTTTGTCTATCGAGACAAACTTTGGTTACCATTGTGACAAAAATAGAAACGGGTATTTTGAACTTTTAATAAAAAATTTCAAAAAACAAAATCACATCCCATACCCATTTTTTATTGATGAGATATTTCTCCTTCTCCACCAAATCACTTTCATTTCCTTCAAAAAGCAATGTACTTAACTCACTGTACTTCACGATGTTTGCTGAAACCGAAGCTATCTCCGAAGCCAATTCTTGATTGCAGTCATCCAATGAGAACGAGAATGCGAACCGTTTCTAACTCAAAACCATTACCATTTGCTGAAGTTTTAAAAAATTTAGTCGTCAAAGCGAGAAAAGAAGCCGAGTTGGAAACTGCCGTCATTGAGAAGCCGAAGCGGCGGTTTAAGATATCACAGGGTAATCCGACTCCGTTTGGAGCAACTGCTCGAGACGGTGGAGTCAATTTTTGTATATTTTCTAGCAATGCGGTTTCCGCTACTCTTTGCTTGATCACTCTCACCGATTTGCAAGAGGTTATAATTTAATTTTTTCATGTAATTACTTTTTTGGTTATAATTAAGTCCAATTTTTATGATTAATTTTGTGTTATTATATTTGATGCAGGGTAGAGTCACTGAAGAAATCTTCCTTAATCCTTTTATTAATAAAACTGGAGATGTGTGGCATGTATTTGTTAAAGGAGATTTTAAAGACATGTTGTATGGATACAAATTTGATGGCAAGTTTTCTCCTGAGCGAGGACAGTATTATGACTCTTCTAAAATAGTATTGGATCCGTATGCGAAAGTTAGTTGCGTCAAATTTCGAATTTCTGTTTACATTTTACGCGATTTATCCATGGACTTATTTTACTTTAATTTGTATAGGCAGTTATCAGTAGAGGGCAGTTTGGCGTTCCCGCGCCTGGTGATAATTGCTGGCCTCAAATGGTCTGCATGGTGCCTAATTCTGAGGATGAGGTGGTTGCTTCATTTACCTATTTTAATTCTTATTACATGGGCTATACGATATTAATTTGGATGTTAGCAGAGATATCTTATGGTTCAGTGTACAGTATAAGATCTTGTAACAGCCAAATTGAGTCCATATCCCTAAGCAAAGGCTGGAAAACTGAGCTTATAAGCACTCTGACAACCTTTACTGTAAATATAATCTCCTTATTCTTAGTTTGAGTAATTTTTTAGACCTTCAAATTTCTTCTTAGTATGAAAATGAAGTGTTGATTTCTCATTCCTGTGGTAAACTTATTTTTGAATTATAATCAGTTCTAGCTTGTGATAAACGCATGTTTGTATTTTAATCATTCGTAATAAATTAATTTGGGTATTGTTCCAATATCCTTGTAATTATTCAGCCATTTGATTTTCAGTTTGATTGGGAAGGAGATTTACCTTTGAAGCATCCACAGAGAGATCTTGTAATATATGAAATCCATGTGCGAGGATTTACGAGACATGAATCAAGCCGAACTGAATTTCCTGGTACATACCTTGGTGTAGTGGAGAAGCTTGATCACTTGAAGGTAGAGTTTAGAGCACTGCTTGGTTACTGTACACAATTTTTTTTATATGAAGATTTGTCTATTGAGATGAATAGTAGAATTGTTTCACTCTCACTATTTTGTGTTTTGTAAACATATATTTTGAACAACGGCTTCATGTGAAGAACCAAGACTTAATGTTAGAGACAAGGGATTTTACCAGAGTCCAATCCTTTGGGTTGATTTGTGCCCCTTTTGAAGAGATAATCTTATCACTTAGTGGATATTACATTCACTATTGTATTTCTATCTCTGTTATTATACAATCCATTATTATTTCCTTATAAAACAAAGTACATCAGAAACATCTATAGATGCACTGATATAACACAACCATGGGCGGATAAGGAGCTAGTGGATAAGTTATTACAGTTGTAGTACCAATTTGATCATGCCCATCAAAAATTGAATTTTTGACATAAGAATCTTTGGGTACACTGTCCTTACAACTAGAAATTTTAATATATAGTTTTTGCTCTACGTGGACAATATCTACTGCCTTTACTTTTAATCTTATATGTTTATGATCCTAGTTAGTGTTTAATTTTGTGTGGCTTTCAGCTAGGCAAACATAGGACAAGTAAACCAAATATGATATCATATGCTGAGTTGTCTTTTGTAAGCTAAGTGAAGCATTGCAAATTTGATTTTGGAGCATTGATCTTGTTGATTAATGTTAGAACCGATGTTTGTTGAAGTCTCAAGGAGGGAGATTGTGAAAACTGGAACTTTTGAGTCGTTGCATAAACTGTTTAGGGATTGAATAGAAAATCTCAAACCCTGTTTTCTTGAGTGGTAAACAAAATAAGGTCATTGTATATCTTTCATTTTTTCTATTGCATGATTAATATTATCTTGTCCAACCAATGTGGTTGTTCAGGATTTTTTATTTTTTCCTTTCCCCAGACTACTAAGATCAATAAAATTGTTAATTTTTATTTGTTGCAATCCACCTTACTACCACTTAGGCCTCTAATCATTGCTTAAGTTCTAACCTCATATTTTGTTAAATGTGCAACTATTTCTTCACAGTTGTGATGATCCTTTTCAAGCCCTTAAATAGTGTATGGGTTAATTTTATTAACCACACTGAAGTTTGCTCAAATTTATGATGAATATTCAAGTTTTATTATTGTAATCTTTTGTTATTGATTGTTGTTAGTAACCATTATTATCTATTTATTTTACAGGACCTTGGAGTTAACTGTATAGAGTTGATGCCATGTCATGAATTTAATGAGCTGGAGTATTTCAGCTATAATTCTTTCTTGGGCGATTATAAGTATGATTTTTCACGTTGTTATCTAGAATCTGTTTTCGCTTTATACAAAATTTAAAAAAGATTCATATTGGCAAACTTTATACAGCCTATTGTAGACTTAAACAAGCTTTTAAAATGCAGTTGGAGTTCATGATAGGCTAAATTTTAGGGTTTCTTACTGATGGACTGTGTAAAATCTAATGCGTACATATAGCTTACATTGTTTTGCTGCAATCATTGCTTTCATGATTACTGGTGTAGTGTGAACAGTTAAATCCTTCTTCTATTATGTTATTTTGTAAATATTCTGTATTTTTTAAAAGATAAAAGATTTCACCTAGAGCGTTATTTGAATTTTAAAGTAGTCACTGTGGAGAGAAGTTACCTGCTCATTCATGTATAAGGGTGATTTTAATTTCCGTCTTGAGGTTTGGGGTAATTGCGATGACTACTCTTCAGGTTTCGTAAATGGACAGATCATCTGTTGGAGTAAATCACCTTTAGAAAAAAATTGCTCTATACACATGTCAGAGGGTCAAAATCATGTAAATATATCTGGTCGATGTATATTTTCCTGTCAAACACTATTTTAACTCTCTCAACACATCAGAGATATTTTAGGTAATTCTGGCCCTCTAGCATTTAATAAAACTTAACTGGCAAATAGAAATCTATATATTTATGAAACCTAAGGGGCAATCATTGTTTATATATATGTGTATGTGTGTGTGTGTTTTTTTTTTTTTTTTTCTATATATAACTTTACCTTTTAAATGTTATAACATTCATGTTAGGCATTTTAAATATAATGTTGTTGTAAGTTTGTCATTGACTGTTACAAGTCTATTGTTCAGTAGTACAAACTTATCATTGTTACAGTACATTATGACATGGACACACACACGCACAATGAAAGAAATTCTCTAGTATGGATGTCTACCTCTTTTTTTTCTTTTTTAATTTTACTTTATAATTCTGAACTCAACATAGAGAGTTAGTCGGAGTTAAAGAAAAAATTAAAAATTAGTCTTTTAACCAATTTTTACATAAAAGAGATACGGTCCAAATTTTAAGGGGATGTAAATGATCGCGTAAGAGAAGGATATAAATAGTCAAATATTTGTTTCTAGTCAATTTCTTATTATAACTCTATTATTGGAATGTTCCTTTACCTTGATTCTGTACTCATGTGAATATAGATTTCTATGTTAAATGATTAGTATGAGGGCTCAAATACTTTCTAGACTGAAATCTTAGTTTTTTCTATTCTCTAGAAATGAATACTAGCTGAAAAAAAAATGTTTTTTTAGCTCTAGGGCATGAGCTATGGTAAAGGCTGTGGTGGAGCAGGCAATCTTTGTTTCAGATGTCACAAATTAATAAAATCAAATAAATAAACTGATTTATGTTAATAATATGATCTTCTCAAATTCAGGAAAATTTTGATGTATTGTTGACATATCTTGTCTAATTATTATTTCTTGCCAGGGTTAATTTTTGGGGGTATTCCACTGTCAACTACTTTTCTCCTATGATAAGATATTCATCTAATGGTACATGTAATTGTGGCCGTGATGCTATTAATGAATTCAAGCTTCTTATTAAGGAAGCACATAAACGAAGAATTGAGGTGATATTTGGTCTCAGTCTCAGTAACAATGAGCATTTCTTTTCAGTAATTAAAAATTTTCCATATCTAATTTTCTTTAGCAGGTGTTCATGGATGTTGTATTCAATCACACAGCTGAGGGCAATGAGAAAGGTCCTACTTTGTCTTTTAGAGGTGTTGATAACAGTGTTTATTACATGTTGGCCCCTAAGGTACAATTTTTGACACATTGCTCCTATATATACGCCTTCACTTGATTCTGGTGCTGTTTAATCAATAGTCATTCTATTTGAGGTGTATTTGAATTCCTAAATAAGCGGGGATAATTTAAATGTAAGAAATTGTCTTTATATTATGGTTAAAATATAAGATATATTTTTCTTCTTGATTCTTTGATGTTTTGTGAATCTTCTCTTTTTTTCTCATGTAAGGTTGATGTAGAATGGTTGGACAAAAGATAAGATAGATAAGAAATAGAGAGAACTCTTGAGAAAGAGAGAAAGGTGAATAAGTTAGAAGAACAAGAAAAGGGAGAAAGCCAAATTTTCGACGATCCATTGTTAATGTTATCTGAGGTAAAATTAATCTCCATTGTTAATAATCCATCAAAGGTTTCGCAAAATTTTGAGGCCTATATGTAGTGGCCAATAATACTATAAGAAACCCTAATCATACTTACATAAACAAGTAATAAAAATATAAATATGAAATCAAATCCAGCTAAAATAAGATTTAAATATTTAAACCCTAAATACTTCATATCATGATTATAAAATTAATCATTGAATTCTCATTATTCTCCCTATACAAGAAACATACGACTGTTGGTGAGTTTAGTCGGATTGAAAGAGAGAAGATGAAACTTCTTCATATTAGATGGACTACTTTTTATTTGTCGATAAATAAAACTTTGTTGGAGAAATTGGTGAAAATTTAAATGATTTAAATCTAATTGATGTGAAATAAAGATTTTAATTCACTTTTTATTTGATATATCATTTTTGGTCAACGCAAATGCTATTTATTGCTAAAAAATCAAACTCTTATATCTATTACTATTGTTATAGTTTCTTGGTATTACTAATTATGTAATGAGTACATATAAGATGGTTGTCCCTGCCAAATAAATTCAAATACTATCACCATATCAATTTATGCTTACATATCTTTTTACATTGATATTATTGTATATTAATAAATATGTAATTTGGTTCTAGTTCGGGTTTTTGATTGTAGAAATTTAACCCAACCAAATCGCCTAAATTTTACTTTGTTTTAGTTTGGTTTGATTTAGTTTAGTTTTTCGGTTCAGACTTTTCTGCACATCCTACTTAGGAGGTTGAGGGGGACTACTTAAGAAACCAAAAGTGGAGAAAACTAGAGGAATTAGGTAAAAAAAAAGATTATTTTGTTTTTAACTTTTTTATTATTTTCAAACTTACAAATTTAAATCATACCCCTCCCAAACCTGGTCTGTGTGGGGTTTGATCCCAAAATCTTTTTTATGACTCTAAGAGATCCAATAAGCTAATTAGCTGGTATTCATAAGAGAAAGAAAATAAAAAGATAAGTATAGAATGGAAGCCAATGTTCATTGTCGATCATCTGTTTAAGGTCTTATGTATTTATAGTGGCAAGGTACATCCTACAAGAAACCCTTATCCAACTCACATAAGTAAATAAGAACCTAATTAGAAAAAATAATCTTGCTTAAAAATAGATTGAAATATCTAACTTTCTAAAACAAAAATCCTTTTTAACAGAACTAGTTAATCATAATGGAATAGTTTTCCTTGTATAATATTGCTTGTATTGACTTGTTTCTGCTTTGGTGACTTCTAGTAGTAGTGTTGAAGTTGTTTGATATGGAAGAAAGTAAGAGCATGACCCCTCCTGTTTGTTTTTAGGGTTTTGTTATGTTCATCAAATCCAATAATTTAAAATCCTGTTGGTGTATTCTGGTTTCTTTTACCATTTCCATCATTAAAGGTTTAGATTGAGATCCTACCTAGTATCTTCCTTTTTCTATTTTGTTTGCTTGCTACTATTTAACACTTGAATCTTATTGCTCCTTTGGAATTTATGATTATTGTTCTATGCAGATGAAATAATATGATTTCATATTAGTTTCAACACTTATGTCATTTAATTTGAATGCCTCTTTCATTGTTAATACTATTAGCTTTCATGATTAATGCTCAGCCTTCACATCTCGTTCTACATATAAACCAAATGATCAACCAAAGGGTTGACGACATGATCTTTACATTACAATACTAAAATTTGACAAAGAGTGTTTGCTTTGAGATAACAACAGTCTAATTTTATTACGTACCTTTGATATTGTAAATCAGCCACTCCAGTTTGGATCCCCAGCTGATAAAAACCCAAATTATGATTTAATGGTTTTCTGTTTTCCTACTTTCCATTTCTTCAGATACAGTTACGATGACTGAATTTTGCTTTATGGTTTTACAGGGAGAATTTTATAATTATTCAGGCTGTGGGAATACATTCAATTGCAACCATCCTGTTGTGCGTCAATTTATAGTTGATTGTTTGAGGTGGATTCATCATTGTCTATAGTGATTATCAGTCCTTTTTTTTTTTTTGTTTTTTTAAATTTAGAGTTTGTTTTACCTACAATTGCTGTAATTGTCCACAAGTTTTAATCAGCGATTCCTTTAAAAGTAGTCACTGCAAGACTGTTGATGTATGTAGGTATTCAAATTATCATTATCTAGTGGATTTAGCAATTTAATAGTATTGTGGGAACATCTGATGGGATTTTTTGAAGCTTATATGTAGGACAAAGAACACCAAGCACTTACAAAGTAGGTTCAAGATCCACCTTTAATGTATGTGTTTAATTAATGTCATTTGGCCTCAAACCCACAATGCGTACCTAGCATCTCATATATTTGTTGTGGTATGTGGTCATATACACTAAAATACTTCTATTTCTTTTGCCACCAAAGCTTTTGGTTTTCACCTTACAAATATGAAAGAAATGTTACTCATGATTTGGCCATGCTGGAAACTTCAACAGCCAATTAAGTTTTATTTTCTATTAATGATTTCCTTTTACACAATTGTCCTCACTAGAGTCTGGAATATTATAAAAATGAAAGAATATTCATTTTCAAGAAGAAAGATATCTGATCTCTAGTTCTAATCTACTATTTAGTGTTTTATATTTGTATTGAGTTTTATGTTCTTGAGCTTTTGATTATTTTGCAGTAGTTTGTATCTTTGTGGTGGACTAATTATTTTTCTTAGTACCTCAATTAACCATTAACAATTGCTGTTGTCCAAGCTCTTGAATTAGGTTGCCTTCCGCCTTGAATTCGTTTATAGGATCTCTTTCCTTTGATATTGAATGCCACCTTGGTTCTAGGCAATAGGCTAGCAGTGGGCTTGGCCACGGCTAGTTCCATTTACCATTGAATATTACTCTGCTGCATGCTGCAATTTGAATTCCATTTACTTTTGTCTGTTTGTTGCAAACTTTAACTGCATGGGATTGGAGATCTGATTCTTTCTTTTACGACAGATATTGGGTAATAGAAATGCATGTGGATGGTTTTCGCTTTGATCTTGCTTCTATAATGACTAGGGGCAGCAGGTTATTTCCTGAGCTATCTGCTAAATATCTTAACTCTTTTTAATTTTATATGTGAAACTAATTTTGATCTCTGACTTCTGATTTTCCTATTATGATGAAGTCTATGGGATGCAGTCAATGTATATGGGGTTCCGGTAGAAGATGACTTGTTGACTACTGGCAGCCCTCTCAGCAGCCCACCATTGATTGACATGATAAGTAACGATCCAGTACTTTGTGGAGTGAAGGTATTTTCTTTAAATGTACTAATGAACCCATACAGATGTTCACAGGTGTTCGTTCATGGAGTGAGGGTCGTACTAAATCCTAGACTCGTTCCTTCCAAGACTCGTTATTTTAAATTCCCTTTCCATTTACTTGTTTCAGATTTAGATTTGCCCATTAAAGATCCAAAGATCCAGACTTTTCCACTGCTGTCCTAAAATCACTTAAAACCTTTAATTTGTTGGGAGTAGTTTTTGTGAAATTGTTGAATATCTTGTTTTTTATAAAAGGTTTATGGCATATACAAATGCCTTACTACCAGCAAAGTTTTTTAAGTACACTATACTTGCATGTCGTTCCAATTGCCTGGAATATATGTGCTCTAATTTGTATTTATTATTTATAAACTTAAAAAAATCTCTTCAGCTTCTTTCATGCTTTTGATTCCTTGTTTTTCTGTCACTGTATAACAGATTAACCAACTGATTTTTTTTTTCTTTTTCAATTAGCTTATAGCAGAAGCATGGGATGCAGGTGGTCTATATCAAGTTGGCATGTTTCCCTGCTGGGGTATTTGGTCGGAATGGAATGGGAAGGTCACTCAGATTTAAACTTTCTAACATCCTAATTGGTCTGCTGCAATTGGGAGATGAGGCATGTAGAATGTGTTATGGAAAAACATATTTAAAATGTATAGCCATCATATTTGTAAAATAAACGTAATGAATATTCACACTTCTCATTATTAGCTTAAAAGGATACATATTTATATACACTTGTAATGTTCTAAACTAGGTAGGTGATCAATCTAAATTGGGATAGTAGTGATCCCTATAATCAAGGATTATAATGTGATCCCCATCATCTAGGAAGTCATGTATATCTGTAACACTCCCCCTCAAGCTGGAGTATAGATATCAATCATACCTAGCTTGTTACAAAGATAATCAACTCGAATCCCAATTAGAGCCTTTGTGAAGATATCTCCCAATTGTTCTCCAGTCTTCACATACCCAGTGGAAATCAGACCTTGTTGTAGTTTCTCACGAACGAAATGGCAATCGATCTCAATGTGTTTTGTTCGTTCATGGAACACTGGATTAGATGCAATATGAAGAGCCGCTTGGTTATCACACCATAATTTCGCTATGAAGTTTCAAGGCCTATTTCATCAGAACGATATATCCACATTATTTCACAAACAGCTTGTGCCATAGCCCTATATTCCGACTCTGCACTTGATCGTGACACAACATTCTGCTTCTTGCTCTTCCATGATATTAAATTTCCTCCGACAAAGACACAATAGCCTGATGTGGATCTTCTATCTACCTTGGAACCTGCCCAATCTGCATCTGAGAAACATTCAATGTGAGAGTGACTATGATTGGCATATAATATACCGCGTCCAGGGGCTCTTTTCAAATAACACAAGATCTGCTCCAAAGCCGCCCAATGATGAACTGTTGGGGAGGCCATAAACTGCCTGACAACACTTACTGAATATGCAATATCTGGACGAGTCACCGTAAGATAGTTCAACTTTCCGACCAATCTTCTATATTTCTTAGGATCTCCAAATAGTTCACCATCCTTCGTAAGCTGCACATTAGGAACCATCGGAACACTACATGGCTTTGCCCCCAATTTCCCTGTCTCAGTTAATAAGTCGAGCACATATTTCCTCTGAGAGAGGTATATACCTCTTTTGCTCCTTGTAACTTCAACCCCTAAGAAATACTTCAATATCCTTAAGTCTTTTGTGTGGAACTGGGTATGGAAAAAAGACTAAAGAGATGCGATGCCCACACTGTCACTCCCAGTAATAACAATATCATCCACATACACAACTAGAAGAATGATGCCGATTTCGATCCGTTTGTAGAAAACGAGAATGGTCGGGCTTTACATTTCAAAGATACCAAATCTCTCAACAACGACTAAACTTTCCAAACCAAGCACGAGGACTGTTTTAAACCATACAGAGATTTGCGAAGATAACATACTTTCCCATACTCCCCTTGAGCAACAAACCCAAAAGGTTGCTCCATATATACCTCTTCCTGAAGATCGCCGTGAAGGAAAGCATTCTTGATGTCTAGCTGATGCAAAGGCCAATCATAAGTATCTGCCATAGACATAAACAGCTGAATAGAGGTAAACTTAGCCACAGGGGAAAAAGTATCAGAATAATCAACTCCGTAAGTCTGAACATATCCTTTAGCAACTAGACGAGCTTTTAGTCGAGCAACTGACCCATCCGGATTAACTTTAATCAGAAACACCCATTTGCATCCAATTGCTGTTTCCTCGAAGGTAAATCTACCAATTTCCAAGTACCATTGTCATCTAAGGTATTCATTTCCTCTATCATTGCATTACGCCAACCAGGATGAGAAAGGGCTTCATGAACAGTTTTAGGGACAGTAATAGAATCAAGGGAAGCAATAAAGGAACATGATGAATGTGACAAATGATCATAAGAGACACAAGAAGAAACAGGATAAGTACACTGTCGTTTACCTTTTCTCAATGCAATAGGAAGATCATCACTTGAAACCGGATCGGATGACGGCCAAGTCGGTGCTGGACATGAAACAGAGGCGGTGGACGACGAGAGTAAACTTTGACAGAGCAGGAGCAGGATCGAGAGAGCCGATGTAGGAATCGTAGGAATAGTGCGATAGTACAGCAGCCGTTTACCACCTTTTCTCGATGCAATGGAAGATCATCACTTGAAGCTGGATCGGATGGCGAAGAAGTTGGTGTCGGACATGAAAGCGGGGAGGAGGTGGGCGCGAGTAAAGCAGGCGGGAGGCGGGGAGGCGGGCAGAGGGATCGAAGCCGATGTAGGAATCGTAGGAATAGTGAGAGGGCCAGAGACAGATGCTGGTTCAGATATTGGTGCAGGGGAAGTGAAGGTATAAACTAACAAATCATCATTATCATCATCCTTCGGACGATCTGCAGGAGAAGAGGAAAAATATGGTGTTTCTTCTAAAAAGGTAACATCAATGGAGACAAGATACTTATTAAGACTTGGACAATAACACCGATATCCTTTCTGAAGTCGAGAATAACCAAGAAAGACACATTTTAACGACTTGGGATCTAATTTAGTGACTGATGGTTGAACATCCCGAACAAAGCAAGTGCTACCAAATACCTTAGGTTCAAGAGGAAATAATGCTTTGTTAGGAAAAAGAATACTGTACGGGGTCTCACCATGAAGGACAGAAGATGGCATGCGGTTAATCAAAAAACAGGCGGTGGAGACGGCATCAGCCCAGAATGGTTTAGGAACATTCATCTGGAATAATAAGGCTCTTGCAGTTTCAAGAAGATGTCTGTTTTTCCGTTCTGCTATTCTGTTTTGAGATGGAGTATCAACACATGAAGTTTGATGAAGAATGCCATTCTGGGTCATGTAATTTTGAAAAGAAACTGACAGATATTCTTTGGCATTATCACTACGCAATGTATGAATAGAAACATTGAATTGAGTTTTAATCTTAGTATAAAAAGCACAGAAATAAGAAAACAAATCAGAACAATTTTTCATTAAGAATAACCAAGTCATACGAGAGTAATCGTCCACAAATGTAACAAAATATCTAAAACCGCTTTTAGACGAGGCTGGACAAGGACCCCAAACATCGAGTGAACTAACTCAAAGGGAGAATTAGCTCTTTTATTGACTCTAGGACTAAAACTGACACGATGATGTTATGCAAACTGACATGACTCACACAATCTCTTCAATGAAGGAAGAGATGGATGGCCCAAACGACAATGTGCTTGAAACGGGGATGCAACACTAGAACAAGCGACAGGTGTAGATTTTGGTCTGTCGAGAATGTATAAACCTCCAGATTCATGTCCTTTACCAATAATCTTCTTTGTCGTAAGATCCTGAAACAAGCAATAATCGGGAAAAGAATAAAAGCACTTAGCTAAGAAGACACGAGTAAGTTGGCTAATGAAATCAAATTGAAAGAAAAATTTGGTAAATGTAAGACATTTGACAAGGGAAGCTGTGGAGTAGGGGTAACTGTGCGAGACCCAAGAACATAGGATGGTGACCTATCTGCTAAAGTCACATTCGAAAGGGTCTTTGATTGATACGTAGCAAAGAGACTAGGATTACCTGACATGTGATCTGTTGCACCAGAGTCAATGACGAATTTGGAGGATGAGGAAAGGAGACATGTATTTGGCTTACCTGAGTCAACCATAGCCGTGAGAGTAGGTGAAGCCTTTAATGATTCCCCTGGTACAATGAAAACTTGGCAAATTCATCGCACAGATAAGAACCGACGATCCAAGTATCATTGGTGGATGCAACATGGGCAGAGGGATTTCTTCTATTTCTGTTCTGAAGCTTTCTACAATCACGCTTCATGTGTCCTGGCTTATGGCAATAATGACACACAATTCCTCCCATATTACTATTTGACCCTCCTCCTTTGTTGCCACTTCCAAATTGTGATCGCCCAGATTCATAGTCATTCTTTTGACGGAGAGCACTACTAAATCGAACCGGTGGGGTACCTTCGAAGTACCCTACTAAAGACATCTTGCAATGAAGAGATCTCTGGGTGCTAGAACTCGAGATTTAGTGAGTCCTCAAATTCGAAGGAAGACCTGCAAGAAAACTCATGACTGCCATTTGCTCCCGTTGTTTTTGTTGAACTTTGACATCAGCATTGAAGGGTAACAACATGTTCAACACTTCATAAGTCTTCTTAAACTCCATAAAATAAGCTGTAAGTGACTTATCTTGTTTCTCTGCACGGTAGAATGCCTTACACACTTCATAAATATGAGAAACATTCCCTTTTCCAGAATACAGAAACTCCAAATAATCCATCAGTTCTTTAATAAACTCACAATGATTAATTAGGCCAAGTACCTCACCGTCAATAGAGTTCCGTATTTGTAGAATCAATTGAGCATCATCCCGGAGCCATGTCTTTTTCGAATCATCCTCAGGTGGATCATCAGTCATATGATCATCTTTATCAATACTCCGCAAATACAGTATAATAGTTTTACGCCAATCATGGTAATTAGTTATACCAATGAGCTTATGTTACGTAATTTTCGACATCGTCGGTATCATTTCCATTACTGGCTTTGTATCAGACATGTCTTAAACAGATGTTAATTCCAATGCACACCACCAAACGGTTAAAACAAAGCAAACTAATTAAATTTCAGTGACACACCAAATCAATCAACAATACCACCACCACCGCGAGGCCACAGCAAGCAAAAAAACCAATAACCAAACGAAAACAAAGTGCCGAAAGATCACAACTAAGTCCTCAGAAATATCCAAACAAAGAACAACAATAAACCAGTAAGAGATTACCCAATCCAGCACGAAAATGTGCTGTAAAAGTACCGACAAAGCAGACGAAGAGAATCAGAGGAGAAGTCAGTTGTGCACGCGCTCTCACGCGCCGGCGCGTGAGACTGTTCACCGGAGTTTCGGGTGGCGCGTGGAGCTCACGCTCGGTGATTCTGATGATCGGAACTCAGGGTTTTGCCGATCGGCAGCTTCTGAATCTCCCTTGGGTGGCGGTGTTGAACAAATCTCTACCTAAACAGGTTTTCCCAATTTGAAACCTAAGCCCTAATTTCCCAATTTTGAAACCTAAACCCTAATTTCCCAAATTTGAGACCCAAACCCTAATTATCTCTTAAGGCTCTGATACCATGTAAAATAAACGTAATGAATATTCACACTTCTCATTATTAGCTTAAAAGGATACATATTTATATACACTTGTAATGTTCTAAACTAGGTAGGTGATCAATCTAAATTGGGATAGTAGTGATCCCTATAATCAAGGATTATAATGTGATCCCCATCATCTAGGAAGTCATGTATATCTGTAACAATATTAAACCACTCTTTTTTTTTTTTCATCCCTGTTGTAGAAACTATGCATGATCCTGAACTTATTGAAACGTTGCTTAAAAACCTTAAATATATCTTCTGTTTGCATATTCACATTTGTCATTTATGATAGAATCTGCTAACCATTTGTTTGTATTTTCTATTTGCTCTATTAATTTGCTATTTTGCTATTTATTATGAAAAATGATTAAAGTAATGAAAAATAATCTAATGCTTTATGGTCCTTCAAATGCATTGGGTGCATATGGAGAATCGTGGGGCTTGTGACTTACTCATGGATTAGTGATCATACACAATGCCATGACCATGTTATTCATCAACCTAACGCTAATTGTTGAGTATGTCCTACGAAGGTTTACCTTCAGAGTATTGAATCTTTTGGTTTCCATACTTTTGTGCAAAGATTACATGTTTTAAATCATAAGTTCATAAATCAATAAGGTGATAAATTAGAGAAATACGAATTCTGTTAGGATCCTACATTGGAAAGGAAAATGGTGGACGTGTGGGTTATAAAGGGTTTGGGCATCCTCCCTTGGCAAGTCGGTTTTTTAAGGAGAGCTCTACTTAAGCTCATGAAAGACCCATGGCCTAGCTTAATTGTTTGAGTTTTTGGGGTGGGTTCATATGAATTGGTATCAGAGTATGATCCTGCGCCTACATGGACGTCGCCTACGTGGATAGGTTGACCTTGGGCCTAGGCTGCTACCTCGAGTAAGAGCATGGAGGCCTAAGGGAAAAGGGATCCACATAGTCGCCCAAGGGGTAAAGTGGCCGACTTGGACGTCGGCTGCAGAAGCGTGGTGGTGTGTTAGGATCCTACATTAGAAAGGAAAAGGGTGGGCATGTGGGTTAAAAGGGTTTGGGCACCCTCCCTTGCAAACCGGTTTTCTAAGGAGAGTTCTACCCAAGTGCACAAAAGGACTATTGTCTAGTTCAATTCCTATCAATTTGGGAGTGAGTTCCTATCAAATAGTATCAGCGCCGGTCGTACCTTCCGAGCCCATGCAGTAGGGCCCAGTGGGCCCCCTGAGCGGCCGAGAAGGAGAGTTGCTGATAGGCTTCTAAGGCTTGACAGGCTTCCAAGCGAAGTAAGATCCGAAGGGAGGGCAGTAAAGGCTGATGAGGGCGGTGTAGTCGATGAGGGCAGGCACTCTCTGGAAAGAAGACCAACGAGGGTGTTGGGTCTCGAATTGTGGGGGAATGTTATGATCCCACATTGAGAGGGAAAAAGGGGTGGGCATATTGTTTATAAGGACTTGGACATCCTCCGTTGGCAAGCCAGTTTTCTAAGGAGAGTTCTATCTAAGCCCACAAAAAGACCACTGTCTAGCCTAATTCCTATCAAAGGCCCACTACTCAGTCCAATTCCTATCATTTTGGGAGTGGGTTCCTATCAAATTCATAGATATAGTATGTATTACCTTTTAATTTTGTTAAGTTTTAGTGTTAGGTCTATTGCTGTAAATAGCATAGCCTTCTCTCCTTTGTTTTGTTGAAGCTATACACTTTTAAATTTTTAGTTGAGTAATGGTCCATTTGTGAGTATTTTGAGTGAGTTTAGAAGACTTTATATCAAGCCAAATGAGCTCCAACCACCAATCTTCAATTCGGCAGTAGCTTCCCCTTTGAATTGGATAAAAAGTCCTCCACAAGAACAAGTATTCAATACACAAGATTAAAGAGATAAACAATTGCTTAATAACCAAGGCCTAAAGGAAAATCCACCAGATTCCACCACCAACCTATGGCAAAGATTGGATAAAGGATGAAAACAACTCTCTCAAGAGCTTACAATTTCATTCATCAAGTCTCACCCCTTCAAGTGAAGTGGCCGCCCATATATAAGGGCCATACAAAAGATTACAAAAGTTGCCTTAACAAAGTTCAATCTTGGGCATACAAGTGGCATGCACTAACTCCTAGTGAGATCTAAGCCACACAAAAGAAAATTTGACCAATATTGAAAAGGTCATACACCGCTTCCAACATACGAGAAAACAAAATAATTAAATTACATTCTTTGATGGACTAAACACAAGATCCTAGGATTTTCCCAAAGTGGTCAGGGACATGGAGCCGCCAAAGCCTTACAACATTGTTTTTGCCAAATCGGGTAATGCTTGTAGCCGCCCATGTGTTGTCTTGTCTCTTGCATTTAAAGCTCATTGAATGCTCCCACATGCTTCCCTTGGTTCTCCCAAATAATGTTTGAATACTTGAATTACTTTTGGTGGGAAAACTCCCAAGTTATCAAGTTACATCCAATTAAAGGACTTGAACCCAAATAATAGCTAGATTCCATTTTGGGCCATTTGGGCTCATCATGAACCAATTTACCTCCTTGAGCCGACTCTTTGCTTGTGTCTTGCATGAATAATTCCCCTTGGGCCGAATCCTTGCTTGTGTCTTGCATGAGGAGTTTCTCTTGTGCCGAATTGTTCCCACTCCCTTGAATAACTTCTTCAATGGTCTTCACTTGGTTCCCATAGAGAATTTTGTTGGTCTTTGAGGGTGAATTCTTATCAAGTAATCATATAGGTCCTCCTAGGAAGAAACCTACTTGCATTATTATATGTATCTTGATTTATACTTCTGTCAGCAAAGGGTTTCATTGATTTGTATAATCATTTTGATTTCAGTATCGCGACATAGTGCGGCAATTTATTAAGGGTACAGATGGCTTTTCTGGTGCTTTTGCTGAGTGCCTATGTGGGAGCCCCAATTTATACCAGGTTTGTCTTTTGTGTGCTTCTTTTGAATGCTAAGACCCTATAAATTTCTATGTGGTGTTTTTTGTTTCAAGCTTTTGTAGGCAATCTCTTTTTTCTTTTTTTCCTGACAACTAAAGTGTTGAAGTTTTCTGATTTCGTGCTATACGTTATGAATGCTGAAATGTGAGACATATTTTGAAGCCTCTTAAATATATGCTTAGATCTGATATTTTAAAATGTTATATTAAGTCAGGAAGGAGGAGGAAAACCGTGGAATAGTGTCAACTTTATATGTGCACATGATGGTTTTTCTTTGGCTGATTTGGTGTCCTATAACCACAAACATAATTTGGCAAACGGGGAAGACAACAATGATGGAGAGATTCATAATAACAGCTGGAACTGTGGACAGGTAGATATTAATAAAGTATTTTGCTCTGATACTTGCTCTTTTTATTTAGTGTTAGTAACTTAATAGATAAACTACATAAATATAATCTTCATTATCTATTGTACGATAATTTCTTTTGAATTATGTGGGAGTTATTTGAAATGAGATACTTCCACCAAACATTTTCCCTATAGTAGGCTGGCACGAGATCTCCCAGATTTGCTCTAACTGTACTAGTAAATTAATTTCTGAGTCAAAATATAAACTTAATTGATTGATTGACACTTTAAATAACAATGAATCTTATTAGGTCTTTTCTATTCCACTGTAGTCAATCAATTTTTCTGCCTTGACTCTTGACAACTAACACCCAAAATTTTTGGCATTTACGTCTAATTTATATCAATTTACAAACAACAATAAAGGAATTCTGAGGAATGAATTCTGCATTTGTTAATCTGCACAGTTGTAATTTTAACTACGCATTATCGAATACAAACTGTCTTCAATAAGTTTACCCTTAGTTAGTCAAGACAGCTGGATGTTCCTTCTTGGCTCTGTTTCTGGAGTCTTGAAAGGAGGGGGCTGCACATTCAAATCTAGAAACTGTAATCTTAATTGAATAGAAGTGAAGATGGTAATCAATTTTGTGAGTAGTGGTAATGTGAGAGTGTAACAATAGCCTCTAGAAGATGTATCAGTTCACCGTAAACATATCTGTTGTTGCTATATTTTTCTTTTCCCTTTTTTGCTATATAGGCACTACAAGATACTATTCTGAAGCTTGAGACACTATTCTACTTGAGAAAATTTTACGGCAATATTTTTTAGGGGAAACTATTAAATTATATCAATATCTGGATGAGATGTGAAAACAAAAACAACATTGATACACAATTTACACAAAATTGAAATTGAAGCTTGATGGGATATTGAAAGCTATGCAAAATTGATACACAAATTTCAGAAACTATCTGTACACTGATTACAAAACAAAAGCAAAAGCCCTTAAAAAAAGAATTTTGAGGTATTGAATATTCCCTTGAGAGCTTCAGACGGTCAAGTGCTTTCAAAATGATTTTACCTTGGGGTTCAACTCTCTGAAATCTGTAAGGGAGTTGGTTGTTGATAGAAGCAACAAGTCACTAAGCTTTATCACCAGCAAATAAACATCTCACTAGTTGAATGGCATTTTTTATTTTGAAAGTTTAATACGTTGCATTCATTTGCATTTGTGGATTTCGTGTATGCATTTTTTCACATTGTATGTATTCATTTGCATTGGTGGATTTCTTCTGAAACATTTTAAACATGCTAGAAATAATTCCTAGGTACCGGGATATTTTATTATTCAATTGAAAGTGTGGACTGTCAGTTATTTTTTGAATGCGAGTATTCATACTGTTAAATCAAAATATATACAGGAGGGAGAATTTGCAGACATTTCAGTGAAGAAACTGAGAAAACGACAAATGCGGAATTTTTTCCTCTGCCTCATGGTTTCCCAAGTAAGATTTGGCATAGTTTTACATTATGTTTTGGACCATATGACTTTTGGCTCAACCAGCCATTTATTGAGCCTGAGCACCGAGCAGCATATTTTTGTGAGTGGTTTGTGGTAAATATTTAAGATGTTACTCTCCTGTGATTTATTGAAGTTTTGTGCTCTGATAAACACTCAAGATTAAAAATTATTTAATAAATATGTTTAGAACAAAGTTTGACATAAAAGTTAATTTGCATGTTATGAATTAGGGGAATAACTTGGACAAGTTAGTTCAACCCAAACCGACTTGAGGAAAGGGTTACGCAATATCAACCTTGGTCAGGCATAGGTTGGATATTCCAATCTAGACCCATTTGAAACTTGAGTTATATATACATATGGAAATATTATTTTTATGCTTACTGAATTATTAAGGTATATTGTTTAATCTAATTGGTTGTTGCAACTTAAAACTATAAAATCAACAAATTTGACATCTCTTTTGCTCAATATTTATCTTTTGGTATATTATAGAAGTTGCCTGAATGAAAGAGAATAACTGTGTTATTATCTAATGTTATGAAATAAAAAAGAGTATTTTTACCCAGCCTTTCTTTTTCTGTTTTGGACTTAATGTTACAATAAGCTCTACATAGGATTTGAAATTTGGCCATTTGTTCGTAATTTCATTTTTATTATTACTGATCTTGGTTTCCTGTAAAGTTTAAGAGGTTATTGTCCTGTGCAATAAAAATAAAAACAAAAGTCAATGATGATATTACATGTTTTCGATGTCCGGTTAATTTTGACTTTTTACTCCCCTTGATTTCGTGTAAGATATTATATGATACTATTCTTTACAAGATTATCTTTGTAGTTTTGGTTTTTATGTAAGATGAAATAGTGGCTTTTAACAAAACACCATATAACATACAAACAACCTATAACAAGTATTTAACAGTGACCAATATAATTTTTGTAATCGGGATAAGTATATGAACAAATATCCACCTATATCAAATATTTTAATTACAAGTGTCTACACAAGTTTTACCTATTTAGTGTTTAATACTTTAACGATGGAAAGTTAGCCCTATCAGCCATTCTTTGTTATCAACCACTTTGTTTTATATTTCTTCTCTTTGCATGTCTTCATCTGACTACGGAGTGTGATCTGTCTCACCAGGGTGTGCCAATGATTTATATGGGTGACGAATATGGGCACACGAAAGGGGGAAACAACAATACATATTGCCATGATAACTATGTGATCTTCTACACCCTGCTGATGTCTGGCACTTCTATTAAGCCCAGTTGTTGATTCTGGTGACTAATTGTCAGTCATGATGCAGATAAACTATTTTCGGTGGGATAAAAAGGAAGACTCATCATCAGACTTCTTCAGATTTTGCTGCCTTATGACCAAGTTCCGCCAGTAAGTGCTAAGTTCTAAGTGCTAACTTCTTCATTATGGTTATTTTGCTTGTGTGTGTAATATGCATATTTTGGTTTCATCTCCAGTCATTTTTATGTGTGATCTTTCAGTGAATGTGAGTCACTTGGTTTAGATGACTTCCCAACAGCAGAGAGGCTTCAGTGGCATGGTCATGCTCCTGGGATGCCAGATTGGTCAGACACAAGCCGTTTTGTGGCTTTCACACTGGTAACTCTTTTATTGCATTTTTAACTTCATTTAAATACCGAAATGCTTATGTTCATAAGTAGATTAGTTTTCTATTGAGATATAACATTTATTTATTATTTATGGCTAGATCAAGTAAGGCTTCTTAGGATTGCCTTTCTAGTTTTAAAAGTAAGGTAATGTGGATAAATAGGTAGGATACTCCGTTTTCCTGCAATAATATGCTCTGAAGCATTCATAACAGATATGTCACACTGTATGTGTGGGTATAGAGTTCTCAGGACTCCCCTTTTGTTTAACACATTTTATATGCATGCCTTCCTGAAGAGGGGAATATATAAGTGGAAAGCAAAATCCATTTTTGCTAATGTTAACCCAAGATGTTTACTAATCTATGAGTATGTTACTATTTGGAGAAATTGAGTGAAGAGCTCGCCTAATAATCTTTACTGTAATCCATTATATTCCATATCCAATAATCTAAAACTTATGTCAATATATAGGTATATATATAATATTCAAAACGTCAAAACAGGACATCCTGACATTAATTTTGAAAGAACCATACACTTGCATCTTACAAGAGAAATTTTCTGCTTGAAATTAATTATTGCTTGCATTAGCTGGGTGCACTTATCATGGAAGAAAAATGATGTTTCTGAACCATTTAGTGATTTATAATGATGCAGAAAATGATGTTTGTTAGAGAAACATATCACTATGATCATTCGATGGGTTGCTTATCAATTCTCTTTTGCATCCACATTTTGCTTCGGTGTGTCAAACTTTCAAATTAGCTTTGTGTATGCTTATAAACCTATACAGGTTCCATCTTTGATCTTATTACCCCAGGTAATATAAGCTTAGTCATGGATAGGAACTGTTGTGCCTTTTACAGAGACTCACCTTGTGTACGTAGCTGATTTAAGCAAATGTGGTTATTACTCATTATAAGAGTAATAAGCTTTTATTTTGCCTCGCAATTCTCAGTTCTTTCATTGACTGTAATCCCAACGTTCAGAATGTCAATGACTTGCTTCTTGGGACTAGCCATTTTGTTTCACATTCAATAATTTGATTGGTCCCTTATTGGTTTAAATTTCAACCCAGATTGACTCTGTGAAGGGAGAAATCTACGTTGCTTTTAACACCAGTCACTTGGCTGTAATTGTTGCACTGCCTGAGCGGTCTGGATATAGGTGGGAGCCGTTGGTAGACACCAGCAAGTCTGCACCATTTGACTTTCTCTCCACTGATCTTCCAGAAAGGGAAACAGCAATAAAACAGTATTCTCACTTCCTTGATGCCAATCTTTATCCTATTGTTAGTTATTCTTCTATCATTTTATTGCTATCACCAGATGAAAATGCCTAAGGCATAAACCCTAAAAAGGGGCAGAGCAGAGAAAATTCATGTAATTATATTTTCAAATGCATGTAAATATAGGCCTGAAGCCTGAAGCGAATTGCAGAGCGATAAGTAGAGATTGTGTATTATTTGTAAAGATTGAGTTGGAGAAAAGTTGCATGGAAACATGACTTGTTTCTTGTAATTCTTTGCTGTATTACACAACATTTTCTTCATTTAGATGAATATGAATTATGAAGTACCTTAGCCAAAACCGGTTGAAAATATGCTACTTTTTAAATGTGAGCAAATAAATATCAATAAAAGAGTAAATATCACACCATGTCAGTTACCCACATTTGTTTAAAACAAATGAAAGCAAACTGACTGCAGGAGTTGAGTGCCATTGTTTTAAAATCTGGATCGGAGGGCAATCCGTTTTATTGTTTAGGTCATGGGTCAACTGGTTCAACCGATTGGATTGGCCGGTTGGATTGATGACGTTAGCGACAATTTTATTTTTAAAAAATTACATATTAATCCCTTAAATTTTAATATATTGCAAAAATTCCCCTAAAAAAAGTTTATTAGTCCCTAAAATTTTTATTTATTTCAAAAATGCCCCTAAAAAATTGCCAATTAATCCTTAAACTTTTGACATATCTCCAAAACACCCTTATATAATTACAAATTAACCTTTATAATTTTAAAATATTACAAAACCCCCCCTAAGACTTGAACCGGACTGGAGAAGTTGTCAGGTACCGGTCGGACTGGTCCAGTTTTTAAAACAGAGTTGAGTGCACCTTAGCCATTGCCACTATCTAAAGGGGTCTAGGTTTTGGGCAAACCCAAGGAAGTTTAATTAGATGAATATGAAGTCCCTTAGCCAAAATCAGTTGAAAATATCATTATTTTAAAAACTGGACTGGAGGACAACCCGCTCTGATGGCCAGGTCATGGTTCAACCGATGGCTTGATAGGTTTAAAATCTAACAAAAACACCCCTGATAAATACCATCAAACCCTATAGGTTTGAAATCTAGCAAACACAACCTTGGCCAAATGCAAATCTGCGATTGATTGGGAGAGCAGCGGCGACACACCAGGGAGGGTAGATCGGATGATGGGGAGGGCGAATCGGCAGCTAGCAAGTAGAGGCATTGTCAGAAAATGGCAGATCGGTGGTGGAAGTCAATGGTCGCGGTGGCTTTTTTTGGTGAGATGACTGGATCTTCGTGAACGACGACAAGGGAGCTTGGGAAAAGGTAGATCGGTGGCTGAGGAAGCCTGTCGATGCTGGAGAAGGCCGATCGACGCTGGGAAATGGAAGAAAAATCACGCGGCGAAAGTGGACAACGAAACATCACGCGACGGCTGCAGATGAAGCGTGACAGCTCTGGAGAAAGTCAGAAGGTGGTTTCCGACAGTAAGGGAAGGTGGAAGGTCGCCGGAAAAGGGGAGGTTATTGCTGATTTGCATTTGGCTAGAGGGTGTGTTTGCTAGATTTGAAACCTTCAAGGACTGATGCGTATTAATCAGAGGTGTGTTTGTTATATTTTAAACTTGAAACAGTTAAAAAGAGTGACCCAAAAGCCCTCCTGGTCCAACCGGTTGAACCGGTCGGCCTGGTCCGGTTTTTAAAACAGAGGAAAATATGCACAACTTTTCCTCGTCCCAAAATGTTAATACTCATCCATGCCAATTGACCCAGTCATATTATAAAATGCCCTCATACCATGAGACACATGATATAGAATTTAGAATTTGACATAAATTTTGGTCAAAATGATGTGATATTATTCTTTTATCAATACAATAAAACCATTTTATAGTGGTACTTTATATAGGAATAATCTTCATATAGTCATAAAAAATTATGTTCTCAACTTGGACCAGTTATAAATAATAATAAATTTCACATTATAATAAGTTACATTTTTTCTAGGTCCTCGTCTAAGGAACTTGCCTTCACATAGTAATAATTATTTGTATATTGCAAAAATATATGCTATATTTCATTAAAAGTTTAAGATGAAATAAAATATTTATCTAAAGTTATTTAGGACAATGACTTATGCTTTAGAGTTGTTCACTGTTTTAAAACCTAGACCGGACCGGTTGGTTCAATCGATTCGACTGGGACCCGGACAGATGTCCGGTCCGAGTTAATATAAAACCTGCTTATATACAAAAAACCGTTTTGACTCGCTATAAAACTAGATAAAAAGTAAAAACTGTTCGGTCCAACCAGACCGTTGGAAAATTGGTTCTCTATTTCAAAAAGAAAAAAAAAAGTTCTCTTTGTTAAAGTGAAGAAGAAGAAGTAAGGGGAGAGGAAGGAAGAAGTGGCCGATTTGGACCTCGTTTGGCCAAATTGTAGCAGCCAAGGCCTTCTTGGCTATCAAGTGAAGTAAGGGGGAGGGGAAGGAAGAAGAAAGAAGAGGAGATGAAGAGAAAGAGGAAGGAAGAAGAAACAAAAAAGGAGAGGAGGAGAAAGAGCAGAGGGAAAAAAAAGTTGCAATAGAGAGAGTGGAAATTAAAAGAAAAGAGAAGAAGAAACAAAAAGAGGAAGGAAGAAGAAAGAAAAGAGGAGAGGAAGAGAAAGAGAAAGAAAAAGAGAAGACGGAAAAAAAAAAAAAAACGTTGCAGTAGAGAGAGTGGAAAGTGATAGAAAAGAGAAGAAAGTGACGAGGAGAGACAAAAAAGAAGAAAAGTGATGGGGAAAGAGAAAAAAGAAGAAAAGTGATGGGGAAAGAAGAAAATGATGGGGAGAGAGAAACAAAAGTAATAAATAATAAATATAAGAATTGATTAATTGTTTAGAAATGTGTGTTGTACACTGGTCAAATCAATCGGTTGGACTGGTTAAACTGGGAACCGACCCACCCTTGACCGGGTCAAGGAACGGTTCGGTTTTTAAAACAATGGAGTTGTTACCACATCTTTGAACTTACAAATACATAATAACTCGCAAGCATGGACACCTTGCTGAAACCAAAATAATTTTTTTTTTTTTGTTACTAAGGGTGTCCAAGCCAGCTTACATGCACCTTGACTAGTCCCCCGACCTCGAACAAGGCTTCCAAAACAAGATAAGCCTTGTTGTCCATGGCCAACAATATTAGTAGCCGTTCTTGTGATTTGAACTCGAGACCATAGGGGGAGCAAACCCTTTGGCCCTAAGCGTTTACCACTCGGCCAACCCATTGTTGGTTTTGCTGAAACCAAAATATTTATAGGTTCTCAAGCATGTTTTGAGCTTCTTGGCACAAAACTATGTCTATCTCTTTTATCAATATTTACAACTTGAATTTGACATACTCCATTAAATTAATTATTAATGCAGTGCATTTTTACCTGTATACTAGTTGCACTAAGGATAACTAAATCAAAACATTTCTAAGTCTATTTGGAGTAAGATCCTTATGCTTGCTGACCTCGGCTATGTGGTTAGTGTTAGTAAACGGTCCCGTATACGCAGCGGAAACAAAAAAATAATATAACAGGATCGTTTACATGAGCCAAGATCAAGGGTATGATTTTACAATTTATATTAAATAAAATCTGCATAAATATTCAACATGAGTTAAGAGAAACAAACGCACGTTGAAGGCTCCTCCAAATTTGTCGATGAACGTTTTGCTACCGATCCAAGTGTAGGATCGAACCTGCGTAGTCCACACGAAGACAATCTTAAAAGAACCAAAGAGGGATTTGCTAGATCCTCTTTGGCTTCAAGATTAAGAAGAAGACAAAATCAATTGAATTGATTTTAGGCACAAAAGTGTTACTGCCGTGGGAGAAGCAAAAGGGCTGCTGTGTGTTTTGGTTTTCAAAGAAAAAAAAACTCTTTTTTAAAATCACACACACTTTTCCTTTTATACTTAAAAAACAATTTGCCCTAATCCCATACGGAATAGGCTTAGGCTCCAACCCAAACGCCCCATGTTGCCAAACACTCCCAATTTGATTTATTTTAATTTTCATCATTATCTCAATTAAAATCAATTAATATATATATTTAAATATATATTAACATTTAACAATAATGATAATATATTTAAATATGTGCGAACACACATTTAAACGTAATTTCACTTATTTAATTTTTCTAACAAATTAAATAAGGGCTACGACCTAGCAAATTTAATTGCACTGTGAAATTACCAAAATACCCTTTCGCCTTAAAAGACGAAAACACCCTTCTTTCTTCTTGCATCTTAAATTGTCTTCTATGTGTGTGACCCTTAGGCTCCTCATCATATCGGCAGTGTATAGTATTGCGATTAACACCAATTAATCGTCTCACTAATACACAGACCAAGATTGGCCTCTAGCAAGGCATCATGGCCACCCGATAGATTCGGATTCAGCAAAGTAGCTACCAGTCAACGATATAGTTACCGTGCAATTCGATCCTTTCATCATACGTTATCTCGACGAGACGAAGGCATAGAAATAGTGTCAACCTTCGGTTACTCTCGATATTATTTTTTCAGTTTCTGGACCAATGACCCGTATTATAAAGCGGATAGAGCAACAACTCAATCCCACTTTGTGGCCACAGTTTTAGTGTCATTGCCATATACTGAATTGCGCCGTGAGATAACTTTCTCCCGTACCCGGTAGTGATGAATCCTCTGTCAATCCACCATAGTCTTGATACACTCCTTGATGCAGCCAATCACCACCGTATTGACACCTCTGAAAAGAATTGCGTTAGGCTAGTGTCAAACTATACCAATCGGTGCACAAGGCACTCCGGTGATCTCAAGTCTAAGGATCACATACACCACCATTCGTTAGAGGATTTGTTCCATAGACACTGGGGTTACCATCCATATGGAATCCTCTGGTGGGTCGCCTGAACTTGCCCGTGGTGTAATCGCCTACAACAAACACCCATGTGTCGCACCAGGTTGTCACCAAACAACCTTGACAAGTGAGATCAGTCACTGCCTTTCGATAGGGTCGTTCAACACTATGATAGCCTTACCGTATTATCTCGTGCCCTTACTTCAGAATATCTTGGGGCTATGGACGCGTTTCTAGAATGGCCACCATATGTGCTCATAGGGTTCTCACTATCAAGATTTGAAACACTTGATACCCTCGTCACGGCTCTACCATTCTAAGGACATATATCAATACATATTGCAATAATAATGGTTTACGCGATATAGAATAAAAAAGCCTTTTATTGATTAATGAACATTATTACAAAGAGTCAATTCTACAATAATTGATTGGCTCTAGGGCATCTACTCTAACAATCTCCCACTTGCACTATAGTCAATCATTCATGCCCTCAACACTGAATGACACAAGTGCCTGCACTATAGCCAGTCATTCATGCACTCAACATTGAATGATCCAAGTGCCCATCATGCTTCTGCTTCAATAGAAACTTTAATAGTGGGTTGGTAGGTATTCTGCAAATCTGCACATTCCCTTTCATATCGATCCTTCAGATCAGATTGAATCAACTAAGTAAGTGTTTGGATTCTTGGTGAGACCGTGATTCCTCACCACAACAATGGCTCCATTGTTATCGCGATACAACTATCTTGGATTAGCAATGCTTGAAATCACATCAAGTTCAGTAATGAACTTCTTGATCCAAACCGCCTACACGACTGCATTAAATAATGCGTTACACTTAGCATCAATTGTAGAATCCATTGTAGTACACCAATTTGAGCTCTTGCGCTCCACCTGCGATTATATTGAGACAAAATGTGTAATCCCAAATTGCGAACTATAATCATCCTTTTCCTGTTTGGAAATAGCGTCACTGTATTCTCTTACAGTGCGCTCATTTTTCCTCCATAATCCAAGAATATATATTCTTAAGCCTTTTTCAAGCACTTAAGAATGTCCATTGACACTCACGCAGTGTCATTCACTTGGATTTAGTTGATATCTTCTACTAGTGCTGAATGCACATAAGACATCAATCTAAGTACATAACATATTGCTCACTTGAGCCTGATTGACATCCACTACAAATGCTGAATGCACATTAGATATCAATCTGAACATATAAGATGGATCCACTTGCTAAAGCATGTGGGATCCTCTTCATTCTATCTCTCTCATTGTGTGGTTAAAGACACATATCCTTACAGAGATAGACACCATATGCCATCAGAAGAAATCCCTTCTTGGATTTTTCTATACTGAATGTGTTCAGTACCTTGTCTATGTACTTTGACTTAGTTTGAGCAACCTACAGATCTATCACGATAGATCTTTATTCCAAGGATGTAGGTTGTTTCCCCTAAGTCCTTCATGGAGAAGCACTTGGATAACCAAGTCTTTACCGACTGCAAGTTCGGTATATCATTCCCGATCAGAAGTATGTCATCGACATACAACACTAGGAATGCTACTGCGCTCCCACTCACTTTCTTGTAAACATAGGGTTCATCTTCGTTCTTGATAAAACTGAATTCTTTTACTGCTTCATCAAAACGAATGTTCCAGCTCCTTGAAGCTTGCTCGAGTCCATAAATGGATCCCTGCTACTTGCATACCTTATTAGCTTGACTATCAAGAACGAAACCATCAGGTTGTGTCATATACACATCCTCCTCAAGGTTTCCGTTCAGGAAAGCAGTTTTGACATCCATTTACCAAAACCCATAGTCATGATATGCAGCAATTGCAAGCATAATCTGGATGGATTTAATCATGGCAACCGGCGAAAAGGTTTCTTCATAGTCAATGCCATGAATTTGTTTGAAACCTTTGGCAACCAGCCGTGCTTTATAAGTATGCACGTTGCCATCCATGTCAGTCTTCTTCTTGAAGACCCATTTACACCCTATGGGTTTTACCCTTCAGGTGGTTCCACCGAGACCACACTTGGTTACGTACATGGAGTCCATCTCATATTTCATGGCTTCAAGCCATTTAACGAATCTGGATCCGATATAGCGTCTTCGTAGGTTCTAGGGTTCATCGTCTTGGTAGACCAGTACGTCACCATGTTGAGTCACGAGATAACCGTATCTCTCGGGCTCATGGCGCACTCTCCCAGATCTACGTAGCTCTTGTGCTACTTGAGGTAGTTCACTTTGATCCACAAGTTGTGGAGTAACCTCCTCATGATGCTCAACCACTTCCTATGGCACATCATCCCGTCCTTCGTCTAGTATATCCTGTGGTCCTAGAACTTCATCAAGTTCTACTTTTCTCCCACTAGTACTTCTTAGAAAATATTCATTTTCTAGGAAGACACCGATCGAGCAATAAAAAAATTTTACGCTCTTCTGGGTGGTAGAAATAGTATCCTTGGGTCTCCTTTGGATACTCCACAAATATACATTTACAGGATTTTAGGGGTTTCCCTACTTGTTCAAGTCAATTTCTTAACATAAGCTTCGCAACCCAAATCCTTAGATAAGACAAGTTGGGCTTTCGCCCCTCCATAGCTAATATGAAGTCTTATCTACAGACTTTGACGGCACACGGTTCAAAACGTGAGTCGCAGTCTCTAGGGCATAACCCTAGAACGATGTAGATAAATCACTAAAACTCATCATGAACCTAACCATATCAAGTAAGGTCTTGTTCCTCCTTTCCGACACTCCTTTGTGTTGGGGGTGTATAAGGAGGAGTGAGTTGTGATACTATCCCACATTCCTTCAGGTATGTTTAGCTCAACTTGCCAAAGTTGGCATAGTAGTCATTTTGAGATTATCCTTGTTGTCTTTCTTAAGAACATATTATTATGAACCAGTTCCATAAAGAATATTATTTATACTCAAGGACAATAATCCATTAGTAAACTAATATTCTCATTTGTCCTATGTGGACACAGAAATATATAATTTCTAGAAACGAAGAAAAACCATAATAATCCACAAGTTCCAAGAAACAAGTCCATCGGCTAAATCGACGATAAGATCCTACAAAGAAATGTAGCAAGACGTGCTTCATTTCCAACTGGTAGGTCCACCTCTCCCTCGGCGAGCAATCTACTCTACCGTAGTTCCTACACATCAATCAAATGTGAGTACCACATCTTGTGTCAACTAGATGTTTACGGGAGAAGTTAATCTCAATAACGTACCTGACGAAGAAGTAACATCCTTCTTCCCTTTTGCTAGGAAGGCCTTGCAATGTTTCCTCCAGTGACTGGGATTCCCACAGTGAGGACAAACGCCTTTCTTTTTTGCAACAGTTCTTTCCATCAACTTCTGAGCCCTTTCCTTTTCACTTGAGTTGGCTTCAACCAACGTCAATGTTTCTGACATTTTCATGCCTGACTCAGTAGTCTTCAACAAATCCAGAAGCTCGGAAAGGGTATTCTTCTTATCTTCCTCAATAAAGTCATAGACAAATTGAGAATAAGAATCCGGTAATGACTGTAATATTAGGTTTATTGCTAAACCTTCTCTAAGTCCACATCCCAAAATCTCAAGCTTGTTCATATACTCGATCCACTTGAGTATATGATCGCCAATTTTGGTACCCTCTTCCATCCTACATCTGAATAACGACCGAGACACCATATGCTTCTCATTTCTTCGAAGAAAATGAAGAATAGAAGCTAAATCCATTTTTTGGCACTGCTTTCGCAGTAATGGTGCCATTGATGCAAGCACAATGTATCTAGTCATTTCTGCTTTTGCATCATGTGTATGCTTCACATATACATACCCAATCTCATGGATAGAACTATCAGCAGGCTCTGGTGATAGAGCTTGCTCAATGGTGTATAATCTATCGCTTGACTGAAGTATATTATTTATACTTCATACCAGTCAACGAAATTTTTAACCATTCTATTTCTCTCCCAGTTCGATGATTTGTCGCAGTGATTTTGGGATCATTTTGCTCAAATTTAAGTGAATCTACAAGTGCAGAAAAAGTAACCGTTATTACCATGTTCATTATTATTGTTTAATATGGTCTTTTATTAAACGAAGCTCCCACTATTTTACTCAAGCCAATAGCCCTCACTATTAACTCGGGAAAGCCCGTTGACTTTCCTAGTGGACCGAGATCCCATCCTGCCCATTTCAAACCTTCGCTTTGGCGAACAAGCCAAAATGAGTTGATTAGGTAAGCCAACAAACTTAATCCACATCAGTTGATAGCTCCCACTATCAACCTCAAATGTGAGAAAGCCAACAAGCCAATCACACAATCCAATGGGACAAGACATGCCATCGTCCTCAAGTGTGATTCTCGGTATCGAGAGTGGACACTACATGTCACCACGTACACACAATATGTGTACTGCTCTACTATGCCTATGACGCGTGTTTATCAACCTTCGCTTTGGCGAACAAGCAAAACCGTCATTTTAAGTCGACCCATCACCATTAAGGAAAACTCTAATGCATTTTAACCTCCCACTGGTAGAAGTGTACCCTTCGCTTTGGCGAACAAGGTTTCACGAACAGGTGGTTTGATTAAAACCATGGTGATGGAAGGCTTTCGTGACTTAATATACTTTAATTGAGGGTTTTGTTATTTAATGTCTCACCAAATTATTATCTTTGTTAGAATGACATTGTTTGGCATGTTATCAAACATTCAACCTTAGCATGCATTCTAAACAAAATTAAACGTGCCGGTACATGGCCCAACTAAAACAGATTTCCTCGAGCCTAGAGGAATCGGTGGGTCACCTAGGGGTCCTGTAATAAAAATCTTGAGTCTTCAAGTATGGTTGCCTCGTCCTTTGTTCCGACTTCAAGTACATTACAAAAAATATCTTTCTAAATTTACAATAAATAATTATACAAATTCTTTACATCAATAAATTTAGAAACCTCGATTTACATTCGAGGGGAATTAGATAAGAAGAGAATATACATCGAGAAGAGGAGAAAGGCAGGACATGCAGGCCCTATTTAATAAAATACAACCATACATACCCAAAAAATAATTAAAACATTCACCCTTAGGTCTAAGGCTCATGTACCGGGCACCATGCAATATACAAACAAGTACAAAGCATACATTTCAAAAACAATCAATTTCTGAAATTTGTGGGTTAATTACAATTTACCCCCTGATAATTTACAGATTTCGTTTGGTCTAAAAGTTTTAAAACTTTGCATTTTACCCCCTGCACACCTGGAAGTGCGCTTGCTACAGCGATGAGTTAGATCGCCGTGGCGTGCATTGGTTTTGGTACAGCGCACGTCCGAAGGATGATCGCCGCGGCGATGGGTTATATCGCCTGGCGCAGCCTTTGTTTTCATACGGCCTCGTCCCAAAGGACGATCGCCGCGGCGATGAGTTATATCGCCGCGGCGACGACGATCACTGCGGCGATGGATTATATCGCCGTGGCGAGCGTACACAGATCTGTAGCTCCGGATCTATTCATACAGCAACCAAAAACACTCTAACCGGATTTTGCAATCAATCAAACACATTGATCTCAACAAAAATCCATCATGCATTAAACCAAACCAAGAGATCATCAACAAATTAAATTAATCGATTAATCGTTTCTTAAAAACATATTTTAAGACAGATTTACACAGATTCAATATGGCAACATATTATCATCAAATACATGTTATCAACCATACACATAAAAATTGTAAAATTCAGTACCCTAGGCTCTGATACCATTGTTAGTAAACGGTCCAGTATACGCAGCGAAAACAAAAAAATAATATAACAGGATCGTTTACATGAGCCAAGATCAAGGGTATGATTTTACAATTTATATTAAATAAAATCTGCATAAATATTCAACATGAGTTAAGAGAAACAAACGCACGTTGAAGGCTCCTCCAAATTTGTCGACGAACGTTTTGCTACCGATCCAAGTGTAGGATCGAACCTGCGTAGTCCACACGAAGACAATCTTAAAAGAACCAAAGAGGGATTTGCTAGATCCTCTTTGGCTTCAAGATTAAGAAGAAGACAAAATCAATTGAATTGATTTTAGGCACAAAAGTGTTACTGCCGTGGGAGAAGCAAAAGGGCTGCTGTGTGTTTTGGTTTTCAAAGAAAAAAAAACTCTTTTTTAAAATCACACACACTTTTCCTTTTATACTTAAAAAACAATTTGCCCTAATCCCATACGGAATAGGCTTGGGCTCCAACCCAAACGCCCCATGTTGCCAAACACTCCCAATTTGATTTATTTTAATTTTCATCATTATCTCAATTAAAATCAATTAATATATATATTTAAATATATATTAACATTTAACAATAATGATAATATATTTAAATATGTGCGAACACACATTTAAACGTAATTTCACTTATTTAATTTTTCTAACAAATTAAATAAGGGCTACGACCTCAGCAAATTTAATTGCACTGTGAAATTACCAAAATACCCTTTCACCTTAAAAGACGAAAACGCCCTTCTTTCTTCTTGCATCTTAAATTGTCTTCTATGTGTGTGACCCTTAGGCTCCTCATCATATCGGCGTGTATAGTATTGCGATTAACACCAATTAATCGTCTCACTAATACACGGAGACCAAGATTGGCCTCTAGCAAGGCATCATGGCCACCCGATAGATTCGGATTCAGCAAAGTAGCTACCTGTCAACGATATGGTTACCGTGCAATTCGATCCTTTCATCATACATTATCTTGACGAGACGAAGGCATAGAAATAGTGTCAACCTTCGGTTACTCTCGATATTATTTATTCAGTTTCTGGACCAATGACCCGTATTATAAATTGGATAGAGCAACAACTCAATCCCACTGGCCACAGTTTTAGTGTCATTGCCATATACTGAATTGCGCCGTGAGATAACTTTCTCCCGTACCCGGGAGTGATGAATCCTCTGTCAATCCACCATAGTCTTGATACACTCCTTGATGCAGCCACTCACCACCGTATTGACAGCTCTGAAAAGAACTGCGTTAGGCTAGCGTCAAACTATACCAATCGGTGCACAAGGCACTCCGGTGATCTCAAGTCTAAGGATCACATGCACCACCATTCGTTAGAGGATTTGTTCCATAGACACTGGGGTTACCATCCATATGGAATCCTCTGGTAGGTCAGTCTAGTGAACTTGCTGTGGTGTAATCGCCTACAACAAACACCCATGTGTCGCACCAGGTTGTCACCAAACAACCTTGACAAGTGAGATCGATCCACCGCCTTTCGACAGGTCGTTCAACACTATGATAGCCTTACCGTATTATACGTGCCCTTACTTCATAATATCTGGGGCTACGGACGTTTCTAGAATGGCCACCATATATGCTCATAGGGTTCTCACTATCAAGATTTGAAACACTTGATACCCTCGTCACGGCTCTACCATTCTAAGGACATATATCAATACATATTGCAATAATAATGGTTTACGCGATATAGAATAAAAAGCCTTTTATTGATTAATGAACATTATTACAAAGAGTCAATTCTACAATAATTGATTGGCTCTAGGGCATCTACTCTAACAGTTAGACCTTGGAATGATTACATTACCCATTTGGCAAGGAAATGGAAAGGTGAGAGTCTAAAATTTACCTTGGGTAGGCTTTGTTTAGGGGCTACGGCGCATTGGATTTGGAGGGAGGGAAATTGTAGGATTTTTGGGGGAGAATGCAAGGACACCCGCACTATAATTGATACTATCAAATGTGTGGCGAGAGACAAAGTCGTGGACCTTAACAACCTTAAGACTTATTATAAAAATAGGAAGTTGGCGGATACATGGGGCTTTCCTAGAACCATCTTCAAAAACATCCTTTCCAATCTCGGCGTCATTGATAACCATGTGATCGGGTGAGATATTGTTCTTTTGATGAGAGACTAACTGACTTCTTCATTGTTGATGTGAAGACTTTGTTGAGATGTTTCCTCATTTCTTTGTCTACTTTGCTTTGAGCCTACTTCGGGCCTGTTTGGCTTATTATTTTTATTTGTATTCTCAAACGGATTTTTCCAAATAGTGTTTGGCTTATTATTCAGACAATAGCACTTTGAAAATTTGATCCTGACAGCTTTTGACCATTACAGTTTGTAGCTTTAATTTTCTCAGTTTTTCTTCATTGACTGTTACAGTTTGCAGCTTTTATTCTCTCTCGTTTGTTTTTCATTTTCTCAATTTTCTTCATTGCATTTGTATTTCATTTTCTCAGTTCTCTTCACTGCATTTGTGTTTCATAATATGGGATTTTGATTTTTAATATCTACGGGTGACAAAATTACCAATAAAATATTTAGTATTATTAAAATGTAACTTGATAAGTTATATATATAATAATACATTATTTTAACAAAATACAACAAAATATTATATTAATAAATCATTTATAAAAAAAATATATTAATCAAATATTCAACACAAATATCAAGGTCAAAATACTCTACTAAACACATATTCTACAAATCATATTCTCGTAATCATAACCCTATCCAACTATCCAATACTATCTCTAAAATCCTATCCAAAATAATAAACTAAACGCCCTTCATGTCTCATGGTTTGTATTTTTGGAGCCAAACCCAGGGGATTGTCTTGAGGTTGGTTGTCTTTTTGATGTTTCTTAGCTAGTTCTATCTCTTGGGTCTTATCTTCCCATGTTGGTTAGATAGGCTCCCAAGAGAATTGTGTAGAGTCGTGCTTAGGCATTCGTTTATTTTTGCACCCTACACAAGGGATGTCCCGATGTAGGTTGGCCATCTTTTATTAGGCCTTTGTAAATTCTTTTCTTTTCTTCTTAATACAATTTACTTAACCAAAAAAAAAAAAAAAAAAACTAAATCAAAACATTAATTTTTGTAATTACACATCTATTAGGTTATAATCTCTTCATAGTAATAAAATTAGTTAGTCTCACCATTATGACTATAGAGAGATTCTACTGTATATAGTTTGCTCACATTTAAAAGGGATTTGTAGAGTTAGATTTTTTTAAATGCACCCGTCAATATATTTATGTCATGTTAGTTTGTGTATACTATATAAGTTTATATATTGGATATGGTTATTGTTGGAAATCCACATATATTTTTCTATCATAAAAGATTGTGTATAGCTAGGAAACCGTGCATAATTCATGATCATTTAGATTAGCTAATCCTTGATGTGTAGGAAATCCCAAATTCTTAGGGACTGATAAAAAGATAAAACTTCTTTATTTAGGTAGTCTTGTTGTGTATAAATACTAATCACGTAATCTTCAGAAGATAAAAAAAAAAAAAAAAAAAAACAAAACAAAACAAAACCAAGTTTATTTCTACATAATATTAGAGCCTACGATAGGAATTTTTTCTTATTCATCATCTCTGAGAATTTAGCAAACATCTTTGGAACTGTAATTGAATTCTTGCCAAACCAGTCCCAGTCAATAGGGGAACTTCAAAATATTAGTATGTCATATCAATAGAATGGAAGAAACTAGGACAACGGGTCTACATGCTTGCAGTCACTAATTACTTCACAAAGTGGATCAAGGCTGAGGCATTCCACCAAGTTCGAGGTTGCTAATGAAGTACTTCATCTAGAAGAATGTTATTTTTCGGTCTGGCATGCCAAAAAGAAATAGTCATCGACAACAATTCACAGTTCATCAGCTTCGAGTTCCAAGACTTCTGCAAAGAATTGGGGATCAAGCTAAGTTTCTCAACACCATGATACTTTCAAGCCAAGTCTTCCAACAAGACGATCATCAACATAAATGACTCAAGAAAGCTAAGAGAGCATGGGCCGACGAGCTACCACATGTACTATAGTCCTATCGCACCACCACTTGGACGTTGACTGGAGAGACCTCGCTCTCACTAGCCTACGACTTCGAGGCCATGATCCCAATCGAAACTGGTGTTCCATCAGTGAGTATCAATGGCAAGACGAAGACTCTAACCAACAACTTTTCCATAACCTCGACATCGTCGACGGACTCTGAGATTGTGTGCTTCTACGAATAGCATCCTACAAGTAGGTCACTCGACATTACAAAAGGATTGTTAGAACAAGGGTCTTTAAAATCAACAACTGGGTGTTACAACGAGTCTTGCAAAACACCAAAGAAGCAAGCAAAGGAAAATTTGGCCCTACCTGGGAAGGTCTATACAAGATCACTAAGGCCGTTAGACAAGGAGCTTACAAGCTGCAAGCACAATATGGTCATGACATCCACAATAATTGGGATGCCATCCATTTAAAGGGATATCACTTCTGAGCCCGAGAAACGACCAGCAAATTCGACATGGCTTTCGAAGGGATAAGGTGATGCTAGTCCCTACTCGTCCATCCCTAGCTTAGTCGGCCCAACAACATAAATAGACTTTGTGTTAAAATGTGCAGCTCTACCTCTGAGTAGTAACCTTTTAATGGTTGTGAACATGTTTGTAATAACTTCTTTCTTAACTAGTATACTTGGAAATTATACTATGAAAAACATACGTACATATAATATGAAAAATAATGGGCCCAAAACTTTTCTTTATTTAACATATAATTCTTTACTTATAAAATATTATTCTGTACATAGCAAAATAACATATACAAGAACTTTGATAACGGTGGACAGTAATGCCATGTCTCTCTGCTTCTCGACATCCATCCGACCGCTTCTCACATATTTCCTGCAAAACAAGGAGAAACAACGGGGTGAGCACTAATTGCTCAGTAAGTAAATCGTCAACTCTTACATCCCCACAACTTACTCGTGAGTTCTTTCCTTACTCTATTCTTTTTCTTCTTCATTCTCATTTGTTCTTTCTCTTTTCTTTCACTGTTTCTACTTCTCACAGTTCTTCCATTCTAACTTTCTTTGTTCTTTCTTTCTAATTCTCTCTATTCTTTTTTATTCTCACTATTCTTTCTTTCTTTCTTATTCTCACTAACCATGATGGAAATCATGGTCATATGCATGGATGAGATGCACATGCAGTAATGCAAAGAAATGCATTTTCTTTTCTTCTTTTCTTTTTCTTATTCTATTTCTTTTCTTTCTCTATGTTTCTTTCTTTCGGTTTTTTTTTTTTTTCTATTCCTTTCTTTCTTGCTCTCTCTTTTCTTTTCTTACTTGCTCATGCTTTCTGACTCTTCTTCTTCTTCTTCTTTCTTATTCTTTCTTATTCTTTGCCGATCAGACTCGGTTGATGCATGGATTCAGAACCCTAGCCGTGTGAGTGAGTATAGTCCTTATCTACATGCACTCTTGCAGATTGTACAAATTCTTTCTTCTTCTTGGCCACTCAATTAAGGTGGTGTGCATGTAGGAACTTCTTGGTACAGCCCTCATCCACATACACTCTTATGGGCCGTACAAATGCTTATTCTTTTTCTTAAGCCGCTCACTTAAGGCGGCATGTATGTGGGAATATTCTTCTTCTTGTCACCCACGGATTCCCCATCGCAACAACCTATTCTTTTCTCTTCTTTAGCACTTTTCTATTCTTTTATTTCCTTAGTGCTTTTCTTTCTTTCTCTTTATTCTTAAAATTCTTTATTCTTTCTTTAAAGTCTTATACATTTGCAAATATATGCATGTGGATGGCTCATGCTTATAATTTTTTCTAAGTGCAAACATGTAATGCAAATATGAAATGTTGCATAAAGTAATGTTTTCTCTACTCATGCATGCACTTCTCTTAGGCATTTCATCAAACAACATGCATGCATACTCAAATACTATCTTTGGTAAATTTCTACTTCTTTCTTAAACCATCCATTCTTGGAGTAAAACTCCTCTATAACAAAGTTAAACCTGG
This sequence comes from Pistacia integerrima, assembly GCA_026225825.1. Classification (NCBI taxonomy): domain Eukaryota; kingdom Viridiplantae; phylum Streptophyta; class Magnoliopsida; order Sapindales; family Anacardiaceae; genus Pistacia; species Pistacia integerrima. Next base: position 14,144,134 of record CM047743.1, on the reverse strand, counting down.
CCAGGAAACACACTTCAAATATTCTACTCAAATTCTTTCTAAATTCAACCAAACTACACTTGGTCACCATAATATCAACTCCACTTCTCATGGCTTAAATCTACTCATCAAAAACATCATTCTCAGCAATCAATCTCAAAATTATAAGCATATACATGCATATAAAATCTCTATACAAATTGATTACTTGAAGCTTAGCTTGGGTCGGATTTACTTACCTTGTGCTTGAGTAAGTCCACAAGAATCTCTCTATCTTTGGTAGACTTGTTCTTTCTCTCAAACCCTAAGCATAAACTTTATAAGAATTCAACACTTACACAAATCAATCTCATATTTATAACAATAATCCTTACCTTTTGATGCTTAGGATCAAATCTCTATCAAAATCCAACCAAAAGCCCTTAAATCTTCCTTACGAATTTGATGAAAAGATGAGAGAAATGGAGAGTGGAAGTGGTGTGTGGGGTGTAGATAATGGGAGGGTTTGTAAAACTAAACCCTTAATATCTCATATAAATACACATTCTTTCCCATTTTGCCCTTACACTTTCTTAGAAATTCCATCTTTGCCCTTTAAGTCTTTACAATACACCCCCATTTCCAATGCATTCTCTATGAAATTTTCTTACTATTCACTCCCCACTTTTCCTGCTAATTAGGGGTAGAATGGTCACTTTACCCCTATGGAAAAATCCTCTAGAAACTTCCCAAGAAATTCAGCCAGCTCTTCGCCCCGGCGAAGATTTTTCTTCGCCTTGGCGAAAAATTATAGAGCGTACGTCGCCGCGGCAAGGCTTATTCTTCGCCCCGGCGAAGTCTGTAATTCTCTAATTTCGCCAATCCTTCACCAAATTCAGGGCAACCAAGCATTATTCACAATATACAAACTTAAACAAGGACAAACGAACAACATTAAGGGCCAATAAGCATATATAAATGACATACCTCAAAGTGGGCGTTACAATGTTATATTGCATTGATAATACAAGTCTAATTTTTATGTTATTTATGGCTAACTTTATCTGGCTCAATATTACACTTTTGTCGATTCTGCATCACAAGTGTAAATCCAACATCGCGATTGTCGGCTCTATACTACAGTTGTTGATTCTACATTGCAATCGCCAACACTACATTGAGGTCATTGGCCTTAAGTTTCCAACGACTTGGTCATTCTATGCTACTTGGCAAGATCGTTATGTTAGAGTAGGTGCCCTTGAGTCAATCAAATATTGTATATTGACTCTATGCATCCTGTTATTCTATTAATAAAAAGGCATAATTTATATTATGTAAATCATATTCCATATGTAAGTAATAATATATGTCCTTAGAGTAGTGGAACTGTGACGAGAGAATCAAGTAGTTATAAGTCTTGATTGTGAGATCACTATGAGCACATTTGGTGACCATTCTAGAAATGTCCATAGCCCCAGTATTATTCTGTATTATTCTGACTTAAACACAAATAATACAATAAGACTATCATAGCATTGAACGACCCTTCCAAAAGGTGGTGACAGATCTCGCATGTCAAAGTTGTTTGGTGACAACTTGGTGCGATACATTGGTGCTTGTTATTCACGAGTTCACTAGACTAGCCCATATAGAGGATTCCATATAGATGGTAACCCCAGTGTCTATAAAATACATCCTCTAACGGATGGTGGTACATGTGATCCTTAGACTTGAGATCATTAGATCGTCATGTGTAAACATTGGTGTAGTTTGACACTATCCAAATGTAATTCTATTTAGGGTTGTCAGTTTGATAGTGATTAGCTACCTTGAGATGTAAACTATGAGTATTGTTGATTGAGGAGTTAGTACTTCTCTTAGGAAAATCCCACTTTTGTTCTTCAACTTTTGGGCTCACCATGAAAGGTTCATTAGCATTGTTAGTAAGGCATAGGAAGAAGAAGTTAGGGCCAGCTCCATGTATAAATTGGTTACTATATTGAAGAGAGTTAAGGAAGATTTAAATGTGTTTAACAAAAGGGAGTTTGGGAATATTTCGGCAAGAGTTATTGAAGCTCTTGCTTCTAATCCTCTTTATGAAAACCTTATTCTTGAGGAAAAAGCCAAATCTATTGAAGCTAGAAAGAACCTCCGAAGGGTCCAGCATGATCTTGCTTCTAATCCTCTTTATGAGAACCTTATTCTTGAGGAAAAAGCCAAATCTTTTAATTTTAAAACTTTAAGTTGAGCCGAGGAGTCTTTTGTGAGGCAAAAATCTAGAGTGCAATGGCTTAGAGAGGGTGATCAAAACACAAGCTACTTCTTCAAGTGTGTGAATGGATGAAAGAACAAAAATAGAATCACCAAGCTTAAGTGTGATAACGGCATGGTTATTGAAGATCCTTTGAGCATTAAGAAGGAAATGGTTAGCCACTTTAAAAGAGTGTTTGAGGAGCTGAGGGGTGTGAAAGACTTCCGGGGTTTAGAGGAACTTATTAAACCTTGCATCACAAGTGATATGGATAATGGGATGGTGGCCAAAGTGACAGATGATGAAATCAAGAGCACTCTGTTTTCTTTGGGTAATAACAAAGCTCCTGGACTGGATGGTTTTGGTGCATATTTCTTCAAGAAAGCTTCGAATGTGGTGGGAAAGGATGTGATTATGGCTATTAAAGATTTCTTCCAAGAGGGCAATCTTCTTAGGAAGGTGGTAGCATGCCGAATGCACCAAATTAATTAACCTTACTAACCTAACTACTAAACTGTATATAGGGTGAGCAAGGGTCAATCCCACAGGAAATGATTCGATTAAATCCTATATTCTATGCCAATAGCCACAATGAAAACAACAGAAAAATACAATAAAACCCTAAACAGTAAACAGGACAACACAACAGAGTAATGAAAGGGGGTGTGATCAATGCAATCTAAACTAAAAACAAATAATGGTAGAAAATATCAGATTAAAACACCAGTTCTCGGTTCAAGATCCACCTAAACATGCATTAGATATACTAACTGTAACATTATTCTGTCTCATTAATATGGAACTATTGACCCTAGGAAACAACAAGCTCAGTTACCCGAATTTTCCCTTAATTGTCACTACTGAAATAAGCTCTTCAAGTAGATCCTAACCCTTGAACAACCTAGAATAAGCTCTCTAAGTTTAATTCAATGGCAGCCTTAAGAAATAGGAAAATAGATCAATCTAAGCAACAATCACGCAAGCTCGGATTATTTAACTTAGGCTATGCTATTCAAGATGACAGAATGAAAACTTGTCCATAATCATCTATCATCATGTGTTACTCATTGAATAGAAAAAGGAAAATTACAGATCACAATTCCTAATTCTAACAGATAAAATTCCGATTAAACAACTCAGCAGGCCATTACTAAATCACTCAAACAGAAAATTATAAACAATTAAAACAGAATAACATAAACAATTCCAATAAAAATGAGATTGAGAACAATGTTACTGAAGTTAGGCTACACCAATGACATGAATTTAGGCTTCAAAATCCCCTTGAACTGAAGAAGAAAGATCAGCCTCACATCTTGACGTAGAAAGTAAAAGAAAACCGAAAAAACTCAAAACTACTTCTGTCTCTTGTGCCCCCTTTTTTAACCTCACAACTCATCAATAAATAACATGTGTTTTCCTTAATTCTACCCCAGGAATCACGGAAATTACTTTCCTAGATCTTTGCTAAAAGATAGACTTCCAAAATTGTCAAAATCTTATCAGATATGGAAAACATAATTCGTCTCCAGCTTGCACTAGGATTCTCGCAATGAAAAAGAACTTTTCTGGGCTCGGTCACTTCATAAAAGTTGTAGTCCTTGGATGTCTAGATGAATCTGGGCTTTTGAATCACCTGATTTTGATTTCTGAGGCTCCAGTTAGGCCCATTCGAAGACTCAATACTCAACTAGGAATCCTTCAGCGAGTAGGATTCCAGGTCCGGTTTTGCAACAACTAATGAGGACCCAAACGAACTCGGATTCTCACCTATAATACCTTCCTGGAAAGCTTGATTCATCTACTTTACTTTTCTTGAAGAACCCTTTTGCAATCGAGAAGTCTGACTCCATGAAAAACCTGAAAAACGCAGCACTGGTCAGAATAACAAAAATTATGGAATTTCCTAATCTTTTATCACTTATTTCCTAAAGTCTATCCAACTATGCCAAACTCACAAAATAAACTCTAATCAACTCAAATAGGCATAAAACATAACAAAAAACATAATATGGAAGGAATAAAAATATATAAATTACACTCTTATCAGAAGGTAAATTGTACTTCAATTGCTCTTATTCCCAAGTGTGATAATGCTTCTTTGTGTAAAGACTATCGGCCCATTTCTCACTGCAACTTAATTTATAAATGTATCACCAAAATCATTGCAAATAGAATTAAGAGTGCTTTACCTCTCTTCATTGACCCGAGACAAGCGGCCTTTGTTGATGATAAGAGAATAAGAGATAATATCCTCTTATGCCAAGAGCTGGTGCACAATTACAATCGAGTTTTGGCCAAGAAGAAAAGATGTGCCTTGAAAGATGATTTAATGAAGGCCTATGATTCGGTTAATTGGGAATTTCTTTTACAAGTCTTAAAGAATTTTGGATTTCCAAATGCATCACTACTCCTAAGTTCTCGGTGGTTATCAATGGGGAGTTGGTGGGTTTCTTTGGGAGTTCTAGAGGGCTAAGACAAGGGGATCCCTTATCCCCTTATTTGTTTGTTATTGCTATAGAGGTTCTCTCTCGGCTATTGAATAGATGGCAGCTAATCCAAATTTTCATTTCCATTAGAGATGCAAGAAAATGGGGTTGACTCATCTTTGTTTTACGGACGATCTCATGCTTTTTTGTAAAGCCGAAGGTACTTCTCTGTCTCTCCTTAAGAATGCTTTGCTTAATTTGAAAGTTGGTTGGGCTTGAGTGCTAATCCCGATAAGAGCAATTTCTTTCCAATGTGAGTGGTAATGAAAAAATGGAGCTCTTAAGTCTGATAGGATTTTCCAAGGGTAATCTTCCCATCAAATACTTAGGTGTACCCCTTATTACCTCTAAGTTAACCTTTGGGGATTGTCGACCTCTTGGGTCCGAATTCATCTTTTGAGAAATGAAAGCATTTGGGGCATCAGCAGTCCCCAAAATTGTACATGGTCATAGAGACATATCCTCAAAAATATGAAAATGGCTAGAAAGAATATCAAGTATAACATTGGCAATGGTAAAACCACCTCTCCTTGGTTTGATAATTGGCACCCAAAGGGCCCCCTTGTTTGCACCTATGGGGATAGGATTATTTATGATGCAGGGATTGCTAAGGATACTAAGGTGAGTGTCGTGATTGATAGGTGTAATTGGAATTAGCCAGTTGATGAACAATTTTAATCCTCGCAAGTATATGAATCACAACTGCAATATAGTGTGCACATGCAAGGGTCGATCCCACAGAGATTTGTAAGCACTCAATTAATCCTAATAAACTATGCCTTAATTAAAACAAATAAACTTAAATAATTGATGAGGTAACCATCTTAAAGTAAAAATAGCTAATACTAAACAATTGACAGAGAACAAATACTAAACTGATTTAAAATTCAATTAACTAAAACCTAGGTATCCAATTTCCCCATAATTATCAAACCTTATGCCAATCATCAACCTATTATATCTCAAATCATTCTCTAGGGTTAGCATTCGCTTAATCAAGGTATTACCGTAAGGCGTTCAGGATTAACTTAGTTTCTTTAACACAAGACTAGCTAGAGCGTATAGTCTAGCCTAATGATTAAAAACTCATTAAACACAAGAGCACTCGAAATCATGAATAAAGGCGCATCTGTCAAGGCGTATGCACAAATACTAATTATTCAAGAAATCATGAACCAATTCGCATTCTGTCAAGGCGTATGCACAAAATACTAATCATTCATTCACATGAGCTAATTAAGATTAACACATAATGTCTAATCTTAACACATACAACCTATTAATCCACATTAAAGGTGATCAAGCAATAATATCAATTAAAGACCGAATTAAGCACAATGAATGAATCAAGAATAACATTGAATTGATAAACACATAGAACTGATAATGGCATAAAGCCTTCAAATTAGGTTAAATTGGATGCCTAGTAAAGAGTTTAGTTACACATAATAATTGGGAAATCAAACCTCAAACCCTTCAAAAACATGAAGTACAAGAGAAAAAGATGAAACCCTAGGTAGATCTCTTCTCTTTGCCTCCAACTCTCTCCAAGTTGAAGTAAAAGTCTCCTAAAAATACCTAAAGACATCCTTTTATAGTGCTAGGGTTGTGGGAAAGTAAGGGGAAAAATCTTAGAAAAAATAGGAGAATAAAATTCAATTCTAGGCAAACTAGAATAAGAGAATCCTAATGAAATTAGGATTCCTTCAAACGAGCTACGCAAAGGTCTCCAAACTAGAACACAATATCTTCTGAATCTGGAAATGTTGTAAACATATTAATTGTAGGTCTTAAAATAATATTTCCAACGCTTCAAGAATCATCCAAATCCGAGGTCTACAGCTCAAGTTATTGTAGAAAAACTGAAGCATGTTCCCGAAACAGCCTCTGCTTGTATGACGTAACTTTTGTCTCCATTTTTAATCATTCTCCCGATCTAACTGGATACTGATAAAAACTTAAAATTGTAGCCCTATCTCTTATCTTTAAAGCGCCACTAGAATCAGGTCAATCGGAGTTGTGTAGTTCAAGTTATGCCCATTTTCGTGCAGCACGTTCTGGCAGAAAAATTTCCGAACATAAAATTCACAAAGTGCGCCCCGACATGCTTTAGTGGCACTGCGGCAAGAAGTTTCTGTCTATTTTGCACTTTTTTATACTGCGGCGTGGGAATAGTTCTACTGCAGCGAACAATATTAAAAAATTCATAACTTCTTCGTTTGAGCTCCGATTCTCGAACCGTTTGTTCTCACACGCTTATGATTCTTTCCTCTTCAATGGCCATGCTTGAAATCCTCATTTTGCAGGACCTAAACACCTGAAAATTCACAAAACATACCCGTGATTCTAGAAAACAAAAGAGATACAGAAATTAAGTAAAATTAACCAGTTAAATCCAATTCCCTCACAAAAATGCCCTTAAAATCACTAAGTATTAGTGCACTTCCAAGCACTCATCACAACCCCCAACCAGCTTCTTATTAGTCCCTAGCAACCGATGCGATCTAATATAATCTAGTTCTAACTAACCTAACCTAAACCATTTCCATAGGTTGACACGATTGCATTTAGTGAATGCAATAAGCCTTTAAACTCCTAGGTCCCCCTAGTGGATGAGTTATAGTCTCGTGAGGGTTTATAACGATGTTACCCACAAACATCCAACAAATTCTAACTAACACAAAAACATTCACACATAAAATAAAAATAAAACAAAAGTTTCCAAACTAATTCATATAAGTGTCTCAGAAATCGCATATACACACAACATAGAGAATAATCAAACATCACCTCAAATCTAGGAACATACTAAACATTAATCTCACATTCGTTCTCAACTCTCTAACATCCATCAATCCACAATCTGTCAATCCTAACACTAGAAATAATTCCATATGTAACATCCATAGACAAAAAATTGATCCCAATAATTATGAAATATGAATAAAATTCTATAACTACAAACTCCATAGGCCTACTTTTCAAACCACTCTCCACTTATGTGGAACAATCACACAACTTTAGATCATTAGGACTTTATTGAGCTTGTAATGTTTAGGCTAAGGTATTGGGTTATGAAAGAATGGAAAAGAATCGAACAAAATAAGAGGATTAATCTTACTTATTTGCAACAACATCGCTCAAAGCATATCACATTCTCTCTAAATTTCCCAAGCCTTTGTTACGTCTCTCTTTCCAACTGCATTTGCATTTACACACTTTCCATACTTCCTTGATTCATTCACTTTTTTTTTTTTTTTTGAATGAAAATATAGTTAGGAAGCATGGATATTACAATCATTCCCCTTGTTACCTTGACATTCACAATACATCACAACCCCCAATCCATTCTTTTGAATACCTTTCAAAAATTTGAGAAAACACTATAAGCCACACACAAACACTCTCACTTTGCATAAATTCAGATTAATTCCTCTTAAAAATCATGGGTAGAGTAGTGTGTTTAAGGGTTAAAAGGGTATGCTACTGTGGGATAAATGAAAGAAAATCAAGGCTAATATAAATTCAATATCGGTACAAAAGGGTGACAAGAGATAATAAAATATAGGGTTGGCTTGAAAGGCACAAATGGTCCAAAGATGGCCTAAATCATTTCTTAAGTCATGTGTCGTCTATGATTTCGCCTCAAGTGATCATCAAATAGGTTCTAGAATTTGGGGATCTAAAAAAATGTCGCAGGATAGTGATACATTAAACATCCCTAAATGCTAGAACTAACCCACCCTATAAACCACATTCATGAGAGCCTCAAACTTAAGCAAAACCAACATCTAGAATTATTCCCAAACTAAAGTAAAATTTGATTTCTTCTAAATATTCATGTCACTGTGATCATGTTATTATCGTTGACATATAAATTAATCTAGAAAAACTGAAACAAACTCAACTAAAAATAAAATAAAAACACACCAAACCTCATGAAAATTGCGAAATAAAATAAAATTCACAAACATTAAGAAATTTCAGGAAGAGGCAGAAAAAGGGAACTTCCCCACCCCCAACCTAAAACCTACATTGTCCTAAACGTAACAATTAGAAAGGAAAAATAGAAAAGAAAAGAGAAAGTTACCCCCCTTAGAGACATCGTCAAAATCCGTGTGGCGCGGTGGCGCCATTTTCATCACGCTGTAGCGTGAAAAGTATCTGCCTTTTGAAGACATTGTGCATGATTTATGCCACAACATCAAGTTTTTACGAAGATTGCGTTATGTCTCTTCCTTGTTGCAATGTAGCATGAAACTCTTTTCTTACAAAACAACTAAACCATAAAATACAACAAAATAACCTAAAACAAAACAACGAAAACACTAAAAACACTTGAAAAACTTAAGAAAATAAAACCATAAATGAAATTAACATAAAGTTCAAAGCAAAAAGTTGGGTTGCCTCCCAAGAAGCACTTTATTTAACGTCTAGGCTAAACAGAATATGCGGTCTATCAGGCTCAATCATTGGAATATGAGGGAAATGCCAAGGAATTGAAAACTAAGAATTCCACTGTTTCATCCAAAACAGTCATAGTGAGCTTGCCATTCTGAACACCAATCACTATCTTAGTTGTAGCCATAAATGGGCAGCCGACCAAAATGGGCAAATCTCTATCATGAGTTGATGGCTTCTCCATATCTAAGAGTTTGTTGCGTCAGGAATTGTTAAGTCTTAAGAAGAACATTTGACTGAATTAAATACAACCACTTGTGTTTGTGTTGTTTAGCTTCATCGATCTCTCTAGGTCTTAAGGTTGCCACTAGATTAAATCTTTAGCGCTTGTCTAGGGTTGTTTAGTAGTAAGATTAATTAGATCGCTTGTTTCCTAATTAATTACAACTAAGGAGAGATAGGAAAATAGTTCCAACGGTGAATACTCAAAGTAAGAATTGATTTATTTTTGCATCAATGATCAGTTGTAAGATTCCGATGGTGGATGTTGACTTAGACCAAGTTTCGTTATTTTGATTGATTTTGGTAATTTAGGTTGAATTTCTTTTCCTGAAATTGTTTCTGTTTTTACTCAAATACCCCCCATACTGGTTCACGTAACATAAAACTCGGCTAGACACTCTCTATGGGAACGATCCTTGCTCACACTACTACGTGTATTTTTAGGGTTTTAGTTCTGGGTGCCTACGACAGCACGCCAAAATTCCCTCACAAAACACCCTCAAAATCACTAAGTATGAGTGCACTGTTAGAGTAGATGCCCTAAAGCCAATCAATTATTGTAGAATTGATTCTTTGTAATAATGTTCATTAATCAATAAAAAAGGCATTTTATTCTATATCGCGTAAATCATCATTGTATGTACTGATATATGTCCTTAGAATGGTAGAACCGTGACGAGGGTATAGTGCTTCAAATCTTGATAGTGAGAACCCTATGAGTACATATGGTGGCCATTCTAAAAACGTCCTTAGCTCCAGTATCATTCTGAAGTAAAGGCATAGATAATACGGTAAGGCTATCATAGTGTTGAATGACCCTGTTGAAAGGCAGTGCCTGATCTCACTTCTCAAGGTTGTTTGGTGACAACCTGGTGCAACACATGGGTGCTTGTTGTAGGCAAGTTTATTGGACTGACCCACCAGAGGATTCCATATGGATGGTAACCCCAGTGTTTATGGAACAAATCCTCTAACGAATGGTGGTGCATGTGATCCTTAGACTTGAGATCACCGGAGCGCCTTGTGCACCGATTGGTGTAGTTTGACACTAGCCTAACGTAGTTCTATTCAGAGCTATCAATACAGTAATGATTGACTGCATTAAGGAGTGTATCAAGACTATGGTGAATAGACAGAGGATTCATCACTCCCGGGTACGGGAGAAGTTATCTTACGACGCAATTTAGTAAATGCAATGACATTAAAACTATGGCCATAGTGGGATTGAGTTGTTGCTCTATCCAGATTATTATTCAAGGCATTGGTCTAGTAACTGAATACATACATATCGAGTGTATTTGAGGTTGACACTATTTCTATGCCTCGGTCTCGTCGAGATAACAGATGATGAAATGATCAGATTGTACGGTAACCATATCGTTGACAAGTAGTGCTTCTCTGAATCTGAATCTATCGGCTGGCCATGATGCCTTGCTAGGGGCCAGTCTTGGTCTGTGTGTAGTGAGATGATTAATTGGTGTTAATCGCGATACTACACACTACCGGTATGATGAGGAGCCTACGGGTCACACACATAGAAGATAATTTAAGAGCTAGTTTACAAGAAGGGTGTTTTCGTCTTTTTAGGTGAAAGGGTATTTTGGTAATTTTACGGTACAATTAAATTTGCTGAGGTCGTAGCCTTTATTTAATTTGTTAATAAAATTAAATAAGTGAAATTATATTTAAATATATGTTTGCATATATTTAAATGAATTATTGTTATTATTAAATGTTAATATATGAAATATATATATTAATTGAATTTAATTGAAATAACAATAATAATTATTAAAATATCTAAATGGGGTTGTTTGGGTTGGTGCCCAAGCCTATTCCATGAGGGAATAGGGCATTATGTGCACTATATAAGTGCAGATTTTTGTGAAAAAGAAATAACATATTTTTCAATCATTTAGTAAAACATTCCAGCCCCCTTTTTCTCTCCCACGCCAGTTTGTATTTTTTGCTTGAAATCAAAGTTTGCTTGATTTCTTTTTGGTTCTTGAAGACCAAAGAGGATCTAGTAAATCCCTCTTTAGTTCCTTGAGGTTATCTTCGTGTGGACTACATTGGTTCGATCCTACTCTTGGGTCGGTAGCGAAATACGTTCAGAGACAAGTTGGAGGAGCCTCTAAACGTGCGTATGATTTCTTAAACTCTAAACTGAAATTCTGCAGATTCTAAAATTATGTATAAACTGTAAATTTGTGCCCTGATCTTGGTTCTAAGGAATGATCTATAATGTAAATAAATTTTTGTTTTCCGCTACCATAAATGATCGTTTCCTAACATGCACTTCCAAGCACTCATCACCAGTTGCAAACTCTTGGGCTCTTATTGACATGAGGAATTCCATGAATTTCACACCGTCTAGTGTCGAGAACAAGATTTGTTGGAATCCCTCACCTTTGGGGGATTTCTCTAGAAAATCGGCTTGGGAGGAAATTAGAGGAAGAAAAGCAAAAGTTGAGTGGTGTGACTTGGTGTGGCTCTCAAAGGCTATTCCAAGGTACTCTATGATCTTATGGATGGGTATAAAGGAGAGATTACCTACAAAGGACAGGTTGATGAGTAGTGGTGCTACTACTAATGCTCATTGTTGCTTTTGTAACTCGGGAGTGGAATCCCTTGACCACTTATTTTTTGCATGCCCTTTTTTGAAGTCTATTTGGAGTAAGATCCTTATGATTGCTGACCTTGGATATGTGGTTAGACCTTGGCATAATTACATTACCCATTTGGCATGGAAATGGAAAGGTAAGAGTCTAAAATTCACCTTGGGTAAGCTTTGTTTATGGGTTACGGTGTATTGGATTTGGAGGGAGCGAAATTGTAGGATTTTTGGGGGAGAATGCAAGGACACCCACACTATAATTGATACTATCAAATGTGTGGTGAGAGACAAAGCCATGGACCTTAGCAACCTTAAGACTTCCTATAAAAATAGGAAGTTAGCGGATACATGGGGCCTTTCTAGAACCATCTTCAAAGACATCCCTTCCATTACTAGTGTCAGTGATAACCAAGTGAGTGGGTGGGATGTTGTTCTTTTGATGAGAGACTAACTGACTTGTTCGTTGTTGATGTGAAAAGACTTTGTTGAGATGTTTCCTCACTTTCTTTGTCTACTTCGCTTTAAGCCTACTTCATGTCTCATGGTTTGTGTTTTTGGAGCCAAACCTAGGGGATTATCCTGAGGTTGGTTGTTTTAGTGTCATCCTTAGGCATTTGTTTATTTTTTTTACCCTACACGGGGGATGTCTTGATGTAGGTTGGCCACCTTTTATTAGGCCTTTGTAAATTCTTCTCTTAATGCAATTTACTTACTTAACAAACGAGAGAGAGAGAGAGAGAGAGAGAGAGAGAGAGAGAGAGAGAGAGAGAGGTACACTATGACTATGGTAGGTTGACAAAGGATTTGTCACTCCTGGGTACAGGAGAAATTATCTCGGTGAGATATTCAGTAAAAGGCAACGACCTTAAATCTGTGGCCTCAATGGAATCGAGTTGTTGCTCGTTTGGTCAATTGGTTTGATAACCGAATATGAATACGTCAAGGCGATTCATACTTGAAGCTGACACCATTTCTGTGCTTCAAACCTTATTGAGATAATAGATGATGAAAGTTTGAATTGCACGGTAACCATACCGTTGATAGGTAGCTAATTCGCTGAATTCAAATCTATTGGGTGGCCTTGATGCCTTGTTAGAGGCCAATCTTAGTCTGTGTGTAATGAAACGATTAATAGGGTGTTAATCACAATATTACCCACTACTAATATGATAAGGAGCCTACATGTCACACACTTAAAAGACAATTTAAGGAAGATAATGAATAAGGGCAATTTCATCTTTTCAAGACAAAGGGGTATTTTGGTAAATCTTACAGAGCAATTAAATTTGCTGGAAGGTTGTCGCCTATGTCCAATTTTATATTGGATTTAATTTGTAAGATTACATATTTATTTAAATATATATATTGGTGTATTTATATTTTAAATATTGAATTATTACTATTGAATAATTAAATACTCATCCAACTCTCTCTTGAGCAATAAGTTATATCTAATTATTTAGGAATAAATATTAGATATTCTTAGAGAATATTTTCGGAATATTCCTAGGGACATTAGGGTTAGAGTTGCCTTATAAAAAGGGCAACTAACACTTTTTCTCTCATAAGAGAGTTTTGCCTCCCAATTTAAAAGTTAAAGAGAAAATCCCTTCTTCATCTTTGAACCACCATCTTCATTTTAGCAAATTGATCTTATGTGTATTCTTGTCTTTGTGTGGATTACCGTTTGTTCACTTCTACTTTTGAAGTGGTAGCGTTTTCTACAATCGATTGAAGGAGCCGCCCACGTTTGGTATGGAATTGAACCCTTAATGGTTCGTCTATTTCTTTATGGCATGTAAATAATGTTTAATTTGTTATAAGGATTTTGGGCTTTAGGTTTTAATCTTTCTTTTTTTTTTTTTTTTTTTTAATTTCCAATGTGTTTTGCCATGATTAATTCCTAACAGTGGTATCAAAGCCCCTTATATCATATTACATAATTTAATTTGTGCTTTTAATTGTGTGATTTGTTGATTATATGATTTGGGTTTTAATTTGATTAATTGGATTCAAAGTTGAAAATTTGCATCTACGGTTATTGATTTAATTTTTGATGGAATTGAAATGTTTGGAACCCCCGAATGCACCACTGTGAGTGGTGGTGCTTCCTACCGTGCATGGTTGTGCACGACAGTGACTTACCAAAGTAGCAGCGACACTACTATTGGCGTAAAAGCATTGCAATGCGCACACTATTGTGGCAAGCACCACATGCAACAGCGTGCAGTTGCTGCGTATTGGTGCACACAGCCTTGGCCAACACCCAAAAGGGCGTTCAGTGGTCGTGTGCAAAGGTAGTGACTAATCTTACTTGTCAAGGTTGTTTGTCAACAACCTGGTGCAACGCATGGGTGCTTGCTAAAGGCAAGTTCACTGGACAGACCCACCAGAGGATTCCATATGGATGGTAACCCTAGTGTCTATGGAATAAATCCTCTAACGGATGATAGTGCATATGATCCTTAGACTTGAGATCACCAGTGCGTCTTGTGCATCAATTGGTGTAGTTTGACACTAGCCCAACGTAGTTCTATTCAGAGCTATCAATACAGTAGTGATTGACTACATTGAGAAGTGTATCGAGATTATGGTGTACAAAATTAAGGATTTTTAAATTTAAAAAAAAAAAGAGAACATATTTCTAAATGAAAAGAAACCAAATCACGTTGAAACAAAATTTTCCATTGATTTTTCGTTGACTTTTTCAGTAAAAGAAAAGAACTGGCAAATATTGCATTTGGAAAATTAGATAAAAAAACTAGAAAACAAGATGAAGGCGGCTGGACGGCAAGGAGTGGCCATCTGAAGCCAAGCACGTTGGCAAGCCATAAGCCTAGCATCACGGCTTGAGTTGTCAGGCTTCACCAGCCTGACGCCGACGATCTAGCGTGGTTAGAATTCACTGCCTATTTCGCTAGCCACCACCCAAATCCCTTCCTACCACCATCGAGCACAACCACTGCAACCACTATAACGCCCACAATCAAAAACCACAAAACCAATTTGCACAACTCAACAAAATAAACAATAGTTGCTTTGCTTCAATTTTGTTTTTCAATTATTTAAGATTATGAAATCTTAGAGTTGGAACCCAACATTAACAAACTGGTAAGGGAGAGAAACTAATTTTTTAAGTTTTCTTAAGAAAAGAATATAAAATTAATTTAATTTTAAATTATTAAATGGAGTTTTTAACCTTTAAGTGATTTGTGTTACCAATTCTAAATGTTCTCTATTATGATAACACGTTAACAATGTAGTAACATAGAATTTCTAATTCATTAGTTCATCCTAGACTGGACCACCATAAAAGCCGACCCGGCAATTAAATAGATAATTCGGATGTTTGTTTCCTAATATCCTCTTCCGAATTCTGATCCATGAAGAGAAGTTAAAATATACTTAAAAAAAATATATATATATATATATATATATATATTCCTCTTCGATACACGTGCTTCCTTGATACCTGTGGTTGTCCGGAATATCCAATCCTCCTCCCGTAGCATCTGTCCCTCTCTTCTCTACCTTCATCTTCTAAAATAATAATTGCCTTTTTTCTTCTTTTAAAGAAATATAAAAAACAAAATAAAATGTTTGGGTTTTGTCTTTGTCGTTTCATAACTACACTATGGTGATGCTACTACTGTGATCCGACCGTACAGCTGGCTGTGTCAGTGACCGAGAAGAAATCCAAGCCAACCATCTCGAGACAAGTCCCGCCTGCGCCTGCCGCTGTCTATTACTCCTGTTAATGCCATTACACTCACTGTTGAAAAACCTGCTCAACCCCGTGATTTCAGACACGCTTCTCGCATTTATTACACTACTGCCACTCTCAACTCCACCATCAATGCTCACATGCTCCTGCTGTCTACGTATCGACTGCCATGTTGATCCCAAAGATAATCTACGGCTGTCATTTATTATCTTCTCTGACCGTAGATACAATAGATCTAACGGCTGTACATCACTCCACCTTTGGTGTAACCCCCCACCACCACCACCACCTGAGACAATGCTGATCCGGTGCTCAAATCTCCGTTCAAAACTTTTCCTATCCGCCATCAATCCATCGCCTAATAACAAACCGTCTTTTCTTGGACGGTCAAAGCATCCAACGGCTACGGCGCTATCCAGGGACTTCCTAAGCGACGACGTCGTGTCGTGAAATTGATGACGTGGCAGACATATTTGGCGTTCCCCAGCAGATGAGTGTCTACCCGAAACTCGTTTGAACTCGGGCTCTGACTCACTTCTGTTTCTTCCATTTTCTTGCGGTGGTGGTAGTATTTGGTTTTCTTCTATGAGAAGAATATCTTCTGGGTCAACTCGGTATCGACACAGAGGGCAAGTTGAGTGTGAGTCAAGCCAGGTGTCAACGCATTCAACATGAAAAGCGTGCTTACATTTAGGCAGGAGTTTCAGAACTTCAGTGAGTTCAAATCTCGTTAAACAAACGGCGCATTCTAGCCCATCTTTTTGACCTCTGAGGGAGGCAAATCTGAATATTGGGAGTGACTCGATCACGGTCCGGTCTATTCCAGAGTTTCTTCTTGCAGTTAATGATGGCGGGACTGGGCCTGTGTGGTTACCATATCTGACGCCGTTTCCGCCCTTGCAGTGTTTAGTGTAAAGAAGTAAGAGGAAGGTTATAGAGAACATGGTGGTTAAAACGCCAACTATCACGGCAATACTTGGTCTAAATGGTGAGAAATTTGTTCTCTGATTTTGTTGATCAAAAATTAATGGAGGTGAAGAGAATGAATCATTATTTGAAGGTGTGGTTTTTCTCGAATCACTATCTGCAAGGATAATGAAGAAGAAGAAGAAGAGGAAGAAGAAGAAGAGAGAGAAGAAGAGGATTCGTTTTGAAACAAGGCCCATAATTTAGTGCAAATTTGAGAATTAGGGGCAGAAAATGAAGGGGTGAAGAGATTCTACAATAGGAGTTTAGAGAAAACAATCAAACAAGATAAGACAAAAGCATCTAACTGATATATCATATATGTGTGTATTATAAATTATAATGGATGATTATAATTTTTATTAAAATATTAAAGAGAAAGGGAAATAAAATCACAGGATAGAGAAACGAGAAGAGAATCACGTACAGAGAGACAGAAAGAGAAGAGAGGTGGTTAAGGGTGTGGAAATTTAACGACCTATCGTAGTCACAGACTCACAGGCAAAACCCGGCCTATGAAAGGGGAAATGCAGATGAATAGATGTGAATTGGGGGCCTGGAGTGGAGGGATCTGAGCCTCAAATCCTGGAACCAAACACGTGATGCATGTTTTTTACTGCTTTCACCAGACCAGAAGATCGGACCCCTATTGAGAAATTGTGTTGCTTTTTCGATTCAATCTTCATGTTGCTTTTCAGACTCAATTATTTACTACTTTGTTGCCTCAATTAATTATTGATGGTCATGGTATAACTCATTATATATATATATAACACAAATGTTTTAGTAGCTAGTCTTAAGAACCTATGGTCAAAAGCATTTGTAAAAGCATTTGTGACCTCAAGATATTTTAGAACTTTCTAATAATATAAGTATCTATTAAAAAATATTTTAAATTTATTTTTCTTGTATTTTAAGATATAAAATTACTAATTAAATTTTTATATTCAAGTTTAGAAACCAAATTTTTTTTAATTGATAATATAGCTAAATTATCTAATCTTTCTTGTGACATAATTGAACACAAATAAGATTTTATTAACTCTAATTTTGAAAAACTTCTTTCTGCTGAAGCTATAGTAACATGAATAGTTAATAATATTCTATAAGCTATTCATGTATTTGGAAAAGAATTCACATTTTTTTATAAAATCTAGTATCTCAAGTGGTGTTTTAATTTTCACTTTTATAATTTCTTTAAAAACTTTTAATTCTGAATACAAATCTAAACCATCAATATCAGAGAGTATGTCATGTTTTAAAAAGTTTTCAAGATTTAATAAATGTTTATGCAAACTATCATCATCAAACAATTTTAACTATTCTATATTATAAAGGAAACCAAAATTATTACTATATATTTCAAATTGTTCAAATCTGCTTTGAAGTGAGAAAATGACATGATCAACTACATATGTGAAATAATTTATTCCAAAAGATTCTTCAACAAATAATTTTGTCTCTTCGTTTTCATTCTCATTAAATTGTTTTTTTCTTTTTATTATACGTTTTTCATGAAATTTTGATTCTATATTTATTTGCTCTGCAATCTCTTTAGCAGAAATCATAGAAGATATAAACCCAATTTCTCTATATTTTTCAAAAAATGAAGCAAGACCTTCCAACTGATTTGTTGCAACAACAATGTTCATATTTTTAGATTGTAAATATTTACTAATCATATTAATAGTAGATAACATTTTATACCAAATATTCATGCCTAATAGAAATTCAAAATTTTCAATTTCATATGTTACTAAAGAAATAGCTTCACCTTTTGTTTTAGGATCTTCACTAGTTTTTGCTAATTGATATAAAACATCTCTTATTTGTGGAGCTTGAAATTTTATTGCTTTAACACTTTCAACACGACTTTCCCACATGTTTGTGATAATGGCTTAAGTGTCAAATTAGAAACATGATCTTGCAAAATTTTTTATTGTTTTGTAGAAGAAGAAAATAATGAGTATATGCATTGTGTCACTCCAAAAAATGTAATAACATTAGCACATGAATTAGCCATACGTGACAATCACATGGTGTATAAACTGCTGTAGAATTTATATCTAATAATTTTTTTTGCACACCTTGATGTTTACCTTTCATATTAGACCCATTATCATATCCTTGTCCTCTCACATTATTTACATCAAGTTCAAGACTTTTTAATATACTTGTGAGAACATTAAAAAGGTCTTGACCAGAAGTATCATCCACTTTTATAAAATCTATAAAGTACTCTTCTATTTTTATTGAACTTATTGAAATATCTACACGTCTTAATATAAGTGGCATTTGTTCTTAATGACTTGTATCTGGGGTACAATCAAGTATAACTAAAAAATATTTTGATTCTTTGATTTTTTTTAATAATGGTATTTCTTATTTCTAATGCTAAAATATTTATCAACTCATTTTGTATATTATGACCAAGATAATGAGTATGAATTTCTCCATTTTGAATACGTCTAAGGTGTTCTTGCATTATTGGATCAAACTCAGCAATCATTTCAATTAAACTAAAAAAATTTCCATTATTTTCTTGATAAATCTCTCATTTGTACCATGAATGCCAAATTATTTTTTGAAAGATTTTTTACAACCACTATAATTCTTAATAGTACATTCTTCCACTGCTCTTTCTCTTTATTTATTTTCTCTTGTAAATATTTATCAATTGTTTTGTTTTTAAGCAATCTCATCTCAACATCAACCCAAATGTTCATATTTATAGCATGTTCATTGCTTGTTTCGTGACTTTTAAGCTTGGCACTAAGATTTTTCCAATCTCCACACCCTTCATTTGCTAATTGAATTGTATTTGCTTTTAAACTAAATAATTTACAACAATAACAAAATACTTTATTTAATTCTTTTGAATATACTAGCCATTTTCTATCATGTTTTTCTCCATTTAGTAATTTTCGAATGTAATGAATTGTAGAAAAGCGTCTAGAATTTTCATCTCTTGGAATATCTAAAACTTGTCTAATTGGACATTTCTCAACGAATAAATCACATAAGGTTGTGTCTAAATTATTCCAGTGTATCAGATCATAAATATTTTTAATAGTTGTTTCATCTTTATCATTAATATTTTCATTCTTGTTGAATGGAATCTTCTAGATTTTCATGGTACTCTTCACTAGTATTTGATGAATTTGAATTGTTATCTTTAAACATTTCTTCACAATTTTCAATTGATTTTTCATTTAAATCTTTATTTGGTTTTTCTAGCATTTGGTGTTTCGTATTAAATATTTGGTGCACCTTTTTGGGATTGAATTAGTTCTTCTATCTTTTTTTTTTCTCTTATGTTTTCCAAATCTAGATTCATACTTTTTAGTAGATATTTCTATTCAAAGAATAAATAATTTAGAGCCCTTAATATTATTTTGCTAAAATAAAAATAATTATAAAAATTAAGAAGGAACTTTAGCACCTGATTTATGCTCTTGATTTTGCTTTTTGTTGTTCTGATACTCTAAAATCTTATATTATTACCCTGCATAAAAATAATAATGTAAATCACTTCACTTGATCAAATATAAAGTAAAATGAGTTGACAATGCTAAAAGTAAAATGATTTAGAGCCCTTAATATTACCTTTCATAAAAATAATAATGTAAATCACATTCACTTGAGAAATTTACGTCAATAGAGTAATGGAGATGAGGAAGGAGAGACAAGAGATGAGAACACTGGGACTTGAGAGTAAACCGAGTTGAGAATGCTAAGAGTAAAAGATGAGAAAACTTTAAGTAAAATGAGGTTTTATATAAGAGATTGTCATTCGGATTTGGGAGAGAGAGGAGATTGTGATTTGAAATTTGAGAGTTGTAGCAAGCAAGGTGAAGGTGTTTCAACTTTCAACGGAAAAATGAGCCGCAAAATGTGTTTCAAGTTTAGAGATAGACATATGTGATATGACATATGGTGGGATTGATGGGAATTGGGAAATTATAAATATATTAAAAAAATACTTAAAAAAATAATTATAGGTAGAGATAGGCATAGGCGATAGTACATATGGTGGGATTGATGAGAATTGGGAAATTATAAATATATTAAAAAATACTTTAAAAAATAATTTTGGGCCTTCTTTTTTACCCTTTTTTTTGGAAGCCCTAGGCAGGGGCCTTGCTTGCCTAGGGCTTAAGCCGGGCCTATGTTTTAGGGTGTGTTTGGTTGGAGGACATTGCACATTACTTCAGTAATATTATCTTATATGATTTACGTTACCATATTTGGCTGTCAAGTAATATAAGATTTCGGTAATCCTCCAATATCAATAGTAATCATTGTTGGTTATATTATATAGGTGAAATTTGAATATCACAATTTTCTTAAGTATTATAAGATTACTTAGTAATCTTAATTTTTTTTACAAGTTTACCCATAACTATTAAAAATTTTGGACAATAATGCCCTTGTTTTAAAAATAATTTACAAAAATATTCACGGACTATTTTATTCTTATACACAATATTTTTAGGACATTATTACCCTTACACTTCCATCGAATTACCCAAGATAGATAGCCGGATCTGGCCATCATGGGCGGCGGCTGATTATCGGCCATCGTCACTGGACACCAACGTCGTGGCTGGAATGGTGCACAATTGACCGGATTTGGCCATTTCTGACAAGATCTCTAGCCAAAAACAGCCTGATCGCCATGCCTTTACCTGTTTCCTATTGGAGTAGGTGCCCTAGAGCCAATCAATTATTGTGGAATTGACTATTTGAAATAATGTTTATTAATCAATAAAAAGGCATTGTCCACTATATCACGTAAATCATATTATGTGTATTGATATATGTCCTTAGGATGGTAGAACCGTGACGAGGGTATTAAGTGTTTCAAATCTTGATAATGAGAACCCCATGATCATATATGGTGGCCATTCTAGAAATGTCCGTAGCTCTAGTATTATTCTGACCAAGGACACAGATAATACAGTAAGGCTATCATAGTGTTGAACGACTCTATCGAAAGGCAGTGACTGATCTTACTTGTCAAGGTTGTTTGCCGACAACCTGGTGCGACACATGGGTGCTTGTTGTAGGCAAGTTCACTTGACAGACCCACCAGAGGATTCCATATGGATGGTAACCCTAGTGTCTATGGAATAAATCCTCTAAACGATGGTAGTGCATGTAATCCTTAGACTTGAGATCACCGGAGCGCCTTGTGCACCAATTGGTGTAGTTTGACAATAGCCCAACATAGTTCTATTCAAAGCTATCAATACGGTAGTGATTGACTACATTGAAAAGTGTATCGAGACTATGGTGGATCGACAAAGGATTCATCACTCCTGGGTACGGGAGAAGTTATCTCACTGGGTAATTCAGTAAATGGCAATGACACTAAATCTGTATCCACAGTGAGATTGAGTAGATGCTCAATCCAATTTAATATTCCTGTCATTAGTCTAGTAACTGAATACAAACATGTCGAGGATATCTGAGATTGACATTATTTCATTACCTCAGTCTCGATGAGATAACAGTTGATGAAAAAATTTGATTGTACGATAACCATATCGTTGACAGGTTGCAGTTTCATTGAATCCGAATTTAACAGGTGGCCATGATGCCTTGCTAGGGGCCAATCTTGGTCTGTGTGTAGTGAGATGATTAATTGGTATCAATCGCAATACTACACACTGCTGATATGATGAGGAGCCTACGAGTCACACACTTAGAAGATAATTTAAGGATCAATTTGTGAGAAGGGTATTTTCATCTTTCAAGATGAAAGGGTATTTGGTAATCTCACAGTACAATTAAATTTGCTAAGATTGTTGCCTGTATTTAATTTTAATATCAAAATTAAATTAGTGAGATTATATTTAAATATATCTATGTATATATATTTAAATGAATTATTATTATTAATTAAATGTTAATATATTATTATATATATATTAATTGATTTTAATTATAGTAATAATTAATTAATTAAAATACCATAAAGGGTGTGTTTGGTTACAAGGGTGAACTAGGGTTGTAGCCCATGGTTATTCCTAAGTGGAATAGGGTTTTAATTATTGCACTATATAAGTGCAACTTAAAATTAAAACAAATAGAAACATTCATTCAATTAAAACCCTAGCCACCCTCTCTCTCTCTCTCTCTCTCTCACGTTTTCACCTTTGTGTGAAAAGAAAAAAAATTATTTTTCTTTTCATTGTTCTTGATTCTTGAAGCCAGCAATTGTTCTAACAAAACAATTGTCGGCTCTGCGGATTCTCCAAACATCAGTATGAACTAAATCCTTGTATGGATTTGTTTTTAATACAGCTTTATTTTACGTTTCAATTTATGCATGAAAACGTTATAATCTGTAGTCAGATTTTGGTTTTGTGTAATTGATCGATTCGTCTTTGTTTTATATTCTGCCTTTTCCACTGCGCGAATCCGGTCAATTACTAACAGTGGTATTAGAGCCTCGGGTACCAGATTATAATGTTTAATCATTGATTGATACATGTTGATGCATAAATTGATTGTTTTTTAAATCTGTAAAATTTTGTTTAATTCATCAATTTACTAATGATGTGTTGATGAGTTATTTTTGGTTGGTTGATGTCCTGGTCGAATGCTTATGCATTCGATTCGATTAGGATCCATATCGTTATGTGAAAAATTGCAAAAAGGGTTACTGTGCGATTCACTGTTTTGCGTCGAAATAAAACTTCGCCGCAGCATCAAAGTCTTTGGAATGTTTTGTGTTTTCTAGAAGTTTATGGTATTTGCCGTGGCAAAATAAAACTTCACTGCAGCAACCATGCGTGTATGAACTTTGCCGGGGCGAATAATTTATTTGCCGTGGCAAGAAAGCTACTGTTCTATTTTGCCTTTCTATTTTTCGCACAGGAGACCAAAATGTAGTTTTTGAACCTATAAAGCCAATAATAATTCTACACATATAAAATGGGTAATTTAATAATTCCACCCACCCAAATTCAAAATGTTAATTTTGGATGTATGCAATATTCTTGTTTGAAATTGCATGGTGCTTGGTACATGAGCCTTAGACTTTTGGTATGTTTTTGTAATTTTGGGTTTGCTTGTAATTTTATAAAGAAATAAGACCTGCGTGTCTTGCCTCTCTCTCTTCTATCTCCATGTATTTCTTCTTCTCATCTCACTCCCCTCGTATAGAACGCGAGGTTTCTATTTTATCGATGTAAATTAGAATATGATTTTTATTATAAAATACTTTGTAATGATCATGAAGAAGAAACGAAGGAGCTATGAAGAGGATTAACTTGAAGACCCAAGATTTAGTTTTAAACCCCTAGGTTGACCCACCGATTCCTGTAGGCTCGAGAAAATTAGTTTTAGTGGGCCATGTACCAACACATTTTATTTTGTTTAGAATGCATGCTAAGGTGAATGTTCAATAACATGCCAAACAATGACATTCTAACAAAGATAATAATCTGGTGAGACATTAAATAAAAACCCTCAACTTAAGTATATTAAGTCACGTATGCCTTCCATCACCATGGTCTTAATCAAACCACTGTTTGTCGGAACCTTGTTCGCCAAAGCAAAGGGTATACTTCTACCAGTGGGAGGTTAAAATTCATTGGAGTTTTCCTTAATGGTGATGGGTCGACTTAAAATGACAGCTTTGCTTGTTCGCCAAAGCGAAGGTTGATAAACACGTCATAGACACAATAGAGAAGTACACTCGTTGTGTGTACATGGTGACATGTAGTGTCCACTCTACGGACACTGGGAATCACACTTGAGGACAATGGCTTCGGTCATCCTCTTGTGTGATTGACTTGTTGGCTTACTCCACATTTGAGGTTGGTAATGGGAACTATCAACTGGTGTGGATTAAGTTTGTTAGCCTACCTAATCAACCCATTTTGGCTTGTTCACCAAAGCGAAGGTTTGAAATGGGCTAGATGGGATCTCAGTCCATTAGGAAAGCCAACGAGCTTTCCCGAGTTAATAGTGAGGGCTATTGGCTTGAGGAAAATAGTGGGAGCGTTTATTTAATAAAAGGTCTTATTAAATAAAAATAAACATGATAATAATTTTGCTTGATTCTGAACTTTGTAGATTCACTTAAATTGAGCAAAATGATCCTAACATCACTGCGACAAATCATTGAACTGGGAGAAAAATGGAATGGTGAGAATTTTGTTGGCTGGTATAGAAGTATAAACGATATACTTCAGTCAGGCGATAAATTATACACCATTGAGCAGGCTTTGTCACCAGAGCCTATTGATAGTTTTATCCATGAGGCTGAGTATGTATATGTGAAGCATACACATGATGCGAAAGCAAAAATGACTAGATACATTATGCTTGAATCAATGACACCATTACTGCGACAATAGTGCTAGAAAATGGACTTGGCTTATATTCTTCATTTTCTTCAAAGAAATGAGAAGTATATGGTGTCTCATTCATTATTCAGATATAGGATGGAAGAGGGTACCAAAATTGGCAATCATATACTCAAGTTGACCGAGTATATGAACAAGCTTGAGATTTTGGGATACAGACTTAATGAAGGTTTAGCAATAGACCTAATATTATAGTCTTTGCCAGATTCTTACTCTCAATTTGTCTATGACTTCATTGAGGATGATAAGAAGAATACCCTTTCCGAGCTTCTATATATGTTGAATGCTACTGAGTCAGGCATGAGAATGTCAGAAACATTGACGTTGGTTAAAGCCAACTCAAGTGAGAAGGTAAGGGCTCAGAAGTCGTTGGAAGGAACTGTTAAAGATAGAAAGGGCGTTTATCCTCACTGTGGGAATCCCAGCCACTGGAGGAAACATTGTAAGGCCTTTCTATCAAAAAAGGAAGAAGAATGTTACTTCTTCGTCAGGTATGTTCTTGATTGAGATTAACTTCTCTCGTCAACATCTTGGGTCATTGACACAGGATGTGGTACTCACATTTGTTCTAATGTGCAGGGACTACGGCAGAGTAGATTGCTCACCAAGGGAGAGGTGGACCTACCAGTTGGAGATTGAGCACATGATGCTGTATTAGCTGTAGGATCTTATTGTCTAATTTTGCCTACAGGCTTGTTACTTGGAACTTGTGGATTGTTATGATGTTCATTCAGTTTCTAGAAATAATTTTTCTGTGTCTACTTTGGACAAGTAAGAATATTGCTTTACTAATGGATTGTTGTCTTTTAGTATAAATAATATTCCATGGAACTGTTTTATAATAATATTTTTTCAAAAAATAGACAATAAGAATATTCTCAAAGTCACACCTACGCCGAATGTGGCAAGTTGAGTTAAACATATTTGAGGGAATGTGGGAGTTAGGTCCATGATGAGGTTTTTGTGATCTACCCACATAATTCTAGGGTTATGCCCTAGAGACTATGACTCACACACTAGACCATGTACCGCCAAGGTCTATAGATAAGACTTCATATAAACAATGGAGTGGGCTAAATCCTAACTTGTCTGATATAAGGATTTGGGGTTGTGAAGCTTATGTCAAGAAATTGACGTCGAACAAGCTGGGCCCAAAATATGAGAAATGCATTTTTGTGGGGTATTGGCGTGCTGTCGTAGGCACCAAGAATTAAAACCTTCCGAACCAAACTACTGAACTGTAAGTAGGGTAAGCAAGGGTCGATCCCACGAAGAGTGTCTAGCCGAATTTTCTTTGATGTGAAAAAGGCTAGGGGGTTTGTGTAAAAACAGAAAACAATCTCAGCAAAAACAAAAAACAATTTAATTCGAATTCAATCAAAATGACGAACTTGGTCTCTGTCAACATCCACCATCGGAATCTTACAACTGATCATTGATGCAAAGATAATCAATTCACACATTGAATATTCACCGTTGGAACTAATTTCCTATCTCTCCTTAATTATAATTAATCAGGAAACAAGCGATCCTAATTAATCTTACCCCTAAACAACCCTAGACAAGCGCTCAAGATTTAATCTAGTGGCAACCTTAAGAATTAGAGAGATCGATGAAGCTAAACAACACAAACACAAGCGGTTGTATTTAATTTAGATGAATGTTCTTCGTAAGGTTACTAATTCCTGACGCAGCAAATTACTAACCCTAATTGCTTCACAAGTTGGAGGGATCAAACAATTACGGATTTGATATCAAACTTAGCATTTCAAGAAAGAGAATATCAATCAACAACATCTTTATTTGATTCCGAGGTTTCCGTTTCCTTCGACCAAGTTACAAAAGTTTTAGCCGCTCATGACCATAATTAAAAACTCAAAAGAGAAAGAAAAATTCCCGCAAAGAGAAGAGAGAGGCGTGGCCCCTTCAAACCTAATCTGATCTCCCTTTTAAAATCCGATTTTAGAATTCGAATCCCACTCAATCTCCTAAAAGAAATATTCTCCTATCCTAAAATAACATTAATCCTAATTTAATTCTAATTGGAAATAAAATAAAATAGAGTCCTAATAAAATAGGAAAGTGGTGTTTCCAGCTGTAATTTTCGTGCAGCATGTATGTCTTCAAAACGTGCAATAATAGACTGACTTGCATAACAAGTCAGAACGCTCCAGGACGTCGGCAATGCAGGTGCGTCAACTTCAAGCTCGATTACAACCTTTATTCAGCTAGTATCTCTAAAAACTCAAAACATGAAAGTTTTAGATCTCTTTCTTAGCGTTCCACAGCATTTGGAATCATCTCAATCAGAGCTCATATGAGAGAATGATGCCCAGAATACGAAGCAGTGGCGAAACTGTCCGAATTCCCCTAATTAATTCCGTTTTTCAATTAACACCTCCATTTGCTTCCTAAACCAAAATAAAGTAATAATGAGTACAATTAGGAAACAAATACATATAAAAGACTGAACATTAAGGGGGTTAAATATGACATTTTGCATTCCCATCAAGTATCCTAGGGAAACCAAATGATACTATTTCTACCACCCAGAAGAGCATTGAATTTTTGTCACTCGTACTAGTGTCTTCTTAGAAAATGAATTTTTCCTAAGAAGTACTAGTGGGAGAAAAGTTAAACTCGATGAAGTTCTAGAACCATGAGATGCATTAGACCAATGACGAGATGGTGTGCCACAAGAGGTGGTTGAACATCGTGAGGAGGTCACTTCACAATCTGTGGATCAAAGTGAACCACCTCAAGTAGCACAGGAGCTACGTAGGTCTAGGAGAGTATGTCATGAGCCAGAGAGATACGGTTTTCTCGTGACTCAACATGGTGACGTACTAGTCTACTAAGACAATGAACCCAGAACCTACGATGAAGCTGTACGGATCCAAATTCCGTTAAATGGCTTAAAGCCATAAAATCTGAGATGGACTCCATGTACCAGAACCAGACATGTTTTCTAGTGAATTCACCTGAAGGGGTAAAACCCATAGGGTGTAAATGAGTCTTCAAGAAGAAGACTGACATGGATGGTAAGGTGCATACCTATAAGGCACGACTGGTTGCCAAAAGGTTTCATACAAATTCATGGTATTGACTATGAAGAAATATTTTGCCAGTTACCATAATTTAATCCATCTCGATTATGTTTGTGATTGCTGCATATCATGACTATGAGATTTGGCAAATGAATGTCAAAACAGCTTTCCTGAATGAAAACCTTGAAGAGAATGTGTATATGGCACATCCCAATGGCTTCGTTCTTGATGGACAAGATAAAAGGATATGCAAGTTGCAAAGGTCCATTTATGGACTCAAACAAGCTTCAAGGATTTGGAACATTCATTTCGATGAAGCCGTAATTCGGTTTTATCAAGAACGAAGGCGAGTCCTGTGTTTACAAAAGGGTGAGTGGGAGCGCAATGGCATTCCTAGTGTTGTATGTCGATGACATATTTTTTATCAGGAATGATATACCGAGCTTGCAGTCGGTAAACACTTGGTTATCCAAGTGATTCTCCATAAAAGACTTAAGAGAAGTAGCTTACATTCTCGGAATGAAGGTCTATCGTAATAGATCAAGAAGTTTGCTTAGCCCAAGTCAAAGTACATAGACAAGGTACTGAAGAGATTCAGTGTTAAAGAATCCAAGAAGGGATCCCTTTCGGTGGCACATAATGTCTATCTCTCTGAGGATATGTGTCCTAAAGCATTCATTGAGGGAGATAGAATGAAGAGGATCCCACATGCTTCAGCAAGTGGATCCATCTTGTATGCTCAGATTAATGTCTCATGTGCATCAAGCACTTGTAGGGGATATCAATCGGATCCAAGAGAGTGATGTTGTGATTGCATGCTCGAACTGATATCTTATGTGTATTAAGCACTTGCAGAAGATATCAATAAAACTTAGTGAGCAATGTGTTATGTACTCAGATTGATGTTTTATGTGTAATCAGCACTTGTAGAAGATATCAATCAGATCCAAGTGAGTGACACTAGATTAGTGTCAATGGACATCCTTAAATACCTAAAAATAGGCTAAAGATATGATCTTGGATTATGGAGGGGAAGATGAGCTCACTATAAGAAGATACATTGATGCTAATCTCCAAACAGATAAAGATGATTTCGCTTACAATCTGGGTTTATATTTTGTCTCAATACAGTTGTAGTAAGCTATAAGAGCTCGAAGTTAAGTACTGTAGCGGATTCTACGATTGATGCTAAGTGTAATGCATTGTTTAATATAGCCATATAGGCGGTTTGGATCAGGAAGTTCATTACTGAACTTGATGTGGTTCCAAGCATTGTTGATCCAGTAAAGTTCTACTGCGATAACAATGGAGCCATTATTGTGGCTGAGGAATCATGGTCTCACCAGTAATCCAAACACTTACTTAGTCGATTCAATCTGACCTGAGAAGTCAATCAGAAAGAGAATGTGCAGATTTGCAGAATACCTACTAACCCACTGTTGAAGTTTTTGTTGGAGCAGAAGCATGATGAGCACTTGGGTCATTCGATGTTAAATACATGAATGATTGGCTATAGTGCAAATGGGAGATTGTTGGAGTAGGTGCCTTAGAGCTAATCAATTATTGTGGAATTGACTCTTTGAAATAATGTTTATTAATCAATAAAAAGGCATTATCTACTGTATCACGTAAATCATATTATGTATATTGATATATGTCCTTAGGATGGTAGAACCATGACGAGGGTATCAAGTGTTTCAAATCTTAATAGTGATAACCCTATGATCACATATGATGGCCATTCTAGAAATGTCCGTAGCCCCAGTATTATTCTTACCAAGGACACAGATAATACGGTAAGACTATCATAGTGTTGAACGACCCTGTCAAAAGACAATGACTGATCTCACTTGTTAAGGTTGTTTGCCGACAACCTGGTGCGACATATGGGTGCTTGTTGTAGGCAAGTTCACTGGACAGACCCACCAGAGGATTCTATATGGATGGTAACCCTAGTGTCTATGGAATAAATCCTTTAACGGATGATGGTGCATGTGATCCTTAGACTTGAGATCACCGGAGCGCCTTGTGCACCAATTGGTGTAATTTGACACTAGCCCAATGTAGTTCTATTCAAAGCTATCAATACGGTAGTGATTGGCTACATTGAGAAGTGTGTCGAGACTATGGTGGATCGACAAAGGATTCATCACTCTTGGGTACGGGAGAAGTTATCTCACTAGGTAATTCAGTAAATGGGAATGACACTAAATCTGTGGCCACAGTGGGATTGAGTTGATGCTCAATCCAATTTAATATTCTTGTCATTGGTCTAGTAACTGAATACAAACATGTCGAGGATATCTGAGGTTGACATTATTTCTGTACCTCAGTCTCGATGAGATAACAGTTGATGAAAGGATTTGATTGCACGATAACCATATCGTTGACAAGCTGCGGTTTCACTGAATCCAAATCTAACGGGTGGCCATGATGCCTTGCTAGGGGCCAATCTTGGTCTGTGTGTAGTGAGATGATTAATTGGTGTTAATTGCGATATTACACACTACCGATATGATGAGGAGCCTACGGGTTGCACACTTAGAAGATAATTTGAGGATCAATTTGTGAGAAGGGTATTTTTGTCTTTCAGGACGGAAGGGTATTTTGGTAATCTCACAGTACAATTAAATTTGCTAAGGTTGTTGCTGTATTTAATTTTAATATTAAAATTAAATTAGTGAGATTATATTTAAATATATCTATGTATATATTTAAATGAATTATTATTATTAATTAAATGTTAATATATTATTATATATATTAATTGATTTTAATTATAATAATAATAATTAATTAATTAAAATACCATAAAGGGTGTGTGTGATTGCAAAGGTGAACTAGGGTTGGAGCCCATGGCTATTCCTAAGTGGAATAGGGTTTTAATTGTTGCACTATATAAGTGCAACTTAAAATTAAAACAAATAGAAACATTCATTCAATTAAAACCCTAGCCACCCTCTCTCTCTCTCTCACACATTTTCACCTTCGTGTGAAAAGAAAATTTTTCTTTTTCTTTTCATTGTTCTTGATTCTTGAAGCAGACAATTATTCTAGCAAAACAATTGTCGGTTCTGTGGATTATCTTCATGTAGACTTTCGTGAGTACGATCCTACATTGGATCGATTAGTGAAGAATCACGTGAATAGTATTTGTGAACAGTGTATGTGAATAGTAAACAATGAACAGTAGCCGGTGAACAGGTTCGTGTCCGAAATCAGAGATATTCGGAGGAGCCTCCAAACATCGGTATGAACTAAATCCTTATATGGTTTTGTTTTTAATAAAGTTTTATTTTATGTTTCAGTTTATACATGAAAACATTATAATCTGTACTTGGATTTTGGTTTTGTGTAATTGATCGATTTGTTTTCGTTTTATATTCTGCCTTTTTTCGCTGTGTGAATCCGGTCAATTACTAACATTTCTAGCTAAATCGATGGATCTAGTTGTTTCTGACTAGATCTATGGCTGTTACCGGCCAAAAGACCACATCTATGACCGTTAACGGACTTGGATCTGGCCAACAATGGCTTGGGTGGGTGAGTGGGGATGATTTTGTTAAAATTTAAACTTTTATTGTGGCTCGGGTGTTTTAGCAAAATCTCAAAAGTAAAGGGTTAAAAAAATAGTTCAAATAATGATGATAATAATAATATTAAAAAATAAGGACAATTCAGTAATCTATATAACATACCCACCAATTTATTCCTCCTAGTCAAACATATCATTGTAACATATCCATTAATTTATTCTAATCTAACCAAACACATTTAATATAACATTCTCAATAATCTTTAAGGTAATCTATCTTCTCATTAATATAACATTCTCTAAACTAAACGCACGCTTAGGGAAGTGGGTTTTAACCTCTCTTTTCATTTGGATTTGGATCATCTTATTCTTATGGTGGTTTTGCCTTAGAGGTGGGTAGGGACCAGTCACTCATGGGCAATCCCATGAGCTAAATGAGGACCCAGACCGGTCCTATGGGCCTAGACAATTTTTTCCCCCCTGATCTTTTTTTTTTAATATTTTGGGGGCAAAATAAAATTTTGTGGGGGGGTTTTAGTATTTTTTTAGGGGTAGATTAGTAAGTTTCTAAAAATTTAATTAATTTTAAAAAATAATAAATTAATTAATAGTTAATTTTAATTTTTAACATAAATTCACGTTTCACACATTCACGCTTCACAAATAAACAATTAAATAATTTTTTTTAATTAAATTATTCATTTTCATCGTCAACAATATTTACATCATTCAAATTTGTATTCCTAAAGAGTTCGAGTAGTTTAGGATCTTCAGGGTGCTGTTGTAGTCTTCTTTTTGCATGAGTCCAATCCCGTAAACACGTTATCACTTCAATCATCTCATCGGTTAAAGAACTTCTTCTGTCTTCAACAATCCGACCACTCGTTGAAAATGTTGACTCGGATGCAATTGTAGAAACCGGCACAGATAAAATGTCACGTGCCATTTGGGCTACAATCGGGAATCGACTTTCATGTTGGTTCCACCACTGAAGAATATCCATATCATGTTGCTCCTTCATCGTCATAAAGGACAGGTCCACTTGTAGCTCATTTGGTCCATGTATATATGAGCTAGAGCTGCTACTCCTGCCACATTCCACATACATCCACTTGCTCCATCCTTGACGGAGGGCTGCATTAAGGTCCGGATCCCCTCTCCTAAAAGTTCCACTTCCATTGTACCTATTCTCATATAAAGAAAAAAGACTATCCAATTTTTGTTTAAGGTCAGTTAAATAAGACGTATAATCATATCCTAAATGTTGGCCTATCTCAGTAATTATACAGTTAACTATGTGTAATTTAAACCTAGGATCTAGAACAAGGCCTAATCCATATAAGAATGGAATATCTAACCAATATCTCTTATATTTTTTCTTCCATATTTAAAACAATTTCACTTAAAATATTATTATATCTATATTGAGCAAAAGTTTTAGCAATTTGAAGTAAAATATCTAATACCAAATTAGTAGTTGGATAATAAATACCACTTAATGTATTAGTAGCATCATACAAAATTTGAAGAAATGAATAAAAAAGTTCACAAACTACCCAATCATCATAGCTGACAACTTCCTCTGAACGGTTTTTCCAGTTGACGAAATCTGTAATTTGTTTCGCGGTTGGCAAAGCTTTTTCCAACATCAAGTAGGTAGAGTTCCAACGGATAGGCATGTCTGTACATAACTTCAAAGGTCGAACCGGTGGGTCATCTTGCTTACAATATTTGATGTACTCCTGCCATCTTTTATTGCCACCACTGACGATAAATCCGAAAGCTCTGCGCACCCTCTCCATCTTCGAATGTATAGCATCTAAACCTGCTTTAACTATCAAATTGATGATGTGGCAAACACATCTCTGGTGAAAAAATTTGTCTTCACGACACGGATCCAATCTCTTTTCAAATAAAGAGATTGACGCGGTGTTAGCAGCTGCATTATCAAGCATTAGCGCTATAACTTTATCAGTTAATAAATATTCTTGCAAAACTTCAAGAATTGTAAAATAAATAGTTTCAGCACTATGTTTTTCATATAATAGTTTAAAATCTATCAATTTTTGTTGTAAACCCCAATTATGATATAAGAAATGTACTGTGGCAGTTAAAAAATCGGTTTTTGATCTACAAGCCCATGTGTTTGATGTAAGTGCAATAGATATATTCCTAAAATTTTGAAATTCGTTTTTAAGTTTATTATTTATTTTGTTATAAAGTTTTAGTATATCTCTTCTACTTGTAGTTCTACTAACAGGGTTATATGCTGAACAAAATGCAGTTTTAACCACATGAATAAAAAAAGGATTTTCAGATAAACAAATGGGAGAGTCCGTAGCAACTATATATCTTGCTATTTCCTCTTGTTCAACATGTGCATTGTATTGCCATGTTGAGAGAGTTGAGGATTGTGGATTAAAATTAAGTTGAGTTTAAATTTGTCTACCTGATCCGCTTGAAGATGCATCGGGCAACTGCATTATTTGGGGGTGCTTCTTCTCCACGTGTCGTCGCATTGTCGAAGTTCCCTTCTCAGTGCTAATAATGGTTCCATAAAAATTACATACCCCACATGATTCTTCCCCTTCCACATTTGTCTATGGCCGTTTTGATTTGGTGAAGTATCGCCATACATTGGACACGACCCTCTTTGACGATCGAGGGGGTTAGGCTATGCCTATGCCCGTTGACTCGCAGTTCACATGTGTTTGGCTACACCTCGTCCCAATCGAATGTGGTTGTGGAATTGCAATTGCTTCCTCTTGAGGAAATGGTGAAAATGGATTGAAGCCTTCTATTTCTTCGGTGGATGGAACGTAAAATTGATTTGGGGAAGCCATTACAAATTTATGATAAAATAATAAATAATTAAAATGAAAAAGAAATTAAATAATAATATGAAATTATGATGATATTGAAAAATAGAAAAAAATTGAATAATATAATAAATTATATGAATAAATTATAAATATAAATATAAATTGAATGAGAAATTGATTGGAGATTTGGAGTAGAGAGATTGAGAGAATGAGAGATTGATTGGTGTGGAAAAAATGAAAGATTTTAGGGTTATTTATAGTGTAGTTGTCGGGGGATGAAAAAAAGAAGTTATAATTTATATTATAACTTATAACCGTCGTGACCTGCTGCCACCAACGGTTATTTAAAACTTTTTTTTGTTAAATAAATTTTGTAAAATTTTTTTTAGCCCTCGTATTTTATGTTTATGTTAAAATTGACAGAGGGTTTTATGTAATTTAATAGGGACTATATTGAAAAAAAAAAATTGGCCCAGGCTTGGGACCGGTCCCAGGCCCGGCCCCTCCTCCTTAGGCCTGGTCCCGTTTTGGGACCAGGCCTCCTAGGACCGGTCCTAGGATTGGGTTTTAGGGCCCAATCCCAAATGCCCACCTCTATTTTGCCTCTTTATTTAGGTTCCCTAAGTCCTTTATTTTTGTCCCAACAATTATATTAGAGCATTTGAATTATTGACAATGCATTTAAATTTTTTTAATATCTTTTTTTTTTTTTTTTGGTAAGTAATTTTGTTAATACCGAAATGTATTAATAATGTAAGCTACAATTAATGTTATAAGGACCTTAACTAATGACTCAAAAAATTTATATCATAGTCAGTGCAGGAAAAGTGGACAAGGATCCCTTTTTTTTTTTTTTTCATCCATGTTTCTCCTTGAATTTTTATTATCTTTTGAAATGTGTAAGATAAAACTTTCAAGGGTTAAGGTTTGAACTTGAACTTTCTCTCACAGTTGTACAAATTTTACTTCTAAAATATTTTTTCCTCTTTCTTTCTAATCAATTTTATTTATCTTTTATCACTTTTCCTTTGAAAACTAATGAATAAAGCAAATAATTTTCTTTTAGGTAAAACAAGAATTTAACAAAGGCTGTAATTACAATCCAACATGTAACGTTTTTTCTCCCAATATTTTATTTAAATTTTATAAAAGTTCTATGTTATTAAAAAGGGAGAATGACCTTTTCCCACCCAAGGTTTGGCAAAACAACACTTTCCCACCCTCCAAGTTTCAAAAAGACAGTTTCCCTCCCACCATCTGTTAACTTTAACTGAAGAAAGATAAAACGGTAAATAAAGGGTTATTATGTCATTTTATCCCCTATGTATAAACTTAAAAGAAAAAATAGAAACCCAAATTCAAACCCTTATACCCTTCTTCCCCAAAATCCTTTAACCCCAAAACCCATTGGCAATAGTGGATGGTTGAATTCGATCAAACGAGATCTCAAAGTTTTACAGTTGGAAAACTTAAAGATCGCACCACCTCTGCTTGTGCTAGAAGTCGTGGTGGATGTTGTTGTTGTTGTGAAGGTTGTAGATATTGCGTTTGATGCGGTAGTGATGGTGGTTGATTTTGTGGAGGTTGTGTCATTATAGTGGAGGATTTTGGGGCAGTGATGACGAAGGTTAGGGCACAAAAAGAAAATGGCGTGGAGAATTTTGGGGCGGTATGCTCCAAATTGCGTGCCCTAAAAGAATAAACAAAACCTGGTGGAAGCTCTTCAATGTCAGCATACTTTTTGGAGAGAGAAATCTCGGGTTTCTTGGTTTAAAGAGGGAGATAGATGTTCCAAATACTTCCATAATTGTGCAAAGATTAAACATGCTCAATCTTTCATTCATGCCCTCTCTATTAATGGTGTTTTAGTAGAAGATAAGCAAGGAAGAAAGATAAAAGTGGGATTGGGATTGGGATTTTTTCTTTTAGGAGGTGAAGAACTTGAAGATTTTTAAGTTGGCCAGAATGCACCCACCGATTTCGACCAACTTTTTTTCAGTTTTTTATTTTTATTTTTTAACTTTTATAAATTTTTTTTCAGCTTGGATATGGATTTAAATTAAAAGGTATTTTCGTTTTTATACTAATTATCAACTGATTTTACTAATGTTTCTTAACAATGGGTGGGAAAGTATCGTTTTGAAACTTTGGGTGAAAAAGTGTGTTTCACTAAACTTTGGGTGGGAAAAATACAACCTTGCATGTTATTTTGAGTTCTTTGGTTTTTGAACTTTTCAGAAATTTAGAATTTCGTAAAGGTTATGACTATAGTTGAGTGATTTTTTCGGGTATTTTGTTTTAATTTATTATATAATTCTATGTTATTAAAACAAAAAAACAAAAAAAAAATTACAAATTGGTTTTCTATTTTTCAATATTTTAGATTAAATACTATTTTATATGTTCCCTTGTCACTTAATATTGGTCATTTATGTGAGAGAAACAATTCACGCCAAGTTTAGTACGGTTTTAAAACTCGGCCCGGGGTCAAACTCGACAAAGTGGCTAGGTCTTGGGTTGACCGGTTTGATCGATTTGATCGCCAGGTCAAATCGATGATGTCAGCATGTAAAAAGGTTTGAAATCTAGCAAAAACAACCCTAAAAATTCCCATAAGTCCGTACAGGTTTGAAATCCTGCAAAACACCCAAATTACACCGCTGGCATCGACAACCTAGGCCAAGTAGGGCTTGTTTCTGGCTTCGAAAACACACCTCATGACCACGAAAACTCTCCCTTTAGCCTGCTAACCAAAACCCTTCTCACTCTACCACCGATTTATTTTTGTGGTTTACTCACCAGAAATCAGCTCTATCGCACCTTTCGACTCGCCGACCCTTCCTCTTCAAAAGCCTCAACATCCCAACCACCTGTTAGTGAATGACCCAGTTACGCAGCAGAAAACAAAAAAACATAAACTACATGGATCGTTCCTTAGAACCAAGATCCGAGTACAAAAATCACAGTTTATACATAATAAGAATCTGCAGAAAAATCAGTTTGAAGGTTAGAAACCATATCCACATTTGGAGGCTCCTCCAAGTTGTCTCTAAACGTATTTTGCTACCGACCCAAGTGTAGGATCGAACCGACGAAGTCCACACGAAGACAATCGCAAGGAACTAAGGAGGGATTTGCTAGATCCTCCTTAGCCTTAAGAAACAAGAAGAAAAATCAAAAAGGAACTTTGATTCTTTGCAAAAGCAAAACTGGCGTGAGAGTGAGGGTGTTTTGGGGCTGTGTATTCTTCTTTTCAATGAAAGAATGAATGAATGAAAAGTCTCCCTCATTTTCCAACTAAAACCTTTTCTTTTATAGTGTTTTTTTAATGCCCTATTCCCATATGGAATGGGCTTGGGCTCCAACCCAAACACCCCATGTTACCAAACACTTCCAATTAGATATTTATTTTATTTCATCATTATCTTCAATTAAAATCAATTAATATATATTTAATCTATATATATTAACATTTAACAATAATGATGATTTAATTAAATATATGCAAACACATATTTAAACGTAATTTCACTTATTTAACTTTTCTAATAAATTAAATAAAGGCTACGACTTCAGCAAATTTAATTGCACTGTGAAATTACCAAAATACCCTTTCACCTGAAAAGATGAAAACACCCTTCTTTCTTCCTGAGTCTTAAATTATCTTCTATGTGTGTGACCCATGTGCTCCTCATCATACTGGCAGTGTATAGTATTGCGATTAACACCAATTAATCGTCTCACTAATACGGACACCAAGATTGGCCCCTAGCAAGGCATCATGGCCACCCGATAGATTCGAATTCAGCAAAGTAGCTACCAGTCAACGATTTGGTTACTGTACAATTTGATCCTTTCATCATACGTTATCTCGACGAGACGAAGGCATAGAAATAGTGTCAACCTCCGGTTACTCTCGATATTATGTATTCAGTTTTTGGACCAATGACCTGTATTATAATCCGGATAGAGAAACAACTCAATCCCACTGTGGCCACAGTTTTAGTGTCATTGCCATATACTAAATTGTGCCGTGAGATAACTTTTCCCGTACTTGGGAGTGATGAATCCTCTGTCAATCCACCATAGTCTTGATACACTCCTTGATGCAGCCAATCACCACCGTATTGATAGCTCTGAATAGAACCACGTTAGGCTAGTGTCAAACTGTACTAATTGGTGCACAAGGCGCTCCGATGATCTCAAGTCTAAGGATCACATGTACCACCATTCGTTAAAGGATATATTCCATAGACACTAGGGTTACCATCCATATGGAATCCTTTGGTGGGTCAGTCTAGTGAACTTGTTGCGGTATATCCGCCTATAGCAAGCACCCATGTGTTGCACCAGGTTGTCACCAAACAACCTTGACAAGTGAGATCAGTCACTGTCTTTCGACAGGGTCGTTCAACACTATGACGGCCCTTCATCATATATCGTGCCCTTACTTCAGAATAATACTAGGGCTATAGACACTTCTAGAATGGCCACCATATGTGCTAATAGGGTTCTCACTATCAAGATTTGAAACACTTGATACCCTCGTCACGGTTCTACCATTCTAAGGACATATATCAATACATATTGTAATAATAATGATTTACGTGATATAGAATAAAATGCCTTTTATTATTGATTAATGAACATTATTTCAAAGAGTCAATTCTACAATAATTGATTGGCTCTAGGGCATCTACTCTAACATTCTCCCACTTGCACTATAGCCAATCATTCATGTATTTAATACCAAATGATCTCAAGTGCCTTTCATGCTTCTGCTGCGATAAAGGCTTTGTCAGTGGATCTGCGAGATTGTCGTCAGTATGCACTTTACTAATCTGCATGTCTTTCCTCTCAACTATCTCTCTGATGAGATGGAATCGTCTGAGTATGTGTCTGGACTTCTGATGAGACCATGGTTCCTTGGCTTGAGCAATTACTCCATTGTTGTCACAATAGATGTCTATAGGATCAACAATCGTGGGAACTATACCAAGTTCAGTAATGAACTTCTTAATCCAGACCGCCTCCTTGGCCGCATCTGACAATGCAATATACTCAGCCTCCATTATAGAGTCCGCTACAGTGCTTTCTTTGGAGCTATTCCAGCTCACTGCACCGCCATTGAGACAAAATACAAACCCTGATTGCGATCGATAATCATCTTTGTCCGTTTGGAAACTAGCATCACTGTATCCTTTTACAGTGAGCTCATCTTCCCCTCCATAAACCAAGAACATATCCTTAGTCCTCTTCAAGTACTTAAGAATATTCTTGTGACCATCCGATGACGCTTACCTGGATCCGATTGATATCTACTACAAGTGCTTAAAGCACATGAGACATCAATCCGAGTACATAGCATAGCATACATGATAGATCCAATTGTTGATGCATATGGGATCCTCTTCATCTTATCTCTCTCATCTTGTATTTTAGGACACAATTCCTTAGAGAGATAAACACCATGTGACATCGGAAGAAATCCCTTCTTGGATTCTTCCATACTGAATCTTTTTAGTACTTTGTTAATATATGCACTCTGACATAGGCCAAGCAACCTACGTGATCTATCACGATAGATCTTTATACCAAGGATGTAGGCTGCTTCTCCTTAAGTCCTTCATGGAGAAGCACTTGGATAACCAAGTTTTTACCGACTATAAGTTCGGTATATCATTCCCGATCAGAAGTATGTCATCGACATACAATACTAGGAATACTATTGTGCTCCCACTCACTTTCTTGTAAACATAGGGCTCATCTTCGTTCTTGATAAAACCAAATTCT
Organism: Pistacia integerrima; assembly: GCA_026225825.1. NCBI lineage: Eukaryota > Viridiplantae > Streptophyta > Magnoliopsida > Sapindales > Anacardiaceae > Pistacia > Pistacia integerrima. The sequence continues at coordinate 14,103,868 of CM047743.1, read as the reverse complement.
TTTACGGCTTCATCAAAACGAATGTTCCAGCTCCTTGAAGCTTGCTTGAGTCCATAAATGGATCTCTACAACTTGCATACCTTATTAGCTTGACTATCAAGAACGAAACCATCAGGCTGTGTCATATACACATCCTCCTCAAGGTTTCCGTTCAGGAAAGCAGTTTTGACATCCATTTGCCAAATCTCATAGTCATGATATGCATCAATCGCAAGCATAATCCGGATGGATTTAATCATGGCAACCGGTGAAAAGGTTTCTTCATAGTCAATGCCATGAATTTGTTTGAAACCTTTGGCAACCATTCGTGCTTTATAAGTATGCACATTGCCATTCATGTTAGTCTTCTTCTTGAAGACCCATTTACACCCTATGGGTTTTACCCCTTCAGGTGGTTCCACCAGAGACCACACTTGGTTCTGGTACATGGAGTCCATCTCAAATTTCATGGCTTCAAGCCATTTAACGGAATCTGGATCCGATATAGCATCTTTATAGGTTATGGGTTCATCGTCTTGGTAGACCAGTACGTCACCATATTGAGTCATGAGATAACCTTATCTCTTGGGCTCATGGCGTACTCTCTCAGATCTACGTAGCTCCTGTGCTACCTGAGGTGGTTCACTTTGATCCACAAGTGGTGGAGTAACCTCCTCATGATGCTCAACCACTTCTTGTGGCACATCATCCCGTCCTTCGTCTAGTATATCTTGTGGTTCTAGAACTTTATCGAGTTCTACTTTTCTCCCATTAGTACTTCTTAGAAAATATTCATTTTCTAAGAAGACACCAGATCGAGTAACAAAAATTTTGTACTCTTTTGGGTGATAGAAATAGTATCCTTTGGTCTCCTTTGGATACCCCACAAATATACATTTACAAGATTTTGTGCCAAGCTTGTTCGAAGTCAATTTCTTAACATAAGTTTCACAACCCCAAATCCTTAGATAAGACAAGTTGGGCTTTCACCCACTCCATAGCTCATATGGAGTCTTATCTACAGACTTTGACGGCACACTGTTCAAAATGTGAGTCCTAGTCTCTAGGGCATAACCCCAGAACGATGCAGGTAAATCACTAAAACTCATCATAGACCTAACCATGTCAAGTAAGGTCATGTTCCTCCTTTCTGACACTCCATTGTGTTGGAGTGTATATGGAGGGGTGAGTTGTGATACTATCCCACATTCCTTCAGGTATTCTGAAAACCCTGAGCTTAAGTATTCACCTCCTCGATCCGACCGAAGAGCTTTAATACTTTTGCCTAACATATTCTATACTTCATTCCTGAATTCCTTGAATTTATCAAAGGCTTCAGATTTATGTCTCATGAGGTAGACATAACCATATCTACTGAAATCATCAGTAAATGTGATGAAGTATGAATATGCACCTCTGGCTTCAACTGTTAGTGGACCACATACATCACTATGGATGATGCCTAACAGCCCAGTAGCCCTTTCACTTTATCCTGTGAAAGGAGACTTGGTATCTTACCTAACAGGCATGACTCGCATACCTCAAATGACTAAAAGTCAAAAGGGTCCAAAACTCCATCCCTTTGAAGTTTTGCAATACGGGTCTTATTAACATGACACAATCTACAGTGCTAGAGATATGTCTGGTTTTGATCGCTATGTTTAGCTTTCTTGGTTTCAATGTTGAGAATATCTTTATTGTTTAAATCAAGAACATATAATCCATTATATAACCTTGCAATTCCAAATAGAATATCATTCAAACTAAAGGACAACAATCTATTAGATATCTCAAAATGATACCCTATATTATCCAAAGCGGATACTGAAATAATATTTCTAGAAATAGAAGATACGTGATAACAGTTATGTAGTTCCAATAACAAGCCCATAGGCAAAGATAAACAGTAAGTCCCTATAGCCAATGCAGCCACATGTGCTCCATTTCCAACTCGTAGGACCACCTCTCCCTTGGCGAGCACTCTACTCTGCCTTAGTCCCCACCGCACATCGGTACAAATGTAGACACCACATCCCTGTGTCAATGACCCAAGATGTTGAGGGAGAGAAATTAATCTCAATCATAAAAATACCCGAAGTAGTAGCCTCTGACTTCTTCTTGCTTGCGAGGAAAGCCTTGCAGTGTTTCCTCCAGTGGCCAAGCTTGCCACAAAAGAAGCAGACTACCTTGCCCTTCCCTATGCCACTCTCAGGCCTAAGAGCAACCTGTCCTTTGGGCTTGGGCTTGAGCTTGGGTTTGGCCTTGGCCTTACCCTTGCCGCTGCCCTTCGCTTTACTGGTAACAACCAGTAAAATAGGCTTGGACTTTTTCAAGTCCTGCTCTACACTCCTTAGCATGTTCAAAAGTTCTGGCAGGGTTTTCTCTATCGTGTTCATATTGAAATTCATTATGAACAGAGCATAAGAGTCAGGCAAGGATTGCAGAATTAAATCCATTTCTAATTCTGCATCCAAGCCACATCGCAAAGTCTCAAGCTTCTCTATGTGCTCGATCATCTTGAGTGAGGACCAACTTGGGCACCCTCAATCAAACGACTCCTAAACAATGCTTTCGACACCTTGTACCTCTCATGTCGAGCATTTGTTTCAAAAAGCTCCTTGAGGTGTAGAATAATGGAAGAAACATCCATATTCTCATGCTACTTTTGCAGCATAGGTGTCATCGATGCTAACATCAAGCATTGAACACTATCAGCATCATCAAGGAACTTTTGATAAGTATCTTTAACTTCCTAAGTGGCATCAGGATCAGGCTCAGCCATGTATGGCTTTTTAAGGATATACAATTTCTTTTCTGACTTGAGTATAATCCGAAGATTACTATACCAGTCTAAGAAATTGAATCCATCCAACCTGTTTTCTTTCTCGATTATCGGTCGTAGGTTCATAATGCTCATTTGGTGAATCTACAATTGCAGAAAAATAAAGTCATTATAAAGTTTATTATTATTTAATATGATCTTTTATTAAACAATGCTCCCATTATTTTACTCAAGTCAATAGCCTTCACTATTAACTCAGGAAAGCCCGTTGACTTTCCTAGTGGACTAAGATCCCATCCGGCCCATTTCAAACCTTCGCTTTGGCGAACAAGCCAAAATGAGTTGATTAGGTAAGCCAACAAACTTAATCCACACCAGCTGATAGCTCCTACTATCAACCTCAAATGTGAAAAAGCCAACAAACCAATCACACAATCCAATGGCTCCAACCATTGTCCTCAAGTGTGATTCTCGACGTCAGAAGTGGACACTACATGTCACCACGTACACACAATATGTGTACTGCTCTACTATGCCTATGACGTGTTTATCAACCTTCGCTTTGGCGAACAAGCAAAACTGTCATTTTAAGTTGACCCATCACCATTAAGGAAAACTCCAAAGCATTTTAACCTCCCACTGGTAAAAGTGTACCCTTCACTTTGGGGAATAAGGTTTCGACAAACAGTGGTTTGATTAAAACCATGGTGATGGAAGGCATACGTGACTTAATATACTTTAATTGAGGGTTTTTATTTAATGTCTTACCAGATTATTATCTTTGTTAGAATGACATTGTTTGGCATGTTCTTCAACATTCAACCTTAGCATGCATTCTAAACAAAATATTAAAACGTGCCGGTACATGGTCTAACTAAAACCAATTTCCTCGAGCCTAGAGGAATCGGTGGGTCACCTAGGGATCCTGTAATAAATATCTTGAGTCTTCAAGTATGGTGGCCTAGTCCTTTGTTCCGTCTTCAAGTATATTATAAAAACATCATTCTAAATTTACAATAAAATTAATCTTAAACTAATTTTACATCAACAAATTTAGAAACCTCGATTTACATTCAAGGGGAATGAGATGAGAAGAGAATGTACATTGAGAAGAGGAGAAAGGCAGGACACGCAGGCCCTATTTAATAAATTATACAACCATACATACCCAAAAATAATTTAGAACATTCACCATAGGTCATAAGGCTCATGTACCGTGCACCATGCAATATACAAACAAGTACATAGCATTCATTTAAAAAATAATCAATTTTTGAATTGGGTGGGTTTATTAATTAATTACCCTCTTATATGTGTAGAATGATTATTGGCTTTATAGGTTATTAAAAACTGTAGATTGGTCCCTTTGGGAAAAATACAGAATTGGGAAAGCTACAGACTTCGCCACGGCGAAGGTTTTATCTTCGCCAGGGCGAAAAATTACAGAGAGCACTTCGCCGCTATGAAACCTGGAAATCCCCAATATTAACAGTTTGCGTTTTTTGCAGTTTTTGTGTAATAATACGAATCCAAATCAAATCGAATGCACAAACATTTGACCAGGATATCAACCAACCAATATAACATTCATCAACACATTATTAAACCAATTTATCATTTGAATCATTCATCCATAAACAAATTTTGCAGATTTTTCAAAAATAACATGTTATCAACCAAATACATGTTATAGTTCATCCAATAAACTGTAAAATTTGATACCCGACGCTCTGATACCATTGTTAGTGAACAACCCAGTTACGCATCGGAAAACAAAAAAACATAAACTACATGGATCGTTCCTTAGAACCAAGATCCGGGTACAAAAATCACAGTTTATACATTATAAGAATTTGCAGAGAAATCAGATTGAAGTTTAGAAACCATACCCATGTTTGGAGGCTCCTCCAAGTTGTCTCTGAACGTATTTTGCTACCGACCCAAGTGTATGATCGAACCGACGAGGTCCACACGAAGACAATCGCAAGGAACTAAGGAGGGATTTGCTAGATCCTCCTTAGCCTTAAGAAACAAGAAGAAAAATCAAAGAAGAACTTTGATTCTTTGCAAAAGCAAAACTGGCGTGAGAGTGAGAGTGTTTTGGGGCTGTGTATTCTCCTTTTCAATGAAAGAATGAATGAATGAAAAGTCTCTCTCATTTTCCAACTAAAACCTTTTCTTTTATAGTGTTATTTTAATGCCCTATTCCCATATGGAATGGGCTTGGGCTCCAACCCAAACACTCCATGTTACCAAACACTCCCAATTAGATATTTATTTTATTTCATCATTATCTTCAATTAAAATCAATTAATATATATTTAATCTATATATATTAACATTTAACAATAATGATGATTTAATTAAATATATGCGCACACATATTTAAACGTAATTTCACTTATTTAATTTTTCTAATAAATTAAATAAAGGCTACGACCTCAGCAAATTTAATTGCACTGTGAAATTACCAAAAAACCCTTTCGCCTGAAAAGACGAAAACGCCCTTCTTTCTTCCTGAGTCTTAAATTATCTTCTATGTGTGTGACCCATAGGCTCCTCATCATACTAGCAGTGTATAGTATTGCGATTAACACCAATTAATCGTCTCACTAATACACAAACCAAGATTGGCCCCTAGCAAGGCATCATGGCCACCCGATAGATTCGGATTCAGCAAAGTAGCTACCAGTCAACGATATGGTTACCGTCAATTCGATCATTTCATCATACGTTATCTCGATGAAATGAAGGCATCGAAATAGTGTCAACCTCCAGTTACTCTCGATATTATGTATTCAATTTCTGCACCAATGACCTGTATTATAATCCGGATAGAGCAACAACTCAATCTCACTGTGGCCATAGTTTTAGTGTCATTGCCATATACTGAATTGCGCCATGAGATAACTTCTCTCGTACTCGGGAGTGATCAATCCTTTGTCAATCTACCATAGTCTTGATACACTCCTAGGTGTAGCCAATCACCACCGTATTGACAGCTCCGAATAGAACTGTGTTAGGCTAGTGTCAAACTGCACCAATCGGTGTACAAGGCGCTCCGGTGATCTCAAGTCTAAGGATCACATGTACCACCATTCGTTAGAGGATTTATTCCATAGACACTGGGGTTACCATCTATATGGAATCCTCTGGTGGGTCGAATCCCGGATGAACTTCAAGCTTGCCTTTGTATATCCGCCTACGAAAGAAGCACCCATATGTTGCACCAGGTTGTCACCAAACAACCTTGACAAGTGAGATCAGTCACTGTCTTTCAACAGGGTCATTCAACACTATGATAGCCTTACCGTATTATTTGTGCCCTTACTTCAGAATAATACTAGGGCTATAGACGTTTCTAGAATGGCCACCATATGTGCTTATAGGATTCTCACTATCAAGATTTGAAACACTTGATACCCTCGTCATGGTTCTACCATTCTAAGGACATATGTCAATACATATTGCAATAATAATGATTTACGCGATATAGAATAAAATGCCTTTTATTATTGATTAATGAACATTATTTCAAAGAGTCAATTCTATAATAATTGATTAGCTCTAGGGCATCTACTCTAACACCACCGATTGTTCACCGATCATCGTCCTAATTTCTAGGGTTTGAGATTAATAGTAAATTGATAACTCGGCTTGGTGAAGGCCTCGGGTCCTAGCTGAACATGTTAAACTAGTCGGGCCGGTCCGGGCCGAGTTTTAAAACACTAAAGTTTATTTCCCTTGTCTTCTTATACCCATCCAACATTTGATTCTTTCTAATTGTAATTCTATCAGGCCTTTGAGCAAACAGTCCATGAGTAAACATTTCACTAGCACCAAATTCCATGTCACCCCTACCACTAAAACACTTGATGCAGTATCACCTCACTTTGAGTAAACTATCAAGTAATAATTGGGCACAATTATATCACTCAAAACCCCATATTTCTCCATACAGTATGAACTTAAAGGGGTTAAAAGTAAGTAGTTCTATATTATTTTGAAATTCAATAAATATATGGATAATGTTACTGTAGCTTGATAGTTACGATTAAGATATAATATTTTGAAGTTTCCGTTTTTAGATCTGCAAAAAAATGCCGATCCCCTTTTAATGATACTTTGACCTACATGTTATTGTTAATAATTGATCTACTCTAAAATTGACCGCTGTTATAAAAAGTTGTAAATGGTAACGAAATAAGACAATGAAGAGAGTTATGAACAAAAGGCAAGAGGGCAAGTCAACTTTAAAATGAATGAGTCGTCCTTGTTTAGCTTAATTAAATAATGTACTCCGTCAGCGCGAAGCTAATATTATCCAACTCTGGTGGATGCCATCCGTGATTAGCATAATAGAGTGATTCATATATAAAATGCACAAGCGCTATTAAACATAACTCGCCACACAAACAAAACAAATAATGATTGGTTCTAGCTAGCAGTGGCATTTCGATCAGCGATTTCAATGACATTTTTCTCCTTAGTATTGATATTACTAGCAGTAGGTTCCAAAGACGGTGGAATTGCCATCTATTGGGGTCAAAATGGCAATGAGGGCACCCTGAAAGAGACTTGTGCCATAGGAAACTATGAATACATTATATTATCTTTTCTGGCAACTTTTGGAAATGGGCAGACCCCAATGATAAACCTTGCTAACCAACAATAGGTTGGCCAAGTGGTAAAGGCTTGGGGCTAAGGGGTTTGCTCCCCTTGTGGTCTCAGGTTCGAATCACAAGAACGGTTGATAATATTGTTGGCCATGGACCGCAAGGCTTGCCCTATTTTGGAAGCTCTGTTTAAGGTTGAGGGACTAGTCGAGGTGTGCGTAAGCTGGCCCGAACACCCCTGATAACAAAAAGAAAATGATAAACCTTGTTGGTCATTATGATCCATATAACAATGGCTGTATTGGGTTGAGCTCTTACATTAAATCTTGTTAAGAAAAGGGCATCAAAGTTCTTATTTCTTTAGGAGGTGCTTTTGGTAGCTGCTCTCTTACCTCCACTGCAGATGCTAAGAGTGTTGCTACTTACCTTTTGAAGAATTTCTTAGGGGGACAATCATCGTCTCATCCACTTGGCACCTTTGTTTTGGATGGAATTGATTCTGATATTGATGGAGGGACCAACCAATGTTGGGGTGAGCTTGCAAGGTTTCTCTCAGCATATAGCAAATAAGGAAAGAAGGTTTACAAATTAAGAGCTCCTCAATGCTCATTTCCTGATGCTTGGATAGGAAATGCTCTTAAGACTAGTGTTTTTGATTATGTATGGGTTCAATTCTATAACAACCCCACCTTGTCAATTGAACTAGAGTGAGAATTAGAGTGAGATAATGTCAAGCCAAACCGCAATTGCACAAACAACTCCAAGAACTTTCGGCCAAAGTTTCATTCACCATGCATAATCTCGGCCATGCTAACAAATGTGACTAAACAACAATACACAACATGAAAAAGAAGATAATTGCTAATAGAATCCAAAGCCTAAAGGTTACACCACCAGCTAAGGAGATCCACCACCAACCTTCAGCAAAAGTTGGATAAAGGAGAACAACACTCTTGAGAGCAAACAAAATTCATTCATAAAATCTGAGTTTTACATGGAAAATTCGGATCTTATATAAGGCTTTACAAAATTTTCTCTAAATACAAAAGATCTAAGTCATCCATATGGCATAAAGCAACCCTAGGCAATCACAACCATAAATGTGTTGGCCTAGGGAGAGTTTGAAATTCAAAAGAGTTCAATTGACCTTGGAAAATACAAACAAGGAATAATATAAAATAAAAGAAGTCAATCCTAGGAGAAATCAAAGAATCATGTGAGTTTCTTCTTCGGGTAAGGGACAATGAGTCGCCCAACCTTCCAACCTTGTCCATGCCAAATCGGGAAAGAGTGTGGCAGCCCCATGTTTTCTTGTCTCCCTTGCATTTAATGCTTCCACATGGCCAAATAATCTCTCATTGGGACTCTCTTTTTGCCGCTCAAACTACTCCACATGGGTATTATCCCATGTGATGAGATTAATCCCATGTAAAGGATTAAAATGCACAAATTGGGCCATATTGGTCTTAGAGAAATAAATTCCATCTTGGGCCATCTTGCTTCCTTAGGCCGAGGCATCACTAAGGGCTTTATCTCCTTGGGCCGAAATATCACAAGCTTTATCCCCTTGGGCTGAAATGTTACAAGTGTTTTTGTATCTATGATATGCTTGTTTGCATCATCCTCCTCGGGTTGGACAAGATTTGCCCTCAAATCCACAAGTTGGTGGTCCTTTAAGTATAGGGACAAGTCTCCAATGTTGAATGTAGTCGATATTCCACCAAACTCACTTGGGAGATTAATCTTATATGCATTATCTTTAATCCTTTCCAGGACTTCAAAAGGATCATCGGCTGTAGGTGCAAGCTTGCTCTTTCTCTTTGCCGGGAGCCTCTTTTTCCTCAAGTGAACCCAAACCAAATCACTCGGTTTAAAGTGGGCTAGTTTTCTATGCTTGTTGGCCCTCTTCTTGTATGCTTCATTGGACTTCTCTATTTGTACTCCAATGAATTCATGAAGCTTCTTCATTGCCTTAGCCTTCTATTTTGCATCTAAACTCACTTGGGCATTAATAGGTAAAGGAATTAGTTCAATGGGAGTGATAGGGTTCATACCATAAATGACCTCAAATAGAGTGTGGCCAGTTGTTGCACTTGGTGACCGGTTGTAGGCAACTTCGGCATGTGCAAGCTTGATTTCCTAATCCTTCATGTTCTTGTTTACCATGGTTCTAAGGAGAGTCCCCAAAGTTCGGTTGGTCACTTCAGTTTGGCTATCGGTTTGGGGATGGTGAGAGGTGCTAAACAACAATTTGGTCCTAAACTTGCTCCATAAAGTTCTCTAGAAGTGACTAAGAAACTTAGTGTCTCGGTCGAACACAATACTCCTAGGACCCCCATGCAATCTCACTATCTCTCTAAAGAACAAATCAATCACACTTGAAGCATCTTCAGTTTTGTGACAACGGATAAAAAGAGACATTTTAGAGAATTAGTCAACTACCACCATAATTGAATCCCTACCCCGTTGGGTTCTAGGTAAAGCCACCACAAAATCCATACTTAAATCTTCCCATGGTTTACAAGGGATGGGTAATGGAGTGTATAGGCCGAGTTTAAAGCGACTTTTAGTCCTTTGATAAGTACCACATCTAACAATAATGGCTTGGACATCTGTCACCATATTCGGCCAATAAAAAAGTTCCTTAAAAATCTCTAGGATTTTATGGACTCCAAAATGACCAGCAAGACCCCCCCATGTGTTTCCCTCACAATCAACTCCTTAAAACTACCCTTTAAGCACACACACCCGGTTGCCCTTGAAAAGGAACCCCTCTTGAATTGTGTCATCCTCAAAACTACCCCTCTCACACTTGGCCATAATCGATTTCATATCATCATCATTTGCATAACACTCTTTCATCGATTAAAAACCAAGAATTCTTGCATCTAAAGTGACAAGTAAAACATACCTCTAGACAAGGCATCTGCCACCACATTGTGCACCCTTTGTTTGTAGTTGGACACAAAGGAGAAAGTGTAAGTAAATGATCAAATTCGTGCAACGGAAAAACACAATAAAATAATTTAAAACAAATCGATCATTACTCTAAATCCAAGATCCGAGCAACAATTATAACGTTTACGTGATAAAAATAAAATCATTGTAAATACAAATCCATTCAAGATTAGAATACTTACATACGTTTGGAGGCTCTTTCAAATATCTCTGATTTGATCTCGCTTCCCGATTCAATGTAGAATCGCACTCACGTCGTCCACATGAAGATAATCAGTAGAACCTTTGTATTGTTTTGCTAGAACAATGAAAGGCTTCAAGAATTAAGGAAAAATCAAAGAAGAAAATCCTTTGATTCACTCTATGGTAAAACGCGAGAGAGAGAGAGAGAGAGAGAGAGAGAGAGAGAGAGTGTGTGTGTGTGTGTGTGTGTGTGTGTGTGTGGCTAGGGTTTTTCAATTAATGAATAATGTGTTATATGTTTTAATTTTAAGTTGCACTTATATAGTGCAATTTAATTAAAACCCTACTCCACTTAGGAATAGCTATAGGCTCTAATCCTAATCCACCCTTGCAACCAAACACCCCTTAATTGTTATTTTAAATTTAATTAATATTATTATTATTATTATTATTATTATTATTATTATTATTATTATTATATTAACATTTAATTAATAATAATAATCCATTTAAATATATGCGCACATATATTTAAATATAACCTCACTAATTTTAATTTCAATATTAAAATTGAATACAGCAACAACCTCAGCAAATTTAATTGCACTGTGAGATTACTAAAATACCATTTCATCTTAAAAGACGAAAATACCCCTTTCACAAACTGATTCTTAAATTATCTTGTAAGTGTGTGACCCGTAGGCTCCTTATCATATCAATAGTGAGTAGTATCGTGATTAACACCAATTAATCGTCTTACTATACATAGACTAAGATTGACCCCTAGCAAGGCATCATGGCCACTTGATAGATTCGGGTTCAACGAAATAGCTACCTATCAACAATATGGTTACCGTGCAATCAAATCCTTTCATTATTCCTTCTCCCATCAAGGTTGAGGTACAGAAATAGTGTTAACCTCAAATATCCTCTTTGTATTCAATTACTAGACCAATGATCGGAATAATAAATTGGATTGAGCAACAACTCAACTCACTGTGGCCATAGATTTAGTGTCATTGCCATTTACTAAATTGCACAGTGAGATAACTTCTCCCGTACCCAGGAATGATGAATCCTTTGTTGATCCTGTTAGAGTAGATGCCCTAGAGCCAATCAATTATTGTGGAATTGACTCTTTATAATAATGTTCATTAATCAATAATAAAAGGCATTTTTATTCTATATCGCGTAAATCATTATTATTGCAATATGTATTGATATATGTCCTTAGAATGGTAGAACCGTGACGAGGGTATCAAGTGTTTCAAATCTTGATAGTGAGAACCCTATGAGCACATATGGTGGCCATTCTAGAAACGTCCGTAGCCCAGTATTATTCTGAAGTAAGGGCACAGATAATACGGTAAGGCTATCATAGTGTTGAACGACCCTGTCGAAAGGCGTGGATCGATCTCACTTGTCAAGGTTGTTTGGTGACAACCTGGGTGCAACACATGGGTGCTTGTTGTAGGCGGATATACCGCAAGAAGTTCACTGGATCGACCCTCCCACCGCAGGATTCCATATGGATGGTAACCCCGTTGTCTATGGAACAAATCCTCTAACGAATGGTGGTGCATGTGATCCTTGGACTTGAGATCACCGGAGTGCCTTGTGCACCGGATTGGTACGATTTGATACTAGCCTAACGCAGTTCTATTCGAGTCACAAGACGGTGGTGATTGGCTATATCAAGGAGTGTATCAAGACTATGGTGGATTGACAAAGGATTCATCACTCCCGATGCGGGAGAAGTTATTCTCTGGCGCAATTCGGTATATGGTAATGACACTAAAAAGCGTGGGCCACGGTGGGATTGAGTTGCTCTATCCAGTTATAATACGGGTCATTGGTCCAAGGCCGAATATATAATATCGAGAGTAACCGAAGGTTGACACTATTTCTATGCCTTCGTCTCGTAGAGATAACGGATGATGAAAGGATCGTATTGTACGGTAACCATATCGTTGTGAGCTCACTTTCTTTCTTGAATCCGAATCTATCGGGTGGCCATGATGCCTTGCTAGGGGCCAATCTTGGTCCGTGTATTAGTGAGGCGATTAATTGGTGTTAATCACGATACTATACACTACCGGTATGATGAGGAGCCTATGGGTCACACACATAGAAGATAATTTAAGAGCCAAGAAGAAAGAATGGCGTTTTCGTCTTTTGAGCGAAAAGGGTATTTTGGTAATTTCACGGTGGCAATTAAATTTCTTTGAGGTCGTAGCCTTTTGTTTAATTTGTTAAAGAAATTAAATAAGTGAAATTACGGTTAAATGTGTGTTCGCACATATTTAATTAAATCATCATTATTGATTAAATGTTAATTAAATATTAATTGATTTTAATTAAGATAATGATGAATTAAATTAAAATATCAAATTGGGAGTGTTTGGCAACATGGGGTGTTTGGGTTGGAGCCCAAGCCCATTCCATGTGGGAATAGGGCAACTTGGTTTGCCTATAAAAAGAATAGTGTGTGTGTGTTATGTTAAATGAATTCATTCTTTTTATTTTAAAAGGAAAACCTCCAGCCAAAAAGCTCTCCCACGCCACTTTCACTGTACCATTGAAAACAAACACTTTGTTTTCTTCTTCTTGATTTCTTAAGGCCAAGGAGGATCTAGCAAATCCCTCCTTGGTTCTTGTTGATTGTCTTCGTGTGAACCTCTACGGTTCGATCCTACACTTGGATCGGTAGCAAACACATTCAGAGACAACATTGGTGGAGCCTCCAAACGTGGGTATAAATCTAAACCTTTGGATTTATTTTTCTGCGAATTCATATTATGCATAAAGCGTAAAATCATGCCTTGATTTTGGGTTCTAAGGAACGATCCGTGGTTGTAAAATTTTGTTTTTCCGCTGCATGGCCAAGGTCGTTTCCTAACAGTGGTATCAGAGCCTAGGGTACTAGATTTACAGTTTTTGAATGGTTGATACATGTATTTGTTGATAACATGCTGCCTTGATGAATCTGCCATGAAAAACCCAGTTTTTGAAAAATCTGTAAATCCATGATTTAATGAGTGATTCAAATGATAAACTGGTTTAATAATGTGTTGATGAATGTTATATTGGTTGGTTAATATCCTGGTTGAACGTATGTGCGTTTGACTTGATTTGGATTAGTGTTTATACACAAAAAAGCGCTGATAGCATTGGGACTGGGCGGGAGGTTGGGGATTTCGTCCGGGGCGAGCTTCGCCGCGGCGAGGCCTCTCGACCCCGGTTTCGCCGTGGGCGAAGATAAAACCTTCGCCGCGGCGAAGTCGTGGTGGCGGCTAGACCTAATTTAAATCCTCGCCGCGAAAGATAAAACCTTCGCCGCGGCGAAGTATGCAGTAGGAAGTGCATACTGTAAGTCCTCGCCGCGGCGAAGGATGTAGTTTTCCCATTTTATATTTTTCCTGAAAGGGACTAATCTGATTTTAATAACCTATAAAGCCAATGTACATTCGCACATTTAAGAGGGTAATTAATTAATTAACCCACCCAATTCAAAAAATTGATTATTTTTGAAATGTATGCTTTGTACTTGTTTGTATATTGCATGGTGCGCGGTACATGAGCCTTAGACCTAAGGGTGAATGTTTTAAATAATTTTGGGTATGTATGGTCGTAATTTTTAAATAGGGCTGCGTGTCCCTGCTCTCTCTTCTTCTTAATGTACATTCTTTTCTCATCTCATTCCCCTCGAATGTAAATCGAGGTTTCTAAGTTTGTTGATGTAAAATTAGTTTAATATTAATTTTATTGTAAATTTAGAATGATGTTTTTGTAATGTACACGGAGACAAAGCGAAGGGACGAGGCAACCATACTTGAAGACTCAAGATATTTGTTACGAGGATCCCTAGGTGACCCACCGATCCCTCTAGGCTCGAGGAGATCGGTTTTAGTTAGGCCATGTACAACACGTTTAATATTTTGTTTAGAATGCATGCTAAGGTTGAATGTTGAATAACATGCCAAACAATGTCATTCTAACAAAGATAATAATCTGATGAGACATTAAATAACAAACCCCTCAACTAAGAATATTAAGTCACGAATGCCTTCCATCACCATGGTTTTAATCAAACCCTTTGTTCGCGAAACCTTGTTCGCCAAAGCGAAGGGTACACTTCTACCAGTGGGAGGTTAAAATTCATTGGAGTTTTCCTTAATGGTGATGGGTCGACTTAAAATGACGGTTTTGCTTGTTCGCCAAAGCGAAGGTTGATAAACGCGTCATAGGCATAGTAGAGAAGACACATATTATGTGTATGTGGTGACATGTAGTGTCCTCTACGTCATGAGAATCACACTTGAGGACAATGGTTGGAGCCATTGAATTGTGTGATTAGGCTTGTTGGCTTTTTCACATTTGAGGTTGATAGTGGGAGCTATCAATTGGTGTGGATTAAGTTTGTTGGCCTACCTAATCAACCCATTTTGGCTTGTTCGCCAAAGCGAAGGTTTGAAATGGGCAGGATGGCATCTCGGTCCACTAGGAAAGCCAACGGGCTTTCCCGGAGTTAATAGTGAGGGCTATTGGCTTGAGTAAAATAGTGGGAGCATTGTTTAATAAAAGACCATATTAAATAATAATGAACTTTATAATAACTTTATCTTTTACGCAATTGTAGATTCACCGAAAATGAGTATTATGAACTGCGGACCGATAATCGAAAAAGAAACCAGGGTTGGATGGATCCAATTTCTCAAGCGGGTATCGTAATCTACGGATCATACTTAAGTCGAAAAGAAATTGTATATCCTTGAAAAGCCATACATGGTGACGATCCCCGATGCCACTCGGGGAAGTTAAGGATACTTATCAAAAGTTCCTTGATGATGCCGATAGTGTACAATGCTTGATGTTAGCATCGATGACACCTATCTTTGCCAAAAGCGACATGAGAATATGGATGCTTCTTCCATAATTCTACACCTCAAGGAGCTTTATGAAACAAATGCTCGACATGAGAGGTACAAGGTGTCGAAAGCCTTTGTTTGGGAGTCGTCGACCCGAGGGTGCCCAAGTTGGTCCTCATGTGCTCAAGATGATCGAGCACATTGAGAGGCTTGAGACTTTGGGATGTGGCTTGGATGCGAATTACAAATGGATTTAATTCGCAATCCTTGCCACGACTCATATGCTCCGTTCATAATGAATTTCAATATGAACACGATGGAGAAAACCTGTCGAGAACTTGAACATGCCCGAGGATGACGAGCGGACTTGAAAAAGTCCAAGCTGTTTTCTTGGTTCTTGCCCGATAAAGCAAAGGGTAAGCGGCAAGGGTAAGGCCAAGGCCAAACCAAGCCCAAGCCCAAAGACAGGTTGCTCTTGGGCCCACGAGGTGGCATAGGAAAGGGCAAGGTGATACTGCTTCTTTTGTGGCAAGCTCCGGCCCTTTGGAGGAAACAACTGCAAGGCTTTCCTCGCAAGCAAGAAGAAGTCGAGGCTACGACTTCAGGTACTTTCATGATTGAGATTAACTTCTCTCCCTCAACATCTTGGGTCATGGATACGGGATGTGGTACTCACATTTGTCTTGATGTGCGGGGACTAAGGGCGAGTAGAGTGCTCGCCAAGGGAGAGGTGGACCTACGAGTTGGAAATGGAGCACATGTGGCTGCATTATTTGTAGGGACTTATTGTTTATCTTTGCCTACGGGCTTATTGTTGGAACTACATAAGCTTGTTATCACGTACCTTCTATTTCTAGAAATATTATTTCGTATCCGTTTTGGATAATATGGGGTATCATTTTGAGATATCTAATGGATTGTTGTCCTTTAGTTTGAATGGTATTCTATTTGGAATTGCAAGGTTATATAATGGATTATATGTTCTTGATTTAAACAATAAAGATATTCTCAATATTGAAACCAAGAAAGCTAAACATAGCGATCAAAACCAAACATATCTGCGGCATTGTAGATTGTGTCATGTTAATAAGACTCGCATTGCAAAACTTCAAAGGGATGGAGTTTTGGCCCCTTTTGACTTTCGGTCATTTTGAGGTATGCGAGTCATGCCTTTAGGCAAGATGACCAAGTCTCCTTTCACAGGACAAAGTGAAAGGGCTCTCTTGCTTATTAGGCATCATCCATAGTGATGTATGTGGTCCACTAACAGTTGAAGCCGGGAGGTGGATATTCATACTTCATCACATTTCCCGATGATTTCGGTAGATATGGTTATGTCTACCTTATGAGACATAAATCTGAAGCCTTTGATAAATTCAAGGAATTCGGGAGCGAAGTACGAATATGTTGGGCAAAAGTATTAAAGCTCTTCGGTCGGATCGAGGAGGTGAATACTTAAGCTCGGGGTTTTCTGAGTACCTGAAGGAATGTGGGATAGTATCACAACTCACCCCTCCTTATACACCCCAACACAATGGAGTGTCGAGAAAGGAGGAATAGGACCTTACTTGACATGGTTAGGTCCATGATGAGTTTTAGTGATTTGCATCGTTACGGGGTTATGCCCTAGAGGCTGCGACTCACGTTTTTAAACCGTGTGTTGTCAAAGTCCGTAGATAAGACTCCATATGAGCTATGGATTGGGCGAAAGCCCAACTTGTCTTATCTAAGGATTTGGGGTTGCGAAGCTTATGTTAAGAAATTGACTTGAACAAGTGGGCCCGGGAAAATCCTGTAAATGTATATTTGTGGGGTATCCAAAGGAGACCAAAGGATACCATTTCTACCACCCGGAAGAAGCGCAAAATCTTTGTTGCTCGATCTGGTGTCTTCCTAGAAAAGGAACATTTTCTAAGAAGTACTAGTGGGAGAAAAGTAGAACTCGATGAAGTTCTAGAACCACAAGATATACTAGACGAAGGGACGGGATGATGTGCCACAAGGAGTGGTTGAGCATCATGAGGGAGGTTACTCCACAAATTGTGGATCAAAGTGAACCGCCTCGGGTAGCACGGGGAGCTACGTAGATCGGGAGAGTACGCCATGAGCCCGAGAGATACGGTTATCTCGTGACTCAACATGGTGACGTGCTAGTCTATCAAGGACGATGAACCCGAGAACCTACGAAGGCGGCTATATCGGATCCGATTCCATTAAATGGCTTGAAGCCATGAAATCGAGATGGACTCCATGTACGAACCAAGTGTGGTCTCTGGTGGAACCCACCCCTGAAGGGGTAAAACCTATAGGGTGTAAATGGGTCTTCAAGAAGAAGAGCGACATGGATGGCAACGTGCACACCTATAAAAGCACGGCTTTTGGTTGCCAAAGGTTTCAAACAAATTCATGGCATTGACTATGAAGAAACCTTTTCGCGGTTGCCATGATTAAATCCATCCGGATTATGCTTGCAATTGCTACATATCATGACTATGAGATTTGGCAAATGGATGTCAAAACTGCTTTCCTGAACGGAAACCTTGAGGAGGATGTGTATATGACACAACCTGATGGTTTCGTTCTTGATAGTCAAACTAATAAGGTATGCAAGTTGCAGAGATCCATTTATGGACTCAAGCAAGCTTCAAGGAGTTGGAACATTCGTTTTGATGAGGCCGTAAAAGAATTCGGTTTTATCAAAAATGAAGATGAGCCCTGTGTTTACAAGAAAGTGAGTGGGAGCGCAGTAGCATTCCTAGTGTTGTATGTCGATGACATACTTCTGATCGGGAATGATATACCGAACTTGCAGTCGGTAAAGACTTGGTTATCCAAGTGCTTCTCCATGAAAGACTTAGGGGAAGCAGCCTACATCCTTGGTATAAAGATCTATCGTGATAGATCGCGTAGGTTGCTTGGCCTAAGTCAGAGTGCATATATTGACAAAGTACTGAAACGATTCAGTATGGAAGAATCCAAGAAAGGATTTCTTCCGATGTCACATGGTGTTTATCTCTCTAAGGAATTGTGTCCTAAAACACAAGATGAGAGAGATAGGATGAAGAGGATCCCATATGCATCGCAATTGGATCCATCATGTATGCCATGCTATGTACTTGGATTGATGTCTCATGTGCTTTGAGCACTTGTAGTAGATATCAATCGGATCCGGTGGCGTCTTTGGATGGATGGTCAAGAATATTCTTAAGTACTTGAAGAGGACTAAGGATATGTTCTTGGTTTATGGAGGAAGATGAGCTCCACCGTAGAGGATACGGTGATGCTAGTTTCCAAGCGGATAAAGGCGATTATCGATCGCAATCGGGGTTTGTATTTTTGTCTCAATGGCGGTGCGGTGGTGGAAGAGCTCCAAGCAAACCTTTGTACTGAGACTCTACAATGGAGGCTGAGTATATTGCATTGTCAGATGCGGCCAAGGAGGCAGTCTGGATTAAGAAGTTCGTCACTGAACTTGGTGTGGTTCCTACGATTGTTGATCCTATAGACATCTATTGTGACAACAATGGAGCAATTGCTCAAGCTAGGGAACCACGGTCTCATCAAGTCC
This sequence comes from Pistacia integerrima, assembly GCA_026225825.1. Taxonomy (NCBI): domain Eukaryota; kingdom Viridiplantae; phylum Streptophyta; class Magnoliopsida; order Sapindales; family Anacardiaceae; genus Pistacia; species Pistacia integerrima. The sequence continues at coordinate 14,084,914 of CM047743.1, read as the reverse complement.
AGACACATACTCGAGGGCGATTCCATCTCATCGAGAGATAGTTGAGAGGAAAGACGTGCTGATTAGTAAAGTGCATGCCGCGACAATCTCGCAGATCCACTTACAAAGCCTCGTCGCAGCGAAGCATGAAAGGCACTTGAAATCATTTGGTATTAAATACATGAATGATTGGCTATAGTGCAAGTGGGGAGATTGTTAGAGTAGATGCCCTAGAGCCAATCAATTATTGTGGAATTGACTCTTTATAATAATGTTCATTAATCAATAATAAAAGGCATTTTTATTCTATATCGCGTAAATCATTATTATTGCAATATGTATTGATATATGTCCTTAGAATGGTAGAAGTGATGAGGGTATCAAGTGTTTCAAATCTTGATAGTGAGAACCCTATGAGCACATATGGTGGCCATTCTAGAAGCGTCCGTAGAGGTATTGCAAGTAAGGGCACGATAATACGGTAAGGCTATCATAGTGTTGAGCGACCTCTCCGAAAGGCGTGGCTGATCTCACTTGTCAAGGTTGTTTGGTGACAACCTGGTGCAACACATGGGTGTGCTTGTTGTAGGCGGATATACCGCAAGAAGTTCAATTGGATCGACCCACGAGAGGATTCCATATGGATGGTAACCCTAGTGTCTATGGAACAAATCCTCTAACGAATGGTGGTGCATGTGATCCTTGGACTTGAGATCACCGGAGTGCCTTGTGCACCGATTGGTACGGATTTGATACTAGCCTAACGCAGCTTCTATTCGAAGAGTCGATACGGTGGTGATTGGCTATATCAAGGAGTGTATCAAGACTATGGTGGATTGACAAAGGATTCATCACTCCCTGTGCGGGAGAAGTTATCACGGCGCAATTCGGTATATGGTAATGACACTAAAAATCGTGGGCCCACGGTGGGATTGAGTTGTTGCTCTATCCGTTATTATAATACGGGTCATTGGTCCGTAAAATGAATATATAATATCGAGAGTAAGAAGGTTGACACTATTTCTATGCCTTCGTCCTCGTAGAGATAACGGATGATGAAAGGATCGTATTGTACGGTAACCATATCGTTGTGAGGGTAGCTACTTTGTCAATCCGAATCTATCGGGTGGCCATGATGCCTTGCTAGGGGGCCAATCTTGGAGTGCGTGGTATTAGTGAGACGATTAATTGGTGTTAATCACGATACTATACACTACCGGTATGATGAGGAGCCTATGGGTCACACACATAGAAGATAATTTAAGAGCCAAGAAGAAAGAATGGCGTTTTCGTCTTTTCAGGCGAAAGGGTATTTTGGTAATTTCACAGTGCAATTAAATTTGCTGAGGTCGTAGCCTTTTGTTTAATTTGTTAAAGAAATTAAATAAGTGAAATTACGGTTAAATGTGTGTTCGCACATATTTAATTAAATCATCATTATTGATTAAATGTTAATTAAATATTAATTGATTTTAATTAAGATAATGATGAATTAAATTAAAAATATCAAATTGGGAGTGTTTGGCAACATGGGGTGTTTGGGTTGGAGCCCAAGCCCATTAAATGTGGGAATAGGGCAACTTGGTTTGCCTATAAAAAGAATAGTGTGTGTGTGTTATGTTAAATGAATTCATTCTTTTTATTTTAAAAGGAAAACCTCCAGCCAAAAAGCTCTCCCACGCCACTTTCACTGTACCATTGAAAACAAACACTTTGTTTTTCTTCTTCTTGATTTTCTTAAGGCCAAGGAGGATCTAGCAAATCCCTCCTTGGTTCTTGTTGATTGTCTCGTGTGGGACCTTCTACGGTTCGATCCTACACTTGGATCGGTAGCAAACACATTCGGGAGACAACATTGGTGGAGCCTCCAAACGTGGGTATAAATCTAAACCTTTGGATTTATTTTTCTGCGATTCATATTATGCATAAAGCTGTAAAAATACATGCCTTGATTTTGGGTTCTAAGGAACGATCCGTGGTTGTAAAATTTTGTTTTTCCGCTGCGCAACCGGGTCGTTTCCTAACAGATCCACCATAGTCTTAATACATGTCTCAATGTAGCCAATCACTACCGTTCTGATAGCTCTGAATAGAACTACGTTGGGCTAATGTCAAACTACAACAATTAGTTCACAAGGCTAAGGATCACATGCACCACCATCTATTTAAGGATTTATTCCATAGACACTGGGGTTACCATCCACATGGAATCCTTTGGAGGGTCTGTCCAGTGAACTTGCCTACAACAAGCACCCATGTGTTGCACGAGGTTGTTAGCAAACAACCTTGACAAGTGATATCAGTCATTGTCTTTCGACAGGATCGTTCAACACTATGATAGTCTTACTGTATCATCTGTGTCCTTGGTCAGAATAATACTAGGGCTTCGAACATTTCTAAAATGGTCACCATATGTGATCATAGGGTTCTCACTATCAAGATTTGGAACACTTGATACCCTTGTCATGGTTTTACCATCTTAAGGACATATATCAATACACACAATTATGATTTACACAGTATAGAAGAATATGTCTTTTATTGATAAATAAACGTTATTAGAAAGAGTCAATATTACAATAATTGATTGGCTCTATGGTACCTACTCTAACAATCTCCCACTTGCACTATAGCCAATAATTCATATATTTAATGCCAAATGACCTTAAGTGCTTTTCATGCTTCTGCTATGACAGAGGCTTCATTAATGGATCAACGAGATTGTCATTAGTATGTACTTTGCTAATCTGTACATCTTTCCTCTCAACAATAATGGAGACCACACCAAGTTCGGTGATGAAATTCTTGATCCAGACCGTCTTTTTGGCTGCATCGGATAATGCAATATACTCGGCTTCCATTGTAGAATCCACTATAATGCTTTGCTTGGAGCTCTTCCAGTTCACCACACCCTCGTTGAGACAAAATACAAACTCGGATTGTGAGCGATAATCATCTTTATCCATTTGGAAACTAGCATCATTGTATCCTCTTATAGTGAGCTCATCTCCCCCTCAATAAACCAAGAACTATCCTTAGTCCTTTTCAAGTACTTAAGGATGTTCTTAACAGCTATCCAGTGCTGCTCACTTGGATCCGATTAATATCTATTACAAGTGCTTAACCCACATGAGACATCAATCTGAGTACACAACATGGCATACATGATGGATCCAATTGTTGACGCATATGGGATCCCCTTTATCCTATCTCTCTCATCATGTGTTTTGGGATACATATCCTTAAAGAGATAGACACAATGTGATGTTGGAAGAAATCCCTCCTTGGATTCTTTCATATTGAATCTCTTCAGTACCTTGTCTATATATGTACTCTAACTTAGGCCAAGCAACCTACGTGATTTATCACGGTAGATCTTTATTCCGAGGATGTAGGCTGCTTCTCCTAAGTCCTTCATGGAGAAGCACTTGGATAACCAAGTCTTTATCGACTGCAAGTTTAACACCAAGAATGCTATTACGCTATCACTTACTTTCTTGTAAACACAGGACTCATCTTCGTTCTTGATAAAACCAGATTCTTTTACGGCTTCATCAAAATGAATATTTCAGCTCTTTGAAGCTTGCTTGAGTCCATAAATGGACCTCTGTAACTTGCATATCTTATCAGCTTGTCCATCAAGAACGAAACCATCGGGTTTTGTCATATACACATCCTCTTTAAGGTTTCCGTTCAAGAAAGTTGTTTTGACAACCATTTGCCAAATTTCATAATCGTGATACACATCAATCGCAAACATAATCTGGATGGACTTAATCATGGCAACTGGCAAAAATGTTTCTTCATAGTCAATACCATGAATTTGTTTGAAAATTTTGGCAACCAGTCATGCCTTATAGGTATGCACATTGCCATCCATGCCAGTCTTCTTCTTGAAGACCCATTTACACCCTATGAGTTTTACCCCTTCAGGTGGATCCACCAGAGACCATACTTGCATCTGGTACATGGAGTCCATCTCAGATTTCATGGCTTCGAGCCATTGAACATAATCTAGTTCGGATATAGCATCTTCCTAGGTTCTGGGTTTATTGTCTTGCTAAACCAATACGTCACCATGTTAAGTCACGAGAAAACCATATCTCTTGGGCTCATGGCGTACTCTTCCAGACCTACGTAGCTCCTATGCTACTTGAGGTGGTTCACTTTGATCCATAGATTATGGAGTAACCTCTTCACCATGTTCAACCACTTCTTGTGGCACATCTTCCTGTCCTTCGTCTAATGTATCTTGTGGTTCTAGAACTTCATCGAGTTCTATTTTTCTCCCACTAGTACTTCTTAGGAAAAATTCCTTTTCTAAGAAGACACCAGTACGAGCGACAAAAATTTTGTGCTCTTCTAGATGGTAGAAATAGTACCTTTTGGTCTCCCTAGGATACCCCACAAAAATACATTTGTTAGATTTCGAGCCCAGCTTGTTCGAAGTCAATTTCTTGACATAGCTCCTTAGATAAGACAAGTTGGGCTTTTGCCCACTCTATAGTTCATATGAAGTCTTATCTACAGACTTTAATGGCACACAGTTAAGTACGTGAGTTGAAGTCTCTAGGGCATAACCCCAGAATGATGAGGGTAGATCACTAAAACTCATCATAGACCTAACCATATCAAGTAAGGTTTTATTCCTCCTTTCAAACACCATTATGTTGGGGTGTATACGGAGGGGTGAGTTGTGATATTATCCCACACTCCTTCAGGTATTTAGAAAACCCTGAGCTCAAGTATTCACCTCCTCGATCCAACCGAAGAGTTTTAATACTTTTGCCCAACATAGTTTGTACTTCATTCCTGAATTCTTTGAATTTATCAAAGGCTTTAGATTTATGGCTCATAAGATAGACATAACCATATCTATTGAAGTCATCAGTAAATGTGATGAAGTATGAGTATCCACCTCTAGCCTAAACTGTTAGTGGACCACATACATCACCATGGATGATGCCTAATAGTTCAGTAGCCCTTTCACTTCTTCCTATGAAAACTGACTTGGTTATCTCGCCTAAAAGGCATGACTCGCATACCTCAAATGATTGAAAGTCAAAAGAGTCTAAAACTCTATCCCTTTGAAGTTTTACAATGCGGGTCTAATTAAAATGACCCAATCTATAATACCAAAGGTATGTTTGGGTTTGATCGTTATGCTTAGCTTTCTTAGTTTCAACGTTGAGAATATCTTTATTGTTTAAATCAAGAACATATAATCCGTTATATAACCTTGCAATTCCAAATAGTTTACCATTCGAACTAAATGACAACAATCGATTAGAAATTTCAAAATGATATCCTATATTATCCAAAGCAGATGCTGAAATAATGTTTCTAGAAATTGCTGATACAAAATAACAATCCTTGAGTTCCAACAATAAGCCTATAGGCAAAGTCAAACAATAAGTCCCTATAGCTAATGCAGACACATGTGCTCCATTTCTAACTCGTAGGTCTACTTCTCCCTTAGCAAGCAATCTACTCTGCCTTAGTCCCTACACATCATTACAAATGTGAGTACCACATCCTATGTCAATGACCCAAGATGTTGAAGGAGAGAAGTTAATCTCAATCATGTACATACTTGAAGTTGAAACGTCTGACTACTTCTTGTTTGCGAGGAAAGCCTCGTAGTGCTTCCTTTAGTGACCAGACTTGCCACAATAGAAGCAGACTACCTTCCCACCTTTCCCAATGCCACCCTCAGGCTTGAGAGCACCTTGTCCTTTGGGCTTAGGCTTGGGATAAGCCTTGGCCTTTCCCTTGCCTTTGCCTTTTTCCTTTACTAGCAGCAACTAGTAAAACAGGCTTGGACTTTTTCATGTCTTACTCCGCAATCCTAAGCATGTTAAGAAGCTCTAACAGGGATTTCACCATCGTGGTCATATTGAAATTCATTATGAATGGTGAAAAAGAATCAGGTAGTGACTGCAGAATTAAATCCACTTGTAAGTCTACATCCATAGCGAACCCTAAAGTCTCAAGCCTTTTTATGTATCCAATCATCTTAAGTACATGAGGACCAACTTGGGCTCCCTTAGTCATACGACTCCTAAACAGTATGCTCAACACCTTATATCTCTCATGACAAGCATTTCCTTAGAAAAGCTCCTTGAGGAGCAGAATTATGGTAGTAGCGTCTATATTCTCATGTTGCTTTTACAACTCAAGTGTCATTGATGCTAGCATAATTGTTGAACCAATCGTCACAGTCACAAAATTAAACCTAAATACTGTAGTTAGCGGTGAGCAGGATCGAATCCACAGGGAGCAAGACTAACAACCTAATGTATTTTGAGTAGCGGAAATGAAATTGACAATTGATTAATGAAACTAAATAGACTAAATGCAAATAATGAAAGAGTGAAATTAAAACTAATAAAGACTTTACAATAAAAAGGTTGCCGTTATAGTTTTGGTTCGACACGAGACCGACTCACACAATTCTTCTCCACCCTCTACGATCCCCTAAACCTACAAGGCAAGGTAAATCAATGAAATGGCTTCCCGACACTCTAGGTATAATCTATCCTTGTCTCACCCGATCACTCAAGTTCGATTGGTTAAAGACTATCATTGAACGCCGATAAACGCTACAAGGCAATACCACTAGTTGGTACGCGATTAACAATTACAATTTGTCAACACATATAATCCAATCAACCAACTTTACAATAAACGCAACAATAGTAGAAATTAAATTAAATCCGAACACAACTCAATTATAATCGATGCGAAGTAATGAAAAACAATATTCATCATTTAATTATTTCAAACCAACGTTTATCATTCAGCAAGTTCTATGAAAACATTAAATCATAATGGACAACAATATTCATCACAAGTTATGCTCAAATCATATTAAAGTATCGAAATCAAACATGAAACGAAAACAAATATAATCCGAAGCACAATACTACCAAATGTCCTATAATCGGGCTCATCCAACTAGTCGAGAGCTAATGAGGAGAGTCGTGGAGTCAATCTCGATCTCGCCTATGCCGTAACAGACTACAGGGAACTTAGCCGCTCATGGTGGTGATGACGGAGGCAGGGCGGTGGAAACGAAGCCTGACCATGGTGGAGGAGGAGGTAACCGATAGGCGATATGATGCGAAGAAAGGGGCAAAAACGACCAACGAGCCCTGGGAGAATACAAGCCCGCACTCTTTGAAAAACGTTAATTTTTTGGCGGGTCTTCCAAAAAACGGTGGCGGAAATGGGATTTGAAGGTACCGATGGAAAGCTCTGGTGATGGAGAGTTCAGATCAGGTCCTGGGGAGGTGAGAAGTCGTCGGAAATGAGCAAGATCTGGGCTAGAAGATGAAGAGGCGCTACGGCAAAGTAGCGGATTCTGGTAGTTTTCGCGGCAGCTGAAGCTTGAGAAGTGTAGATCTGGCCATGGGGAAGGGAGATCAAGTCTTGGGGAGTGAAACGTCGTCGAAAAATGGCAAAATGTCACCTAGAAGATGAAAAGTCGCGGTGGTTGGAAGACAAAACGTCGCGACAGCCCTTGGTTCTCACGGTGGTGATTTGCGGTAGAGATGACGAATGGTTGAAGCTGTGTGCATGAGGAAGATGAAGAGTCGCCGGAGAATGGATGAACAGCGCCTCCTGGATCTGCGACTTTTCATTTTCTTTTATAGAACAAAATGAAAAATATCACTTTGGTCCCTGCTTAATTGAAAAGTGACAAAATCAGCCCCTTAAAACATGACATTTTACCCCCTAAACAGCATAAATGAGACAAAATCACCCCTACTCCATAAACCACAACCTAATATCAACTCATATACTTTCCAAAATCATTCCAAACACATTATATTCATAAGAAAAATATGAGGAAGCGATTTTCGTGAATAAATTCATAAATTCTTTAATTGTCTCAATATACTTCAATTTAATCACACATGGGGTATTTTTATCACCAAAATAGAGTCACTTTCATGACTCTAACACACTCCCCAACTTACTCTTTGCTCGTCCTTGAGTAAAGTTAAAAGAACTCTTTCAACATTCTCACAAAACCATACACAACCATATTCATCAACAACCAAGACATTCATCAAAATGTAAAGTGAAGAATTTGAACCTAACATGCAAACAACACAATCCTAAATAAAGAACTAAAGTTTCTGTCAAGATTTGTCTATCTCCAGTCAAGCTTCTCAAACACGCATTTCATATTCATATCACAATGTTAAAATGTCATGCTAAACTCCCACAACTTATGTACATGCAACATAATGCTCATTTCCACACAAGATTTTGACATATAATTTCTTTTTCATTCATCACCCATTTTTTTTTTTTTTCTTGTCTTAACTTCTTAAGCTTTCTAGAAGGTCCGTGTAACGGGCTTTAGGTCAATGACTCCCAAACCGGATGGCTATAGGGCCTAAGTGTAGAATACTCGAACTTACTCACCCGAACCAACTAGGCTACAAGTCAAGACTTTATTTCTTTATTTCTTATAAAGCTCATGATCTATATAATGACTTATTAAGCTTTCTAGAGGACCCATGTAACGAGCTTTAGGCCAACCGTTCCCAAGCTAGATAGCTTTAGGGGATTAGGTTTAGAATACCCCTCTGGCGTACTCACTCGAGTCAACTAGGCTACAAATCAAAACCAAATCATCAAGCAACATTTAAGCACTTTTAACACACGCAAGATAATAAATGAAACTTTGCTCCATGGGCATGTAAAGTATGTGGGAGACTTGTATAAACACTAAAACACATGACATTTACACAAAACAGTGTCTAACCACAATAATGGACAAACCTAGCACAAAACAGAACCAATAGTTCAATGTTTAAAACCATGTTGCACAAAAAATTTTCAAAAACCTCACAAAACCTTTCAATTAGCACTTTAATTGCTTCTAAAATGGTGATTATGCATGAATTCATGAAAAATTTTAAAAATAACTCACTTTAGTTCACTTTAACCACTTTTGAACTTACAAGAATAAGATTCAACATATTTTCAACAAAAACATCATCATGCCACAAAAATTTAAGCACAATCTCCACCAAAGTCTCATCAACAACACTTCACAAAAATATCACAATCTCCACAAAAGCATCATTAACAACACTTCACAAAATTATCACAATCTCCACAAAAGCATCATCAACAACACTTCACAAAAATATAAATCACAATCTCCACAAAAGCATCATCAACAACACTTCACAAAAATATAAAATCAAATCAACACTCCCCAACTTAAAATGTCATTGTCCTCAATGACCCACAACTACAAATATCCTCCCCAACTTAGCATCAAATGATCTCAAATGGCAATATGATCAATAACATTAAAATCATCCAACATATTTGAGAAACAAGAAATCTAACAATAATAGCATGTAAGGTGGACAGATACAACCTGAGGAACAATGGTAATGTCATCAACGAGTTTGTGGAGCATGCATAAGCGTAGCCTTGGACTAGTTAATGAGTTTCCAAACATGACAATCCTGAAGACAAAAACAACAAAAACATAAAAAGCAAGAAAAACATATTTACAAAGGTGGGTTGCCTCCCACAAGCGCTAAGTTTAAAGTCTTCAGCTAGACTCAATGCACTGACATGGCTAATGTGGTTCTAATAAAGAACACTCCTCAATCACCTCTCCATCATTAATGCCATCGACATAAGGTTTAAGTCTTTGGCCATTCACCTTAAAAACTTGTCCCGTTTTTGGGTTTCGAATTTCAACAGCTCCGTGAGGGAAAACATTAAGAACAATAAAAGGGCCATCCCATCGTGACCGAAGCTTAGAGTTAAAGAGCCACACTTTTTGATTAGGAGAGAACGACTTCCTAACAATGTTTTTATCGTGAAAAGCTTTAGTTTTCTCTTTAGAGATGCGAGAGTTCTCATAAGCTTCGTGTCTTAGCTCATCTAACTCCAGAAAGTTGGAGTTTCCTATGGTCACCTGGAACCGTGGTCATATCAAAGTTGAATTTCCTTGTGGCCTAATATGCTCTATGTTCAAGTTCTCCAGGTAAATGACATGCTTTCCCAAAAACTAACCGATAGGGGGACATGCCAATAGGGGTACGATATGCGTTTCAATAGGCCCAAAGTGCATCATTCAGACATATTGACCAACTCCCTTACGATCAGGCCGTACCATTTTTGTTAGGAAAGCGACTTGCCAAGAACGGAAAACAAAAATTTACAACCACGGATCGTTCCTTAGAACCCAAAAATCAAGGCAATGATTTTACGTTTATGCATAATATAAGAATCTGAGAAAATAAATCCAAAGGTTTGAGAAACCATACCCACGTTGGAGGCTCCACCAATGTTGTCTCGAATGTGTTTGCTACCGATCCAAGTGTAGGATCGAACCGCAGAGTCCCACACGAAGACAATAACAAGAACCAAGGAAGGGGCCAAGGAGGGATTTGCTAGATCCTCCTTGGCCTTAAAAATCAAGAAGAACAAAAGAAAAGGGTTTGATTTCCAATCCAACGGTGAAAGTGGCGTGGGAGTCTATTCAAAGGATCTTTGTGTTTTTCTTTTTTATTTCAAAAGGCAAATATGAATTGATTATTAAATCACACAAACACTATTCCTTTTATAGGCAAACCAAGTTGTCCTATTCCCACATGGAATGGGCTTCGGCTCCAACCCAAATACCCCATATTGCCAAACACTCCCCAAATTGGATATTTTATTTATTTCATCATTATTTCAATTAAAAAATCAATTAATATATATATTAACATTTAACAATAATGATAATTTATTTGAATATGCGAACACACATTCAACCGTAATTTCACTTATTTAATTTTTAACAAATTAAATAAAAAAGGCTACGACCTCAGCAAATTTAATTGCCTTTGTGAAATTACCAAAATACCCTTAGCCCAAAAAAGGACGAAAACGCCCTTCTTTCTTTCTTCTTGGCTCTTAAATTATCTTCTATGTGTATGACCCATAGGCTCCTCATCATACCGGTAGTGTATAGTATCGCGATTAACACCAATTAATCGTCCTCACTAATACAGAGACCAAGATTGGCCCCCACGCAAGGCATCATGGCTACCCGATAGATTCGGATTCACCAAAGTAGCTACCTGTCAATGATATGGTTACCGTACAATACGATCCTTTCATCATACGTTATCTCAACGAGACGAAGGCATAGAAATAGTGTCAACCTTCGGTTACTCTCGATATTATATATTCAGTTTCTGGACCAATGACTCGTATTATAATCTGGATAGAGCAACAACTCAATCCCACTTTGTGACCACGGTTTCCCGGAGGTGTCATTGCCATATCTTGAATTGCGCGTGAGATAACTTCCTCCCGTGCCGGGAGTGATGAATCCTCTGTCCAATCCACCATAGTCTTGATACACTCCTTGATATAGCCAATCACCAGTCTTGCGATCTCAATAGAAGGCTGCGTTAGGTTAGTGTGAAACTGTACCAATCAGTGCACAAGGCGCTCCAGTGATCTCAAGTCTAAGGATCACATGCACCACCATTCGTTAGAGGATTTGTTCCATAGACACTTGGGGTTACCATCCATATGGAATCCTCTGGTGGGTCAGTCTAGTGAACTTGCTACGGTATATCCGCCTACAACAAGCACCCATGTGTTGCACCAGGTTGTCACCAAACAACCTTGACAAGTGAGATCGATCCGCCTTTCGGCAGTGGTCATTCAACACTATGATAGCCTTACCGTATTATCTGTGCCCTTACTTCAGAATAATATTGGGGCTACGGACGTTTCTAGAATGGCCACCATATGTGCTCATAGGGTTCTCACTATCAAGATTTGAAACACTTGATACCCTCGTCACGGTTCTACCATTCTAAGGACATATATCAATACATATTGCAATAATAATGATTTACGCGATATAGAATAAAATGCCTTTTATTATTAATTAATGAACATTATTACAAAGAGTCAATTCCACAATAATTGATTGGCTCTAGGGCATCTACTCTAACAATCTCCCACTTGCACTATAGCCAATCATTCATGTATTTAATACCAAATGATCTCAAGTGCCTTTCATGCTTCTGCTGCGACAGAGGCTTTGTCAGTGGATCTGCGAGATTGTCGTCAGTATGCACTTTACTAATCTGCACGTCTTTCCTCTCAACTATCTCTCTGATGAGATGGAATCGTCTGAGTATGTGTCTAGAGTTCTGATGAGACCGTGGTTCCCTAGCTTGAGCAATTGCTCCATTGTTGTCACAATAGATGTCTATAGGATCAACAATCGTAGGAACCACACCAAGTTCGATGCGAACTTCTTAATCGGTACGCCTCGCCTCCCCGCATCGACAATGCAATATACTCGGCCTCCATTGTAGAGTCCGCTACAGTGCTTTGCTTGGAGCTCTTCCACTCCTCTGCACCGCCATTGAGACAAAATACAAACCCTGATTGCGATCGATAATCATCTTTGTCCGTTTGGAAACTAGCATCACTGTATCCTCTTACAGTGAGCTCATCTTCCCTCCATAAACCAAGAACATATCCTTAGTCCTCTTCAAGTACTTAAGAATATTCTTGGACAGCCATCCAATAGCGCTCACGGATCCGATTGATATCTACTACAAGTGCTCAAAGCACATGAGACATCAATCCAGTACATAGCATGGCATACATGATGGATCCAATTGCCGATGCATATGAGATCCTCTTCATCCTATCTCTCTCATCTTGTGTTTTAGGACACAATTCCTTAGAGATAAACACCATGTGACATCGGAAGAAATCCTTTCTTGGATTCTTCCATACCGAATCGTTTCAATACTTTGTCAATATATGCACCTCGACTTAGGCCAAGCAACCCTACGCGATCTATCACGATAGATCTTTATACCAAGGATGTAGGTGCTTCCCTAAGTCTTTCATGGAAGAAGCACTTGGATAACCAAGTTTTTACCCATTGCAAGTTCGGTATATCATTCCCGATCAAGTATGTCATCGACATACAACACTAGGAATGCTCTTTGCGGCTCCCACTCACTTTCTTGTAAACACAAAAGGGGCTCATCTTCGTTTTTGATAAAACCCGAAGGAATTCTTTTACGGCCTCATCAAAAGCGAATGTTCCAACTCCTTGAAGCTTGCTTGAGTCCATAAATGGATCTCTGCAACTTGCATACCTTATTAGCTTGACTATCAAGAACGAAACCATCAGGTTGTGTCATATACACATCCTCCTCAAGGTTTCCGTTCAGGAAAGCAGTTTTGACATCCATTTGCCGAATCTCATAGTCATGATATGCAGCAATTGCAAGCATAATCCGGATGGATTTGATCATGGCAACGGGCGAAAAGGTTTTTTCATAGTCAATGCCATGAATTTGTTTTATCCCTTTAGGCGGTTCCACCAGAGACCACACTTGGTTCTGGTACATGGAGTCCATCTCAGATTTCATGGCTTCAAGCCATTTAATGGAATCTGGATCCGATATAGCGTCTTCGTAGGTTCTGGGTTCATCGTCTTGATAGACTAGTACGTCACCATGTTGAGTCACGAGATAACCGTATCTCTCGGGCTCATGGCGTACTCTCCCAGATCTACGTAGCTCCTGTGCTACCTGAGGTGGTTCACTTTGATCCACAATCTGTGGAGTAACCTCCTCATGATGCTCAACCACTTCGTGGTACATCATCCCGTCCTTCGTCCTAGTATATCTTGTGGTTCTAGAACTTCATCGAGTTCTACTTTTCTCCCACTAGTACTTCTTAGAAAATGTTCATTTTCTAGGAAGACACCAGATCGAGCAACAAAGATTTTGCGCTCTTCTGGGTGGTAGAAATGGTATCCTTTGCTCTTCTTTAGATACCCCACAAATATACATTTACAGGATTTTGGGCCCAGCTTGTTCGAAGTCAATTTCTTAACATAAGCTTCGCAACCCCAAATCCTTAGATAAGACAAGTTGGGCTTTCGCCCGCTCCACGGCTCATGTGGAGTCTTATCTCTGAACTTTGACGACACACGGTTTAAAGCGTGAGTCGCAGGTCTCTGAGGGCATAACCCCGAGCGATGCGGTAAATCACTAAAACTCATCATGGACCTAACCATGTCAAGTAAGGTCCTATTCCTCCTTTCGACACTCCATTGTATTGGGGTGTATAAGGAGGAGGGTGAGTTGTGATACTATCCCACATTCCTTCCAGGTACTGAAAACCCCGAGCTTAAGTATTCACCTCCTCGATCCGAAAGAAGAGCTTTAATACTTTTGCCCAACATATTACGTACTTCATTCACCCGAATTCCTTGAATTTATCAAAGGCTTCATTTATGTCTCATAAGGTAGACATAACCATATCTCTTGAAATCATCAATAAATGTGATGAAGTATGAATATCCACCTCGGCTTCAACCGTTAGTGGACCACATACATCACTATGGATGATGCCTAGTTGATTCGAGAGCCCTTTCACTTTGTCTGTGAAAGGAGACTTGGTCATCTTGCCTAAAAGGCATGACTCGCATACCTCAAATGGTTTGAAAGTCAAAGGGCCAAAACTCCATCCCTTTGAAGTTTTGCAATGCGAGTCTTATTAACATGACACAATCTACAATGCCGAGATATGTTTGGTTTTGATCGCTATGTTTAGCTTTCTTGGTTTCAATATTGAGAATATCTTTATTGTTTAAATCAAGAACATATAATCCATTATATAACCTTGCAATTCCAAATAGAATACCATTCAAACTAAAGGACAACAATCCATTAGATATCTCAAAATGATACCCCATATTATCCAAAACGGATCTTGAAATAATATTTCTAGAAATAGAAGGTACGTGATAACTTGATTATGTAGTTCCAACAATAAGCCCGTAGGCAAAGATAAACAATAAGTCCCTACAGCTAATGCAGCCAACATGTGCTCCATTTCCAACTCGTAGGTCCACCTCTCCCTTGGCGAGCACTCTACTCTGCCTTAGTCCTGCACATCAGTACAAATGTGAGTACCACATCCTGTGTCCATGACCCAAGATGTTGAGGGAGAGAAGTTAATCTCAATCATGAAAGTACACGAAGTCGTAGCCTCAGCGCTTCTTGCGAGGAAAGCCTTGCAGGTGTTTCCTCCGGTGGCGGGCTTGCCACAAAAGCGACTACCTTGCCCTTTCCTATGCCACTCTCAGGACCAAGAGCAACCTGTCCTTTAGGCTTGGGCTTGGGTTTGGCCTTAGCCTTACCCTTGCCGTTACCCTTTGCTTTCTTTGGCGGTGAACCCGGTAAAAGCAGCTTGGACTTTTTCAAGTCTGCTCTGCGATCCTCGGCATGTTCGAAGTTAAGCGAGGGTTTTCTCCATCGTGTTCATATTGAAATTCATTATGAACGGAGCATAAAGTCGAGCAAGGATTGCGAATTAAATCCATTTGTAATTCTGCATCCAAGCCACATCCCAAAGTCTCAAGCCTCTCTGTGCTCGATCATCTTGAGCACATGAGGATAACAGGGCACCCTCAGTCAGACGACTCCCAAATAGTGCTTTTGACACCTTGTACCTCTCATGTCGAGCATTTGTTTCGTAAAGCTCCTTGAGGTGTAGAATTATGGAAGAAGCATCCATATTCTCATCTTTGCTTTTGCAACATAGGTGTCATCGATGCTAACATCAAGCATTGTGCGCTATCGGCATCATCAAAGGAACTTTTTGATAAGTATCCTTAACTTCTGAGTGGCATCGAGGGATCGAGGCTCGACCATGTATGGCTTTTCAAGGATATACAATTTCTTTTCGACTTAAGTATAATCCGAAGATTACGATACCAGTCTGAGAAATTGGATCCATCCAACCTGTTTTCTTTTTCGATTATCGGTCGTAGGTTCATAATACTCATTTTCGGTGAATCTACAATTGCAGAAAAGATAAAGTTATTATAAAGTTCATTATTATTTAATATGGTCTTTTATTAAACAATGCTCCCACTATTTTACTCAAGTCAATAGCCCTCACTATTAACTCGGGAAAGCCCGTTGGCTTTCCTAGTGGACCGAGATCCCATCCTGCCCATTTCAAACCTTCGCTTTGGCGAACAAGCCAAAATGGGTTGATTAGGTAGGCCAACAAACTTAATCCACACCAATTGATAGCTCCCACTATCAACCTCAAATGTGAAAAAGCCAACAAGCCAATCACACAATTCAATGGCTCCAACCATTGTCCTCAAGTGTGATTCTCAGTATCAGTAGAGTAGACACTACATGTCACCACGTACACATAATATGTGTACTCCTCTACTATGCCTATGACGCGTTTATCAACCTTCGCTTTGGCGAACAAGCAAAACCGTCATTTTAAGTCGACCCATCACCATTAAGGAAAACTCCAATGAATTTTAACCTCCCCTGGTAGAAGTGTACCCTTCGCTTTGGCGAACAAGGTTTCGACGAACAGTGGTTTGATTAAAATCATGGTGATGGAAGGCATTCGTGACTTAATATACTTAGTTCAGGGGTTTGTTATTTAATGTCTCATCAGATTATTATCTTTGTTAGAATGACATTGTTTGGCATGTTATTCAACATTCAACCTTAGCATGCATTCTAAACAAAATATTAAACGTGCCGGTACATGGCCTAACTAAAACCGATCTCCTCGAGCCTAGAGGGATCGGTGGGTCACCTAGGGATCCTGTAACAAATATCTTGAGTCTTCAAGTATGGTTGCCTTGTCCTTCGCTTCGTCTCCAGGTACATTACGAAAACATCATTCTAAATTTACAATAAAATTAATATTAAACTAATTTTACATCAACAAATTTAGAAACCTCGATTTACATTCGAGGGGAATGAGATGAGAAAAGAATGTACATTAAGAAGAAGAGAAGAGCGGGACACGCATGCCCTATTTAAAATATTACAGCCATACATACCCAAAATAATTTAAAACATTCACCCTTAGGTCTAAGGCTCATGTACCGCGCACCATGCAATATACAAACAAGTACAAAGCATACAATTCAAAAATAATCAATTTTGAATTGGGTGGGTTAATTAATTAATTACCCTCTTAAATGTGCAGAATGTACATTGGCTTTATAGGTTATTAAAAACTGTAGATTAGTCCCTTTGCAAAAAATACAGAATTGAAAAGCTACGGCCTTCGCCGCGGAGGATTTAAATTAGGTCTAGTCCACACGACTTCGCCGCGGCGGGAAGGGTTTTATCTTCGCCAAGCAGGGCCCGAAACTCCCCCAAATTCCCTATTCCTCGCAGTTTTTGCAGCTTTTTTGTGTATAAACACTAATCCAAATCAAATCAAACGCACATACGTTCAACCGAGGATATTAACCAACCAATATAACATTCATCAACACATTATTAAACCGGTTTATCATTTGAATCACTCATTCAAGTTGGATTTCTGATTTTTCAGTTTTAACAAAATCTGGGTTTTTCATGGCAGATTCATCAAGGCAGCATGTTATCAACAAATACATGTATCAACCATTCAATAACTGTAAATCTAGTACCCTAGGCTCGATACCCACCTTTGTTAGGAAACGACCTGCTTAGCGCAGTGGAAAACAAAAATTTACAACCACGGATCGTTCCTTAGAACCCAAAATCAAGGCCTGATTTTACGTTTATGCATAATATAAGAATGCGAGAAAATAAATCCAAAGGTTTGAGAAACCATACCCACGTTGGAGGCTCCACCAATGTTGTCTCTGAATGTGTTTGCTACCGATCCAAGTGTAGGATCGAACCGTAAAGGTCCACACGAAGACAATCAACAAGAACCAAGGAGGGATTTGCTAGATCCTCCTTGGCCTTAAGAAATCAAGAAGAACAAAAGAAAAGGGTTTGATTTCCAATCCAACAGTGAAAGTGGCGTGGGAGTCTATTCAAAAGGCTACTGTGTTTTTCTTTTTATTTCAAAAGGCAAATATGAATTGATTATTAAATCACACAAACACTATTCCTTTTATAGGCAAACCAAGTTGCCCTATTCCCACATGGAATGGGCTTGGGCTCCAACCCAAACACCCCATATTGCCAAACACTCCCAAATTGGATATTTTATTTATTTCATCATTATTTCAATTAAAAATCAATTAATATATATATTAACATTTAACAATAATGATAATTTATTTGAATATGTGCGAACACACATTCAACCGTAATTTCACTTATTTAATTTTTAACAAATTAAATAAAAAGGCTACGACCTCAGCAAATTTAATTGCACTGTGAAATTACCAAAATACCCCTTCGCCCAAAAAAGACGAAAACGCCCTTCTTTCTTCTTGGCTCTTAAATTATCTTCTATGTGTGTGACCCATAGGCTCCTCATCATACCGGTAGTGTATAGTATCGCGATTAACACCAATTAATCGTCTCACTAATACGAGAACAAGATTGGCCCCTAGCAGGCATCATGGCCACCCGATAGATTCGGATTGACAAAGTAGCTACTGTCAACGATATGGTTACCGTACAATATGATCCTTTCATCATACGTTATCTCGGCGAGGCGAAGGCATAGAAATAGTGTCAACCTTCGGTTACTCGATATTATATATTCGGTTTACGGACCAATGACCCGTATTATAATTGGATAGAGCAACAACTCAATCCCCCTTGTGACCACGGTTTCGGTGTCATTGCCATATCTTGAATTGCGCCGTGAATAACTTCTCCCATACCCGGGAGTGATGAATCCTCTGTCAATCCACCATAGTCTTGATACACTCCTTGATATAGCCAATCACCCTTGTCTTGGCGACTCTGAATAGAAGCTGCGTTAGGTTAGTGTGGAAACCTGTCGATGCACAAGGCGCTCCGGTGATCTCAAGTCTAAGGATCACATGCACCACCATTCGTTAGAGGATTTGTTCCATAGACAACGGGGTTACCATCCATATGGAATCCTCGGTGGGTCATCCGATGAACTTGCTACGGTATATCCGCCTACAACAAGCACCCATGTGTTGCACCAGGGTTGTCACCAAACAACCTTGACAAGTGAAGATCGATCCGCCTTTCGGCGAAGGTCGTTCAACACTATGATAGCCTTACCGTATTATACGTGCCCTTACTTGCAATAATCTTGGGGCTACGGGACGTTTCTAGAATGGCCACCATATGTGCTCATAGGGTTCTCACTATCAAGATTTGAAACACTTGATACCCTCGTCACAGTTCTACCATTCTAAGGACATATATCAATACATATTGCAATAATAATGATTTACGCGATATAGAATAAAATGCCTTTTATTATTGATTAATGAACATTATTACAAAGAGTCAATTCCATAATAATTGATTGGCTCTAGGGCATCTACTCTAACAATTTTCTCTAAGATAGTCTTAATTTCCCTAGTAGCACGTTCCACTTGTCCACTAGTTTGAGGGTGATAAGGTGTGGCAACTCGATGGGTAATTGAGTATTTTTTCAATAGTGAGCCAAAGTACCTATTGGTGAAATGTGAGCCACCACCACTGATGATGGCGCGCGGATGACCGAAATGGCTAAAGATGTGCGATTGAACAAAGTTGACGACCGCCTTATGATCATTGGTCCTAGTGGCAATAGCTTCTACCCATTTAGACACATAATCTACTGCAAGCAAGATATATTCAAAGCCAAAAGATGAGGGAAATGGACCATGAAATCAATACCCCACACATCAAACACTTCCACAATCAAAATAGGATTCAGGGGCATCATATCTCGTCTACCAATATTCCTTTCTTTTTGACATGAAGTACAAGCACGACAATAAAACAATGCATCACGAAAAAGAGAGGGCCAATAGAAACCACATTGGAGGACCTTTAAAGCGGTCATCTTATCACTATAATGACCACCACAAGCATAAGAACAAAAAAATGCAAGTACACTACTAAACTCGTGGTCGGGAACACATCTCCTAACTATCTGGTTTGTACATACCCTGAAAAAGTCCGGGTCTTCCCAAAAATAATGCTTAATGGTTGCAAAGAAATGATCTTTCTGAGTTTTGGTCCACCCTAATGGTAATTGTCCTACGGCCAAGTAATTGACTATATGGGCATACCAAGGTGCTTTGGATTGGGATATCGCAAACAGTTGCTCATCCGGGAAAGATTCATTCAAACATTGACCAGTGACATACTCTGTAAAGAGTCTAGACAAGTGGTCGGCGACCACATTATCACTACCCTTTTTATCTTTGATTTCTAGATCAAACTCTTGCAACAACAAAATCCATCGAATTAGTCTAGGCTTAGTGTCTTTCTTGGCTAACAAATCCCCTAAGCGCAACGTGGTGCAGAAAGACAACTATCCTAGACCCGAAGATAAGACCGGAACTTATCAAGGGAAAACACTACGCAAGCAACTCTTTCTCTGTAGTGGTGTAATTACATTGAGCATCGGGAGAGGGTCTTGCTTGCATAGTAGATCTAACGGGCTTTTTATTCCCCGTTGGCCAAAGACTGCACCAATGGCATAGTCCAACGCGTCACACATCACTTCAAAAGGTAGGTTCCAATCAGGAGGTTGCATGATGGGTGTTGTGGTCAATGCTTCCTTCAAAATGGTAAAGGCAATCATACAAGAGTCATCAAAAACAAATGGCACATCTTTAGCAAGCAAATCACACAAAGGCTTGGAGATCTTGCTAAAATTCTGGATGAAACGCCTATAAAATCCTGCATGGCATAGGAAAGATTTAATTTGTTTGACCGACGAAGGCGGTGGTAGTTGAGAAATCAACTCTACCTTTGCCTTATCCACTGATATCCCCTCCTTGGAAACTACATGACCTAAGACAATTCCCTCTTGAACCATGAAATGGCTCTTTTCCCAACTAAGAACAAGATTTGTCTCTTTGCAACGTTTTAACACCAACTCAAGTTTTTCGAGACAATCATCAAAAGATGTACCAAACACAGAAAAATCATCCATGAAGACTTCAAGGAATTGACCCACCATGTTAGAAAATATCGATAACATGCACCTTTGAAACGTTGCCGGTGCATTGCACAACCCGAAGGGCATGAGACGAAAGGCAAACATGCCAAAAGGACATGTGAATGTGGTCTTTTCTTGGTCTTCGGGGGCAACTGGTACTTGGTTATATCTGAAATAGCCATCCAGAAAACAATAGAAAGCTTGCCCTACAAGTTTTTCTAGGATTTGGTCAATAAATGGGAGCGGGAAATGATATTTTCTAGTGGCTAGGTTAAGCTTCCTTGTAACAACTTCTTTCTACTATCATAATCATTAAATATATTAATAATAAGACAAGTATCCTTATCAAAATAGTTGGGCCCAAAATTTTTCTTTACTTAATATATACATTCTTTACAAAGTACAATAGCATTTGTACAAGAAGACTTTCAAAACAGTGGACAGTGCAGCCAAGTCTCCTCGCTTGCCGACGTCCATCTGACCATGTCCTCACCTATGACCTGTAAAAACATAGAAACAACAGGGTGAGCACAAAGATGCTCAGTAAGTAAATCTTTTATTCCATAGTTCCCGTGTATTACTCTTCAATTCTTTTCTTACTCTACTTCTAGCTCTCACTATTCTTTTCTTTCTTTCTATTCTCATCACCCATGGAGAATATCATACTAACATGCATGGATGGGATGCATATGCACTAATCATAACAATGCATTTCTCTATTTTCTTTTCTTTCTATTCTTTTCTCATGTTTTCTTATTCTTTCTTATTGTTTGCCGATCGGTCTTGGTTGATGCATGGATTCGGAACCCTTAGTCATGTGAGTGTACTCTCTCTCATGTATAGCCCTCACCCACATGTATTCTCACAGCTATACGAATTCTTTTTCTCATTCTCATTCCGCTCTCTCATGGCGGATACCGCCCTCTCATGGCGGTTACATGTGGTTAATTTCTACACTCACGGGCTCCCCATCACACAACCTATTCTCTTTTCTCTTTTCTCTTCTTTAGCACTTCTCTAGTGCTAACTCTTTCTTTCTCTTATTCTAAGAGAATTATTTCTTTTCTTTATCTCTATTCTTAGAGTGTTTCTTTCTCATTTCTCATATTTCTTTCTTAGGTGATTATTCAAATAAACATATGCATATGGATGGCTCATGCATAGAATCTTTCTTATATGCATTCATGAAATGCAAATATGCTATGTTGCATAAAGTAAGGTTCTCTACTTCTACTCATGCTTCTTTTAGGCATTTCATCAAACAATATGTGTGCATACATAAACTCTACTCTTACTATAATTCTACTTCTTTCTTAACCATCCAAAATTGGAGTTCAACTCCTTTAATTCATCACACATCCTGCAAAGAAAATACACTTCAAAAATTCCTCTCAAAATTCTTTCAATTCTAACCATACTTCTACCAACTTTTATCAACACAATCCACCATTTTCATGGTGGAATTCTCTTCATAAAACAACAATAAACTCATTCATAAATCCATCAATACATGACAAACATAAAAATTCAATCAATTAAATCATATAGAAATCTCTACACATCATTCAATCATGCAAATCACACTTAGGTGGCTTTACTTACCTTAAACTCAAGTAGAATCCACTTAAGCTCTCCACTCTTGATGGCTTGATACTTTCCCTTAAACCTTAAACACAAACTCAATAAGGATCCTACTCTTACACCAATAAAATTCACATCTAGAGTAAGGATTCTTACCTTT
This sequence comes from Pistacia integerrima, assembly GCA_026225825.1. Classification (NCBI taxonomy): domain Eukaryota; kingdom Viridiplantae; phylum Streptophyta; class Magnoliopsida; order Sapindales; family Anacardiaceae; genus Pistacia; species Pistacia integerrima. The sequence continues at coordinate 14,062,248 of CM047743.1, read as the reverse complement.
AAGTGCTTAGGATCAACTTGTATCAACTTCTAGTCAAAAACCCTCCAAAAATCCTTGAAAAGTTGAATGAAAATTTGAGAGAATTGAAAGATAAAAGAGGCAGTGGAAAGAAAGAAATGAGAAGGTTTTCTAAAACTAAACCTTTAATATCTCATATTTTCTCCCCTCTTTCCCATCTTACCCTTACTCTTTCTTAGGAATTCCATCTTTGTCCTTTAATTCTTTGCAAATGCACCCCTATACAAACTATTCTCCATGCAATTTTCTTTCATTTCAATCCCCACTTTTCCTGTCAATAGAATGGTCATTGTGCCCCAAAGGAAGAATTCTCTAAAAACACAAAGAAATTTTCAGCCGAGTCTTTGCCGCAGCGAAGTTTTTTCTTCGCCCTGGCAAAAACTTACAGCAGCTACACTGTGGGCTGTAGCACCTCTTCGCCGTGGCGAAACTTCTTCTTTGCCCCGGCGAAGACTGTAACATCAAGATTTCGCCAAGTCTTTACAATTTTCAGGGCAACCACTCAACCAAACAAAACAATTAACAACATACAAACTTAAATGAGGGTAAATCAATAAACATTCAAGCCAATCATCAAATCTTAACTACGTACCTCAAGTGGGGCGTTACATTCCTATAGTCAATGCAAACTCTCCATCCTGTGGGAGTACGGGTAGGAATTCGCTCACCTCTTTCATTTTCAACAACGGTGAGGCCACTCTTCTTAGGTACAGCATGGGTTGGACTCACCCATTGGCTGTCGAATATAGGGTAGATGATACCCGCATCAAGCCATTTGATCACTTCTTTCTTCACCACCTCCTTCATGTTCGGGTTTAACCTTCTTTGAGCTTCATGCACCGGTTTAGCATTCTCCTCACAAAATATGCGATGCATGCACAAAGAAGGGCTAATCCCTCGCAAATCGGCTACCGACCAACCGATTGCTTCCTTATGTGCTGTCAAGACCGCCACTAATCTCTCCTCTTGCTCACTATCTAAGTTGGCGGCAATGATCACGGGTATGGTCTTGTTGGGTCTTAGGAAAACATACTTTAGAGTATCAGGCAAGGCCTTAAACTCTAAGACTGGTGGAGACTCAATTGACCTCAATTGTGTCATCTTAGACAAAGGTGGTAAGGGTTCATACTTAATGTTCCAAGGTCGACGCTCTAGAGTGGGCGACCTAGCTATATATGCACTAACCTGAATCTCAGACACGACACTCAAGCTAGATATCTCCTCAACAAATGGATTCATAAGAGTATAAATTGCATCATCACATAACATCTGTGAGGCATGAGCCTCCACTAGACTGTCAATAGCATCAACCATGAAACACTCGTTATCATCCTCACGCATCGGTCCTAAACCAGCATTAAACACATTAAGTCTCAGTTTCCTATTCCCAAAAGACACTTCCATCTCTCCTGATCTACAGTTAATGCAAGCATTTGCCGTTGCTAGAAAAGGTCTCCCTAAAATAATCGGTGGCATACTTCCTCTGCTCGTATACTCCATGTCTAAGACAAGAAAATCCACCAGAAAATATAGTTCCTCAACCTTAACTAACACATCCTCAATTAGGCCCCTAGGCATTTTGACCAACTGGTCACTGGACTGCAGATGACTTCGCATGACTTCAGCTTCAGCTCACCTAAGTTAAACTGCTTCATACACTAAGGGTAATAAGTTCACGCTCGCCCCTAAGTCTAAGAGTGCTCTATCAATCGTGACATTACCTATCACACAAGAAATAATAGGAGCTCTAGGATCCTTTAACTTCGGGGGAATGCGTTTGAGACAACCGCACTTACATTTTCTGGTAAATGTACAGTCTTAGGTGTGTGAGATTTCATTTTCCTCTTTTGCGTGCACAGGTCTTTGAGGAATTTGGCATAAGCATGTACTTGCTTAATAGCATCTAAGAGTGGAATGTTAATCTGCACCTACTTAAACAACTCAATCATTTCCTCCATCCTAGCGCTTTTCCTAGTACTGGGAACATTTGGGAGCTCTAAGCACTGCGGAAAGGGTGCTCTCGGTATGTACGATGCAGGGGATAGTTCATTCTCCCTAAATTTCTCATTACCCGGTCTCTGAACACTTAACTCTACAAGAGGCTCACTCTCACTCTCTTTGGCTTGGTCCCTACCTAGACTTTCCTCTTCTCTACCTTGGACTTTTACTTCCCTCTCAGGCCTAATTAGCTCTCAGCCGCTCCGAAGAGTCACCACGGCCTTAGCTTGTTCAGAAAACCCTCTCTCTTGAGAAGAACCACTAGGGTTACCTATGACTTGACTACGCAATTGGCCTTGTTCCCTCCTATTGACTGTTTTGGCTATTTGACCAATCTGGGTCTCTAGCTTACTAATGGATAGGGAATGGGAATGGGAATGGGAATGTAGAAGTTGGGTATTCTGCTCTAAATCCTGGAACCTAGCATTCATGTCGGCTTTTTGTTCCTGCATGGTTTGGAGCATTTGAGCCATCATTGATTCTAGTGAACTAGACACTAGAGTAGGCAGCTGAACGGGAGGTGGGAACCTAGGTTGGATAGGTGGTTGGATTGAAGGTTGCTCCCTATAATTGCCTTGCTGATTGGAAGGATTATTCCTATATGGCATATTATTAGGGACATTCTGAGGTGCTTGTGGCTTCCATGAAAAATTAAGGTGGTTACGCCACCCAGGATTGTATGTGTTTGAGTACAGATAGTTCTGTCTCTGGAAGCCTATGCAACTTGCACTTGCTCCTCAAAAGAGTCAGGGGCAGGTTCCTCAATCGGATGGTCAAGAGTGGAGTGCATGGCAAAAACATCCTGGTTCGCCTTCTGAGATGTAGAGGGTTGTCCTTGTATAGATACAAACTGGTCAAATCGGTGGGCCAACACCTCTAACTTGGAACTAATGTCATCTAACTGTGACACCTCATACACGCCACCCTTCTTGGATAACTGCCCTGAGATAGGCATTCTAGACGCAGAAATGTGGTGCATTGAATTTTCACTTAAGGTCTCGAAGAGTTGCCATAACTCATTCTCGTCCTTGTGCATAAATGTTCCTCCACAAGAGGCGTCTACCATATTCCTATGCCTCTCGGTCAGTCCGTCATAGAAACTACGAACTAATTGCCACCTAGGGACTGCGTGATGGGGACACTTCCTAAGCATTTCCTTCAAACGTTCCTAACTCTCATAAAATTCCTCGCCATCAAGTTGAGCGAAACTAGTAATGGCTCGTCGTATGCTGTTGGTTTTACCAATGGGATAATACTTTTTTAGGAATCCTTCTTGCATTTGGGTCTAAGAGATAATGGACCCTGCTGCCAAAGAATTGGGCCACTGTTTGGCTTGATCCTTAAGTGAAAATGGGAACAAAATTAAGTGCACGACATCTTCATTCACATGTTGAAGTCTAACTGTGAAGCAAACCTCTAAAAATTCATCTAAGTGTTTGTATGGCTCCTCATTTAAATTCCCATAATAAATTGGCAACAATTGGATGACACTAGTTCTGATCTTATAGTGTTGTGTCTGGACATTGGGGATACGGATACATGAGGTTGAAGTATAGGTGGTGGGTGCGAAATGTTGGCTAAGGAGCACATGTGCGGGTTCATCCTGGTCAGCCATCCTACATGCTTGTTTTCTATTTCTCTTACAAGTGCGTTCAATTTCAAGATTCAAAGGTAATAACTCTTCGTTACAAGACCTTCTAGTTTGCATTCACCAACCAAACACACAAAAGGCTCAACAAGCAACGCAGCAACAATGTCAAAGAAAATTAACTAAATGCAAAACCTAATAAACAAATTTTACTAAGCACACGAAACAAAACTAAAACAAATCTAAAATCTAACGAAACTATACCCAACAAAATTTCACACAACAAATATGTTTAATCAAAACTAAATTTATCAATGCAACCTAAAAGAATTTAATACTAAGGACAAAAATTAAATCCTAGGAATAAAAAAAAAATCAAAGGTTAAGAAAATTTCACAATCGGGACGTGTAGGATCTTCAATGCTCACAACACGCTGAAGCGTTGTCCCAATTGCTATTTTCCTGCAAAACAAAAACAAACACAAATGAAACTATTCCAATGAAAATAAAATAAATAAAACGAAGTAAAAAATGAAATTACGCAAACAACCTAAAAAGAAAATAATTAACTAACAATGCAAAGAGACAAACTAAACGGAACACAAAAATTAAACAATTCACCCAACAAAGTAATCACTGAAAAGAAAATAACACAAACAAAACAACAAAGACTAAAATAAACCTAGAATAAAAACTAATGACTACCCAAACACACAAAGTCAAAAGCACGTTGCTCCCCGGCAACGACGCCAAAATTTTGTTGAACCAGTCGTCACAGTCACAAAATTAAACATAAATACTGTAGTTAGCGGTAAGCAGGATCGAACTCCACAGGGAGTAAGACTAACAACCTAATGTATTTTGAGTAGCAGAAATGAAATTGACAATTGATTAATGAAACTAAATAGACTAAATGCAAATAATGAAAGAGTGAAATTAAAACTAATAAAGACTTTATAATAAAAATGTTGCCGTTACAGTTTTGGTTCGACACAAGACCGACTCACACAATTCTTCTCCACCCTCTACGATCCTCTAAACCTACAAGGCAAGGTAAATCAATGAAATGGCTTCCGACACTCTAGGTATAATCTATCCTGTCTCACCCGATCACTCAAGTTCGATTGGTTAAAGACTATCATTGAACGCCGATAAACGCTACAAGGCAATACCACTAGTTGGTACGCGATTAACAAATACAATTTGTCAACACGTATAATCCAATCAACCAACTTCACAATAAACGCAACAATAGTAGAAATTAAATTAAATCCGAACACAACTCAATTACAATCGATGAGAAGTAATGAAAAGCAATATTCATCATTTAATTATTTCAAACCAACGTTTATCATTCAGCAAGTTCTATGAAAACATTAAATCATAATGGACAACAATATTCATCACAAGTTATGCTCAAATCATATTAAAGTATCGAAATCAAACATGAAACGAAGACAAATATAATCCAAAGCACAATACTACCAAATGTCCTATAATTGGGCTCATCCAACTAGTCGAGAGCTAATGAGGAGAGTCGTGGAGTCAATCTCGATCTCGCCTATGTCGTAACAGACAATCGGGAACTTAGCCGCTCATGGTGGTGATGACGGAGGCCGAAACGGTGGAAACAAAGCTGACCATGGTGGAGAGGAGGTAACCGATAGCAATATGATGCGAAGAAGGGGCAAAAACGACCAACGGACAGCTCGAAATACAAACAGCCACACTCGCCCAAAAACGTTAATTTTTCGGCGGGTCTTCAGGAAAACGGTGGCGAAAATGGGATCCGAAGGTACCGATGGAAAGCTCTGGTGATGGGGAGTTCAGATCAGGTCCTGGGGAGGTGAGAAGTCACCGGAAATGAGCAAGATCTGGGCTGGAAGATGAAGAGGTGCGGCGGCAAAGCAGCGGATTCCGACGGTTTTCGCGGCGGCTGAAGCTTGGGAAGTGTAGATTCGGCCATGGGGAAGGGAGATCAAGTCCTGGGGAGCCGAAATGTCATCGAAAAACTGTGAAATCTCGCCTAAAAGATGAAAAGTCGCGGTGGTTAGAAGACGAAACGTTGCGGCAGCCCTTGGTTCTCACGGTGGTGATTTGCGGTGGAGATGACGGATGGTTGAAGCTGTATGCACGAGGAAGACGAAGAGTCCCCAGAGAATGGATGAACAGCGCCTCCTGGATCTGTGACTTTTCATTTTCTTTTATAGAACAAAATGAAAAATATCACTTTGGTCCCTACATAATTGAAAAGTGACAAAATCAGCCCTTTAAAACATGACATTTTACCCCCTAAACAGCATAAATGAGACAAAATCACCCCTAATCCATAAACCACAACCTAATATCAACTCATATACTTTCCAAAATCATTCCAAACACGTTAAATTCATAAGAAAAATATTAGGAAGCGATTTTCATGAATAAATTCTTAAATTCTTAAATTTTCTCAATATACTTCAATTTAATCACACATGGGGTATTTTTATCACCAAAATAAAGTCACTTTCATGACTCTAACAATAATGCATTGAACACTATCAGCATCATCAAGGTACTTTTGGTAAGTATCCTTTATTTTTTGAGTGGCATCACGATCAGGCTCAGTAGATAAGGCTTGTCAAGGATATACAATTTCTTTTTTGACTTTAGTACAATCCAAAGATTTCGATACCAGTCCAAGAAATTGGATCCATCCAACCTGTTTTCTTTTTCGATTATCAATCGCAAGTTGGTATTGCTCATTTTGGTGAATATACAAATGCAGAAAAGTAAAAGTTATTATAATGTTTATTATTATTTAATAAGGTCTTTTATTAAAAAACTCTCCCACTTATTTTTTTTTTTTTTTTTTGTTAAGTAAGTAAATATATTAAAAAAAGAGAAGAATGTACAAAGGCACCCGATAAAGGGAGGCGATTCCAATTCATTTTTGGGACATGCCCCAAAATAGGAATCAAAGGAAACAAGCCTACAAACGGCCATTCACTCTTGGGGTTAATCTTAAACCACAAAAACCAAGAAGAGAGCAAAGAGAACAACAACAATTCCGCCTACCATAGGACACCTCCCTAGGTTAGGATCATTTAAAAGAAAAACACAATATCAAACTCGTTACAAATGATAGAAACACAACCAAGCAAAAACCATTCTGCGTAACGCTCCGTAATCCACTCTTCAAACGGTGTCGGGAACTTGAGGAACATCTTTGAAAATAGATCTAGGCAGGCCCCAATCATTCGCCAACTTCCTATTGCTATAGGATACTTTGACATTCCTAAGATCCATAGCTTTGTCTCTCACAACACTTTTGATAACATCAATTATGGTGAAGGAATCCTTATAGTCACCCCTAAAAATCCATGAATTCCGCTCCCTCCAAATCCAATAAACCGTAGCCCCTAAACAAAGCCTACCCAAAGTGAATTTTAGGCTCTTATCTTTCCATTTCTCACAACTCTCCCACTATTTTCCTCAAGCCAATAGCCCTCACTATTAACTTGGAAAACCCCGTTGGCTTTCCTAGTGGACTGAGATCCCATGTAGCCCATTTCAAACCTTCATTTTGATGAACAAGCCAAAATAGGTTGATTAGGTAGGCCAACAAACTTATTCCACACTAGTTGATAGCTTCAACTACCAACCTCAAATGCGAAGTAAGCCAATAAACCAATCACACAATACAATGACTGAAGCCATTGTCCTCAAGTGTGATTCTTTGTATCAGTAGAGTGGACACTACATGTCACCACGTACACACAATAAGTGTACTTCTATACTATGCCTATGATATGCTTATCAAACTTCGCTTGGGTGAACAAGCAAAACATATCATTTAAGTCAACCCATCACCATTAAGGAAATCTCCAATGAGCTTTAACCTCTCACTAGTAGAAGTGTACTCTTCGCTTTGGCGAACAAGGTTCTAATGAACAGTGGTGTGATTAAAGTCATGGTGATGGAAGGCATTTTAATTATTGACTTAATATCCTTTATTTGAGGGGTTTTATTTTACATCTCACCATTTTGTTATCTTTGTTAAAATGACATTGATTGGGATGTTATTAAATAGTCAACCTTAGCTAAGCCAAAAATTAAACGTGTCGGTACATGGCCCATAAAACTGATTTCCTCGAGCCTAGAGGAATCGGTAGGTCAATCTAGGGTTAAAAAAAAAAAAAAAAAAACTTGGGTCTTCAAGTTTTTCCTCTTCATTGCTCCTTCATTTCTTCATCACAATCATTACAAAAGATTTTACAAAAATAAAATCCTATTTTAATTTACATCAATAAAATAGAAACCTCATGTTACATATGAGGGGAGTGAGATGAGAAGAAGAAATACATAGAGAATTTTGAAAGAGGCAGGACACGTAGGTCTTATTTATTTAAAAAAAAAAATACAAACAAACCCAAATTAAAACAAGCCATAGGTCCAAGTTGTTGGCAAATTATTGTGCGAGACATTATTAATTTCATGGCGGAGTCTTTTGAAAATAGTGTGCCTATCGTGCATTGGGTATGAAAAATTCGACCTTAGAATTTTGAGTTGAAATTTTGTGTGGTGGTAAAGAAAAATCTAAAACTTTGAACAGAAAAAAATAGGGAGGAAAAATTAAGGGTAACCACTTCCCCAGCAAATGGCGCAGTTCGCGCATTGGGTACGAAAAAACCTACCTACAAATTTTGAGCCTAAATTTGGCATGGTGGTAAAGAAAAATCTAAAATCTTGAACTGAAAAAAATGGGTAAGAAAAATTCAGGGTAAATTAAATTTTATCTAAAACTTTAACTAAAAGAAGGGGGTAAGAAAAATTTAGGGTAAATTAACTTTTATGATTTTTTGAAGAATAAAAGTTTTAAAAATTATAGAAAATAGGAGAACAGGATTTTTTTGTTGGGGCTTGTTTTGTTGTGCTCCTAAAATCCCCAATTGAGTTGTTAGAAAATTATTGTGCGGGATAGTATTAATTTCATGGGGGAGTCATCGGAAAACAGTGTGCCCTACGGTTGGCGTAGTTCATGCGTCAGGTACGAAAAATCCAAAACTTTGAACCAAAAGAAAAAGGGAGGAAAAATTAACGATAAACCACTTCCAAAGCAAACGGCACAGTTATAATGCATCGAGTACAAAAAAGTTGACCTTCGAATTTAGAAATTTGGCATGGAAGTGGAGGAAAATCTAAAACTTTGAACCCAAAAAAAGGGGTGGGGGGGGGGAGGAAAAATTCAGGGTAAATTAACTTTTATGATTTTTTGAAGAATAAAAGTTTTAAAAATCGTAGAAAATAGGAGAATAGGAAATTTTTTTGGGGGATTGTTTTGTTGTGCTCTTAAAATCCCCAATTGAGTTGTTGGAAAATTATTGTGCGAGACAATATTAATTTCATGGGGGAGTCTGGAAAACAGTTTGCCAGGTGTAGTTTGTGCGTTGGGTATGAGAAAACCGACCTTTGAATTTTGAACTGAAATTCGGCGTGGAGGTTAAGAAAAATCTTAAGCTTTTAGCAAAAGAAAAGGAGGAAAAATTAAGGGTAAACCACTTCCACGACAAACTGCGCAATTCATGCATCGAGTACAAAAAAACTGACCTTCAAATTTTGAACTGAAATTTGGCATGGTGATAAAGGAAAATCTAAAACTTTGAACCCAACCCAACCCACTACACCACCCCCCCAAAAAAAGGGCGAGGAAAAAAATTTCCTATTCTTTTATTTTCTATGATTTTTAAAACTTTTATTCTTCAAAAAATCATAAAAGTTAAAATTACCCTGAATTCCCACCCCCCCACCAAAAAAAAAAGGGGCGAGGAAAAAAATTCAAGGTAAATTAACTTTTATGATTTTTTGAAGAATTAAAAGTTTTAAAAATCATAGAAAATAGGAGAATAGGAAAAAAAAAAATTTGGGGTTTGTTTTGTTGTGCTCTTAAAATCTCCAATTGAGTTGTTGGAAAATTATTGTGCAAGACAATATTGGTGGGGGGCGGGCGGAGGGTGAATTAAGGGTAATTTAACTTTTATGATTTTTTAAAGAATAAAAATTTTAAAAATCATAGAAAATAGGAGAATAGGAAAATTTTTTTGGGGTTTGTTTTGTTGTGCTCTTAAAATCCCCATTTGAGTTGTTGGAAAATTATTGTGCGAGACACTATTAATTTCATGGGGGAGTCTTCGAAAAACAGTGTGCTCGGTGCAATTCGTGCGTTGGGTATGAGAAAAAGAAAATCGACCTTCAAATTTTGACTTGAAATTCAGCATGGTGGTAAAGAGAAATCTAAAACTTTTAACAAAAGAAAAGGGGGAGGAAAAATTCAAGGTAAATTAACTTTTATGATTTTTTGAAGAATAAAAGTTTTAAAAATTGTAGAAAGTAGGAGAATAGGAAATTTTTGTTGAGGTTTGTTTTGTTGTGCTCCTAAAATCCCCAGTTAAGTTCTTGGAAAATTATTATACGAGACAGTATTAATTTCGTGGGGGGTCTTCGGAAAACAGTGTGCTCAGTGCAGTGTGTTCGGGTACAAAAAAACTGATCTTGGAATTTTGAGCTGAAATTTGGCATAATGGTAAAGGAAAATCTAAAACTTTGAACAGAAGAGGGGAGGGGGGAAGAAAGAACTCAGGGTAAATTAACTTTAATGATTTTTTTTATGAACAAAAGTTTTAAAAATCATAGAAAATAGGAGTCCTAAAATCACCAATTGAGTTGTTGGCAAATTATTATGCAGGATACTACTCACTACCGATATGATAAGTAGCCTACGGGTCGCACATTTAGAAGATAATTTAAGAATCAAAATGTAAAAGGGGTATTTTCGTCTTTTAAGATGAAATGATATTTTGGTAATCTTGCAGTGCAATTGAATTTGCTAAGGTTGTTGCCTGTATTCAATTTTAATATTGAAATTAAAATTAGTGAGATTATATTTAAATATATGCGCACATATATTTAAATGGATTATTGTTATTATTTAATGTTAATATATTTTAATATATTAATTGATTTTAATAATAATAATAATTAATTAGTTAATTAAAATACCAATGTGGCTTGTTTGGTTTCAAGGATGGATCAATAAGAGAATCCATGGCTATTCCTAATACGATTAGGGTTTTAATTAGTTGCACTATATATAAGTGCAACTTAAATTAAAACATAATGAATTAATTCATTGAATTGAAAACCCTAGCCACCCAACAACACCCACTACAGCAAAAATGACCTACGGTACCACTGGACAGTAACATTTTTCCTTAAAGTGTTATGGTAGACTATTTATGGTAACACTTGTTGTTAAACTGTTACAAAACAATTTTTATTTGTAACACTTTAACTTTTTATAACACATTTTACATCAATAGTAATTCTTTTTTTTTAAATGTTACTAATATATATTTACAGTAGCAATTTTAAAGTGTTACAATAGACCTAATAATATAGTAGTTTTTTTATAATGTTACCATATAATAAAGATATGATAACATTTTATAAGTGTTACCATAAACCCAATTATTTATTGGGAAACAAAATATTATTCCCGCCAACATGAAATGAGGTTTATTTTGTCTCCTTTTTATTTTTTTTTTAGGGGTGAAATCATATTATTTAGGGTCTATTTTGTCACTTTTCATTCATGTAGGGACCAAACAAATGTTTTACATATACCCAAATATTAACCGAGAAAATACACTTAATACCGCCAACCCAAAATTTCGTAGCTAATACCCTAATAACTTATTCACGCTCATTCACAAGCAAAAATCTTGTCTACCTAGGTGAGCGACCAACTGGTGTCAACGGCAACGTTTTTGTGTCGGATCTCCGATCAGGTAACCAATTTTGCCCAGAAATTGTTTGAGTCTTTCAAATTAGAAAAAGGGAAAAAAGGAAAAACCAAGTTATACAAAAGCCCCAAACTAATTTTACCCTAAGACGCAAAACACTCTCCACTTCTTCACTCCGTTCGCATCTTCTTCTCTATTTTTTCCCTGAAATCTAGACTTCTCCCATTGTCCTTGTCAGTTCTAACTGTCGTCCGTTGAACCTCATCTATTCTCAATCTTTTCACGATTGACTTCTGACCCCAAACGCTCTTACAACAATGTTCTTTATGAAACGACGACGTCAGAAGCGTTCATTCTTTCTTAACATCGCAGTTACAGTCACAGACATTCTAAAATCTTCATTCTAATGCAAATATGACGTCTTGATTAATTAGGAGAAAAAACTTGTTATCAAAGAAACACAACCACAATCAGAAATGTGGATTCGATCGCAACAGCTCCACCGCCTAGATCTGCCACTGACCTCTTCTCCTATCCAATTGACGCTTATCCTCATTGGTTTAAATCCAATCTCTTTCTCTCCCCAACCTTCGACTCCGAATCCTATATCTTGGAGCTCTGAACTTTTGTTCCCTTCGAGACACTTCGATTTGAGCTACAGCTCATTTATCTTCCCTCAAGCATGAACTTATTGATTTAATTAACTGGGACTATGCCGATTTTGTTAACTTGAACATTAAGCTCATTGATGTCGAGGCGGCTGTCGTGTAGATGCAGGCCCCATTGTTGGAGCTGAGGGAGAGAATCGAGGGTTTTAGAGTCACTATTGAAGGTTCCATTTTGGCGTTACAGAATGGTTTAAAGAAAAGATCGGAGGCTGCTGTGGCTAGAGAGGCTCTTGAACTGCTGCTTGACACATTTCATGTTGTTTCTAAGGTAATTCATTACTGTGTTTTTAGAGCTGATATATTATTCGTTGAATTGAACTCAATTATCGATTGCGTTGATATGGTTGTTGGATTATAGCTAATTTGAGTTTTGGGTGTTGTTCTTGTTGGTGACTAAGTGCATAAAGATGAAAGAAGCATGGATCTAGAAGTTACAAAATTTGGGATTTGTGGAATAGATATTTTTGTTCACTTGAGTTAAATTTGATTGATAGGATCTAGCTTATAATGCCAATATTTTATTTATTAATTAATCAAGGTTTTCATGTGAGTTTCATGAATCGTGTGAGATGGTTATGCTGTTAATTACAGTAATCAGATAACAAAAGTTTTATTAAATCATGTTATGTGCTTCATGTTTTTGTTCTTTCATGGCTACGGTAGATTTTCCATTTCATAATGTATTGAATAGAATGAAGATTAGGTGGCAGTATTTTTTATTTTGCATTGTACTCACTATGTGCTTAAGGAAATGAGTCAAAGAATGAGTTAAAAGTGGAAACATGAGTACTTATTTAAGTGGCCGTGCTTGGGTTAGTTTGATGTTCTAATCAAATTTTAATGCTGAATTTTAATTATTAGGGTTCAAAATTAAGTGTTATGCTTTATCACCTCTGCCTCATGAAAAACCCACATCATTAATTACAAAGCCCTGCTTCAATTTTTTTTATTTTGACTTTACATTTGCACCATTTACTTTTTATTCAAAGAAGTGTGAGGCAATTCAGATACTCTTGGAAACAAATGCTCCAGACACCACCAGCTCTACCTTCTGCATGGAATCCATCTCAAAAAGGTAAGCTAGTTACTTTCTTTTTATTTTGTTATCGAGGATTAAACTGTTAAGGGGATGAGGGCAATGAAAGCGTATTTTCATTTGGCTACAAAGATGGGTATCACACATATTATACTCGGTGTAAATGAAATTTTTAGCACCCTTATGAAAAATAAAACAATCATCAGGTGCTACTTTGCAAATGGTATTTCTACTTTAAAAGTGTTGGTGTAAGCTAGATTATCGAAATGAGCTAAAAACAAGTGTCATTATTATGTAAAATTATTTTTGACATTGCTTCACTTCGCAGGTGTTCAGCACAGTGCCATGGAGTTAAGGCCTCAACTCTCAGCTACTAGCTCACACACTCTATGGTTATAGGTTATATTCTCTTGATTATGTTCTATTGGGTTTTTTTTATTTTAATCATATATTATGTTGGAAGTAAATCAGTTAGTATGTGATGTATAAAATGATTTGCCTATCTCTTCTTTTTTTTTTTTTTTTTTTGGGAAAACAATGCTAGTTAAATTTATGAATATTTGCAATGTCAAAAACTTGCCAACAACTCAATTAGGGATTTTCGGTGCACAACAAGACAAACGCAAATAAAAATTTCCTACTCTCCTACTTTCAACGATTTTTAAAACTTTTATTCTTCAAAAAATCATAAAAGTTAATTTACCCTGAATTTTTCCTCTTTTTTTTTTTTTTTTTTTTTTGTTCAAAGTTTTAGATGTTTCTTTACCACTATATCAAATTTTAGCTCAAAATTTGAAAGCCAGTTTTTTCGTACTCAATGCACGAACTGTGCCGTTTGTCAGGGAAGTGCTTTACCCTTAATTTTTCCTCCCATTTTTTTGGTATAAAAGTTTTAGATTTTTCTTTATCACCATGCCAAATTTCAGCTCAAAATTTGAAGATCGGTTTTTTCGTACCCGGTGCACGAATTGCGCCAAGCGCTCTATTTTCAGAAGTCTCCCCCACGAAATTAATACTGTCCTACACAATAATTTGCTAGCAACTGAATTGGAGATTTTAGGAGGACAACAAAACAAACCCCAACAAAAAATTCCTATTCTCCTATTTTCTACGATTTTTAAAATTTTTGTTCTTCAAAAAATCAAAAAATTTAATTTACCCTGAATTTTTCGTCCCCCTTTTTTTTTTTGGTCCAAAGTTTTAGATTTTTCTTTACCACCACACCAAATTTCAACTAAAAAATCGAAGTCGATTTTTTCGTACTCGATGCACGAACTACGTCGGACACATTGTTTTTATTTTTCTTTTACCACCATGCCAAATTTCAGTTCAAAATTTGAGGGTCGGTTTTTAGTACCCAATGCATGAACTGTGCCATTTGCCGGGTAAGTGGTTTACCCTAAATTTTTCCTCCCTTTTTTTTGTTCAAAGTTTTAGATTTTTGAAACTTTTATTCTTCAAAAAATCATAAAAGTTAATTTATCATAAATTTTTCCTCCCTTTTTTTTTGTTTCAAAGTTTTAGACTTTTCTTTATCACCATGCCAAATTTTAGCTCAAAATTTGAAAGTCGTTTTTTCGTACCTGATGCAAGAACTATGCCATTTGTCGGGGAAGTGGTTTACCCTTAATTTTTCCTCCCATTTTTTTTCTATATAAAAGTTTTAGATTTTTCTTTACCACTACGCCAAATTTCAGTTGAAAATTCAAAGTTCAGTTTTTTCATACCTTATGCACAAACTACACCAGGCTAGCACTCCCCCAAGATATTCATACTGCCTCACATAATAATTTGTCAATAATTGAATTGGGGATTTTAGGGGCACAACAAAGCAAAAAGCAACAAAAATTTCCCATTCTCCTATTTTCTATGATTTTTAAATTTTTTATTCTTCAAAAAATCATAAAAGTTAATTTACCCTGAATTTTTCCTCCCCCCTAAAACTTTAAACCAAAAAATAAAATAAAATAAACGGGCAGGAAAAATTCAGGGTAAATTAACTTTTATGATTTTTTAAAGAATAAAAGTTTCAAAAATTTTAGAAAATAGGAGAATAGGAATTTGTTTTTGGGGTTTGTTTTGTTTTTCTCCTAAAATCCCTAATTCAATTGTAGGCAAATTATTGTGTGGGACAATATTAATTTCGTGGGGGAGTCTTCTAAAAACAGTGTGCCCGTCGTGCATCAGGTACCAAAAAACTAGCCTTCGAATCTTGAGCTGAAATTTGGCGTGGTGGTAAAGAAAAATCTAAAAGTTTAATACAAAAAATAAGGGGGGAAGGGAAGTGAAAGTTCTAGGTAAATTAACTTTTCTTATTTTTTGAAGAATAAAAGTTTTAAAAGTCATAGAAAATAGGAGGGCAGGAATTTTTCTGTTAGGGTTTATTTTATTGTGCTCCTAAAATCCCCAATTGAGTTGTTGGCAAATTATTGTGCGGGACAGTATTAATTTCATGGCGGAGTCTTCTGAAAATTGTGTGCCCAACATAATTCGTACATCGGGTATGAAAAAACGACCTTCGAATTTTTAGCTAAAACTTGGTGTGGTGGTAAAGAAAAATTTAAAACTTTGAAAAAAAAAATTGTAAACCACTTCCTAGGCAAACGACACAATTTGTGCATCAGGTACGAAAAAACTAACCTTCGAATTATGAACTTAAATTTGGCATGGCGATGAAGAAAAAATCTATAACTTTAAAAAAAAAAAAAAAAAAAAAAAAACAAAAACAAAACGGGGAGGAAAAATTCAAGGTAAATTAACTTTAATGATTTTTTGAAGAATAAAAGTTTTGAAAATCGTAGAAATTAGGAGAATAGAAAATTTTTGTTGGGGTTTGTTTTGTTGTGCTCCTAATATCCTCAATTGAGTTGTTGGCAATTTATTGTGTGGGACAATATTAATTTCATGTGGAAGTCTTTTGAAAACAGTGTGCATGGCGCAATTCGTGCATCAGGAATTGAAAAACTGACTTTCGAATTTTGAGCTAAAATTTGGCATGGTGGTAAACCGCTTATCTAAAAATTTGAAAAAAAAGGGGGAGGAAAAATTAAGGGTAAACGACCTCCCCGGCAAACAACGCAGTTCGTGCGTCAGGTACGAAAAAATCGACCTTTGAATTTTGAGCCGAAATTTGGCATGGTGGTAAAGAAAAATCTAAAACTTAGAAAAAAAGGGGGAGGAACAATTCAAGGAAGATTAATTTTATGATTTTTTGAAGAATAAAAGTTTAAAAATCATAGAAAATAGGAGAATAAGAATATTTTGTTGGGGTTTGTTTTGTGTTTCTCCTAAAATCCCCAAATCAGTTGTTGGCAAATTTTTCTATGGGACAATATTAATTCGTGGGGGAGTCTACTGAAAACTGTGTGCGTGGTGCTATTCGTGCATCGGGTACAAAATAATCGCTCTCCGAATTTTAAGATGAAATTTGGCGTGGTGGTAAAGAAAAATCTAAAACTTTGACAAGAAAAAAAAGGGAAGAAAAATTAAGGGTAAACCACTTCCTTGGCAAACGGCATAGTTCGTGCATTAGGTATGAAAAAACCGACCTTTGAAATTTGAGATGAAATTTGGCATGGTGGTAAAGACAAATTTAAAACTTTGAAAAGAAAAAAGGGGGCAGGAACAATTCAAGGAAGATTAATTTTTATGATTTTTTGAAGAATAAAAGTTTTAAAAATCTTAGAAAATAGGAGAATAGGAATATTTTGTTGGGGTTTGTTTTGTGTTTCTCCTAAAATCCCCAAATCAGTTGTTGGTAAATTTTTTTGTAGGACAATATTAATTTCATGGGGGAGTCTACTGAAAATTGTGTGCTCGGCGTTATTCGTGCATTAGGTACGAAATAACCACTCCGAATTTTAAGCTAAAATTTGGCATGATGGTAGGAAAACCTAAAACTTCGAACAATTTTTTTTTTTTTTTTTTTTTGTGGTTTGTTTTGTTGTGCTCCTAAAAGCCTCAATTGAGTTGTTGCCAATTTATTGTGCCGGATAGTATTAATTTCATGGGGGAGTCTTCTTAAAATGGTGTGTTGGGCGAAGTTCATGCATCGGGTACCTATAAGCAATCTTCAAATTTTGAGCTGAAATTTGGCATGGTGGTAAAGTAAAATCTAAAACTTTGAACAAAAAATTAAGGGTAAACCACTTCCCCGGCAAACAACGTAGTTCGTGCATCAGGTACAAAATAACCTCGAATTTTGACTGAAATTTGGCGTGGGCAAGGAAAAATCTAAAACTTTGAACCAAAAAAAAAAAAAAGGAGAAAAATTCAAGGTAAATTAACTTTTATGATTTTTTGAAGAATAAAAATTTTAGAAATCGTAGGAAATAGGAGAATAGGAATCTTTTGTTGCACAACATCCCCAATTTAGTTGTTGACAAATTATTGCGCAGGACAATATTTATATCGTGGGAGAGTACTGAAAACAGTGTGCCCTTTGCTGTTCGTGCATGTGGTACAAAAAATTGACCTCGAATTTTGAGCTGAAATTTTGCGTGCTAGTAAAGAAAAATCTAAAACTTTGATGAGAAAAAAAGGGATGAAAAATTAAGGGTAAACCACTTCCTTGGCAAATGGAGCAATTCGTGCATTATGTATGAAAAAACTGACCTTCAAAATTTGAGTCGAAATTCTGGGTAAATTAACTTTTATATTTTTTTGAAGAATAAAAGTTTTAAAAGTTATAGAAAATAGGAGAACAGAAATTTTTTGTTAGGGTTTGTTTTGTTGTGCTCCTATAATCCCCAATTGAGTTGTTGGCAAATTATTGTGCAGGAGAGTATTAATTTCATGGTGAAGTCTTCTGAAAATTGTGTGCCCGACGTAGTTTGTACATCGCGTATGAAAAAACGACCTTCGAATTTTGACCTAAAATTTGGCGTCGTGGTCAAGAAAAATCTAAAACTTTGAAAATAAAAATGGTAAACCACTTCCCCGGCAAACGTGCAGTTTGTGCATCAGGTATGAAAAAACTGACCTTCGAATTATGAACTTAAATTTGGCATGGCGGTGAAGAAAAATCTATAACATTAAAAAAAAAAAAAAAAAAATGGGGGGAGGAAAAATTCAGGGCAAATTAACTTTAATGATTTTTTGAAGAATAAAAGTTTTAAAAATTGTAGAAATTAGGAGAATAGGAAATTTTTGTTGGGGTTTGTTTTGCTGTGCTCCTAATATCCCCGATTGAGTTGTTGGCAATTTATTGTGTGGGACAGTATTAATTTCATGGGGAAGTCTTCTAAAAACAGTGGGCCCGGCGCAATTCGTGCATCGAGAATGGAAAAATTGACATTTGAATTTTGAGCTGAAATTTGGAGTGGTGGTAAACCATTATCTAAAACTTTGAAAAAAAAGGGGGAGGAAAAATTAAGGGTAAACCACTTCCTCGGCAAATGGCGCAGTCTGTGCGTCAGGTACGAAAAAAATCGACCTTCGAATTTTGAGCCAAAATTTGGCATGGTGGTAAAGAAAAATCTAAAACTTTGAAAAAAGAAAAAAAAGAGGGAGGAACAATTCAGGGAAGATTAATTTTTATGATTTTTTGAAGAATAGAAGTTTTAAAAATCATAGAAAATAGGAGAATAGGAATATTTTGTTGGGGTTTGTTTTGTGTTTCTCCTAAAATCCCCAAATCAGGTGTTGGCAAATTTTTTTGCGGGACAATATTAATTTCATGGGGGAGTCTACTGAAAGCTGTGTGCCCGACACTATTCGTGCATTGGGTACGAAATAATCGCTCTCCGAATTTTAAGATGAAATTTGGCGTGGTGGTAAAGAAAAATCTAAAACTTTGACAAGAAAAAAAAGGGAAGAAAAATTAAGGGTAAACCACTTCCTTAGCAAACGGCGCAGTTCGTGTGTTAGGTGTGAAAAAACTGACCTATGAAATTTGAGCCGAAATTTGGAATGGTGGTAAAGAAAAATTTAAAACCTTGAAAAAAAAAAAGGGGCAAGAACAATTCAGGGAAGATTATTTTTTATGATTTTTTGAAGAATAAAAGTTTTAAAAATCATAGAAAATAGGAGCATAGGAATATTTTGTTGGGGTTTTGTTTTGTGTTTCACCTAAAATCCCCAAATCAGTTGTGGCAAATTTATTTGTTGGACAATATTAATTTCATGGGGGAGTCTACTAAAAACTGTGTGCCCAGCGTGTGAGAGCCCCCTCATCTTGGACCATAGGCTATCCCAGTCTTGGCCTACTGCATGGGCTTTCCACATGCGCCCCCTCATCTTGGGCCTCACTCACTTGGATATCCCCACCCCTGCAAGTGGGTTTCTTTCGCCTTCCCCACCTCTCGAACACAAGACATGTAGGCTAAGTACTTGTGACAAGAGAGGTGAGTACCATCAGGCTAGCAGGCTAAGTACTTGTAACAAGAGAGGTGAGTACCATCAGGCTAGCTAGGGGTGGCCATGATGCTTTGCTAGGGGTCAATCTTGGTCTGTGTGTAGTGAGAGGATTAATTTGTATTAGTCGCGATACTACACACTGCCAATATGATAGGGAGCCTACGGGGCACACACATAGAAGATAATTTAAGAACCAGTTTATAAGAAGGGAGTTTTTGTCTTTTTAGGCAAAAGGGTATTTTGGTAATCTCACAGTATAATTAAATTTGTTGAGGTCGTAGCCTTTATTTAATTTGATATTAAAATTATCTAAGTGAGATTATGTTTAAATATGTGTCGCGTATATTTAAATAAATTATCATTATTGTTAAATGTTAATATATATATATATATATATATATATATATATATATATATATATATATAATTTAATTGAGATAATGATAATTAAAATTAAAATATCTAAATAGGGTTGTTTGGATACAAGGGGTGTTTGGGTTGGTGCCCAAGCTCATTCCATGATGGAATAGGGGCAAAGTGTGCACTATATAAGTGCAACACTTTGTGAATTAAAATAAGTTTTCATTTCAATCAATTAGACTAAAAAATTCCAGCCCCTTCTCTCCCACACCAGTTTGCCTCTTTTGCTTGACAAATTATTACGCAGGACAATATTTATATCGTGGGAGAGTCAACTGAAAACAGTGTGCCCTTTCTTTGTTCATGCATAGGGTACAAAAAACCTACCTCGAATTTTGAGCTAAAATTTTGCGTGCTAGTAAAGAAAAATCTAAAACTTTGAAAAAAAAGGGGGAGAATTCAAGGTAAATTAACTTATGATTTTTTGAGAAATAAAAGTTTTAAAAAATCGTAGAATATATGAGAATAAGAAATTTTTGTTTGGGTTTCTTTTGTTGTGCTCCAGGTTCTCCAACAAATGTCGTAGTTCGTGCATCGGGTACAAAAAACGGTCCTTCAAAATTTGAGCCGAAATTTGGTATTGTGCTAAAGAAAAATCTAAAACTTTGATAAAAAAAAAGGGTGGGGGGGAGAGGAAACATTCAAGGTAAATTAACTTTTTTGAATTTCTTAAGAATAAAAGTTTACGAGGATAGGAATTTTTTTTTTTTGGGTGTTTGTTTTGTTGTACTCCTAAAATCCTCAATTGAGTTGTTGGCAAATTACTATGCGGGATTGTATTAATTTCATGGGGGAGTCCTCTGAAAACGGTGTGCTCAACGTAGTTCATGCATTGAGTAAGAAAAAACGACCTTCGAATTTTGAGCTGAAATTAGGCGTGGTGGTATAAAAAATCTAAAAGTTTGAACAATAAAAAGGGGGGATGCGTTTGGGGTTGTTCGGGGTAAATTAACTTATGATTTTTGAAAAATAAAAGTTTTAAAAATCGTAGAAAGTATGAGAATAAGAAATTTTTGTTTGGGTTTCTTTTGTTGTGCTCCTAAAATCCCAAATTGAGTTGTTGGCAAATTATTGTGCGGGACAATATTAATTTCATGGGGGAGTCCTCTGAAAATAGTGTGCCCAACACAGTTCGTGCATCGGGTACGAAACAGCAGCACCTTGAATTTTGAGCTGAAATTTGGCGTGGTGTTAAAGAAAAATCTTAAAACTTTGACAAGAAAAAACAGGGAGGAAAAATTGAGGGTAAACCTCTTCCCCAGCAAACGGTGCAGTTCATGCGTCATGTACAAAAAAACCGACCTTTAAATTTTGAGCTAAAATTTTCCGTAGTGGTAAAGAAAAAATCTACAACTTTGATAAAAAAAAGGGGGGATGATTGGGTGGGGAGGGAGGAAACATTCAAGGTAAATTAACTTTTATGAATTTCTTTAGAATAAAAGTTTTAAAAAATCGTGGAAAGTACGAGGATAGGAATTTTTTTTTGGGTGTTTGTTTTGTTATGCTCCTAAAATCCCCAATTGAGTTGTTGGAAAATTATGTGAGGGGTGTATTAATTTCATGGGGGAGTTCTCTGAAAATGGTGTGCTCAACGCGGTTCGTGCATTGGGAAAGAAAAAACGACCTTGTTTTGAAGTTTTGTGAAATTAGGCGTGGTGGTAAATAAAAAATCTAAAAGTTTAAACAAGAAAAGGGGAAAAGGGGGTGTTGTTGTTGGTAAAGAAAAATCCAAAACTTTGAACCAAAAAAAGTGGGTGGAAAAATTCAAGGCAAATTAACTTTTATGAATTTTTGAAGAATAAAAGTTTTAAAAATTGTAGAAAATAGGAGAATTAGAACTTTTTGTTGAGGTTTGTTTTGTTGCACTCCTAAAATCGCCAATTGAGTTGTTTGCAAATTATTGAGCGAGATAGTATTAATTTCGTGGGGGAGTTCTAAAAACAGTGTGCTAGTTGTGCATTGGGTTCGGAAAATCGACCTTCAAATTTTGAGCTGAAATTTGTCATAGTGGTAAAAATGAATCTAAAATTTTGAAATAAAAAAAAAAAAGGTGAGGAAAAATTACAATAAACCACTTCCTCGACAAATGGCACAGTTCGTGTATCAGGTACGAAAAAATTGTCTTTTGAATTTTGAGCTAAAATTTGGAATGGTGGTAAAGAAAAATCCAAAATTTTGAACAAAAAAAAAAAGAGGGAGGAAAAATTCAGGGTGAATCCAAGAATAAAAGTTTTGAAAATTGTAGAAAATATGAGAATAGGAATTTTTTGTTGGGATTTGTTTTGTTGTGCTCCAAAAATTTCCAATTGAGTTGTTGGCAAATTATTCTGTAAGACAGTGTTAATTTCATGGTGGAGTCTTCTAAAAACAGTGTGTCTGTCATGCATCGGGTACGAAAAACCGACCTTTGAATTTTGAGCATAATTTTTGCATGGTGGTAGAGAAAAATATAAAATTTTGAAAAAAAAAAGTGGGAGGAAAAATAAGGGGTAACCACTTCCCTGGTAAATGGCGCTATTCGCGCATCAGGTACAAAAAAACCAACTTATGCATTTTGAGCTTAAATTTGGCATGGTGGTAAAAAAAAATCTAAAACTTTGAACTAAAAAAAGGGCAAGAAAAATTCAGGGTAAATTAACTTTTATCTAAAACATTGAACTAAAAAACAAGGGGTAAATAAAATTCAAGGTAAATTAACTTTTATAATTTTTTGAAGAGTAAAAGTTTTAAAAATTGTGGAAAATAGGAGGACAAGATTTTTTTGTTGGGGTTTGTTTTGTTGTGCTCCTAAAATCCCCAATTGAGTATTTGGCAAATTATTGTGCAGGACAGTATTAATTTCATGCGGGAGTCTTCGAAAAATAGTATGCCCAGTGTAGTTCATACGTCAGGTACGAAAAAACCGACCTTTGAATTTTGAGCTGAAATTCAGCTTGGTGGTAAAGAAAAATCTAAACTTTGAACAAAAAGGGAAAGGGAGGAAAAATTGAGGGTAAACCACTTCCCTGGCAAACGGTGCAGTTCGCACATCGAGTACGAAAAAACCGATATTCGAATTTTGAACCAAAATTTGGCATGGTGGTAAAGAAAAATCTAAGACTTTGAACCATAAAAAGGATTTTAGGAGCACAACAACAAAAAACTGAACAAAAAATTCCTATTCTCCTACTTTCAACAATTTTTAAAACTTTTATTCTTAAAAAAAAATCATAAAAATCAATTTACCCTGAATTTTTCCTCCCCCCTTTTTCTTGTTTTCTTTTTTGGTTCAAAGTTCTAGATTTTTCTTTACCACCATGCAAATTTTTAGCTTAAAATTCGAAGGTTGGTTTTTCCGTACCTGATGCATGAACTTCGCTATTTGCCAGGGAACTGGTTTACCCTTAATTTTTCCTCCTCCCCCATTTTTTTTTTTTTTTTTTGCTTCAAAGTTTTAGATTGTTCTTTACAACGACTCAAAATTTGAAGGTCAGTTGTTTCGTACACGATGCAGGAACTGTGCTAGGCACACTATTTTCAAAAGACTCCCCACGAAATTAATACTGTCCCGCACAATAATTTGCCAACAACTCAATTGGAGATTTTAGGAGCACAACAAAACAAACCCTAACAAAAAATTCATATTCTCCTAGTTTCAACGATTTTTAAAACTTTTATACTTAAAAAAAATCATAAACTTTAATTTACCTGAATTTTTCCTCCCCCTTTTTTATTCAAAGTTTTAGATTTTTCTTCACCACCATGCCAAATTTCCGCTCAAAATTCGAAGGTCAATGTTTTCATACTTGATGCACGAACTCCACTATTTGCTGGGGAAGTGGTTTACCCTCAATTTTTCCTCCTCCCTTTTTATTTGGTTCAAAGTATAAGATTTTTCTTTTCCACCATGCCAAATTTCAGCTCCCAATTCGAAGGTCAGTGTTTTCATACTTGATGCACAAACTGCTTCGGGCACACTGTTTTTAGAAGACTCCCCCCATGAAATTAATACTGTCTTGCACAATGATTTTCCAACTTTTAGAGTAGGTGCCCTAGAGCCAATCAATTATTGTAAAATTGACTCTGTAATAAATTTGTATTTATCAATAAAAGGCATATTCTACTATATCGTGTATGTAATGATATATGTCCTTAGGATGGTAGAACTGTGACGAGGGTATCAAGTGTTTCAAATCTTGATAATGAAAACCCCATGATCACATATGGTGGTCATTCTAGAAAGGTCCGTAGCCCTAGTATTATTCTGAAGTAAGGGCACAAATAATACGGTAAGGCTATCATAATGTTGAACGACCCTGTCAAAAGGCAATGGCTGATCTCACTTGTCAAGGTTGTTTGCTGACAACCTGGTGCAACGCATGGGTGCTTGCTAGAGGCAAGTTCACTGGACAGACCCACTAGAGGATTCCAGATGGATGGTAACCCCAGTGTCTATGGAATAAATCCTCTAATAGATGGTGGTGCATGTGATCCTTAGATTTGAGATCACCAGAGCGCCTTGTGCACCGATCGGTGTAGTTTGACACTAGCCCAACGCAGTTCTATTCAGAGCTGTCAATACGATATTGATTGGCTTCATCAAGAAGTGTATCAAGACTATGGTGGATCAATAGAGGATTAATCACTCCCGGGTACAGGAGAAGTTATCTCATGGCACAATTCAGTGAATGGCAATGACACTAAAACTACGGCCACAGCGGGATTGCGTTGTTGCTCAATCCAATTTATTATTCCGGTCATTGGTCTAGTAATTGAATACAAAGATATCGAGGATAACTGAGGTTGACACTATTTATGTACCTCAGTCTCGATGAGATAACTGATGATGAAAGGATTTGATTGCACGATAACCATATCGTTGACAGGTAGTTGTTTCGCTAAATTCGAATCTATCAGGTGGCCATAATGCCTTGCTAGGGGCCAATCTTGGTCTCTAAGTAGTGAGACAATTAATTGGTGTTAATCGCGATATTGCTCACTGCCGATATGATAAGGAGCCTACGGGTCACACACTTGGAAGATAATTTAAGAATCGTTTTTGTGAAAGGGGTATTTTCATCTTTTAGGACAAAAAGTATTTTGGTAATCTCATAGTGCAATTAAATTTGTTAAGATTGTTGTCTATATTTAATTTTAATATTAAAATTAGTGAGATTATATTTAAATATATGTGCGGATATATTTAAATGGATTATTATTAATAATTAAATGTTAATATATATATTAATTGACTTTAATTATATTAATAATCAATTAAAATTAAAATACCATAAAGGGTGTGTTTGGTTGCAAGGATGGATTAACTTAAGAGTCCATGGCTATTCCTATTGGGATTAGGGTTTTTAATTAAGTGAAACTTAATTAAAAACATAAGATAATAATTTCATTCATTGATTGAAAAGAAAACCCTAGCCATCTTTTCTTCTCTCTCTCACATTTTTCATAGTGAGTGAATCAAAGAATTTTTTGATTCACTTGATTCTTGAAGCCTTCTATTAGTTCTAGAAAAACTATAATAGGTTCTGCGAATTATCTTCGTGTGGACGACGTTTGTGCGATTCTCTTCTTGAATCGACAAGCGAAATCAAAGTATTGAAGGAGCCTCTAAACGTTGGTAATGTGTTCTTAATCCTTGTATGGATTATTTACTATGATTTATATTGTACAGATTTTCTGTTTATTAACATGTAAGCAATTTGATCTATACTCGGATCTTGGCGTAGAAAGAGATTGATTTTTTTTGTTTGAATTTGTTATTTTTCCGCTGCCTTTTCGAGATCAATCACTAACAGTGGTATCAGAGCCTCAAGTATTAGATTAAGTTGTTTAATTGATGTTTGATAACATGTGTATTTGTTTGATAACATGTTATTGCATGATTTGAAGGTTTTTAAATCTGGAAAAATTATGTATGTTGAATGTTTTAATTAATCAATTGATTAAATAATGTGTTGATTAAATGTGTATTGGTTGGTTGGTGTCCTAGTCGAATGTTTAAGCATTCGATTTGATTTGGATCCGTGTCGTTATGTGAAAAACTGCAAAAGATGTTACTGTGTGATTCACTGTTTTGCAGCGTTAGCCACAGCAAAATAACATTTTACCGTAGTGAGATGCAAAAAGTGAATCTGGCCCGACGAAATAAACATTTGCCGCGGCAAAATGCCAGAAAAGTAGATCTAGCTGCGGCGAAATAAAACTTCGTCGTGGCATGAATCTCTCTGGAACGTTTTCTGTTTTCTCGAAGTTCACGACAGCCGTTGCAAAATAAAACTTAGCCGCAACGACCATGTGTATGAACTTCGCCGGGGTGAATAATTTATTCGTCGTGGCAAGAAACCTACTGTTCCGTTTTTGCTTTTCGTTTTTCGCACAGAGGCCAAATATCAGTTTTTGAATCTTTAAAGCCAATATTCATTCTGCACGTTTAAGAGGGTAACTTGATAATTCAACCCACCCAATTCAAAAATTGATTGTTTTGAATGTATGCAATGTTCTTGTTTGATAATTACATGGTGCCCGATACATGAGTCTTAGACCTATTGTTTATTGTTTATTGGGTTTGTTTGTAAATTTTATAAACAAATAGGACATGCATGTCCTGCATCTCTCTCTCTTAAATCTCCATGTATTTTTTCTTCTCATCTCAGTTCCCTCGTATCTAACGCGAGGTTTCTATTTTATTGATGTAAATTAGAATATGATTTTTATTATAAAATTCTTTGTAATGATTGTGAAGAAGAAACGAAGGAGCTTTGAAGAGGAATAACATGAAGACACAAGGTTTATTTTTAAAACCTAGGTTGACCTACTGATTCCTCTAGGCTCGAAGAAATTGGTTTTTGTAGGCCATGTACCGGCATGTTTTATTTTGTTTAGAATGCATGATAAGGTTGAATGTTCAATAACATGCCAAACAATGTCATTCTAACAAAGATAATAATTTGGTGAGACATTAAAAAAAAAACCCTCAAACAAAGGATATTAAGTCACTTGAAATGCCTTCCATCACCATGTCTTTAATCAAACCATTGTTCGTTGGAATCTTGTTCGCCAAAGTGAAGGGTACACTTCTACCAATGGGAGGTTAAAACTCATTGGAGTTTTCCTTAATGGTGATGGGTCAACTTAAAATAACTGTTTTCCTTGTTCGTCAAAGCGAAGGTTGATAAACATGTCATAGGCATAGTAGAGAAGTACACTTGTTATGTGTACGTGGTGACATGTAGTGTCCACTCTACTGATACTGAGAATCACACTTGAGTACAATGGCTTCGGTCATCGTATTGTGTAATTGGCTTGTTGGCTTGCTTCATATTTGAGGTTGATAATAGGAGCTATCAACTAGTGTGGATTAAGTTTGTTGGCCTACCTAATCAACCCATTTTAGCTTGTTCGCCAAAGCGAAGGTTTGAAATGGGCCAAATAAGATCTCGGTCCACTAGGAAAGCCAACAGGCTTTCCCGAGTTAATAGTGAGGGCTATTGGCTTGAGGAAAATATTGGGATCATTTTTTAATAAAAGACCATATTAAGGAATAATAAACATTATATTGACTTTACTTTTCTGAATTGTAGATTCACTTAAAAATGAGCATTATGAACCTGCGACCGATAATCGAGAAAGAAAATAGGTTGGATGGATCCAATTTCTTAAATGGGTGTGTTGATTGGTGTATGTGTGCATATGGAGGATCATTATGTAATTAAGAGATTTGTAGTTAAACGATGTCTTGGCACATTTTGGTTTTGTAAAAAGGGAGGTTTTTACGGCCTTATATACTCAGAGTGATATGGCAAATTATTATTATTATTATTATTATTATTATTATTATTATTTTGTAAGTAAGCTTTTATAGAAAGGGGGAAAGAATGTACAAAAGGCCTAAAAGTCGGTCAACCTACCTCAGGACAAGCCTTGGGCTAGGAGCAAAAGAATGATACTATCTAAGTCTAACCTTAATCTTCTCTTTTTCTCATTCCTCTTGTCAAAGAAATTGACCCAAGCGGAGATTAAAGAATACAATGAATCCCACCTACCACAGGACATGCCCTAGGTTAGGTTCAAAAGTATCAAAATACAAAAATCATATGCATAAGCATTTACAAGAAGAATTCCATAACTATGGACATAAACAAGGTAAGACCCGTTAATGACACAAACACAAAGCACTAGATCAACACCCCAAGTCTTCCAATTGCGAAAGTAGCCTCGTCTAGCATAATCAACCGTCGGGATGTCATATAACCAAATCCCCTTACACCACCGAAAACCCTGTTAGTAAACGGTCCCATATACGCAGCGGAAACAAAAATATAATACAAGGATCGTTTACATGAGCCAAGATCAAGGGTATAATTTTACAATTTATATCATAATAGAAATCTGCAGAAAAATTAATCAAGAGTATAGAAAAACATACGCACGTTTGGAGGCTCCTCCAAAATAGTCTTTGTACATATTTGCTACCGACCCAAGCGTCGGATCGACAATCACAAAGAACCAAAGAAGGATTTGCTAGATCCTCTTTAGCTTTAAGATTAAGAAGAAGAAAAATCAATGAAATTGATTTTTAGGCAAAATGAATACTGCCGTGGGAGAGTTTGGGGCTGTGTGTTTTGGTTTTTTTTAAAGAGAATGAACAGTGAATCAATTAATTAAAAAATCACACACACACACACATTTTCTTTTATAGTGATAACTTAGTTGCCCTATTCCCATATGGAATAGGCTTAGGCTCCAACCCAAACAACCCATGTTACCAAACACTCCCAATTAGATATTTATTTTTATTTCATCATTATCTCAATTAAAAATCAATTAATATATATTTAATCTATATATATTAACATTCAACAATAATGATGATTTAATTAAATATATACGAACACATATTTAAACGTAATTTCACTTATTTAATTTTTCTAATAAATTAAATAAAGGCTATGACCTCAGCAAATTTAATTGCACTGTGAAATTAACAAAATACCCTTTCGCCTTAAAAAGACGAAAACGCCCTTCCTTCTTGAGTCTTAAATTA
The DNA here is from genome assembly GCA_026225825.1 of Pistacia integerrima. Lineage (NCBI taxonomy): Eukaryota > Viridiplantae > Streptophyta > Magnoliopsida > Sapindales > Anacardiaceae > Pistacia > Pistacia integerrima. The sequence continues at coordinate 14,033,342 of CM047743.1, read as the reverse complement.
TCTTCTATGTGTGTGATCCATAGGCTCCTCATCATACCAGCAGTGTATAGTATCGCGATTAACACCAATTAATCATCTCACTAATACACAAACCAAGATTGGCCCCTTAACAAGGCATCATGGCCACCCGATAGATTCGGATTCAGCAAAATAGCTACATATCAACGATATGGTTACCATGCAATTCGATCCTTTCATCATACGTTATCTCGACGAGACGAAGGCATAGAAATAGTGTCACCCTTCGGTTACTCTCGATATTATGTATTCAGTGTCTGGACCAATTACCTGTATTATAATCCGGATAGAGCAACAACTCAATCCCACTGTGGCCACAGTTTTAGTGTCATTGCCATATACTGAATTGCGCCATGAGATAACTTCTCTCGTACCCGAGAGTGATGAATCCTCTGTCTATCCACTATAGGCTAGTGTCAAACTACACTAATCGGTGCACAAGACGCTCCGGTGATTTCAAGTCTAAGGTTCACATGCACCACCATTCGTTAAAGGATTTGTTCCATAGACACTGGAGTTACCATCCATATGGAATCCTTTGGTGGGTCAATCCAGTGAACTTGCTGCGGTGTAATCGCCTACAACAAGCACCCATGTGTTGCACCAGGTTGTCACCAAACAACCTTGACAAGTGAGATCAGTCACTGCCTTTCGACAGGGTCGTTCAACACTATGATAGCCTTACCGTATTATCTGTGCCCTTACTTCAGAATAATACTAGGGCTACGGACATTTCTAGAATGGCTACCATATGTGCTCATAGGGTTCTCACTATCAAGATTTGAAACACTTGATACCCTCGTCACGGTTCTACCATTCTAAGGACATATATCAATACATATTGCAATAATAATGATTTACGCGATATAGAATAAAATGTCTTTTATTGATTAATGAACATTATTACAAAGAGTCAATTCTACAATAATTGATTGGCTCTAGGGCATCTACTCTAACAAACCCATCACATAACAACAAACCATAAAATTAACTCCCATGGGATGTTTTAAAAATAGACATGGGAAGACCCCATTTCTCGGCAAGTCTTCTATTGTAGATATTCTTTATGATCTTGCTAAGTTTCATAACTCTCTCCCTCACCACATTCTTGATGGAGTTGTAGAAAGTATGTGCATCCTTGCATTCTCGACCAAAAATCCGGCTATTCCTCTCTGTCTAAATAAAGTAAACGATGGCTCCCAAACTTAGCTTCCCTATAGAGTACTTTAACTTATTCTTTCTTCACCTACTAGCTATGTGTCCAACATATGCGTTCCAAGGCCGGGTGACATACCCAAGAGAAGAGGGCTCAAGGATACAATTCCAAATCCTTCGGGTGAAAGGACAAGCAAAAAAGAGATGATCGATCGTTTCTTGCCCATGATTACAAAAACAACACACATTGCTAGAAGCTATTCCATACCTCATCAGTTTGTCCCTAGTCCGAAGCCGATCCTTACATGTCATCCACGTGATCATGGAGTGTCGTGGAAAAGCTTTTAGGAACCATACAAGGTGATGCCACTCCACTCGGTGTTGGTGCACACGAGTAACCTCCTAAGCTGATTTTATAGAGAACTTACCGAATGCATTAGGCTTCCAAAGAACCATGTCATCACCCTCCTTTGGATCAAAGTCGATAGAATCCTTCATGTCCATCAAAGCCCAAGAATTAGCCGTTGGCCATCTCCACCTTGTCCCATCCCAAATCTCACACACCTTAGCAAGATGATGTAGCCCTAAATCATACACAATGTGGCTACCATATCTATCCTTGAGAGGGCCTCTTGGGTGCCAATTATCATGCCAAACATAAGTTGCTTGACCATTTCTAATGATGGCTTTGATGTGCTCTCTAGATTCCCTTCTAAGCTTCAAAATGTTCCTCCAAGCCCAAGAAGCATCCGAAGGTATAGGAATCTCCCAAAAGCTCTTCCTTGCCAAGTAGGTTGCTTTGATCCACTCAACCCATCCGGAGCCACTACGTATTTGATTAAGGTTCCAAACATGTCTCATCATGGCTGTCTTATTCCAATCTTTAGCTCTCACAATCCCCAACCCACCTTCTTCAATAGGGACACAAACCCGATATGGCAAATATTATGAATGTGCAAATGAATGTGACATGGATAAAAATGAATAGAATTCAGATTTGGTTTTTTAAGACTTATAATGTACATGCTTCTCTGAATCAGTCATAATTGACGTTATAAAAGTCGGATGGAGCTAATTCTTGAAGTATTGAAACTTTGAGAAATAGACCTAGAACCTTTATGTTTTAGCCAAAAATCAATTCGAATTGAAAGATGAGGAAAAAATTGCTTGAAAAGTGACGAACTATATGGCATCCACCTCCTTAATAAAAATTCCCATCTTTTTTATAATTTCTGATAAACCACTGAATAATCCTATTGTTGAGGTTCCTTGTGTTTTATGAGAAATCGAATGAATTAAGTTAATGAATTTAATAGGAAGATATTCATGTCAATGAATTTTGAATATTGATTGATGAATTGTGCAATGGGCCAGGGGTACATGTTAAATGAATGAACAATATGATTAAGCGTGGGAGATGTTATCCCATATGTTTGCATTCATAATGGTAATGCATATAGCTTATTTAATTTACTTATGAAAAAATTTATAAAATGTTAAAGACTGAATTCTATGAGTCTCTTGAGGTGTAAACCAAGATCAGAGGAATTGAATCTTTGTGGAAATCTTAAGTCCTTTGAGGTGACGACCAAGAATAAGGTAATGGTTTAAATGAATCCGATCGGATAATAAAGACTAATGAAAATATCAAGTACAAAGACAAAAGAAATAAGCATGCCATATTTATGAATATTGCATAAGTCATACATGTTCTATGTTATATTATTTATGGTTATGTTATGACTTATGTTCATGAAGGAAGTCCAAAGTGTATGACATTTTTTATGAACTTGATAATGTCAATGAATGAAGGTCATGTCTTGTAGGTAGGTAAGGTCTTGAGTAATTGATGTGTTTGCGGAGGCTCAGAATGAGTTGTAATTCTTCTAAACTTTTGGACCTTTCTTTTGTTACTTTTTAGGCCTTTCATTGGCCCTGCTGGTGGAGATGACAAAGACATCCTCATGTCCTTTCCCTTTCACATTCTGCCTATGAAATTCTTGAAGCTCATTTAGCAATTCAGAGAGGTTTCGCTCAATCCTATTGAGATTGTAATTAGTTATAAACGGTTTATAACTTGAAGGAAGGGATTGTAGAATCAAATTCACTTTTAGGCAGTCTGGCATGACCACCCCATATCCATCCAGTCGACCTAATCCATTGATCATCTTAATAGTATGATCATCTGGAGGTACCACTTCCCTCAACTTCATGCTAAAGAGGGATGCACATAACTCATACTCAACCACTCTTGGATTTTCTCTGTACAACTCTTGTAGAGCTATGAGGATATCATAAGCATTTGTAATCTTTTCGTGCTTAGTCTGAAGTTCTCTATTCATTGAGGGTAACATATAATTTCTAGTCCTCCTACTATCCTCTCTCCATCTTTCAAAAGCATCAAGCTCAGCTTGTGGAGCATCGAGTCCAATATCAAGTGGAAGAGGTGCTTCTAGGACATAAGCAATCCTTTCGAAATCTATAACGATTCTGAGATTTCTTAGCCAATCTTTAAGGTTGGGTCCGGTTAACATGTTATTATCCATTATCCTTAGGAGAACATTGTTGGCCATTTTTTTGCTTATATATCACAAAGATGAAACTGCAAAGAAAAATAATTTTGTTAGTGTTTTGTAATCCTTTTAAACCTTTTATTGCATAATCAAATTAGCTCCCACTATTTTATTCGAGTTCTACACTCTCTTAGATAGGATCCGAAAATTTTCGTTGGATTAAATTTCTTAGTAAGGAATCAATTTCTTATTAAATTCAATTAACCTCACATAATAGAATTCTTGGTCAATCAAGTCTAATAAGTAGGAAACTATTTTCCTTTTATATCACTATATAAGATTTGATCTATATTCCTTGTCCTAGCTTCTGATACCTCACATAATAGAATTCTTGATACTCTAGGCTAATTAAATCTGAATCATTGTGCTTTCTTAGGATGACATTTTCGTCATGTCCTCACATAATAAAAATCTTGGTCAAGGTGAAAATATTCATCCAAGAACAAGATCAACTTAATTCTATGATATAAAGATCATATCTCTCACATAATAGAAATTTGGGATATTAAAGAATTTAGTTATCCTATAATGGAAGACTTGGATTTAATAATTTTAATTGGGGAGATTTAGGTTTAACCTTAGTTAATTAATTTTTTAACATGCCATGTTTAACTAACTTTCCATACATATCACATATATGCATAAATTAAAGCATGTGGGTTGACCATGGGGCTTTTCGAAAATGCATCCTAAAGGTAAACTATTTATCCTAATCTCATATCTTCGATCGGATCATCATCCGGATGCTCTTCGGGTTCCCGTCCAACCGATTCAATTACAAATTGGATCTTAGGCACGCAGGCCCGATTAAAATAAATAAATAAAATTTAATTATTACAAGCTATTTAATAAAAGATTATTACAAACACTTGTGAATATTTTGAAAACTAAATGACACCCATGATCAACCCTCTAATCTAATATTCATCCATCACATAAATAAATATTAAACATTCATACCAAATATAATAAACAATTATTTAAAGGTATGGATATAAACAATATATATATATATATATATATATATATATATATATATATATATATATATATATATATATATATATATATATATATATATATATGGTAACTTTATCATAACTTTGGGGCATGCAACAATTATACATTTCAGGGGAATCATTACTCAAACACTTTTGTCATATTCCACCCAAAGATATAATAATGATTTTGTTATTTAATAATTAACATCATTACAAGACTTTTCAAAAAAGTCATGTATGGCATAGATCAATGTGATTTATTACTTCAAGAGTAATCATTCTATGATACAAGTTACTTTAAATAAAGTAATATTTTTTTATGACACATTTATCTTCTAAAAACAATCATATCATCTTGCATCATCATTTTTTGAAACTATTCAAAAACAAATTATTACATTTCAAAAATATAATAATTTATGTCATGCAATGATGCATTATATGATAATTTAATCAAATTAAACATCATACATTAAAATTGCCATCATCATGTATACATAATATCATAATTCATCACATGAATTAATAATCCGTAACTTCATGTCATCATTATTTTCCACCACTAAACACTTGCAACATTTGCATATTCTTCATACAAAATACACTTTAATCAAACTCAATGATAACACTTTTAGCATATCAAAGCATAAATAATTTAATCAAAGTCATGGAAATAAACATGCATGATTATTTCTTTAAATAAATCATCATGCAACATTTCCCAAAACATTATTCATCAAAGCATGAATGAGATGACAAATTTTATGGCAAAAAATAGTTATGGCCGAACAAAGAAGAAAGCCATAACAAACACATGCATGTAGTTCTCAATACATCTCATGCAACAACCATCATCCATGCATACATTATCACATTTTAACATATCTAATCATATTGGAGCAAGATAAAAAACATATTTTCACAAAGTATGGAGATGGCCTAATCATATACATGCATCAAACATGCTTATTCCAACTAACAACTCATTCAATACAAAGGTATGCTTATTATCAACATTACTATCATTCAAAACACATGAGAATGACATGAAAAACAAACATTTACCTTTGATCTAGGTGTGGCTGAGACATGCATGTAAAACTCATTTTTGAACCAAAGCACTAACATGCAAACTCAACCATGTATGATGAACATGTGAACACATGGAATAAAATGACTTTTGCTCAAAATCAACATGCAAGGGGCTTTTAAGCTCTAATACCATTTAAAAGAAAAACCATGAAAAGGTGGCGGAAAAATTGATGGAAAGCATGTAAACAAGACATGCAAGCTAAGATATGGATTATAGGAGGCAAGAAACTTTAAATAAAGCATAAATTAAAGTTATACATTCTCCTTAAAGCTTAGGTTTGATGAAGCCAAGATTCAAAGTTATGAACCCTCCACACTTTAACACCACCTTGAGAGAAAGAGAGAGTGGCCGAACCTTAGAGAGAGTTTGTGTGTTTTTCTTTTTGAGTGAACAAATGAACACTTAACCTAAAATGCAACCATTTGCATTTATATATACATGGGTCATTTTGTAATTACTTGTTTTTCACTTGCATGCCCCAATAAAATCTTATTCTAAAAAGAGTCCAAGCATTTATTAATTTTCCCTTTGAATAATCAATATTATTCAAGGGACCATGTAAACTAAATTAGTTTACATTAACAACCCATAAGTTTACCCTTTTGCCCTTTAACTATTAAAAGGTTATTTTAGTTCATCTCATTTATCTTAACGTTTTAAGATATAATAATTAAATACAATTAATTATTGTTTGACCATTTTAACCGTTAAAATGTCACAAATAATTTTCTATGTAACTATTACCATAAAAATCTTGTCATTACCTTTGGAAGGTGCTAGCCCTCTTCGGATAATCATTTCTCTCTCTTATCCTTCTCTAACTTCTCAAGGCTATTGGTCTGATCATGTAGGTCCACCTTGGATTAACTGTGAGCCAGTTCTGGATGAATACAGAAACTTGTCTGGAGGCCCAATGACTATGGTAAACATCTAGCAATGTGCCATAATCTATAAACCACGATGAAAAAATACTTTATCGAACCCTTTTCAGATCATATGTACCATGCAGGTAAAGTCTCTCCATTGATATATCTTGATTGAGTACGGATTCATGAAACGTCAAAATCATAAACTCAATCTTCTATCGAATTGTCGATCAATATGTCCAGAACTTGTCATCACGAACTTGCTTTCGTATGACTAATAATACTCTAGCCAGAGATTCTGATTTCTGACACTTATCGACATTCGTCCAAGAACTCAAATTCGGATGGAGTCAACGGTACTCCTGATCCTATATTTCCGAGTCAATGGATCCCTTCTTGACCATCGTTCATTTCCACATTTGAACAACACATGACCAAATAGGCTTTATCATACGAAATATGACTAGTCTCGTACTTATACACCGTATGAACCATACGCATCCATATCGGATCTGACCACAACGTCTCAGGTCAAAGGGACTACATCGTGCACTAATATAACCAAACAAAATAAATCATTGACTACATGTTTTTCCAAGTGATTTGTTGCTATTCAGTCACGTTCGAAAAATTGTTCACCAACTGCTAATTCATACTAATGCCCCAGTGACATGACTATCATTGTCATCTGTACTTATATCAACTCACGATATCTTTCGAAAGCATCTAGTATGCCTACTATACAATATAGTTGCCCAAATTATATTGCTTCCGTAGGGAACCTTTTGATAAATTCATTTACCGATTAAATGAATCATCTGGACAATTCATTTACATACTTTATTTTAAATGCATGACTGAATAAAGGAAGCAATTTATATATATGAATTGAAGAACTCTTTCTTCTATTATTTATGATATATTGATACAAGACAAAATACTCTAAAACCGACAACACGAATGGTTTCTAGGGCATACACTAACATGATCCACGGTTGTGAATGGTTGGACAGCCCCGATTATTGTTGAAAATGAAGTGTCTAGACCAAAACCTATTGATAGTTGGCCTGCTAATGAAATAACTTTGGCAAATTATAACTCTAAAGCCCTTCATGCTCTTTTTAATGCTGTTAATGTGAACCAAATGAAAGTCATAGCTAATTGTGAGCTTGCTAAAGATGCTTAGGATATACTCCAAGTCAAGAATAAGGGATCTAGTACCGTGAAACGAAATAGACTTAGAAGACTTGTCACTGATTTTGAAAATTTGAACATAGAAGAAGATGAGACTATTACTGATTTTTATGGTAGAGTGTGTGATATTTCTAATGAATGTTTTTCTTTGGAAATAACATATTCTAATTCTGAACTTGTCAGGAAAGTGTTTTGCTCTTTGCCCCGAAGATTTATGTCAAAGGTTACCACCATTAAAGAATGTCAAGATTTGGATGCTATGGACATCGATGAACTCATTGGCTCTCTCCAAACCTATGAACTGAATCTGCAACGATGAGAAAAACATAAACCTAGCAAAGGTTTGGCTCTCAAACATGAGGTTGATTTTGATCATTTTGATGACTGTGATTTAAGCTCTTTGGATGATGAAAATTATGTTTTGCTTACAAAGAATTTTTCAAAGTTTTTAAAGAAAAACATGAAAAAGTCTCATAATAGTGGTTATGGCCGAAAACCTTTTGTGAAAAAACCTTATGACCATCAAAACCCTGATACCTTTACAAAGAAATTTTCAAAAGATAAAGAGAAGAAAAATAAAGGTATCAAGTGTTTTGAATGCGAGGGCTTTGGACACATACAATCTGAGTGTGCTAACACATTGAAAAAGAAGAAAGGTAAAGTCATGGCTGCCACTTTGAGTGAGAGTGAGCATGATGAGAGTGATGATGATGATTCAGGTGATGATGATAATGTTTTAGCCTTCACTGTGAATCAAGAAGATGGTAAGAGTGAAGTTTCGGATGACACTGAAGATATCTATGCTAAGCAACAAGAAGCATATGATAAGATGTATGACCAATGGCTAAAGGCTGTGAAAAAGTTGCAATCTCTTGCTATTGAGAATGCTTCCTTGTTGAAACAAAAGAAAGTCTTATCCGAAAAAATTGTTGTGCTTACTGCTGAACTAACTGAAGCTAAGGCCATCATTGATAAGTTGAATACATGTTCTCTTAAGCTTGATGAAGTGCTTAGTCGAGGAAAATCCTTTGGAGATCGGTGTGGTTTGGGCTTTAGTCCTGGTGCTAGCACATCAAAAGCTAGTGCCAACATGTTTGTGAAAGCCACCGGAACCCCTGCTGGAGGAACTGTTGTGAGACAAGTTATAAAGGTATCAAAATTCATTCCTATATGCCATTTTTGTAACAAGAAAGGTCACATAAGACCCAAATGCTTCAGATTCATTGCTTATTTGAAGAAAGTTTTTAAAAACCATAGTTTTGTTGCTAGTATAAATCATAATGCTAACAATGGTCTTTCTTCCAAGAAAGTTTGGAAACCTAAGGCTGATGTGAGCTGTTTTGTGTCTCATACTTCTTTGCTTGCATTTCAAAATGATCTTTGGTATCTACATAGTGGTTGTTCAAGGCATATGATAGGTAATAAATTTCTCTTAACTGAACTTGAATTGCTTGATAGTGGACATGTCACTTATGGAGATGGGAAGAAAGGTAAAATTCTTGGCAAATGATCAATTGTGCTTCCTAATTTTCCAGTTTTGAAAGATGTTTTACTTGTTGATGGTTTGAAAGCTAATTTGATTAGTATTAGTCAAATTTGTGACAAAGATTTTGTGGTTCAATTCTCAAAGAACAAGTGTCAAATCTTGAACGGTAAAGGTGTTTCTCTCCTTGAGGGAAAAATGTCAAATGACAATTGTTACTTGCTTTCAAACCGTGTGTCATGCTTTAGTTCAAAAATAGATTCCACTAACTTGTGACATGAGAAGCTTGGTCACATGAACTTCAAGGACTTGGTAAGACTCTCAACGAAGGAAGTAGTTAAATAACTACCAAAACTTGAACTTCTAAAAAGGTAATGTGTGTGGTCCATGTCAACATGGTAAGCAAACCAAGGTATCTCATAAAAAATTTTCAAATCTCAATACCTGGTGTTTTGGAATTGCTTCATATGGATCTAATGGGTCCTATGCAAGTTGAAAGTTTGGGAGGTAAGAGGTATGTGTCAATTTGTGTTGATGACTTTTCAAGGTATGCTTGGGTTGATTTTTTGCATGAGAAATCAGATTTGTTCAATGCTTTTCAGAAATTGGCTAAAAGGTTGCTTGTTAGAAGAGTTCTAAAGCTACAAAGATTGTAAGAATTAGGAGTGACCATGGAAAGGAATTTAAGAATGCTGATTTTGCTCATTTTTGTGAATTGCAAGGCCTATTTCATGAATTTTTAGCACCAAAAACACCTCCACAAAATGGTGTTGTGGAAAGGAAAAACAGAGTGTTTCAAGAGATAGCTAGGGTAATGCTTAATGCCAAAAAGCTCCCTACAAGACTTTAGGCTAAAGCTATTAATACGATGTCATATTTCCAACAGAGTTTACCTTAGAAAATGTACTGTTCAAACTCCCTATGAGCTGTGGAAAGGTAAGAAACCTGATCTCTTATATTTTCATGTGTTTGGATGAAAATGTTATATCTTGAATGATAAAGAGAATCTAGGTAAGTTTGATTCTAAGAGTGATGAAGGAATTTTTATTGGATATTCTTCCAATAGTCGTGCATTTAAGATCTATAACATGCGTTCTGAAAAAGTCTTAGAATCCATTAATGTTGTGTTTAGTGATGCAGAAGACTTTTCAGAATATTCTCAAGAATGTGAAATTCAAGAAACATATGTTCCTCATGTGCCCACACAAGATTGTGTGGACACTGCTAAATCTCTTGAACCTAAACCTTCGGCAAATGTGTTGTCACCTACCACTAGTGCTACAGCAACAGGATCTACCCCGTGCAAAGAATCATCTGCTGATTCATCATTGAAAAATGAGGGGATAGAGCTAGTTGTTGATCTTTATGATTAAAACCTTCAAATGAGAAATCAAAGAAAAAAAGATCCACCAACATGGGTTCAAAAAGCTCATCCATCTTCAACTGTGATTGGAGATCCAAATGAGGTAATGGTTACTAGAAGGAGAAGACAAAATAAAATTAACCATATGTGTTATGTTTCTCTACAGAACCCAAGAATGCTAAACAAGCTTTGGAAAATGAAAATTAGATTGTGGCGATGCAAGAAGAATTGGAACAATTCGAAAGAAATGATATGTGGACACTTGTACCAAGACCAGAGGGGATCAACGTAATAGGTACCAAATGGGTTTTTAAAAATAAAACTAACGAGTTTGGTAATATTGTTAGGAACAAAGCTAGGCTTATAGCTCAATGATATATACAAGTTGAAGGAATCGACTTTGATGAAACCTTCGCCCTTGTTGCTCGACTTGAATCAATTCCGTTGCTACTGTTTGTTGCCTGTTGCCTCAAGATCAAATTATTTCAAATGGATGTCAAAAACGCCTTCTTGAATGGAATGCTCACTAAAGAAGTATATGTTGAACAACCGATTGGCTTTCAAAATCCCCACAAACCTGATCATGTATTCAGATTGAAGAAAGCTTTCTATGGTTTGAAACAAGCCCCACAGGCCTGGTATGAAAGGTTGACAACTTTCCTTCTTGAGCATAACTATGAACGAGGTAATGCCGACAAAACCCTTTTCATTAAGCGTGCTAACAATGAAATTATATATGCACAGATTTACGTTGATGATATTGTGTTTGGTTCTACATCTTATTCACATGCCCTTGAATTCATTAGTCTAATGAAAAATGAGTTTGAGATGAGTATGGTAGGGGAATTGAATATGTTTCTTAGCCTTCAAATTAAACAAATGAACAATGACATGTTTGTTTCCCAATCAAAGTATGCTAGAAACATATTGAAAAGATTTTCTCTTGAGAATGCAAAGCATGCTAAAACCCCTATGAGTGTTACCCTTAAGATGTGCAAAGATGAATATGGTAAAAAGATAGACAATATGATGTACCGAAGCATGATTTGAAGTTTTCTTTACTTAACTGCAAGCCGGCCTGATATTTGTTTTAGTGTTGGTGTTTATGCTAGGTTTCAAAGTAATCCATCTGAGTTGCACTTGAATGTAGTAAAAAGAATCACGAAATATATTTTAGATACGTGTGAATTTGGCCTTTGGTACTCATTTGATTCTAATAGTTGTTTGGTTGGATATAGTGATGCGGATTAGGCCGAAAGTTTGGATGATAGGAAGAGTACTTCAGGAGAATGTTTGTATCTTGGAAACAATCTTGTCACATGGTACAACAAGAAGAAAAATGCAATCTCCTTATCCACTGCCAAGGCTGAGTACATTGTCACAAGGAGTTGTTGCACTCAAATTTTCTGGTTAAAGCAAATGTTGTATGATTATAGTATTGACCAAGATTGTGTGACAATATTTTGTGATAACAGAATGCCATTAACATCTCTAAAAATCCAATCCAGCATTTTAGGACTAAGCACATTGACATAAGACATCATTTCATTAGAGAGTTAGTTCAAGAGAACATCATTGCACTTGCTTATGTGGACACAAAATCTCAATTGGTTGATTTATTTATAAAAGCACTAGACTATGATACTTTTGTTTTCATGAGAAAGTCCATTGGACTACTTCAACCTGAATAGTTTTTTATTTCAATTGATGAATAAAGCATGAACATGCTACTTTTATTTTTGTTTGTCAAGACTCCTTGATCTGTGATAGCCCTCTAATTGTTGTTTATTTTCTCTTACATGTGTGCTAACGCTGGTATGTTGTGTCCACTGAGACTCTCTCTATAACATGACCTTATTGCTTCATGAGTTGATTATCCATTCTTATCACCATCATGAAAGAGCTACCTTGTATGAAGTGTGAAAGTTGTTTGAGTAATTTTCTGATTTGTAGAGATCCTATATACTTTGGAAAATCTACCATTAAGAAGGACTACCTTCTTGGAAGTGTGAAAGCTACATTTTAGTTACATTTATAAGAGTTATTTGCCCCTTGATAAAAATGAAAAGAAAAATCTTTATTTCCTATACTGAAAAAGAAAAATGCAAAATATAGTTAGGCATAAGGGAATGTGGGGCTTCTCTTGCAAAATTTAAAATTGACCAATGTGTCATTTTACCCCCTTAAGGACACTATCACACACTAAGACAAGCTTTTGTGTGTGATTAAGGAAGTGTTGTTTTAATTGCACTATGTTGACACCTTTCGTATGAGTTTTTGTGCCTTTTAAGATTGAAAATTTGATCTCTTACGTTGTTTTGCACATATTGATTGTCTTAACCTTCAAAAATTCATGTGAAGCATTTCATAATTCTAATTTTTATGCTCTTTAATTTTTTGCTCAATAAAGTTTAGTCTCTTGAAAATTTCTAATGTTCTTTTAGGATGTTGTATGTTCACCCGATTGCATATGTACGCTCATTTAGGATAGAGTCCTATTTTTGGTAAAACTCTTTTTCAGGATATCAGAATCTTTGTTTACCTTAATTGTGCTGCCCCTTTTATTCCTTGCATCGGTCTTCATTTTTTTCTAAAACCCTAATAGCGCTGACTATTTCCTCTGTTCCTTACGATTTTTCTTCTCTAAAAATTTTTTCATTTTCTTCTGTTCTCACATGGAATCAAGGAAGAAAGCAATGGAGGATCCTACAAGAAAAGACGAATCCTTGGGAAAGGGATTCTGACTATGAAGAAAGCCAGATTGCGGAGTCAAATGCCGTCGAAAAACCTTTCTCCTCTAGCAAACGATTCAGATTCTGAAGAGGGAAGTCAAGAGAATGAATCAAATCACTAAACCTCCCTTGGTTCGTCCCTTGTTTCCAGTGACCACCAAACCTCAGAATGCTCACAGAGTGAGTTTGCCCTTGCCTCAACGAAGAAGACGCCTGACAAATCCTCTTCGACGCCAGACAACACCTCAAAGAACATGCAAATTGCTAGTCTGAAATCGCGCAAAGAAGGTTCATCAAAGGGCATGACTTCAAAGTCTCTGACTCTTGTAAAGTTAAGGAAAAAGAAAGGAAAAGCCGTCTTGGAGGAGCCTTCTTCTAGTAAAATCTCTCCTTTTGTTTTACCTGCAATTGAGAATAGATTTAGAAGCCACATTGTCAAGAAGACGATTGTGAGCGAAGCAAATGTTAGACTATAATACTTTGATGAATTTCATGCTTTGATGAAAGAAAGAAACTGGTTAGGAACTGTCTCAAGGTTGATTGCCCCTGTACAAACTCTTGTCCAAGAGTTTTATGCAAATTTTAGGTTTGACAATGCTGCCTCAAAATTGAACAAACATGATGATAGAGTTTATGTTAGAGGATATTGGGTCATGTTTAGGAAAAATGTAGTGTGGGATACTCTTGGTTTGAAGAAGCACAAGAAGAATTTTGATTTGAAAAGTTTAGACTTAGACAAAATTGTCAAAGTCATCACTGGTGGATCAGTTGTTGTTTCGCCGAGAATTGGTGTTTTCAGCCTAGTGTGCTCACACCGTTTTACAGATTACTGTTTAAAATCTCTCTAACAAATTGGTCCCCTTCAATGCATAATTCGACTGTCAGACCTAAACGAGCACAACTCTTCTATGCAATTGCTCAAAGGAAAAATATTGACTTGGCTAAGTTGATTTTCACCAGTATTAGAGTTGCAGCGTAATCAACTCACTCTCTGCAGATTATGTGCTTTCCTTCCTTACTTTACAAAATCATTTCCACTTACAAGCCTAAATCCTATGGAGTGGAACCTGTTTTAAAGATAAAGATTGTCACCAAGAAGTATTTTAGACAGCCTACAAGGCACTTGCCACCATCTTCCTCAACTGATCACACAAGGACTAACACTTGGCAGTCTAAACTTGTTGTTGTCATGCAGGATCTAGAGACTTCAATGGAGTTTGTCCTTCAATATGTGAAGAAAATTCACACTTCTCTCTGCTCACAAATGGACAAAATGGAGACTGATCTGAAAGAGAAGAATGTTCAGCATGTAGTACCTCATGCTCCCTAAGTTGATCATGTTGACGATGCCAATGTTGCTCCTAAGAAAGAACAAGAAAAAGCTGCTAATGAAGATGAACAAGAACCTCTTGAAGGTGCAGCAACTCAAACAGATTCTCGTGCGCACTAATCCTACTGTCTTTCCAGTAGTTCAAGTGACAGACTCACATGTCACCATCACTACCCCTCCACAACGCAGAACCAAGAGAAAAGTTGGTCGCTCTTCTCTGCGCTCCCAAAAGTCGTCAAGACTTATGAACAAAAAGGGGGAGTAACAAGCATAGGGGAGTAGAGTTTATAGTTTTATTTATGTTTTCGCGTTCTTGTTATGACTGTTGGATAAATTTTGAATCTTGTGTTATGTCTCCATGGGGGAGTTTGTTATTTTGTTTGCTACTTTTTAAAACTCCTTAATTATCTTGCTTTGAAGTTTTTATCAGTTTTATTTACTAACCATGTGTTTACATTTGTGTTGCTTTTGGTTATCTTGTTTTCATGTTTGCGTGTGCAAATCTGCATGTCTTAAATGGTTGATTTAGACAAGTTTGCACTTGATCTC